>OX243813.1:50431638-50960776 GCA_945859605.1 Lumbricus rubellus | reverse complement strand
TTCCATCTCTTCGTTTGCTTTGCTCTCCTCCTTATTCATTGCCACCGCCCGTCTATCTCATCCACTTTAGTCTTCCAATAACAATTATAATGCAAAACATTATTTATCACCCCTCAGATTTTTTTTAAAGTCCTGAGGATTCTCTTCTATACACGAGGTAGACAGAAACAAGATGGTGACAAGAATAAATATTGTATTGTATCAGACCATTTATATAGCGCCTATAAAAATAAATAAACTGCTCACGGGTGCCCCATGCACGAGGATAGACCATAGGCATAGAGCATCCAGCGAGTTCTAAGACAATGAGATGTAGGCTAACAATGATGTTACCTGTGCACTTGTGCAGCCCATTATCATCTTTGATTGTGTTGCGGTAATTGTAGTAGGTGCGGTGAAGTAGGTTACTTGCGGTAGTATGATAATAGTAGCCTAGTCATAGTACTAGTAGGGGAGAGTCTGAACTCTTGCTCCTAATTCTACCTGAACTCTAATGAGTTTTCTCGGTACTTACTTATTTCATAATTACAAAGAAGGGAACCAGACCAATGAAATATAGATTCAACATAATATCTGTGGAAGTAACATTTTGAGTTGTCTGGTTGCCTGCTCGATGATAATTATTAAGTAAATAAGTAAGTAAGTATGGTGTAGTTTGCAGAATAAATAAATAATATAAATATTCATGAAAAGTCATGCAGCATTCTCACATTAAAACTCCTTTTGGGCAAATGAATCAACTCTAAGAAGGTTTTGTTGCCTGGGTCGAATATTGTATGGAGTAACATTATGGGGAAGGAGGAGGTCGTGAAGGACGTGACAAGGGTAATTTTTTTAATTGATAAGTGGGTTAAGAAGTTAAGTTGCTGCAGTCGATTGAAAATTGCATTGAAACCCTGTAGGGAGTTCCTTTGTGCCTTTGACGGCAACATTTTAATGATGGTGTAATGAACACGGGAGTTTTTGAACTTGCCTTTCCGGTCCAATTACCCACTCAACCTCAAAACTTTCTTTGCTGTAGGCTGACTGCGGTAGTTCAGCATCTGGTCTATCTGGTCTATGATTGCCAAGAGCAATATTTTGCCTTTAATACGTAAACCACTTATGCATGTCCTGCTGGCCTAATCTACTGAGTAGTGGTAGACCTATAGTTACAGTGTGTCACGACATGTCGTGGCTCACAAGGTCGTTGATGTCGCCCTCCCACTTCCCCCAGGCCTGGGTCTGGCACTGTTGACATTGCTTTGGACTATTAGACAATATGGCGACGAATAGGTAAGTAAGCAAGTAAATATATTTATATTGTTTATTGACAACTCAGCCATGCACCGAACTGCTGCTGGTAGACCTAATGACTGGTAGCAGGCCTACTTCTACTACCCTACTGCCTCCACCACTTCTGCTTTGTGTAAGCTTACTCGTAGTGCCAATAATGACCCACTGCTCTAGATATCGTTACTATTTCTAGGCCACGCTATTTGTGCGTGCTGTGATACAAAAATGCTTCAACCACTGGTGGTTCAACATTGGTGTCTGCAGCTACGAGACATTACTGTTGCGAACGAAGTGTCTTTGAGATGCAATCACAATAACTAAGCAGCAATGATTGCGTCTGTTGTAACAGCATCGTTTAATTTGTTTCCCTCCCTTATCACTGGTCGGCATCGTTGCCGTGGTAACCGTAATTAAATATTCCAGCAGTAATTAGACAGCGCACTGTTGAGGAGGGGAGGAGGGGAGAAAAGGAAGAAGGGGAGAAGAGGAAAAGGGGAGAAGTGGAGGAGGGTAGATGGGGACTATGGGAGAAAGGGGAGAAGGGTAGAAGGGAATGAGGGGAGAAGGGTAAAAGGGGAGAAGGGTAGAAGGGGAGAAGGGGAGGAGGAGAGAAGGGGAGAAGGGAGAAAGGGGAGAAGGGTAGGAGGGAGAAAGGGGAGAAGGAGAGAAAGGTTGGAGGCGGCAACCTTTGAGTTTTTGTGTTGAAGCTCTTGAGTATTGACGGAAAGAGCTTCAGAGATGGAGCTTGAGATGGAGAGATAAAGATACAGACAGACAGACAGACAGACAGACAGACAGACAGACAGACAGACAGACAGACAGACAACAGACAGGAGAGAGATATACATATACAGATAGCTAGCTATCTAGCTTGATAGAGATTGGTAGACAGATAAGATTGATAGATATGCAGATAGGCAGGTAGATAGGTAGGTTTGTATGTAGGATCTATTGTAGGTAAGCAGGCAGGCAGGCAGGCAGGCAGGCAGGCAGGCAGGACTGGTGCAAGATACACATGTGCACGTGTTCTCCCATTTTAAGATTTTAGGATTCCCGTTGTCCCTTATAAATATTGACATAATATCTGTTTGTCAGCGGTAGTGACTGTTCTTATAATATTTCTAGAAAGTGTCAATTTATTCGACGAAAGCTTGTATTTACGAAAATGCGTGAGTTTATAATGGCTTTATCGGAGATGATGTCAAGTTCTTATCCTGGATCAAATTTAATACCCTCTGGACTTAGTTCCCGAAGAAGCCGTAATAACCAACCATCAGCCATCCATTATTTATTTTATGGACTTGACTTTATCGACAATCGACAGATTTAGTCTCGTAAAATTTGATGGCTGCGGAGTAATTAGCCGATGTGGCTCAAGCCTTGATTATGGCTAATTTTAGAGAGTGGCTTCCCAACCTTTGAGCCGTGAAAGGTTGATCCTAGCTGTAAGGAAACATTTATTGGTTTGAACACTTGAGACTTTATGGGGAAATTATGGCGCCAAACCCTTCTTAGATCACACTTAATAATTATAGGGAAACTTCTGATATAACGACCTGAAGACTTAGATTCTAAAATGTAGTCTACAGAATGTTGAGATTTGTAAAATCCCTGGGATGGGACTTAGGTGGGAACCCGGGAAGGGCCGGCGACAGAAATTCGGGCCCCAGATCTATCGTCTGGCATTTTGAGATAAATACAGATAAAATAAATTGACATAATAATTTATGTTAAGTCACCAAAATCTTTCTTTTACAGCTGGGACTGTGCTGGGAGCACCTCTCAATAGAGCTCTCAAAGAAGTGCTACATACAGATTCGAAATGACTGAATATATTTAGATAGGCATTAATCATAAGCGTAGGCTACTATAACTACCCAGTCGCCCAGCTGGCTCCTGAAATCCCCAGGCTCCTTGGCATTTGTTTTTTGTTCCCCCCCCCCCCCCCCCGTATACCCTTTCTGCTGGCCTTTTTGGCCTACCGTCTAGTGCCATATTGGACATGTTAATCCTACATAAGGACCATGATGGGGTTAATTGGATCAAACTGTCTGTCCTCTGACAGTGCCAGTCCCAAGCCTGGATAAAGTAGGAGGGTGACACTAATCATCTTTGATATGACACAGTGTCGTAAAAACAACATTAATTAGATCAGCTTGTTCTTTGGACTTCGGCCAACATAATACTGGCAGCATTCTCCATTGGATATTACAGTTATTTTAAATTGTGATTTGCTACGCTGTTGCCCAGCTGAACATTATGACAACAGATTTGTAGATTATATTAGCTTAGATTAGATTAGATCAGATTAGATTAAATTAGATTAGATTAGATTAGACTGTGCCACTGTGGTGGAATCTACTCACTATGCAAACCAGAACCTCTTGCATTGTTTATGTGTTTCTTTGGCGCCGTGTATAGATTCTTGACGCTTTATTCATCTGGGAAATAATGTCACGGTGGTCGTTTGATATTAAATGTTGCCATTGTCCCACGACTCCCTTACTTATACCAGAGAGTTTTATTAGCCACGGAGAGACCATTATGCACCGGGGCAAAATGGCCACTGACATGTAAATGGTCACCATTGATGGCTTTATTAAATCAAACGAAATTTCCGGGTAGACTGTACTTTCTAGACTCTGCCATCAATAATATTATTTCTGTGTTGTGGGAGTCGACACTACTCGATAGGGTGTGTGTAACTGTGGACATAAGGGGGAAAGGGGCAGTTGTGAGCACTGTATGTGCTATGTATGCATATGAGGGAATGGAGCAGTTTTGGGAATTGAGGGGGTGGGTGTAGGCCTACATGTGAGGTAAAGGAGCAGCTTTGAGCTGAGTGAGAATAATATTGTGGGGGAGGATTGGGGTTTCAACTTTCACCACCCCCCTCCCCCCATTCTTAGGGACACAGTTGTCTTCTTTGCACAACTCCACGTGGATCATAGTCTGACTCTTCCCAGTTATTTTTATACTATTCTCATTATCTGGCAGTCGAAAAGGCGGTGTATCTATTATTATTATTGGCTTTTTATATAGCGCACCTTCGTCCTTCAAGGTAATCTACTAAGAAGCGCTCCCAGTCCAACAACGGCTAAATAAGGCAGTTTTTAAGTGACAAAGAAACATAGTGGTGTGACCACTAGGCACAAGGCGAAGTGCAACAGGGAGGGGGAAAGAGCAACTGGGTTTTTTTGTCCAATCAGGACGTGGAAGAAAGGATCTGTTTTCTAAATACAGTTCAGGAACCGGTGACGCGGTAGGCTTCACCAGCCATCTGTTACACATTATTACGGCTGATAGTGCTTTATTTTATTTACTTGATTGATGGCTTTTGTCTTCATTCAAGCCTTGATTGTCTCTGTCATGATCCCTCTCTCTGTCTCTCTCTTTGTCTCTCTCTTTGTCTCTTTGTATCTGTCTGTCTCTGTCTGTCTGTCTGTCTCTGTATGTCTGTCTCTCTGTCTCTGTCTGACAGTGTCTGTCTGTCCATCTGTCTGTCTGTCCATCTGTCTGTCCGTCTATCTCACTGTCTGTCTGTATCTTTATCTATGTCTCTCTCTTCTTTGTCTCTACAGCTATCTTTCTGTGTAAACTTTGGTCCCTGTGGACTTCCCTGTAGGCTTTAATGCAGATGATCCTCTGCTAATCCCTGTTTGTTTGAATCAACTCATCAGTCCATCCTTGTCAATCTATCTGTCTATATGTCTGTGTGTATGTGTGACTCTGTTTCTGTCTGTCTGTCTTTGTCTGTCTGTCTTTGACTATATATGTGTCTCTGTCTGTGTCAGTGTCACTCTGTCTGTCTGTCTGTCTGTCTGTCTTTGACTGAATTTGTGTCTTTGTCTGTGTCTGTGTCAGTGTCACTGTCTGTCTGCCTTTGCCTGTGTTTATATCTGTCAAAGTCTATGTCTGTGGCTGTCTTTCTTTGTCTCTGTCTGTATCTGTCCGTGTCTGTGTCTCTGTCTGTCTCTTTGTCTCTGTCTTTGTTTATCTGTCTTTTCTGTCTTAGACTCCATATCTCTCTCTTGGGTCACCTATAAACACATCAGAATCAGTTCTGAGTTACCGGACATTGGTCAGTCTTTGTTGTGTCCAGCCGACATTGATGAAGGTGGACACGAGTGACCAGTGCTGCAGTGGACATCACTTGCAATCACAGACAATGACAGTTGACGAACAGATGCTTGGAAGGGAATTGCAGTGGCTGAGGCAGGATGATTGGCTGTAGTCAATGACAACCGCATCAGCAGCTATCCGCTTTTGTGTATACAATACATACTCATCCAAAGAACTTCTTAAGAGACGAGGGATGATTGTGATATATGTGTGGCATTGATCTTTGACAGGTTGCACATGGGGTTTGGTTCTAATGACCTGGTAGTTCAGTGTGTGTGTGTCTGTGTGTGTGTGTGAATGCGTGCGTGTGTGTGTATCGTATACATGTATGTATTCATACATGCGTATGTATGGTTTAATCTATATTGCGTGCATGCAATAATTATTGTTCACCTGCCACGAATTCATAGCTGCTAATATATTAAAAAGTGAATGAAAACTTAAATTGTCATAGGTAGTGTTTTATTTGTACACAGTACTGTTGGTGAGCTAATAGTTGCTAATTATTTGAAATATTGATGAAAAATGAATGACATTAAATAATGTATTAATTGCTCACCTGAGCTGAAATAATTGAGTATGCAATAATTGCTTATGCTTCAACAAATAATTTGTCGTGCATTATTAATATGTAAGTTTCCAAACATGATGCATTCATTCATTTATTTATTCATTCACTTATTAATTCAAGTATTTACATAGCACTTCTTCAAGAAAACTACTCAGTGTTGCTCCCGACTCTAACACGGCCACAAAAAACAGTACTATTGTAACGCCCGCCCCCGCGTACACTCCCGGAGTCGCCACTTCCGGTCCAGCGTGTGAGAGGGCCGCGTGCGGTTGCAGGTCGTAGTTCAGAGATATAGACGGAGGAAGGGAAGCGGTAGCTTCGGGGTTCGAATCCCGTCGGGTTCGGGATGGCCAGGTATCTCGACCTCTTAGCTCTCCGTATGAAACTGGGGCCTTACTGGCCAGTCTTTCACTCCGGCGTAGGATTCCGGGGTTAACCGGAAGTGAAAGGTCCTTAGACCTAGCCCCCGTGGCTCTTCCCAGGCCGATGGCTGAGTGGTAAGGTCTATCCGCGGTGGTACCAAAGGGAAATATTGCTCCTGGGTTCGAACCTGCAACCGGCTTCGGAGATGCCCTGGGCGTCGTTTCTAAACGTACTATACGCGCCACGACTTCCGTCAGCGCTTCCCTCACGTTAGAGTGTACCGCAAAAATTTCCTCTCTAACATCAATTTTTACTGAGGAAATTGCCTCTTCAACATTGCTTTGTACGACGGAGATAGCCTCTTCAACATTGCTTTGTACGACGGAGATAGCCTCCTGGGTATCTCTGGCATTAGCCTGTATGGCATCTTGTGTGGACCTGGCATTTGCCTGCACATCAGTTTTCACTGAGGAAATGGCTTCTTCCACATTAGTCTGCATCGAAGTCATGGCTTCTTGGGAGGACTTAGAATTCGTTTGTATGGCCTCTAGTAAAATGCCTATTTCCAGCGCAGATGGTGGTCTGGAGGGCTGCGAGGGAGTTGATGCTCCGCTTCTATCCATGGCGCTATACAAGTTTTAGTTAAGTCGAATTCTAACGCTAGCAAGAAGTAAATCCGAAGGTTTAATCAATGAATCTTATTATTATCAGAACCATTCAACAATTATTCGCAATGTTAATCAACAGCTTACAGTTTAAAGCAACTGATAATAATATGCAACACAATTCAAACAGACTTCAATCGGAGCAGACAAAATGAATCCCCAATTTTGCACTTAGATGCCAATCTTAATTTCTCTGCCCAAAAGTTCAATTTAGTTTTGTATTGAAAACCCCAGCAAAACTGTACCTTCTACTAGAGACACAGGACAAGGCCGACGTTATGCGAGGAAAGGCGCAGATGGAGCGTCGAATCCAGGACGTGCGTCGACGATAAGTGACTCAGAGGAATCCGCAACAATCGACGCTGACAGGACGCTAAAACCGAGCTGACACGCCGAGAACAGGGAATCCACAAAAAGATATTTAAATAATAGATTGACGCCCGTAGGCTAACTGCGCAGAAGATATCGACGACAGAAGAAATTCCGGAAACCTGAGCGGTTTCGCTCCAAACGAGAGGAAGATCGAAAACCAGAACGAAAGACTTAACTCCTTTACGAAGATGCGAAACAGAACCACGTCGCTGACGATTCGCTCGTAACACCAAAACCGCAATGCAAACAGCTCCTTGCCGCTTTAGAATTTCCGTACAGAATCCGTGAAGTAAATACGCGACAACGCAATAACTCAGACGTCGAATTCACGCCGACTTAAATAACTATTACGTTTCTAAAATAATCAAACTCCGTTTTTGTAACTTGCTCTCCAGAGCTACACGTCTATCCCCGTCGAAGTCCGTCGTGAATCTGCCTGCGAGCTGCGCGTTTCTGCCTTTTTAGCCACGCCTCTAGGTGACGCACACGCATGCGCAGAAGACACTGCACGAGCCGTGATCACGCATGTACCGCGTGATCAGATAAAGCGCGCTGAATTCCTATGCAGCTGCGACCACCTATCTCCCTCTAAGCGTCTGTCTGCAGCCCACTGTCTTTCTCTCTCTTCCTCTTGCTCTGACACGTACGCACGAGTTGCACTGAGTCAACCGTGCTAAAAATAGACCAGGTCACCTCGTACAGCGTGAAGGAAAGATACCACACATGCATTCAATGACAGCGGCCAGCAGGGCGTATTGCTCCGTCCGTCTGCCTATCCGTTTATCTGTACTGCTCTGGCACTGCGTCTGTCATATCGGCCGACTCCTCTTCCTCCTTTTCGGCCGACCCTCCATTCGCTGAGCGTATGCAAGAAGCGATCAATAATCTGGTAGCTATGGCGACCGCTTACGTCATCTCTGTCGGTGACTCGTATCATACACGAGCTCAACATTAAAATCTAGGTCACCAATATTATGTAGGTCACCGAATGCAGCTCAAAAATAATAATATTATAATATATATAATATCAGACCCCGAAAATACCATAACGGATCCAAAAAAATATATATATGGCAACCAGAAACCAAATCCGTAGCGTCTGGTTATCCAGTCGCGACACTCTCATCGGCCATCCCCCGAATTTCCGGCTCTATTTAATTGGACAAATGGAGCCTGAAATTGTATGTAAGGTCATACTCCGATTTTAACCTTAAAAGTTTAAAATTAAATGCATAAATCGAAAACATGCAATAAACAGTCATAACAGCAGCAACGAACGGCGTTAAGCGAAAAGCATTCAACCGAATTCACATAGTTCAGAGTAAATTGTCTTTTCAATATCACTAAGAGTCACTGCGTTTATGTAGCGCCGTGGCTACGAGTTCCGTAGAAAATGTAAACATTTATAAGCTCATATATAGGTCCATTTTTATCGCAAGCCTCCATCAGTTCAGTTATTATGCAAAGCATTCAATGGTAAACCCGACTTAAATCACAGACAGCAGTCTAACCAGTCACACGATTAGGCCTACATTATACCATATTATATCACCCATGACGTCATACTAGGCCAGACCCCTGTAGGTTTATCGCCGTGGTATAACCGATCAGCTTCACCTTGAGTCAAGCCACGTCATTGTTATACAAGTCATCTGAGTCTCGTACTCATTAATATCACTAAAAGGCAGATAATTATCTAACGAAGCCACACTGCTATCATATCAGAGCAGGACCCCGTCTAGATTTCAACTCAGCCTATACCGTCAGAGAGACTCTCGGAGCACACAGCTTCCGTCTCTAAGTAGGCCTAACTCGTAGCTAAATATAACGGTGTCTGCCATTATCCAAATTTACCATCGAAAGCTCGCATAACTCCAATTTAACAATAGGCCTAGATATAATATTAATATAATATTCTTCATTAATCCTATTTAGTAACTGAGGATAAAATAAGCGACATATTAGGCCTACGTTATAAGCCCTACAAGCAATGTGTACAAACAGCCCTGCAATATATAGGCCTAATAGGCTGTAACACTAAGTTTATATTCTATGCGTGCCATGTATCGGTTGCAGAAAGCCTAATTTACATTAAAAGACTCATCAGCCCATTGCACAGAACACTTACGGTAACATAAGCTTAATTAGGTCGAATTAATATAGGCCTACTGCAACTTACGCTCAAGTACAATATTACGCTGTAAACGTCGTTTACGAGACAGCGTAACCACATATAATAATTATAGGCTACATATAGCATATTGCCTATGCAAGAACTTATAATAGGCCACGTTGGTCTATCTACATATATAGTCC
The DNA here is from genome assembly GCA_945859605.1 of Lumbricus rubellus. NCBI lineage: Eukaryota > Metazoa > Annelida > Clitellata > Crassiclitellata > Lumbricidae > Lumbricus > Lumbricus rubellus. The sequence goes on along the minus strand of OX243813.1, from coordinate 50,951,092 downwards.
ATACATAAATTAATCACCGTCAACTTAGCATGAATATAATGAATCTAGGTCATCCTTCTTTCCTTCAGTCACTTTATCATTAATCCAATGCACAGTCCATGAGACCACCCACACGAAATCACTATCGTGGGAAAATCATCATTGATCCACGTCACCGGCTTCTTTGAAGCGTCTGAGCGTCTCTCGCCGACGCCGCCTCCCTCCGCCGTATCGATACACGGCGACGTGAGAACAGCAAGCGTTTAGCCAAGGCTGACACAATTTTAAGTCACACGTGCAACTGACTAGAGGTCGCCTTTACTCATTGACACGTACGCTGGTCCAAATATAGATACGTACACAGCGTACACATTAAAGTCGCATAACCACAATATATATACACACCAGTCCATATAAACAAACTGAAACTTAGGTCATTCCTGCATCGCATTAAAACCCTTGCAGACCGATTAATAATAATATTAATATTAAATTATCCTGCGGAATTATAGGCTACCAGTTCTACAGTTAATAATATAAACCGCCACAATATTAATATACAATACACTCAGCCGTCAATATCAATAGGCCTTTAACTTCAATCATCAGACCGTCCACAAAATTATTGAAAACCTTACACGGCTAAATAATTCCAAAAAAATGCAGCAATTTATCCACAGCCTATCAATGTATATATGGACGCTTAAACCTCAGTATTATTATAAGCAGATATTATATATTTATAATCCTCCTCCTACCGGTTTAATACACAACCGGAGTCAGTACAGCTGTTATGTAGGGCTTCGGCCGATATATATTAATTAGGCCTATATAAGCCAAACAAAATAATATAATATTATCCATTCCAGTTTATCTATATGCTAATTCTTCTTATGATTTCTGAACTACAACATATATATATATAGGCCTATACACATTTATGTCAGGTAAATATTATTATTAAATCAAGCATCTAGAAATTATATAAGCCTACCAGCCGTTAACCGGTATAATTTTATTATCACTTATAGGCCTACCTTAAACCTTTAATTTAATATTATAATGGCATATCCTCTAGGCCTATAACAATATTTATGTGGCGCCTTGCACCATGTACATTAATGTAATTACTACAGCTGTGCAAAGCAGAACATAGAGGCCTATGTACCTTAATCTTATCCATGCAACCTATATATATAATTATATATACAATCTTATCGCTGCCAGCCAGATAAAACTCACAGGTCTTCAGCGATGCAGTAAAACGCTAAGGGGCCTATGCAACATTTATCTAGCGCCATTTTAAATCATCATTAATGCACGTATCAATTATAATTATTATTATATATTTGCTATGCTCACGACTAATTAAAAATCTTATGTAGGCCTACTGCTGCATCAAATTTAACTGAGTGAATCTGTTATTATTATTCTTAAACCAATTAATTAGCTAATCATGCCATATATATGCAGCAAAACATAGGCTTAATGTAATTCTTGCCTCACAATATCTCAACATCAGCCTATCAGGAGGATAGGCCTATCATTATTATTACCATCACAGCTAATTAAAAATGAGCAATCCTAGTCATTCTAATATATCTCAGGTCAGAAAATCACTTATATAGCGCCGGGTAATTAATATAGCGCCACACAATATATATCATCTGAAGCAAAATTAAAACCTGTCCATCGTCCAATGCAATGCAATACAAATATTAATCTATGCAATGTCACACATTTCACTCAAGCTACAATGCAACATTACAGTCATTGCACAGTAACCAGACAGCATGTAAAACCATTACAAGTAAAAATAAATCATTTTCATCAGAATCAAAATAAACCAACGTTACAGATGCTTTCTGCATTCAGATAATCCTCCGCCATTATGCGGTCGTTAACAAAGGTCACCAGATGACCTTCAGTTCTATCCATCGGGTAGTGGGCAAGACTTCAACCGGGGAGCTTTGTCACTCATAGTGAACCAGCGGCGTCCCTCCGGTTGTGCGTACTGTTCACACCGATCCACCTGGTCTCTGATATGATCCGGGGTGGCCGCGCGTGCGGCGAACACACGACCAGTGCTAGGGTTGTCCTGATTATCGCCCACCGGTCGATCGGGATTGTCATCAGGCGGATGCTGTCGTAGTGGACATCTGCTTAGCAAGTGCGAGTTAGAGTCGCAGTAGAAACAGCGCCGACCCTCTCTTGGCGAATTCCGACCAACGTTAGGATTGTCGGGATTATCGCCCCCAGCCCGACCAAGATTGTCGCCAGGTGGATTCTGCTGCCGTTGTCGGAATGGACAGTCCCGCGCGACATGATTTGTAATCCGGTGACATTCGTAACATCTTCGCTCAGATCGTCCAACTTCCGGTCCCGCCGCCTGTCGGTACCAGCAGGCGGAACTCCAATGGCCTGTTCTATTACAGATCGAACAGCGTTGGTTATTCCGCCAGTTATTTCCGTTTGAACCGTTCTGATCTCTCCACGACCCGCGATTATAGTCTCCGTATTGAGGCGCTGACAGCGGTTGTCGCCCTTTCTTTAATTGCTCTATTTCTCCATTCATCCTCTCCATCTGCCGTTTCAGGTCTACCACTATCGGATCCTCGTTTTCTTTAACGGCGTTGACCCGTCCATGTCGTCGTTCGTGCTGTTCATGGCCACCGACTTCTGCTTTCTGATAGCTATCCAATCTCATAGCTACTTTGTAGGCTTCATCGAGCGATTTAGGTTCTCGCTCACGGGTCTTCAGCGCGAGATTTCGGTCGCTCAAGGCATCCACGAATGCCCGAATGGCAATGGCTTCACGGTGAGCTGTCGAAGCACCAGGATACGCTCGCGAAGACAAAAGTCGAACGTCATCAATTAATACTCCCATGTCTTCGTCGCTTTTCTGCTTTCGGGTGCTAAGTTGCGTCTGGAACAGGGTCTGCTGCTCGGCGCTACCGTACCGTTCTCGAAGTCGCTGGACCACCGCCGTCCATGTATCCAAGCTGTCAGATTCGGCCAGTAAATGGGTCGCCGGTTCCACCAAGGAAACCACCAGTTGGTCTAATTTCTCTTCGTCCGTCCAACCGTTGTTCCTTGCGCAGACGGCGAATTTGCGCAAGAACACCTCCACATCGGTCCTTCCGCTGAAAGAACCGAGTTTCGTCCATTGCTTTTGTCTAGGAGGCCAAGCCGACGACGATTTGACCTCAGCCGCTTTAACTGTCGTAGAGGGGTTCGGTTCCGGTTCCTTGCTTGTTCCACGAATGCTACTCATCGGAAGTTCCAAGTCACCAGGTGTGGTCTGTGTCGCAACTGATGTCATGGGAACGGATCTGATAGGACCGACGTAAGCGTTAACAGGCGGCAGCACCTTCATTTCACCAACCGCAGACATTGTCGCTTTGTCGTCTCCAGTTGTTTCGGGTTTATTCAGGTACGTCGGTTTCAGCAGCGCTTGACGAGGCAGCTCGCCGTCACGACTAAATCCAAAATTCTGAGCGCCGAGGCATGAGTTCATCCTCGCCGACTCCACGACGGTTGGCCACCGAGGAAAAGCGACATCGCTGGGACGAAACGGGTCAGGCCCAACCCGGTTGTCGATGCTGTTGTAGAGCGCGTTCGGAGCGTAGTTCGGAGCAGCCATCCATGACACGTATGGATGCTCAAGGCGTGCGCTCGGTGGCATCCAGTCGACCGCTGTAGTTGCCATTGGACCAGGTCGAAGATCGGGTCGAGCGTAGTCTCGACCAACCATGGTCGAAGTAACCCGACCATCGAAGATGCAGTCAGGCATCGAGTGGTAGGTCGGCATTCCCGACGTTGATTGGAACGCGTCGATCCGATTTGCCATCACTTCCGTTCTTGGCTGATCCGCTTGCACGAACGATTCATGCATTCTCCATTGCGGATCAGGTCGAGGATAATCCACGTGAGAGGGCGAAGAAGAGGCCAAAGGAACTGGGTTGACCTTATCACCCCCCTCCCACAATAATTTATTTGCGATCGGTTTATTTATTTCAAAATTTCTAGACTCCGATTGCTGTGCTGCTTGCATTCTTTTATCAATTATTTTCACAGTTTTAGGTCTAGATTCCATTATTTTGCTACCTTCAATGTCTACACTACCATCATCAGACATAATTTCAACATTATCAGCAAATTCCCTTTCCTTCCTTCTTTCAAAAGATAATGCAGTTTCCCTTCTTCCGGCATTTTCCGTTTCCTCTTCCTCGTCAAAATCTCTAGAACTAATTCGACCCCACTGACTGGGACCAATTGTAACGCCCGCCCCCGCGTACACTCCCGGAGTCGCCACTTCCGGTCCAGCGTGTGAGAGGGCCGCGTGCGGTTGCAGGTCGTAGTTCAGAGATATAGACGGAGGAAGGGAAGCGGTAGCTTCGGGGTTCGAATCCCGTCGGGTTCGGGATGGCCAGGTATCTCGACCTCTTAGCTCTCCGTATGAAACTGGGGCCTTACTGGCCAGTCTTTCACTCCGGCGTAGGATTCCGGGGTTAACCGGAAGTGAAAGGTCCTTAGACCTAGCCCCCGTGGCTCTTCCCAGGCCGATGGCTGAGTGGTAAGGTCTATCCGCGGTGGTACCAAAGGGAAATATTGCTCCTGGGTTCGAACCTGCAACCGGCTTCGGAGATGCCCTGGGCGTCGTTTCTAAACGTACTATACGCGCCACGACTTCCGTCAGCGCTTCCCTCACGTTAGAGTGTACCGCAAAAATTTCCTCTCTAACATCAATTTTTACTGAGGAAATTGCCTCTTCAACATTGCTTTGTACGACGGAGATAGCCTCTTCAACATTGCTTTGTACGACGGAGATAGCCTCCTGGGTATCTCTGGCATTAGCCTGTATGGCATCTTGTGTGGACCTGGCATTTGCCTGCACATCAGTTTTCACTGAGGAAATGGCTTCTTCCACATTAGTCTGCATCGAAGTCATGGCTTCTTGGGAGGACTTAGAATTCGTTTGTATGGCCTCTAGTAAAATGCCTATTTCCAGCGCAGATGGTGGTCTGGAGGGCTGCGAGGGAGTTGATGCTCCGCTTCTATCCATGGCGCTATACAAGTTTTAGTTAAGTCGAATTCTAACGCTAGCAAGAAGTAAATCCGAAGGTTTAATCAATGAATCTTATTATTATCAGAACCATTCAACAATTATTCGCAATGTTAATCAACAGCTTACAGTTTAAAGCAACTGATAATAATATGCAACACAATTCAAACAGACTTCAATCGGAGCAGACAAAATGAATCCCCAATTTTGCACTTAGATGCCAATCTTAATTTCTCTGCCCAAAAGTTCAATTTAGTTTTGTATTGAAAACCCCAGCAAAACTGTACCTTCTACTAGAGACACAGGACAAGGCCGACGTTATGCGAGGAAAGGCGCAGATGGAGCGTCGAATCCAGGACGTGCGTCGACGATAAGTGACTCAGAGGAATCCGCAACAATCGACGCTGACAGGACGCTAAAACCGAGCTGACACGCCGAGAACAGGGAATCCACAAAAAGATATTTAAATAATAGATTGACGCCCGTAGGCTAACTGCGCAGAAGATATCGACGACAGAAGAAATTCCGGAAACCTGAGCGGTTTCGCTCCAAACGAGAGGAAGATCGAAAACCAGAACGAAAGACTTAACTCCTTTACGAAGATGCGAAACAGAACCACGTCGCTGACGATTCGCTCGTAACACCAAAACCGCAATGCAAACAGCTCCTTGCCGCTTTAGAATTTCCGTACAGAATCCGTGAAGTAAATACGCGACAACGCAATAACTCAGACGTCGAATTCACGCCGACTTAAATAACTATTACGTTTCTAAAATAATCAAACTCCGTTTTTGTAACTTGCTCTCCAGAGCTACACGTCTATCCCCGTCGAAGTCCGTCGTGAATCTGCCTGCGAGCTGCGCGTTTCTGCCTTTTTAGCCACGCCTCTAGGTGACGCACACGCATGCGCAGAAGACACTGCACGAGCCGTGATCACGCATGTACCGCGTGATCAGATAAAGCGCGCTGAATTCCTATGCAGCTGCGACCACCTATCTCCCTCTAAGCGTCTGTCTGCAGCCCACTGTCTTTCTCTCTCTTCCTCTTGCTCTGACACGTACGCACGAGTTGCACTGAGTCAACCGTGCTAAAAATAGACCAGGTCACCTCGTACAGCGTGAAGGAAAGATACCACACATGCATTCAATGACAGCGGCCAGCAGGGCGTATTGCTCCGTCCGTCTGCCTATCCGTTTATCTGTACTGCTCTGGCACTGCGTCTGTCATATCGGCCGACTCCTCTTCCTCCTTTTCGGCCGACCCTCCATTCGCTGAGCGTATGCAAGAAGCGATCAATAATCTGGTAGCTATGGCGACCGCTTACGTCATCTCTGTCGGTGACTCGTATCATACACGAGCTCAACATTAAAATCTAGGTCACCAATATTATGTAGGTCACCGAATGCAGCTCAAAAATAATAATATTATAATATATATAATATCAGACCCCGAAAATACCATAACGGATCCAAAAAAATATATATATGGCAACCAGAAACCAAATCCGTAGCGTCTGGTTATCCAGTCGCGACACTATTCATGTGCTTTTAGAATGTGTCAGAGTGATCTTGTCTAATATGCTTTTTTCTTCTTTACCGGGACTCTGGTCTCTTTCTTTTGTCTTCCTGTTATATTCCTACGCTGCTGTTTACTGCGTATAGGCCTAATTGTCATTATGCCCATTGTTTGAACTGATAACAATAGACGAATTGAAATGATAAAAATGTATGTCAACGTATGCATTGCTCATGGATGCAAAACTGTGTCGTATGACTCGTAGTCTATGTGCGGTGAGTCGTGTTTTCCTTAATCATTCGCTTGATCATTGCTGCTGGTGGTCTCGTTGATCAATAATCAATGATTGATGGTGTTATTTAATGATATTATTTCGACGACCTATACACCTGTTGCGTCGCCAAAGCTAAACCCGTCCCAACCATATTGGCCAGCAGACCGTCAACTGCTAGCCAGACAGCAGAGGCTGGCAGCCTGCAGGGTTGCCAGGTCGTCGCGAGCAGCGCGAGTTGGGCTACTTTTTATGCGCTCACGTCTGACAATTTTTGTCCTTGCGACTTTGCGCTATTTGGGCTACTTTTGAGTTGTCCCGCGGTCGCTACGGAGACATTTATAATGCTCATAAATAGACAGCAGTAGGCTGCTAGGTTTCTCGTGGGTTGTTGCTTAATTAATAACAAATACATAGGCTACTTTTTGGCGTAACTTGGCGATCAAGCAATTCCAAAACCTGGACACCCTGCTGGTGGTGGTGATGCTGCTGTCTGTTGATATGCGTGCAACAGTCGGTGCGTGACGAAGCGATTTTCGTGTCGTATGTAAAGCCTGTGTTTCTCTGTATGTGTGTCTGGCTGGGTGTATCTTTTTGTGTATATCTCGTTGTATGTCTTTATGTCTCTTTGAGCGTGTGTATGTGTTTGTGTGTGTTTTTTGCTTAGAGCTATGTCTTTGCCTGTCTGTCTATTTATCTGTCTGTATGTTTTTCTTTGGTTAAGTCTTCATGTCGGTGTATGTGTGTGTCTTTGTGCTTATCTCTTTGCATGCCTGTCTTAGTCTGTATTTGTGTGTCTGTCTTTGTCTGCCTTTGTATGTCTGTCTTTATGCGTAAGTGTGTTTGTATGTCTGGCTTTGCACACCTGTATTTGTATGCTTCTCTCTGTATGTGTTTCATTGTGTCATTCTGCCCCATTGTGCTTGCCGTGTGTCCCTTTGTGTCTTAACAAATGCCTCTCTCTGTAGTCATCTCTTTATTTTTATAATGTCCCATTGTGTCCTTCTCTAAACGACAACCACATCTGTCTGTCTCATTTTGTCTTCCTCTGTCTTCTCGTATATCTCTCTTTGTATCTTTACATCTATGGGTCCTTATGTGCATATCATTTTTTATATATCTCTCCTTGACATTTATGTTCTGCATTGTATGCTTGCATATGTCTGCTGTTTGTTTATTATGACTGCTAAGGCTGGTTAAAGCGTAGTAGACCCACGATGTATACGTGTGTTGCATTTTGTCCCTTAGGTTGCGTGCGTATAACTGAGAGAGAAGGAGCCTGACAGCAGCATCAGCAAAACATGGTCGAGAGAGGATGTGAAGCATCATCCTGATCATTGAATTATTTCTAGTGAATATAACGCTGCGTGAGTTTCACGCGTAACATGACTGAAGACAATAATCGCTCTCTGTTCTACTCATCTCCACCGTACGACGTATGTATGATCGTTATTATGATTATTATGATTGTTATGATTATTATGATTATTATGATTAATATGATTATTATGATTACTGTGATTATTATAATTATTATGATTATTATGATCGTTATTATGATTATTATTATCATAATTATGGCTTTCTAATGTTGATAAGATTACATTGATGTGTACAATGACTACAATGTATTGTCTGCATGATACCTCTCCATTCAAACTTTACTTATAATTGTTTCCGCAGATTGTGTAGGCCTGTAGACTATAATACAATACATAGTAGTATTTATTCATAAGTGCTTAAAGTGGTGGTGGTGGTGGTGGCGGCGGCGGCGGCGGCGACGGCGACGGCGACGACGACGACGATGAGGATGATGATGATGATGATGATGATGATGATGATGATGATGATGATGATGATGATGATGATGATGATGATGATGATGATGATGATGATGATGATGATGATGATGATGATGATGATGATGATGATGATGATGATGATGATGATGATGATGATGATGATGATGATGATGATGATGATGATGATGATGATGATGATGATGATGATGATGATGATGATGATGATGATGATGATGATGATGATGATGATGATGATGATGATGATGATGATGATGATGATGATGATGATGATGATGATGATGATGATGATGATGATGATGATGATGATGATGATGATGATGATGATGATGATGATGATGATGATGATGATGATGATGATGATGATGATGATGATGATGATGATGATGATGATGATGATGATGATGATGATGATGATGATGATGATGATGATGATGATGATGATGATGATGATGATGATGATGATGATGATGATGATGATGATGATGATGATGATGATGATGATGATGATGATGATGATGATGATGATGATGATGATGATGATGATGATGATGATGATGATGATGATGATGATGATGATGATGATGATGATGATGATGATGATGATGATGATGATGATGATGATGATGATGATGATGATGATGATGATGATGATGATGATGATGATGATGATGATGATGATGATGATGATGATGATGATGATGATGATGATGATGATGATGATGATGATGATGATGATGATGATGATGATGATGATGATGATGATGATGATGATGATGATGATGATGATGATGATGATGATGATGATGATGATGATGATGATGATGATGATGATGATGATGATGATGATGATGATGATGATGATGATGATGATGATGATGATGATGATGATGATGATGATGATGATGATCATGATCATGATCATGATCATGATCATGATGATGATGATCATGATGATGATGATCATGATGATGATGATCATGATGACTTATGCAATCTGCATGATGGATAACATGGCCCAATATAATTACTAGCCTAGCTTCTGAGCTTCCGACCCCCGGTAGATATGGAGGGCCATTGTAGTGCATCAGGGCGGCACTATTGCCCCTCCAGAGATCTGGAACTCAAAGCCTACCACCAATACCAAATTAACTGCCCGTACGTTTAATTGTACTCTGTTTAGTGCCAGCCCCGAGCCTGGATAAAGGAGGAGGGCAACGCTAATGATCTTTGATATGACACATGCAGTCTCCTTAGCCAGCAACTATCATCCGACCAATTCAGAGGTCATTCGGGGCCAACCCAAAATGCCCACAGTCATAATTATTTGATTTTGGGTCAGGCGACCCATTATTTGTCTTCTGAGTGAAATTCTCGTTTTGTTGTTGTGAATTATGATTAATCTGTTGCATTAATATTTTCGGCTCCCCTACAGACCCTGGGGTCTTTAGAAATCTGTTGACTCTGAATAACGTCTGCCGTTGTCAGTTGTGACACTGTTCATCATTGATATCAATTATCCCAGATCTTGCAAAGGTTCTGGAACAATGTCTTTTCTTGGTCAAACTCCGCTACACAAATTCCCAGCTGTTTGGTGATTTGAATCAGAGTCATTTTCGTTGTAGCCTAGATCACTAGATCAGTCTATTATTCAGTGTTAATCAACCAATTGACAATCATTAATTGCCACCAATCAGTCGAATCACAATAATTATACATGAATAGAATGTTCGAAAGGAAGAGACTCATTTAATTGGTTGTTGGCAGCATGACATTGTAAGGCAATGTGGCCGAATAAAGATTGATGAAGAGAGGAGGGTGCTTATTGTGCGTCTTCACGCAACGGACGAATTCGCAATTCATTCATTCATTCATTCATTCATTCATTCAAATATATAAGGAAACTAATCAGAGGCGCTCCCGACTCCAGTACGGCCAAACAGAACAGTTTATGCAAATATGACAGGAGAGTGGAGACAGGACGACGTAACAACGTTGGCCTGACCCAGTTTTTATTGGCGCATGTCAGCCAACTGATGACGCATAGGCGGAAATGAGGTGAGACGGTGATGTGGTGGAAGAAAGTCAATGCCTTCCACAGCCGTAGAAGACGAAGCCTGATTATGGAAGGTGTGCTCAGGTGTGCTTGCCTCGGGTCTATAGTAGGACAGTGGTTCACGGTGTTTAACGACATCTTATGACATCCTGGGCCGTTGACGTAGGCCTCCGGCTATATCCAGGCCTGGTTCTGGCACCACCCGAACTGGGAAGTGGCGATGTCAATGCAATTTATGTGGCTGTCCTTTATCGGTTGGTGTTAGTATAGACCTATAGGACTATATGCGTGGTACACTTCCACAACTACACATACATTGTTTATGTACAGAAGAATATGTGCTAGAGCTCTTGGGAGTTGGGAGCAGTTATCCAAGTTTAGGAAGTGCTTTCAGTGTGGATGGATGGATAGAAGGATGCATGGAATCCATGGATACATGCATGCATGCATGCATGCATACATACATACATACATACATACATACATACATACATACATACATACATACATACATACATACATACATACATACATACATACATACATACATACATACATACATACATACATACATACATACATACATACATACATACATACATACATACATACATACATATATACATAGTTCAGCACCCTTATTTACGTACATGTAGGTTACTTTACAGAAAATAACGTCTGTGGTTAGGCCTAACTCTCATTTCTCTATTGTTGCTGATGGTTTGTGACTCAGGTTTTAATAAACGAATATGTAATATTTACACACACGCACACACACACACACACACACACACGCACACACACACACACACACACGCACGCACGCACAAATTGACACAATCATATGCATACATAGGCCTACTTCCATTCAGGCATGAACATAATAAGCTTACATGCACACATGGACTATATCTGAAGGAGCTATAATCAATATTTTGTGTCACCCTACTCACCTTAGCATGGTGAGTAGCCTAATAGAGGCCATTTTCATTGCATTCCATGTGTTTATGGTATTGGTGGTTTTGTTGTTGTTTCAACGTGATCGCCAGATTTTAATGAATCGGAAGGGTGAGAAACCATGGAAACCATATCCGCCTAAACGGAGTGTCAGCTTAGGCAAGGCTGACGCAAACAGGGCGCCGACACCGACCGACAACGCAAAGCATACGTCATCGAAAGCGAAAGACAAGGACGTCGTTGAGTCAACTGTGGAACCAGCGCCTGCGATCGTCAGCGTGGTACCAGTGGATGTGAGTGGCAGATCTTACGCTCGGTTGAGAGATCAGCCGAAGATCAAGCCGTGTGAGGAGATGGAGGAGGCTCCTCTGAACGGAGGAAGCATTGCACGTCGAGTGTCCGCCAGATATTCAGCCCGTTTAGACGCTTCCAATTATGGTAATTATGTTTTTGTAGTTTTTTTGTTTTTCTTTGTACCACATGGGACGGCATGATATCGCAGGATTATTATATGTATATGACGATTTATATAATGGGAGAGAAATTCACAGTTAATGCACTAAATTACGAAAATGTGGATGGTTGATAATGATATTGTTATCAACTCATTCATTCATTCATTCATTCATTCATTCATTCATTCAGAACATTTGTATAAGCACATAGGCCTACTTGGATATGTTATTATTTTATTCATTCTTGCTTTTGTTATTTATGCATGATAGGCCTATTGCTATTTTTCAAATACTATTATTATTTATTTGTTTGTTCCTGTTACTGAGCATTGATAATTTTATTGTTAGGCCTATTAGTTTATCCATTTTAAAACTTTTTTACTATTGCCATCAACAGATTTTGTAAGAGGAATAGTATATATTTATTATTACTTGATATTAGGATGATAGGTGAGTTTAGCGGTGGTGCCGTGGGACATGATAAATGACCTGGAATCCCATCTCAAGACTTTCAGGGCATCGGGTAATGATACCTGCAAGCAGTTGGCATTTCCTCTTTGAACTTCCGCCAATTCTCTGTAGCAGATATTTCATGGCATAATTAATTGAAATCTCTCGGATGTTCTAGTCACGAAATTCAGAAGCACAGCACATCTGAATGGTTGTTTTGAAGACAATAAATAGCTGGTGACCATTCCAAGTAGTACTTAACCAGAAAATCATTTGTTTGCTGCAGTATATATATATATCATCATCATCATCATCGCTATCCTTGGGTTAACAACCCGTAGGTGTCCGACGCCACTCTCTGTCTGAGTCTGTCTCGCATGATCGCATCATGCTTCCCAACTTCAACCGGTCCGGTCAGCAGGTCCGTTCCATACCATTAACATCTTGGAGCCACTAGACCACCTTGTCCGATTGAAGAGAATATTGGGAGAGAGGTACGAAGGACAACCTGGGTCAATGCCCGTATGTGGCCCACGTATGCTCTCTCCTTCGACTCTCTCCACCGGTCTGTCCTGACCGGCCTGTGCATGTGTACTCCACATCATGACACCTTGAAGCATCTGGGTCGCTATGTCACTTGTGTCGTGGTTTTTGCGGATTTCTATCGTCTTGGTCTTTTTCTGCCAGTGTATCTCCACCCATCTGGCAAACCTTCCTCCTTTGTCCGGGCTTAGGACCGGCACAGAGACTTGGTTGGTTCCCTGTGGCGGAGGATGGATGCAGTTTAACGTCATGCCCAGGACCAATATATATATATATATATATATATATATATATATATATAAAGTGAAGGTTATTTCATTTCCAGATTTGTATGGTGTTCAAGAGCATGGCTTTGCAGTGAGGCAGAGCCTCAACCTACGAGGGAAAACTGCGTCGAAGGATAGATGGATAGCACGGACAAGCATGAACCTCGATCCATATTCCTTTGAGGACGAACTCCGTAAAACATCGTCCAGAGGAGGAGGAGGAGGACTGATTCCAAGACTGGAGAAGAAGAGCAAACCAAATACCTCTTTTCTGCTCTGCTCAAGTCGCAAGTCCATCCAAGCCAATCCCAGGGAACCATCGCGGCCTTACCAGGTGACACCTGGAGAAAGATTAGCGTCACAGACAATGTCACAAGCTTCCGTCATACTCCCAAGCAAACGACAGAGATTATCGTCGGAGAAACCTACCAGGGAGCCAGCAGGGTTTCCGCGACCCACTGACAGTGTGAGGGAGCCCGACAAAAAGAAGAAACCACGTCCAGGCTCGAACGACCTTTCTCAAGGTCAAACTCCTCCAGTGTCATCTCGGCCTGTCGCAAATCGTGTCCCTGATGCAGCTTATAGAGATACGAGACTCCGAGTTTCGGACCACGAACCTTTTTTCGTGTCGGTTGCCGCCGCTCCAAGCAGACATAGTTTCTGGACGACCTCGAAGACAAGAAGGTCACTTCCGGTTCCAGTTCCACGACTCAGCGACACCGACTTGACGGTTGCGACTTCGACTCTCGAACTGAAAAGTCCGAAAGGGTCTGCGGATGAATTCACCGTCATGCGGTTGGAGGATGCTGGGAGGGTTCCGTGCTCTCTTCAAGTTATTTCGGAGACGGGATGCGATGCAAAGGTTCGCAGGGTTCCAGTCTCAGGTGGAAAAATCCAAGCGCTTCCAGGTATTGAGATGCAAGTGTTGTGTGGATGACTGTCAATGGGGCATGATGATGTTTAAGATGATGAACATGATGTTGATTATGATGATGCATGGTGACTAAGATGGTCATGGTAACAGCTGTAGTGTGGTCGAGTTAGATATAGCTCATTTCATTTGCAATTCGGTCATTAATATTTCTCAGAAGTTGTGAGCAATCTGAGTCTTGTCCATGCCCATGGTTTTGGCTATGATGACGGTGATGGTGGTGATAGTTATCATGGGTGCCCACATAATAGGGGAAGGGGCACTTACCCCCAATGGAAATATGACTCTTTTTCAAACTACAAATTTTGAATTTTAACAAATTCATTCGCACTAAAGATACAAATATTGCACAAGACGAAACTGATAAATTTACATTTAGAAACCTCTGTGAAAAATACCCATGCTCCTAGTGTTCTGCTTTGCATGTTGAAGGCTATTGCCCCAATAAATTCAGACGTAACCATTAATTATGTTTTGCGGCTTGCCCCTCTTGCAAAGATTTCTGCAGGCCCCCATGATAAGCCTAGTTACGATCATGGGCGGAGTTTGGTCTCGGCTCTTGGGGGGGCTAAAACAATGTTCCGCGGATCTCTGTAATAGTCAAGTCAATTTAAAAACAGCAAGTCGTTTTTAACACTGGAATCAAAATGATGCCCTTAGACACTCGAAAATCGTTGATAACACTAAAATCAAAATGATGTCTTTAGACACCCGAAAACCGTTGGTATCACTGGAATGAAAATAATGTACTTAGACACCCGAAAATCGTTGATAACACTAAAATAAAAATGATGTCCTTAGACACCCGGAAACAGCTCCAACAGACGCTTGATCATCAATCTATGTTTATTTAGTAATCTAAATTTCTATTTTTGCGCCGTCGCTTTTTTATAATTAAAATGTCTAGCGGGCCACCGCAAAAGCGTTTACGACACAGTGTACTGTCATTTATCTCCATGAAAACTTCCACTATGTCAAAAGATATCTTCCAGCATACCTTATGATCACTAGGCTTTCATTGCTATAATTATTAGTCCTCTTCTAATCGCGGTAAGCGGCCTTGCTATTCTACCGACTACCGCTGTAAAAAGAGTCACGCAGCTCTAGTCTAAGTAGGCTAGCAACCCATAGGGTTTTAACTGGGAGATTTTGGTTCAGGAGCTGTTGTAACTTTAATAGGTTTAAGAATAGGCATCACTATTACATGATTCCATTCCCTCTGGATTATACATGTTGCCCATACTTTATTGTAAGCGGATAACAGCACTTTCGGAATACATCTATGTAGTTGCTTAATATGATTATTGAGTGATCAGGTGATGGATGGATCCGATTTCACTAGGGTCTATGATACCCGAGACCGTTACCCTGGACAGAAATTTGCTTGGAATTATACATCGCTTAATAAGCACTGCTATCGGGTGTCTAAGGACATCATTTTGATTCTATTGTTACCAGCGATTTTCGGGTGTCTAAGGAAATCATTTTGAATCAAGTGTTATGAACGATTTTCGGGTGTCTAAGAACATCATTTTGATTCAACGATTTTCGGGTGTCTGAGGACATCATTTTGATTCCAATATTATTAACGATTTTCTGGTGTCTACGGACATTATTTTTATTCCAGAGTTACCAAGGCCATAATTTTGATTCAACGATATTAGAGTGTCTAAGGACATCATTTTGATATTAAGGGTTATCAACGACTTTCGGGTGTTTAAGGACATCAATTTGATTCAACGATTTTTGGGCGTTTAAGGACATCATTTTAATGTCCAGTATTATCAACGACTTTCGTGGGTCTAAAAACATCATTTTGATTCCAATGTTACCAACAATTTTCGGGTGTCCAAGGCCATCATTTTGATTCAGCGATTTTCGGGTGTCTAAGGACATAAATTTGGATTCCAATATTATCAACGATTTTCGCTTGTCTAAGGACAGTAATTTAATTCCAGTGTTACCAATTTTTTTCGGGTGTCTAAGGCGATCATTATAATTCAACGCTTTTCGGGTGTCTAAAGACATCATTTTGATTCTAGAGTAATCAACGATGTTCGGGTGGCTAAGGACATCATTTTGATTTCAGTGCTACCAACGATTTTCGGGTGTGTAAGGACATCATTTTGATTTAAAAGTTATCACGATTTTCGGGTGTTTAAGGACATCAATTTGATTCTAGTGTTATCAACGATTTTCGGGTGTCTAAGGACTTCGCTTTGATTCTTGTTTAATTGTCATCTAATTTTAGGTGTCAAAGGTCATTGTATTTATTTCCAGTGTTACCAACGATTTTCGGGTGTCTAAGTCAATCATTTTGATTCCAGCGTTATCAACGACCTGCTATTTTGAATTTGACTTGACTATTATAGAGATCCTCGGAACATTGATTTAGCCCCCCCCCAGAGCTGAGACCCATGGCTGGTGGCAAGCAACTCACAGTCTAGGTCTTTTGTTGTCCTCACAAGTTCCATTATTTTACTTTGGGAGTCCTTCTTGATACATTGTCAAGTTGTTGGATTCTTGGGGGGCTTAGCCCCCCCCTAGCCCCTGATAAACTCCGCCCATGGTTACGATGGTAGGCTATTATTCGTTGTGGTGCTGGTTTAAACTGGTGAGGATGGTTACAATGATGATATTCCGTAAGTCAAAATGACAAATCTTATGAGTCATGCCTTCAAATCCAGATATCGATTATCAATACTGTGTATTATTATGGATTGGCATATTGTTTTGACCTACATATTTTCCGTCAAACGTTGCGCTTGGGCGTGTACTGCTATAAGATCCACACATCTGCTGGTCGACCTGCTGACTGCTATCGGTTTTACAGTCTTCACAACCACCTGCTGCCTCGTATTTTTCATCATATCTGTTCAAAACACTTTTGCTTCGTATGAGTCACTTGTCATGTCTTGCAATGGAGAGGAACAAAAGCATAGTTTCAGGCCCACCGAGAGAGGGGCGGTGTAAAATGCCCAGAGGCCCGGCAAGCTTTAGAGTTCCGGCGGGCCGGCGAGTCTTAGGGGCCCGGAATATGTGGTTAACTTATTATAATACAAAGTTTGTGATTTTTTAATGCTTTTTTTAAATATGATATTATAGAGAGTTAACTACAATCAGTTTAATCTTCAGTTTAAAAGCAATTTGTTTTGTTCATGTCCTGTTGTGTAGCAAGAGGTGATTGTTTTACTCTGCTCTGTTATTCAAAGTAATAGAGCAAGAGATTATATTTATTTGTTTTTATTTTCTACTGTTGTTTCACAAAAACCAGTTCCTTTGATCTTGTATTTACACTGTAATGTGGGAAAAACAGATTTGTTTTGGTCTTGGAATAATAATAATATTATACTGCAGTGTAATAAAATTAGATTTCTTTATATATGTTATTGGGTAGTATCATAAGCAGGTATTTGATCTTGAAGTGCATCAAGAGAGAGTTGCTTGACTCCTAAGCTGTATTGTAGTAAAATTACAAATCGATTTTTACATCACTTGTCACTGATTGCAGCACCTTTGTCGTTAATTTTTGTTGATTTAATAGGAAGAAAGATGGAAAACAGTGATGTAGTGAACAAAGAAAGGTACCAGCCTCAATGTCTTCCTTCCCCCTTGGACCTCAAAGAACGAGAAAGGGTCTCGATGTAAGTAGCAGCTTTTATTGTCATTGCAATGGTTTGGACGGATGGGCTAGCTCATTCATTCATATTCATTCATTCATCCATTCATTCATTCTTTTATTTAGAAGACTTATATAGCGCCCTTCTGAGATAAACTACTCAGAGGCATTCCCAGCCCAACGCCAGCAAAAAAGAAGTTTGCAGGTGCTTGCAAAAGGTGTATGCAGAATCCCTACCTAAAAGAAAGCGTATAGATCTTCTGATATCCCTGCCTGCAGGTCAGACATTTTTGTAAAGAGTTCAGCTTCACTTGTGCCCCCAAGCGAATTCAGCTGTAATGAGTACACTGACACTGATCATAATATGGTCAGGTAAAGAGCTGGTCACCACAGACTCTGTATGCCAAGGCTAAGAAGTATTAAGTCACTTGATACCCATGGGCCATGGCTGCACTCAGGAGTTCTCCAAGAGGTTAGATTGTCTTCAAAGTTCGAAGTGGTTTGTGTTAGCGTGTGATCACTTGGTGAAAAGTTCATTCAAGAATTCCAAGACAGAGTTACCAGATATTTCCAGTTGTGAATTTACCTAAAGTTTGCTTCTTCTGAAACTCTTTTGTCCATGAAATATTTGTCTGTGACTGAAGAAAAGAGTCATATGTACTGACTTTTTAAAAGTATTTTGCTTAATTGAATTGGCTATAAATAGAAGATCTGTAGATAAAGGTTGCCAATGTAGGCCTATGTTTAACGTGAATATTTTAACTCTCTTAGTTTAAAAATGAAAAGCGTAGTAAGCCCACGATGTATAGTCGTGTTGCATTTGTCCCTTAGGTTGTGTAGAGCCTGACAGTTTTAATAACAAAATTAATGTCTTTAGACAGCATGTGGAATAATAGTTTTTAGTTATGCATTTATTAGGGCCAATATCCGCAAGGAAGCACAACTATTGTCATAGTGAAAAACAACATTTTACAGCTTCTCCTAATATAGCCTACAAGTGGTCAATTTTATCTGCAGGGCTCAATTTCATTGTCGCAGGTTTCAGTTAACTTGCAAACTGGTTTTCAGTTTTATGCCAGGTGACAGGTCAACTTGATTTCTGATCCTGGTTTATAAATTTAAATTTGGTCTCTGATTATTTAGTCTGTCGGCTCCATTGCACCAGAACTTTGCGTGCTTGTTTAAATGTGAACCATCCTGGACTTTTGCTCTCATGAATATTAAATTATGCTAATTCGATTTAGCATGCAATGAAAATGATTTCATTTACATTTTGTAGGCTACTTGTCCTAGCTTCCCATTTGTACTCGTTGCATGATTTCAGCTGCATGTGAATTATTAAACAAAGTTGCGTGCAGACATTGCCCTTAAGTTTCTGATAGCCTATTAGGCTATTCCCTCTGTGCGTTTGTTGCTTATGATTAAGTCATAATTTGATGAGTACGGTTACGCAAGTGCTTTTGATTTTCTCTCAGGTCATCAGCGTTACCAGTTCGGCATTCACCGACAAATTTTGGTTCTCAAACGAAACAATCTTTTCGATCGATTTCTGACAACAAGCGAGAAGCATTTGACAACGTTCGCCATGAAATGAAACACGGAGGTTTTGAAAAAGTCGACGAAGAAGCGATGATGCAACGACTGTCCGTGACGTCAGACTTTGCCAGCGACTACGAACGACCAAATTTCTCGTTCCCTCACCCAGACGGAGCCTCGGTGCGCAGTAGCACCATTTCGGACTGGTACTCCGCTCGGGAAGGCCATTCGTCATCCATCTGTATGGACAGCTTGGGAAGTGACCCGGTCAGTCTGGACTGTGCCTCAAGCAAGAGTTCGACGACGTTGTTTACGCGAGTGAAGCGTGCGATCGTGCAGAGTTTGGGCGCAGTGTGGACGATGTTGGTACCGACTTCGACTAGATATCACCTGTCTCCTGCGCCAGACTCGCTCTCGGATGTCGACAGCGGATGTAGCTTCGGCACGAACATCGATCTCGGCATGCTGCAGCGTTCACCGAGCGAGATGTCGGAGATACAGAAGCTGGCCGTCCTTGCTGAGAAGATTGCTGCAGACAAGGACAGGGAGAGGGAAGAGTCCGTGGGAGGAGGACACGGCAACGGTGGTGGTGCTTCCTCTAGTCGGAGAAGACTGGATCGTGCCTTCTCCAGTGAACTGGAAACCATTCTCGCTCGCAGTGCCAGCCTTTCGGGTACGAGGAGCAGTTCTAAGTTTGCTGGAGAGCAGGCGTTTCGGCTGCCCAGTTGTCACACGTCTTCCTTTGGTTCGGGTGGTGTTAGTGCTGACGAAGGCTGGAGAACCTCATTCCATCCCAGTGAGGCTCAATACTCAACGTTGCCGTTAAGCAGCAAACGGAACAGCAGGGATTTCGAATGTAATCCCCACAATCCTTTGCAACAGACTTGCAACTACTTTTCGACGACGAGACCTTTTGTTGGTTCACTCAAGGTTCAACGCGATTGTGGGGAGATAGAAGAGAAAACCATTAGGCCTAGACAGGCAGTTGGTGGCGCTATCGTGAAGTCTCAAAATGTAGCTGAGGTCATCCCAAATGAAAGTTCAAAACAGTTTTCTACCGTAAACGAAGTTATGAGCGGAGGAAATTTGTCTTGCTCCGATGATATTTTACCGTACAGAGCACCTCATTTTGAAATTCCTTGCAATACAGGGAAGCAGAGGATAGATGCTGACTCTCGGCCTTCTACAAGTAGAACCACTTCTGATGTCAAGTGGCCAAACAAGGCTGTAGCCAGGTCAGCCTCTCACTCTGGAACCCCAACCAGTGCCGGTAACTTCACCAGCATGCAGGCTCCGTGCAAGGAAAACTTTACAAGAGCATCAATAAACTTAAAACAATGTGAGAATAACCAGTTGACCATAAAGGTACCATCTTCCAAAATCCAGGCGGAGAGTCTTTCGACGAATTTCGATAAAGCTGTCAAGAGTTTTGCTCCAATTTCACCATCACAAGAGCAGCGCTTAACTTCACAGCTACGCCCCCAGAAACCAATTTCCAGAGAGTTTACCAATTTTGGACGTGGTGCATATCCAGTTGAACAGCTGTCATCTGTTCAGTTTTCTGTATCGCCAGAGTTAGAACAAGCCATAGAAATGCTAACGGCATGTTCACGCAGAATCGAGTTGGATTGTAGTCCAGAACATTCTTCAGTTTCTTCCTGCATTACTACCTCTACCTCGAAAGAAACCAGCTCCAATTTAAATGACGATTACGTTTCACCCGAAGACCTTCGAATGTTTTTGAAACAAAGCAATTTCTCTTCTGATGTCAATCCAAACGTTGAGACAAGTTTGGCAATGCACGCTGAAACGAAGAAGCAGGATAAGTGTTTTGAAGATTCACTTACTCGTGGCAGCAGACGAGGGATATCTGACACAGTCTCTGTTTCTAATCCTAAAAGTTGTTCGTTGAATGACAGTAAGATTCAGATTGTTGGTGGCAACCACAGTAGAAATACACATTCATCTCAAAATACATCAACTGCAGAAAATTATTCTCATAATTCGAATAAAACTGACACAAGAGTTGGTTACCCCCATGAGCAACAGTTTAGCAGTAATCGCATCACAGTACAAATGCCTCCAGCTAAGCAACCTCCTGCTGATGTCCTGCCAATGTTGAGCTCAGATATGGAACACAATTATGGAAAGAACCGTCAGAAGATTGAGGATTTTCTTTCTCGGGGAAGCATATCCAACTCAGCAGGTATAGGAAAGATTCCACAACCAGGGTCGCATTACATCGCCAAGTCTCGGAAGGAGCCTACCGACCCGCAAGCCTTAAAGGTTGTACCAAGAATGTATAAGGCTGGTCTCGGATCGGAGAAAACTTCTGGTACCAGTAGTGCACGAAACCAGTCTGCTCAAAGTTCAATCGGTAGCTTGGGAAGGAATTCTGGAGCCGCTGTTGTGGCTGCCTCACCAAGCGCACAGCGAACGTGGGCTTCAAGAGTGGCTTTCCTTTCTGGTGAATCTTCATGAACAACAGAGTTTGAGTTACAGTCATATTGAACCATACTTTCATCGGATACTTTTAAAGGTACACTGCATCAAACTGATTCACGGTTCATTCTTCCGATATTTTTTCGGGGATACAATACATCGATGCGATTGAGGTGGCGACGAACACAGTGGAATGGGGAGACTGCATTGCCCGACATGCAGATCAGGCTGCAGGCTGCACGGGAAGGACAGAAAGGACTAAGGTCTAAGGTGGTAAGGACATTGAGGTGATGAATTGAACCAAGCAGTACTTGTATTTGAAAGAACAATGGAAGCTCAGCAATTATCTAAACTGTCCATATACTGTTACTATAACTACTACTAGTCTACTACTACTACTCTGGTGCTACTATATAGAGAAATGCTGCTGTAAATGGTAACTGCTACTGTTTTTGATGCTTCTTGCCTCACTCATGAAATGCAATGCTTGTCTCATCCCAATTTACTGACTGCCCATTCATTAGCCTGCAGATTTCTTGCACATCAGTAAGCCCACATATTATTATTATTTATTTATTATTATTAGTAGTAGCATTTATAGAGGCAGTAGATTAATGATTCTAGGACCATTAGATTTGTCTCAGGTATATCCCACAATCAGGGAATTTGTAGAAGCAGAGCAAAACTTCATATAATAATACAGCACGGATGTTAACCACAGGTGACAGCGTTGATGAAATCTTCGAATAAAATAATGTGCACAATTGGTGGAATATATCAATCATAGTCTAAGACACTACTATGGAATCTGCTGAAACAATATGTGTGGTGTAAACAACTTTCACTGTTTGCGCAAGCAATAGAAGAAACCTGACCATACGGTGTGCAGTTTATCGGATTGTTGTAATCAGTCATCGTCTTTCTGCACCATCTGGAGACACATCGTTGGCTTCTCTTGTTTGAGACCTTTGTCCTTAGTGGCGTGTGCAAATAACCAAATCTACGTCTTGACCGGCTACGCCTTCTGGGAAATTATCCCAATTTATGAATATTCATGTTCTCATCCCAGGTGATGAATATTGATGAATTGATCAAAGAGAAACTGGACAGCTCTAGTGCTCAAGTTATCCACTAGGGGAGGAAAGCAATCATTTTTTCCCTCAAAACAGTAGCCAATTCTAAATAATTGAGTAGCACGTAAATACCTCGTTACCTTTATGGTGCTAAATGGTTTCAGAGCAACGTTAAATAATGCCCAAATTTTGTCACATGATGAACTGGGACTAATAATTATTAGTCCGTATTAGTCCCAGGCTGGACTTCATGACCTCATGGTATAAAGCTGCAAAGAAAAGTGATGCTGTTGTTAACTCTAAACACATGGTTAATGGGAAATAAGGTGTTTAATAGTAGGTCTACATTGATATGTTACACGAGATCAGTTGACAGAATCAACAATAATTGACTTGATTGACAATAATTATTGTTAGTCCCATTTTGTATATTTTGAAGGAGTCATGTTTCACTATATATATAATTGGGAGAATTGGAAACTATAAGTTCACCATAAAAATGTTTGCTTTTATCATAAGTTTGTCAAATTTCAAGAATTGTGTCTATTCATTGTTTTATATAGTGTTTAAACTGCAATTTACATTTTGTTATGTAGTTTGAAGTGTAAGATATGAAATAATTGAACACTAAGAACCTTAGTGCATGTTTATGAACAATTTGAGGTTGAAGGCATTATATAAATTGTAAATGTCTGGTACATGTGTACAGTTGTAAGGTATTTTCTGCAGGTAGTCATAACGGGCTTTGTTAAGAATATGTAATTCGTTGTGAATTTTCGAAAGATTTCTATTCGAATTTCAGAAGAGACAGAGAATATGATGTGACTTTCTTAAGTATATAATTTCAAAAGATTTCTATTCCAGTTTCAGAAGAGGCACAAAATTATGTTCTTGTTTGCTCCATAGAAAAAGAATGTCACGGAGAATCTTGGTTCAAGTTTCTTTTCAATTAATAGGTTGTACTGCCAACATTATCTTTTGGATCACACTATTCTGACCGGATTTTGCTCTCAACTTGGAAACTTTTTTTTAAACCAGACAGATGAGCCAAAAAAACTGCAGCCTTAGACTGGTTTTAACAGCTCTATAGGCTAATTATTATTATTATTAGCAGTTCCCATACCTCATTCTGGATTACTACAGATATATTTATGTTCACAGATAAAGTGGTAAAAATGCAATTACCTCAGTAGCAGATGGTGGCATGCAAATTTGAGGTTAATACAGGCTCCAACAATTACAGCCGTAAATGCAACAAAGTAGTAACTTTTGTTGCATGGGTGTGTAATGTAGACATAAAACCCAGCCATAATGAGAAGATCAGTCTACTACTGAAGAGGTATTGCATACAGCAGATGAACATTTAAAAAAGTAAGTCTTTAGTTGAAGTGCAATGGTGACAGCAGTCTTGTATATAAACCTGGTTTTAGCTCTAACATTACAATATTTAGACAAAGAAATGTATTGTGTTATCACTACCACTATTCATATTGCTATTCAGTTTGCAATATTAGTCACTGAAGAGAACAGTTTCATTGTGTTGTGTTTTTGGGGGCGTAATGTTTGCAGACTTTATATAACTAAGCTAATATTAAAATCTTCCAATATTTTTTCAAAGCTCTGTTAAATCACTAATGTCATATTTTCTTTTAAATTTGTGTAATTCACTGCTTTCATATTATTTCGTTTACTGAAATTGTTAGATGAGTTTTCTAATGTATTATTCATTATCAACACCATCATACTAGATATTCAAAAGATACAGACTGTAAACTCTTACATTTTCTTTAAGCACTATATAAAAAAGATTCTAAATGTTAAAATATATTATCTGTGTTTATAAAGTACAAAATGTAAAACAGTGAAACGGTTACAAGCTGTGTGCTAAACAGATTTTACACGTGCAAAGAAGTTTATGTCACCAAACAAATTTATAACTCTGCACATTGGAAACTCCTGAAACTTGAAAGATACCTTTTTGCATTTACCAAAACCTATCGACTTGCACACTGTACAGGGCTTCCTTTAAGGAATTTTGTTAACTGCACAACCCCTTCTCTCCCATCCCATCCTCCAAGGTTAATTATTCTAAATCAAATGACGAAGAACATTTTCAACTATTTTTAACAGCACATAAATGCTTTTACAGCTGAAAAAATTCATTTAGAACTACACAATAGAAAAAGCAACATAAATATACAGACTGCAGAGTAGTGGTCACTGGTTAATATCGAGTTTTCAGCATCATCATTAATTTTTTGCAGCCTGGTTCAAGTGCTACATTGCAAGGCATGTTCTCTTCGCCTGACTACAGACTGTAGGCCTACAGTTCGTAAAACATCCTGAAAAGGAATGTTGGTCATTCCAAACCTGTAAAGTAATCCGGAGTTCCTGAGGTCAGCAAGGTTATAGTACAAATGCTTTTGAAAAACTTCGAGAAACTACAGAACTACAATAAGAAACTTTTAAAATCGCCATACATTTTGTCTGTCAACATTGAAGCTGTTTAGTGCTTATAAGTGCTTACAGTAGGTATTCACTTAATATCAGATTGCGAAATTCGGCATCGACTTTTTCTGATGTAAAAGGGAAAGATTTTACTGAATTTTGATTCTTACCGCGATTTACGTAAGCAGAACCAGCGAGTTCCCGGGTGTGTGACTCAATGAATCACTGTCTTAAGCTTTCAGACCACACAAGAGCTGGTTCTTGTTCGAAACAAATGTTTTGTTGAGTCAACATCAGTAAAGACAGCTTACATACATACACCAAGGCACATCGTCAGTCTGTATCAACTTGCAGTTTGGCTCGACCAGACAGTCGGGACATTTATGGTAGGCATATATGATCAGATTTTTTGCCTTTTATTTTACCACTAACTGTTACTCATGCAAATATAGCAAACAGAATCTAAGGCCTCTGACCAAGCAAACAAATCTGAGCAATTACCTTTATAGCCACTCTGAGACAAGGTATTTCTCAAGAAGGCATCCACAACATTGCACAAATTCCTTATCAGTGCACATAATATAAAATTTTTGCAGAAAAATCGGCCTTATTAACAATGAAGCAAGTGCGATAGTAAAATAAATGTTACTTTCTAACCGCGCAACTCTGTTTCATCGTTCCATAATTATTAATTAAAGAGATGTTGCTGTCAATAGAACAGATGTCTTGCTACTAGTTAGTTTGGTATTGGAACACGATGCACACAAAAACTACTCAAAGCACTTAAATACTTATGGGCATCTATACCAACTCTGCCAAAGTACCAATTCTGTCTACAACTGTTCACAATATTTAAATATTTACTGGTATCTGCACCGAACCTTGTTTCTTGGATAAATCTGAAGATATAAACCACAAAATCTAACTTAAGAAGGGCAATATGAAGGATTTAAAAACGTTTATAGCTGTCCATCAATGTAGAACTCAGAAATGTTCCATAATAAATATCTACAAATTCTACATGCTACACATAATGACTTGTAGCACAAGTGCTTTAAACACAACCCAAGTTTTTTTGTGTTTATGGTCCATATAAAAATGCAGATCATCCAGCGGCCAATCAAATGACAGACTTTACCCTGTTTGATTGACACCTGTCACTCATGCGGTTAATATGCTTTACGAATGACTTTCACAGGTCAATGTCAATGTCAACTTTTGTTCCAAGATAGTTGTCGCAAAAATTACATAATCGCTCTCTGTGACTAAAAGCCTCTGATTTCCATTTGAGAATTTACATAGCGCCTTTTAAAGATATCTTCTCGGAGGCGCTCTTACGCTAGCATCGGGTATGATGCTAAATGTCATTATAACAGACATATTACATAGATAGTAAAAATAACATGGGTGCCCGCACATAGGGACAAGATGGGGAATTTGTCCCTGGAAAATAGACATATTTTAAAACTACTACATTTGGTTTTTAACAAATTTCTTTGCACTAAAACACTAAAGATACTAACAGTGAAACAGAAATTCACAATAAGAAGCCTACATCATCATAGGCTACTTGAGAACTATCCATGTTGATAATTTCCTGCTTTACAATATTGTGGTTGCCAGAGGTCGATGACAAATTACGAAGCACTTCACGCTACCTTAACATATCCTACCTGTCAGTGTCAGGTCAGGAAAAAAAGAACAGAATGGGGAAAATCTGCATCATCAACCTCAATACCAAAAGTCACATTGGTATGTGAGTATACGAATGGCAAGGAACTGTATTTACAGGAAGTTAGTCCAGTTGACGAGCAGCTTACCCTTAGAAAATCTTAAAGCTTGAAGACAATGACGTATCAGCTGTTACTCAGTCAGCAGATGTATTGTCACATGTAACACAGTTAATAAATATTTACACCGCTGTTGTCAGGTACTCAGCACTTCGTAGGGTACTTGAAATGTGCCATATTAAGTATCCTGATACAAGCATACTAGTTTTAAAAACATCTATTTAGTGAACTCAGCCACTGGTCAAAAGTATGTAGCAAAAGTATGTCGTGTGTAGAATATATTAAAAACATAGCTACAAACTGAAGAACTTCTGCTATATATATATATACATACCAGCACATGACATGTGTACATATGTGCATTCATCAGGTTCTAGTAAGGCGCAATATAAATTACCGTATAATACAGATATAAAAACATACATATGCGTCGTAGTACGGTAACTGCTGAAGCCTCCACAATGTACACATACAAATATATGAATATAAAACATGTAATGTATATATATATTATATACAATATATATATGTATAATATATATGTATAATATAGTTATATATATACATGTGTGTGTGCGCACGCGAACACGTGCGTTTGATTAGTGACGTGCAAATGTTACACTGAGATTTGACAGTAGTACTTTTGATCGTAGCAGAGCAACGACAGCAAAAATGGAATCGCACAGCGTGTCAAACTCTTTCTTCGAATCAAGAAACTGGAATCATCTCACGACTGTCGTGTTGCTGTTCGCTCCTCAACGAACTTGTCGTCATCGCGTTGGAACTGGACGCTCGATAGTCGAGAAGCGGATTCTTCAGGACGACAGAGATCGGCGTCGCAAGAACGCTCAGCATGTAGCGACTTCCGTTTACGCAGACGTTTGCCTGACTTGCCTTTCGGTCCGTGATGTCGTACGTGATGCTGAGAATATCCTCGAGACTTCGCGACTTGCGCTTTCTCCACCTCGGCAGATCATCCTCTTCGGAATCGTACGACGTTCCTTCAAACACTTCCGTCGGAGAATCACCTGCAATGGTTTTTCCAGGCCGGAGAGTGTCGGCCACTGGAAATTCCGTGAGAGGCGACAAGGATGATGATTTGCGAGCAGTTTTTGCCGCCGAGGCAAATCCACAAAGTGGCGGGGGACATGGTAGCGTCGCACCTCTTGTAAGACGAATGTTGTTCTCGTTGACAGCTCCTCCGTCTGACGCAGTCTCGATTATCGTCGGAGATGTGACTTCGCGTAGAGGCAGAAATGCTATGCTGCTCGGTCTCACGAGAGGGCGCTTTGCATTAATCGTCCCACCGGTTGCACAGCGCCTCTGCGAATGCATTTCGTGACTACTGTGCGGCCGCTTAACGTGTTTCGAACCGAGACGCACAACAACGTGCCCGTCACCATTTCCCGAAGAACTTGCAAACGCACGTGGCACATCGAGATGCTCCGAAACTTTCTGTTCCACCAAGGATAAGGGATTCTCTTTCAGCGGACTCAGCTGGCCAAAGCTGAGGCGAGCCAACGCCTGGGTTGGTGAACTGGCGAATTGCCAGCAACTGGGTGTCACAAAGTTTGGCGATGGTGACAGGTGACAGTTGGTGACATTTGCTGTGGAACAAGTGACATTGTCGAAACATTTCTTCTTCGCGGCATGTTCTTCCATCTCATCTGGTTTTTCCACGTGCTGCTTCTCGTATTC
The DNA here is from genome assembly GCA_945859605.1 of Lumbricus rubellus. Taxonomy (NCBI): domain Eukaryota; kingdom Metazoa; phylum Annelida; class Clitellata; order Crassiclitellata; family Lumbricidae; genus Lumbricus; species Lumbricus rubellus. The sequence goes on along the minus strand of OX243813.1, from coordinate 50,922,178 downwards.
TAGTAACTGGCCGAGAAAGTTGAAGTTGGGAGATATACTTGGTCTCTTGTCCTTTACATATCTGCAATGTAGACCAGCGTCCTGTCTAATTCAGTAAATAGAACTCATTGTCTCATATGCAGTATAATGCCTGGTTGGGAGCACTTCTGAGTAGTAGCCATGAAGGGCTGCTGTATATAGATGTCAGTGATGAATAAATGAACGAATGAATGTTTGCCCGTTTGATTACCTTTACCTATAATTATGATTACTTAACCTCTATGATAACCCTACCTCTGTGATAACCCTACCTCTATGATAACCCTACCTCTGTGATAACCCTACCTCTATGATAACCCTATCTCTAATCGTAGCTAGCAACTTCTATAGCACACAAAAAATCAACCCAAAAGGGTGCACCAAAATCAAGGCACAGTCAGTCAGTCAGCCATAACAACCCTTGACTTGATCTTTTGTGCATCATAGAAGTTGCTATCTAACATGTGCTGTTACCCTACCATACCTGAAGACGACAGGTATGATCATGATTGGACTGTTTGCATACCTGTACGCATCATCCATTGTCATGCGTAGACTGTGCATGATGTATGCGATGACGACGGTTGGAGATCGAGAGATTCCAGCAAGACAATGCACCAACACACAGCCATTCGCTTCACGCACTTTGTCTATAATATGATTTAGGCAGAAACATTCACTAACAACACCATAGAAAAAGTAGAACAATGCCTTAAGTTAGCCTTTCAAGTAGTTATATAGCACCTCTTCAAGGAAGCTACTCAGAGGTGCTCCATGTGTATGATATGCCAGCGACTTCATTCCTTCTTAGCATCAGCATATGAGTGTCGAAGGCCAATCCTCTCCCTTGCAATCTGATCTTTTCATCAACATTCTACATTCAGTGTTCCCATTATAGCTGAGGGGCACAGATATCTCGAGACAAATTTTGCTGCCCAGCTGGGTGCCCCACCTCTCACTTTACAGTCCAATGAATTACGGTAAATATTAGAATACTAGAATATCATGCACCAAAGTACTCTAATCTAATAATCATTAATATTTATATAGTTTTTCTCGTTTTCTTTTTATCAGACATGCCGGTAATAATAATATATTCATATCTCAAAACTGTCCTGTTTAGATGAAGTTGGGTCGGGAGTGCTCCTGTGTAGTAACCAGGGGAAGGGTGCCCTACATAAATTCTCGTAACGAAGCTTTGAATTACCGAGGAACTGGAAAGCGTCTCGGAAGAACGGAAGCAGCTTATCGGAATAGTTGTCGTTGACTGGAATTCGAAGGAAATGTCCGTCCTGGATGAAGTCCGGCTTCTGTCCAACTGGACTGATGTTCAATACGTACGCAACGCCATTTTGCTGCAAGGAACAATGCTCATAAATATATATACTATACATATGCAATAGGGCTGTTTTTAATGAATTTTTAGAACTGCGCAACTCTTTCTTTCCTTTCCCATCATCAGGGGTAAATTACTTTAATTACAGTGACCATTTTTTGCTAGTTTTGACTGTACAGAAGTGCTTCTACAATGGCACATTTTGTGTACAGCTGCACGATAAAAAAGCCCTGATATGCAACGTATGTATAAAATATGTGTTTATGTACGGGTGATGTATTTTGTATGGGCAATTGTATATGTATCAATGTATGCATGTTATTATATAGGGTTTGTCTTTGTATATTTTTATCAGAGACATCTGTTTATGCTGTATTGCTGCTGCTACCATGTTCTTACCATAATTATGTGCTACCATTATGCTGTCCTATGGTTACCCTATTACCACGTTATTATCATATTGTTCAAGTATGAAGAAACAAAGAGATTTTTCCATTGTGTTATACTCACTGTCATTGTTTCGAAGCAGAGAGCATCGACCTGAGATCCGAGGAATAGGTATGGAAGGATCTTCGTGGGTCCGAGGTTGGCCACCGGAAGACACGGCTGCGAGATGGAATGCTGCTGAGGATGGTAGAAGGCGGCACCGTCTCCCATGGCAACGGCCGGTCTCCTCTGGTTGACGCAGAGGTCGGGATGCAGCAACTCAAACTCCATGAAACCTCCTACAAAAGACGGAAACATGAATTTATTATCCTAATACATTATTGTTATTATTATTATTATTTTTTTTTTTAAATTTGCCCTGAGGTACTTCGTTCCTCTAGGGGCTTATAAAATATTAAAAGCAATGTGCCTGGATTATTTTATCGTGCAGCTGTACACATTATATTATTATTATTATTATTATTATTATTTTTTTTTTTTTTTTTTTTTTTTTTTAGCGCCCGAGGTATTTATGATCCCTCAGGCTTTAAAAACAATAAATACTAAAAACAGTGTTGTTCTGGAGTTAACGGTTATTATAATTATTATTATTATTTGCATTCCCAAGGGATCAAAATCTTATCCTGATTCCTCCACATCTCTTCCGCCTTACATATCTCATCTCTCCAACCTGAACAACACAGCCGTCTGTCTGACTATCTGCCTGGCTGGTCCGTGGAACTTGACCCCGGATGTTTTGACTGAGTATTGGTGAATAAGAGGTTCACTCGATTTTAGCTTATGATGGACGTCGTAGAAATCTGAGATTATGATGTAATCGAGGTCAAAGTTTGTTTACTATCAGCCCAACTGTCACACATGGCAATGATTAAGCACTGCACAATTGGGACCTCTGCAGAATCACTCAAATCAACCCTTTCCACATTAGCTGGTTGGTTCGCTGAATACTGAGTGTGTAAATTTTCATTGCACTGCCTCTTGTACACTATAATTATACTGTGTATTATATTCGTTCATTCATTACGTGAATTTTTATAGCGCCTCTTCAAGGGGACTACTCAGAGGCGCTCCCAACCTCCGTGCAGCCAAATAAAACTGTCTTAAGATGAGAGAGGAATGCCCAGTGTTGTACAGTAACGAAGTAAAAGTAACGCGTTACTGTACTTAAGTAAAAGTTTGAGTACTTTCACATGTAACGAAGTATAATAAAACCAAAAAACTTTTACTTTCAACGAAGTAAAATTTTACCCATATTTCAGTACTTTTACTTCGTTACAATTTATGCGACACTCGTTACAATGTTCGTTACTTCAAAGCGCTAATTAACATTCAGTTACGCTAAGCTAAGACAGCTGATTCAAATTTGCATGCCTAAAAATAGATTTTCGATGGGTGGTGCACGCTGGATGCACTGCCATTTCTGCAGCAGAACGACTCTTCAGCTGTGCATTGTGCTAACAATGAATAAGAAGCGTGCGTACTAGACTCAACGATAAGTGCCATTTCGAGAATTTAGTATTTTTGAAGGTTAATAATCGATTGAGTTAAGCTTATAGAAAGACTCGGTAGGCCTACTTTTACTTTTTACTTAAAAAGTATTATTTTAAGGGGCTACTTTTTACTTTTACTTAAGTAAAATTTGTGACGAGTACTTTTACTTTTACTTAAGTAACTAAAATCCATTTGACTTTTACTTTTACTTAAGTACATTTCCCCGATACTTTCAACAACACTGGGAATGCCTGAGAAGCGCTTTTCGAAAGAGAGAGCGGAGCTACATGTATTGTATAGGGAGCGGAATTATTGTACCATTGTCTATTGTACTATAATATACTGTGTATTGAACTGCTATTGTATTTTGACTATTGTCAATTGTACTGAATCGCATTGTGCATCACAGTATACTGTGTACTGAGTTGCACTGCACTGGCTATTGTATCATGATCTCTATCTATTGTATTAAACTCCGTATGACTATAATTATTGTCATGGGCGAAGACCTAGGGGGGACAGGGGCATAGGCGTACGAGGCGGGGGTGCAGGGGGGCAATTGCCCCCCCCCCAAATTTGGGCAAGTTTGGAGGTTTTTTCGGGCAAAAATGACTTTTAAAAAAAAGGTCGTCAACTTTTTTGGCGGATGAAATGGTATAATTTTTCCCGAAAATTTAGGCCGATGACTAAAAAAAAAGGTCATCAACTTTTTTGGGAGGATGAAATGGTATGATTTTTTACGAAAATTTTGGCCGATGACTAAAAAAAAAAAGGTCGTCAATTTTTTGGCGGATGAAATGGTCGAAATTTTTTTTCACGGATGTATTTTTCAGGCAGAAGTTCAATCTTTGCCCCCCCCCCAACTGGTGAAATCTCCCGTACGCCTATGGACAGGTGACGGCCCCTCCCCAATAAAAGTGTTGGGGGGACGCCCCATGCATTGGTCCCCCCATTAATTGAGTGTCAAGAGTTAAAAAAACGCAAAAAATTTCTGGCGGTGGAAAAAAGGTCATCAACAACTTTTTGGGCGAAAAAAATTGGAATTTTTCTCGGCTTTTTTGGCCAGATGACTAAAAAAAAGGTCATCAACTTCTTTTGGGCGTGGAAAGTCAAAACTTTCTTTTGGAAGGTCGTCTGAAATTTTCGTCCACCAAAAAATCTCGCGTTTTTCCTTCTCGTTCGTCCCCCCCCCCCCAATCTCCGCCCAGGTCTCCGCCTATGATTATTGTTACTGTATACTGTGTAGTAAACACTAAACACCAAACCTCGTAATTCTCTCATCTCTATATCATAATAATCTTATTTTCGAAACGAGACCCCACTCTGGCTACTCTACCACCCCACCTGACCCTGCTCAGTGCTCACCCTGCCCTTGCACCCATCCTACATTGCCCGTTCTTCAACCAGTTTACGATTACCAGCCACCCGCCTGACTGACTGACTGAGGCGGCTGAAGCGGGTGGGTGCAAACAACTCCGATAGGCTAATCGTCGTCACAGGTATTTGCGTACTCTCAGGATCCATGATCCATCCTATTATGAGCATAGATGGATGGAGCAGCAGTAATCTATGACGCACTGCGGCCAACATCTTGCACTGCGGCCGATGCATGACTCATAGCGCCTCAAGGAAGAAAGAGGGATGGATGGATGGATGGGGGAGTGGCATTTTAGTGAGAGATGGGGAGGTGCTTATAATCACACGATGAACTTTCGAGTGCGAACGCTTTGGGCAGTAGTCACTCACTCGTTCCCTGGTAGGTGGCGCCAGTCGAGTCAGAGGAGCGCCACCACGCGGCGAGAAGCGGGGGGGGGGGGGAGATAATCCGAAACCTGGCAAAGATCTCGTTTCAACAAAGGATGGATAGCATATTCAGCGACCGACTTACCATCATCTATGGCAATAGCAGCGATTTAGAATCGTATGGTTTTTGGTTTATTTGCCATAATATGGACCATCATTCAGACGCAGTGCTGTAGTCATCAGCAGTTTCAGTAGCCTATGCGGTCAACATATTCGCCATAATTATATCATCATCAGCCTCGTCATAGTGTTCGTCGTATGATTTAGTTGCGATGATATGGACCATCATTGAGATCGTCCATCATAGTGCAGTCATCGGCAATTTCAGTATTCGGTCGACATATTCGCCACCATTATATCATCATGCTCGTCATAGTGTTCGTCGTCGTCATCATCATCATGACGTCATCGTCATCATCATCATCAGCAGCAGCAGCATCCTCACCCTCATCCACGTCATCGTCATATTGCCGCCGCCGGCAACACAACTATTGCTATTTGCTAATCAATAGCATCATCAGATAATTTTTTATTACTATCGTCGTCGTCGTCATCATTGTCGTCGTTGTCACCACCATTCACGGTTATTAATCAGCAACTTCGAACATACGGTACAATCGTGTCTAATGCAGAACGCATTCAACGACAGTTGAACAGAACCAAGCATTCAACCTATAATAATAGACCAAGGCCAGTCCACTGATCTAGAATTTAGGTGGATGGAGGAAGAGTCAAACTGACACCAGAGCCTCAACGGAACAAAGCATCATGACAATCCATCACCCCAATGACCATTGTCACGACGATACCATTGTGACCACACCATCAACCGTCACGAACATGAAATACTCCACCATGAAACATATATATATATATATAATTATTATTATTAATTAGCTTCTTGTGTCTCATAAATCTAGTTAAAGATTAGTTTTGGCGCATCTTTAACTAGTCTTCATGTCTACAGGAACAACAATGCTTTGCGCTTGCAAATAAAAATAGCCTAGGCCTACAAATCATCTATTATTTTTATGTGTGACGAGGACTACATAACTTTTATAGCCTATCGCTTGTTGCTGGTTAACGACACAAAGATGATTAGTGTCGTCCTCCTCCTTTATCCAAGCTAGAGACTGGCACTGTCAGAATACAAGCAGTGGCGGATTTGCTCAGGGTTCCTATACGCGGCGGCTTGAGGTGGAATTTTAACCTGTGACTTCCGGCTTCAAGGCACCGAACACCCCCCCCCCCCTAACCTCACAATGCACCAGCGTCTGTTTCTCGGACCTAATGACGTCAGCACAGGTGAGTGATTGAAAAGGTGAGTAGTTCGGCAGGTGGGAACGGTATACCTGCCTGGATATTCTACGTAGGTCTAGGTACCGCCAATCTGAAACATTCCTGACGGCAGCCATAGGCGGTCAATCTGACTAAGAGTGGACGGAGGATGTGACTAAGAATCGGACGGACGCTAATAATTATAATCAGATCAAAGTATTTTAAGCAGTTCGGATGAAGCATGCATGCCGACATTTATCATGCGCTGTAGGCTATAATGGCTTTTCCCCGTATACCTGGATTACACTGAGGCACCAATTCTAACCACCCTCCTCTGACCTGACTAAGCGTCTGTGCGTTTGCCTGTATGTCTATTCTACCCGACTGAGCCTCCGAGTGTTGCTAATAAGACATTCCTGAGAGATACACAAGAAACTAACAGCTATACTATAATCTCAGTAGCATCATTCCTATAAACAACCTGCTATCCTGCAACCTAGTTCCTATTATTATGGGGCGCGTGGTGTAGTGGTGGCGTCGTTGCCTTGAAGCCGGAAGGTTCGAGATTCGAATCCACCTCAAGTCGCCGCGTAGGGACCTTGGGCAAGTCCTTCACTCGCAGTTGCTCAGCGCTTCGGTGTGAAACTCCGATGCAGTGTCCGCTCTGCATTGGGGAGCGCCTCTGAGTAGAAAGCTTGAAGGGGCGCTATAACAAGTGCACATACAAACAAAACAAACAAACAAATGAAATTGACCTGAGACGTTTCCGAAACCGAGAAATAGCTAGACATGCTGACGAGCTCAAGACGTAATTCCTGCCGAGAGCAGAGTATAATAGGCCTACAGTTTTCCCATCATAATAGTATCCAAAAGCTGCGATTTTTCTTAAATTTATTCTCTGCATTTTGTCACCAGATTCATTTCAAACTCTTCCCAAATTCACCTGAATAGCCTAGAAGTTCCAATTTTTTTTGCTACGAAGTCCCAATTTTTTCTTCCTACACCCCAGTCTTCAAGTAAGAATTACTGAATGGTAGAAGTTACCTCATCATCATCAGACAAAAAAGTCTCGTAGAGTCGTAGTTGATTGCAACTCGAAGTCTTGCTTCTGATCGCGCAAAGCTTTTATATAAAAGTTGTTGGCTGACAAAAGTCTCCGTCGCTGCGCAAGGCAATCGTGACAATTATTGTTACAAGAAGCAGCACAATATATGGCATGTGTCATCACGTCATCTGTCAACGAGTTCCAAGGAAGAGAGAGAGCAATGGTGCTAAGCAACAATAGCTGACCATCGTGATGACGGCTCAGAACCCCCCACCCCCCTCCCCACCCCTAACCTCCACCCCCATCCCCACCCGGTGTCAATAAAGCGTGACCTTACAGCTAAAGATCTACTACACGCCCCAGCAGCCACTGACGCGCGCACATACATACGCATGCCGCAAGTAGGACCTAAGCTTATACGTTCACAGAAAGTGAATGAAGACAAAGACTTAGAAGCAGACAAATAAACATGGAGAAGTTAGAAACATATGCTGCACAACGTAAGACCCAATACACATGGACAAACACCCAACCATACACAGACACAAAATGTCAATGCACATGTATACATGCATGCTAACATACACATGTATACATGAATACATACATATGCACACCTATTACACATGCATGTATGCAAACATGTACAATTCATACATACATAATGCGTACGTTCATGTAGGCTACAATCCTGCATACTACAATTACATAACGCATACATAATCCATGCATACAAACATACACACATATGTGTGCATACACGGCTACACACACACACACACACACACACACACACACACACACACACACACACACACACACACACACACACACACACACACATACATACATACATACACATACATAGGCCTACATACATAAATACATACGTACGTACGTACGTACGTACGTACGTACATACATACATACATACATACATACATACATACATACATACATACATACATACATACATACATACATACATACATACATACATACATACATACACAGACATGCAATTAAATATACAAACAGAAAGATCAGCACAAGCGCACGTACACACACACTCACACACACTCACACACACACACACACACACACACACACATACACACGTACACGCACACACACACAAACAACACTAACTACACATGACAAACCGATCCCTGCAGGCAGGGTGTATATAATATACGACACCGTCCTTGACCGTGAGGGTGGGGGTGATTGACTCAGAGCCTGAGGTGGGGGTGGAGGGTGGATGGACGTGAGCCAGCTGATCCCAACGACACGAGAATATGGGTGGAGGAGATGGGTGGGTCACCAGATGAAAGAAAAAAAGCTATGGGGCAGGTCTAAAAATAACAGTGACAGAGTGTAGTTGAATGAGAGAAGACACGAACCAATGTCCTCGCCGCATAAGCCCGTTTCTCCCTCGGAATTAAAATATTATTAATACACTGATGAACAATGAGACACTGTCTTGTGTCTCTGGATCTGTAAAGACGCTGCACTGCGACATTGGTCTTTACTCTGTGGCCCTCCCTTTGATTTGACCTTTTTCGGAGGCCCCTTTGATTTGCCCCTTTGACGCCAACAGTTGAATTTTAATTTAATTTGTGAGTTGTGCGCCGTTTCAAAAGACAGTTTCATTCAAAATCTGAATCATGTGCACTCTTCACTTAGAACCATGGACAATGAACGTAATTCCGGGTCCTGCCGGCAGATCATTCAAGTACCCCTAAACCAAAGATATCTTTGCCTAAACTATCCCAAGGCCTTATAGGATAAAGGTTTTTTATAGACACAAATAGATATAATAAAAGTGCATTTAAAACCTACAATATAATATAATACTCGTGACACATAATTATCATTGTGGTTCTATTCAGTGATTAATTTGCAGTTAAAACTGCTGTATAGTTAAGTGTCAATTGTCATATCTAAAAAGACATCATAAACTTTGTACATAACTAATAATCACCCAGCTGCAGGTCCTTAAAAGTCACCGGGCTCCTGGTCATATTGCTCGCTCAGCGGGCCTACTTAGAACTGAGTAATGAGATGAGACCATACAAAGGCAAGACAGCAAAGTCTTCATTGTAAAGTATGTGGGCCTACGTCTGTATCACGATTAGGCCTTAAAAAATGTTGTGTTTCCGGTAACCCGACCGACCCTCTTTTATTGCCGCGACTCAAATAATTTTGTAAAAAAATTATTAAAATTTTTTTTTTTTAAAAATTTTTAATTTCAATTTTTTTTTAACATTTGTATTGACATAACAGAAAAGACGTCAACAAAATGAAATTAATAGGACTGTTTTCTAGAGCAGTTTTAGGTGCAGACAGTCGGGAAATAGGCAGTTTATACTTGCTTAGAACACGCCTATACTTTGTTGCAGCATGTACCTTTGTGCAAAAAGACTAGTGGGGTATACTTTTTCGGATCGCCACTGCATAAAAAGATTTTTCCAAAATAAAAATATTTTCCGACCTACCTACCCAATTTTTTTAGCTCTGTTACCGGAAACACAACAATTTTTTTTAGGCCTTACGGGTTGATCGTGCCAAGCGCCATTGCAACCGCTACAAATTGTCAAATTCATCATCACCAATGTCCCTGAAACCAATTTGTCAATAAAAATCCAAATAACAAAAACAAACAACAGCATCAACCCCCCCCCCCCCCCCCAATAGTTTTGACTGACGACTCGAAGAAACCGTGTGCAACGATCCAAAAATTACTGCAGACCAAAAGAGCGACTGAGTCAGAGCTTCTCACGAGAAACTCATCAGTGATCAGTGTTGAGTTAGTCAAATAGTTCCACGAACTGTTACAGGTCACATCCATTACAGTCCGAAGTATCATTGTGATCCCATAAACAATTCCATTGTCACCGTGACTCAATACACCATTCCATTGTCACCTATAACAATTATAACAATCGCACAGTTCCACTATATGCCATCTGCCAGACCAGCTTTCTGACAATTATAATATTCACCTGTGGCATCATCCTTCATAGACATCTCCTCCACCCATCTAACAACCCGCTGCGAGTCCGGGTCCATGCAATGGATCACATACAGTTGGTCATAATTTCTGCCTTTGAAGATGTCAGCTCAAATACAATTAAACCTCGTTAAAAGAGTCGTTATTGTGTGCTCCACGTTGCAGGGCTTTCCCCCACCACACCATTTATGTCAACACATTCATCCCGAGGCATATCTCAATTGGACCTCCTCTCCAGCTTGTATCCTAGGGACCTAGACAGAAGTTCACAGAACACATCGCTTCTGAATAAGCATGGGCCCTGCAGTGCTTAGCTTCACTTTGCACACTAGAAACGTGCAAATACAATACGACTGCAACTGTAATTGCAAAGGCAGAGAGCTGCAGATGGAGGGAACATCAACTGTGAATGAACGCCCGACAAAGTAGCAGTAGGCCTACTTATTTACATGCAGGATCGAGCGTTTTCCGTTGTGGGTCCAGAGATATTTTGGAATGTGGGTTTCCAGAGGAGCTACGTTTGCCTTCTGGGACTCCTAATGAAGCATTATTTTTTTTATTAAACTCAAAACTACTTTTGCAAGATCAAGAGCCATTCCAAGTAGTCCCTTAAAGAGGCATTATATAAATTCTTGAATGAATGAATGAATGAATGAATGAATGAATGAATGAATGAATGAATGAATGAATGAATGAATTTACAACAGTTCAAGCCCACTTCTGTGATGTCTCTCAACCATAAACAGCCTGTTGTTCTCGTTTGGAATTTTTAAACAGCCCTGTAATACCCACTGGGTTTCCCTGTGAGCCTTCAGAACTGAACTAAAAGTTTTCCAGCTAGATAACATCTGTTGACCAGAATATCTTGCCTATAGACTTATCGTAAACTACGTTACGAATAAACAGACTGCATCATGGGCTATTTTTCGATGGGCTTAACAGTTTACAGAACCGCTCGTATACATTTATAAATAGCTGCTAATGTTTTGGGGGTTTTCTGATCGAACAACAGTAACATTTCAAATCAACTGTCTGTGCAGTGATTAATTACTAAAACGTTCCCTTTCTTATTTACGAACAATAAATGGCATTTTCTTATAATTGTTATCTGTGATGTCGCATGACTTCCATGATAATTCCATCCCTATACCCTATACACTATACAGGGTGGGTGCAGCTTGAAGCCAGTGAATAACAGGGAGTAAGAAATCAGTCAAAACTCGCCCGGGAGAGGAAGGCTGGTCCGGGAGGGGTGGGGAAGGAGATTGAGCCGGTTATTTGGCGGGATAGAAGCATAATAGCTCATCAAGTGCTATTGTTTGCCAAAGTGGTTTACCGTTTACCTCTTTTCAGACCGCGTAAGCTGCTGTCGTTGTCGTGTTAGTAAGGCCACAAGAACTTCTGTTGCACAGTAGCATATATTCAAGTCTGACTGTATGTACCCTCCGGGCAATTTACGAGCTGGATGACTAATTTCAAAGCAACGCAACGGCAGCTGTATACTCAACACAAACCTCTTCAGACTGAAGCCGCAGGAAGAACAGAAATTGCGGTTGGTTCCGAAATGCCAAAGTAGTCTACTGGTTACATACCAAGCTGCCAGCTGAGAGGCTGTAGGTTCAAATCCAGTTGAGTGCGGAAAGATGCAGTGCCTCTCTTTAGAAAGAGCCATATAAATTCCTGTGCTATATAAATTCCTAATTTAACCATATGAAACAGCTTCTAATCATTCAGTTGTTGTCTAGTAATTAGTGTCTACTGAAACCATTCACTATTGCTCAGTAATGATCCGAAACTTGCCAAGACCAAGAAAACAAAGTTGTTGATCCCTGCGCAATAAACATGGACCCTATGGAATTACAAATTTCAATAACTTTTGCCAAACAACAACAACAACTAATATTAAAATTAATTAATAATAATCTCAGTCTGAGAGATCTCCTTTACCTTGGGCAAAAAGTAATAATAACAAATAATAACTATAACAATAATAATAATAATATTAATAATCACTTTTAATTAATAATAATAATATAAGACGAGGCTTGACCCATCAAATGTATTCCAGAAATAATAATAATCTCTAAGTCCCTGGGAAATGAAGTACCTGAGGGCAAAATAATAACAATAATATATTATCATTATTATTAATGACAACAATAACTTTATTATATAAGTAATAATAATAATAATAATAACAATTAGCACATTATGCCTGTGTTTGTCAGGCGTTTTCTGTTCATCGCGCACAGTTAATTGATGTTGCACTGTTTGAAACGGAAATAAATGATTCATATAATAATAATAATAATAATAATAATAATAATAATAATAATAATAATAATAATAATAATAATAATAATAATAATAATAATAATAATAAAACAATAATAATAATAATATAATTATTATCATCATTATTATTACTGACAATAATAATGATATAAGTAATAACAACAACAATAATATTTATATCAAAAATGATGGTCATAATCATAATGGCAATAAAACAAACAAAAAGCAGCAACAGCAATAGCTGGCTATTGGTAAACAACAGACCTGGAAAGCACAATGAGAAAGACAAAAGAATAAACAAAGCAGGAGAAGAACAACAACACATCAAAATCTTACCTCTGAGCAGCGAAACATTTCTCGAGATCTTGTCGAGTTTCTTAAGAAGAATAGCAAGGCAGGAATCAGTCAGAAGGTCACAGAGGTCAGCGGACGATTGGTCATAGGCGACGACCTCAAATTCTGCATCAATCTCCACGCGGAAATTATGAGCGAGGAAATCGGACACCAACATCTGAGAAATGCAACGCATTATAATTCAATTATAATTCATTATATTCCCCCAATGAACTTTACTTTGTAATTATAATTTCTCAAATTTCCATAACATCGTCAGTAGGAAGCTATTTCTATAATTATACGGTGCTTTTCACAGTCAACTGTTTCAGTGCAAATGCTAATTTTAAATTGTAAATACAATTAGAATTGCTGTTAAAGATATGGTGGATTTTGGGCTCTTAAATATCCATGCCGTAATCTGTGCAGTAACTGCACTGCACCTTTACCTCTGCTGCCGTAACTCTAACTATAAACTGGGAACATTGTGTAACTGATACTCTAAGGACAAAATACATGATTTCATTCGTTCTTTCGTTCGTTCGTTCGTTCGTTCGTTCGTTCGCTCGCTCGCTCGTTCATTCATTCATTCTATGGACTTATACAGCTTATTCTATTTATACCGACGTCATAGAGATCGAAATACAATACAAAACATCATTTATTCAAGTCGAACATTTATATAGCGTTCCTTCAGAAAACTACATAGAGGTGTAATGAATAGGCTGGGAGCACCTCTGGACAGATGTCTTGAAGAAGTGGTAGCCATATCAAGCTTATCTTGGTTGAGGGCTTGTGATCAGTAAATGAATTGTTTGGTGCATCACCAGAATACCTTTCAAACAGGAACCTCAAGCATCAAATGAAACCAAAAAACAGAAGTCAGACTTAAGAAGCGTAAGCGTGGGCCATTCATTCTGCAGGGTCCTGTTAAGCCCACTTAGATTCGACCTTGTCAGACAAAACTTTGACCTTGTTGTAATGAACTCTGACCTTGTCGTTCTGTAGGCGACGTTTGAGAAGCTTTGAACAACCGACGTTGACAGAATCGACGACATGGTTGGCGTTGAAATCGAGAAAAGATCGACAGTCAAGAATGACTTTCTATAGCACAGCACAATCACAATTTACTACATGTATATCGTTTTTAACTACTATCACTACAACCATTACCACTATCACCACCACCACTAGCATCACCACCAAAGCCACCACCACCAGTCATCATCGTCGTCGTCATCATCATCATCTTCGTCATCATCATCATCATCATCTTCATCATCATCATAGTCTTCATCGAGATGCTAGTCAAATCTGGAATCACAGCTCACTCCATATTTCTATCATTACTTTTCCCATAGAGCACTGACTATAACCCACACAATTTCACACACAAAAATCCAAGTTGCCATTTTTAACAGTTAATGAGTTTCAAGTGAAGTTCGTGACTGATAACATTTGACGATAAAAATTAAGATTTTTAAGCATAATTTGACTATTGTAAGCCAAACATTCACCATTCAGGATTCAGTTTTGCAAAACGTTTATGGGAACACAGCTCACCAAACCTTCCCAGACCACCCTCCCCCCATTTTTTCAGGTCCCTTGGCACTCTGGCCCTCCACTTGCTGGAAAACATTGTTATTGGCTTGCCATTAAAAAATGCTTGATACCTCTACAGTAAGTTCAATCAGTAACTTGTTTATGGAATCCAATTATGGTAAACCACAGACTGAAAAACATTGAAGCAACAATTTGGCAGACCTTAACTGCACTTCACTACAAGTAACCCCCACCTCAAACCAATGACTCATAATTATTTAAATGAATAAATAATCAGAATAATTTATTTGCTGGTACTGAATCGTCAGCTGTTGTCATTTCACTTGTATTTGGGGCCACTTATTTTTACAGATGATGTGAGTTATTATGCCAGAATGTGCTGGCTTATTTGTGCTAATTTATGCTAATTTATGCATTCCAATGTTCAGTTACCTTCTGCATGGGTAGCAACAACATGGCGGCCAAATCATCTGCACTGATTGTGGAGCATGCTGCCGTCTCCATCATTTCTTTGCTCTCTGCAAAAAAAACGTCAGCTAAACTTTAATATTATATTATAATATTCAATATCAATCTGAAGATAATTTCAATTTATAATATTATTATAACTATTACTGTAAATTTATACAGCATTAAAAGTGCAGGAAAAATTACTCTCATGTCCACAATTTAAGTCAGCTGACTTCATTATGCCAATAAATGAAAGATAAAACTTGAACAGATTTATCTGTCATGTCAATAAACATGCTGCCAAATTATTTGATTAACCATGTCATAAAGAGCTACTCAAAGCTGTTTAATAAGCGAGTTCACCATCTCAGTGACCTTTCGTGTGCGCGTGCGCAGTAGTCAAGGTCACTACACAATAGACGGTGTATTATATAAAGATTGCAAATTCGCAATGCGCGAGTCATTAAGTTTACAAACTTTTGGTATATACACCATCTATTGTAGTGGTGACCTTGACTACTGCGCACGCGCACACGAAAGGTCACTGAGATGGTGAACCCGCTTATTCCACAACAATGAAACAATTTGTAATTGGCATTTTCTCACTTTGTAGGCCTACTACTGGTCAAATTACTAAAAGTCTGTAGGTTAAGAAAATGTAAGGCACAACTGTAGAATCGGGTCCTGAGTGTCGTTTAATACACTACATCTCACGTGGAATAGTTTACACCTGGGGCAGTGGGTCATTTTAAACTAAACATAATTTCCTGCCGCTGTAGACTAATTGACTTACCTCTTACCTGGTAGGCCTACTTGATGTCTGTAAACAATTGCCAATTTCAATCAGTCGAATCTAAATAATTCCAGTCCTTCAAACGCACACAGACGGCTGACAAATAAGAATAACATAAACACACGCGTTTACGTCTAAAACCGACTTAAAGTAAACTCTAACCGCAGCTTATCTATACTTACATAAGGCCCTATATAATTTACGACCACCGCGTTCAGTGCTAATCTTAGATACTAATTGACTGAGTTCGTCTGACTCAGTAGTGTGCTGGAGTTTTCGTACTTTTATTATAAAGATGACTACTATTGACTAGTGAATAAATGACTATTTAAAAGCTGAATCAAGCTGATATCAGTTACTTGTTGTTGGCTCATCATTAAATCCTACTCTTATCAGCTCCATGCTCGGGTCTATCCCTAGCTAGCGGCAGTTCTAAATTTAGAAATCTATATTTATTTAATGACATCATCATCGTATCCAAACACACTGAACGACGCGTTCTCATTGGCTCGCTAAACTTAGATCCTAAAGTTTCTTGCATCAGAAATAGATTAAGTCCTATATTTAGGTGTGATGTCATTTTGTAGGGTTCCAACCAAGTTCCAACAAGCCTTCGCTTGCACAATAATGGCTATTATCGATTATGGTTCGTCATCGCATGAATATTCATGAGTCATTTCTTACCTATGGTGCTTAGAGGTGTATAATTAGGTCTAGGCCAGGGACTATAATAATTATCATAAGCACTAAAGCACACGGAAGAATGCTGATAAACTTATGGCTTAATTTTCCCTATTAAATAAAAATTCTTTAGCATCAAGTTGTCCTCGAGACTAAGATAAGCTAAATTTCACGCTTGGACGTTCAATAAACAAAATAAACAAAACTTTACATGGGAAGAAATGAGTCGCGCTCGATCGGTTCTCAGCAATAGGTAACATGTAGGCTTGGCCTAGACTAATAGAGTTAGGCTCAGTAACAAATGCGTGGCATTGGGAACTGTGCTTAGTAGGCCTTTAATTATTGATATTGGCATAATGACGAACTAAATATTTTAAGCCTAGGGCCTACTCTTAGCCACCGCATATTAAAACAATGTAGACCTAACAGCTAGTAGCCCGACTAGATAATTTATATATATAATATAATTATATAAATATAATATCATACTAGGCATATATATTATTCTAGGCCTATTTACAGAGTCATGAAGTGCCTCTCGCAGTACAACAATTATAAAAGGCGCTCCCAGTGCAAAAGAAGTAAGAACTCAAATTATAAGCCTACATTATATAATAATAATTAGGGCTTATAATTTATTACAATGTGCATTGTGCATGCTTTCGGGAGCGTAGTTTCCGCACCAAGGTTTCGTTTTCTCAAAAGTCAAAACCTTGGTGTCAAGTGTCAACATGCATTAGTTTACAACTTTACAGGATAATTATGAATGATGTCATGACTATAATTATAGCGACTATTAGCCTACAATTCTAATATCACGATGGCGTTAAAACTTTGTTGGCAGAAGAATTTGTGCTGGGATCGCTGTATCCACTTTGAGAAGTGGATACACGAAGAGGGATAGAAAATACGGAAGAAGAAAGGGAAAGGGAAGAGAAGAGGCTGAAGAGAGTCAGAGGAGAAGGAAAATGAGAGGGAGAAGCATGGGCGTCCGTTGCGGGGCGCAAGGGGGCGCATGTGCGCCCCCTGAATTTTTCGCATAGTTGCACATAAATTTAGATTAATTGGTTGTGAATGTTACAACGCGATTTTCAACGTGATTATCGATTCGTTCTACAAGTTGAACCTGTATATCTTTCTTTGGGCGCATAATGTATAGGTAGGCTATAGAATTCTCTCGTGATAAAATGGAAATTCAAACTGCTACCCATTAAATTTAGACCTTCTTTATGTTCTCTGCCGTCAGGCAGGTTCGCATGTCCAACGACGCCATTTTTCTCTGTCCTGAGCTTCTCTTTTCAGTCCACTGTATCGTGTATCAGTGAGTGTATCCCTCTTCTGACAGCATCCAGTCCAGCAGCATTGTTCTTGGTCTGCCTCGCATCCTTTTCCCCTCCATTCTTCATTTAGACCATGTGACAATTATTTAAAAGTGTGCGCCCCTCTAGAAAAATTCCTGCGGACGCCCATGAGGAGAAGAGAAGATAAAGACGGCGGGTAGAGGACTAATAAGAGAAGATGGAGAATTAAGAAAGAGCAGAGTGAGCAGGAAGAGGAAAGGGACAACAAATAATTATGAGAGTGAGAAAGAGGATCTAGAGGAAAAAGAAAGAGGATAGTGAGGAGGAATCGGACAGCAGAAGAGTAGGCTGGTACCCCGCGCTTGGTTTTCAAGTAGCGCTTTAGAAATATGGAGATTACGATTACAAGGATATACTTTCAATCTGATTGCATAACATATTGAAGTTTCATGGTCAAGCGTAAACTGTTTCGACCTCGAGACGTCTCGGGATGGGTTTGATAATTATACGGTATTTATGTAGGCACTACAAATAATAATAATAATCGGTATGACCCTGGATCGATCGTGTAATCTCGTCTGGTTTGCATGACTTAATTCTGAGTAAGAAACTTAAGCTTACACCCGCGTAGGTCGGCCAACATGCATCTAGAACCTAGATAGTCTCACGTAACCGTCTGAATGTTTAACCACACGATCAGGTAATCCACCCACGCGCACCCCTAGATAGGCCCTATATAGCCTAGGCCTGTAAGCTTAATTAGGCGCGCAGGTTAACACAAGCCACCAGGCCTACGTGTACGAACAAGCCGGATATAAATAATATAGTTTTATGCCTATTCACTCAAATTAATGTGTTAACCACGCTAAGAAACTGCAACCTCACGAGTTGTAAAGTTGCTTGTGTGATCGCTTCTTAAATCACTCTAAGCAAAACGCCTCGTCGATTTCTTAAGCCCAATGAAAAATTTTTTCGCCACGATCGACAATGATCGATAATTATAGACGCTCTAGTTTGTCTTAGGTCTACTCACACCCACGCAGTCGTGCCGCTTTTACGGTGAGAACATTCACACACGTGTAAATATTGGATATGAGACATCATGAGGCATGACGACGTTGCACGGGAAAGTACCGCCAGGTCAGCGCAGTCAGATCAAGATCATTATTTATAATTTAGGCCTATATGTAAGAACGGCTTACAGGCTCGTAGACTGGAATCAAGACCAATTTAGCCTATGCCAAAAATAATGCGACCATTGCACAATCGTGGCATCGAGCGTGGGTGAAAATGCTGACATCGGCCGCTTTAATCATAATTATGGTTAAGCAGACTTAGCATAGCAGTGTCAAGATGTTTGGGGGGGGGGGTGGGGGGTGGGCATGCAATTCCCCAGGAATGACATTCTTCCACAGGAGAAATCTTGAGCTGTTGACATAATGTTCACACATGCAGAGATATGAGAAATCTGTCTGCTTTTAGGAAATTCAAAGAGAAAGACTAAAAAAGTCGTCAGAAAAATTGACCGGTAAGAGCAGAACAGTTGCCACTATTTTCCAAGCTAGGATGTCCATATTATTATTACGTAGGCCCACACACGAGGTAGTCTATAATATAAGAAGTCACGTAAGGTGATTTGGGTAGGGGTGGCCAGGGTGAGAATTGCCGGGGGGGGGGGGTTGGGGGGGGGTTCAACCCCCCCAGTCATTTTTAGAGCCCATGTTAAAGTATGTTTTTCATACCCCAATTTCAAGTTTATCATAGGCCAACCCCCCCAGTTATTTTTCCACAATTCTCATACTGGGGGTGGCAGATGGGGGTTCGAAATTACGATTTTTTGCGTAGGCCTACGTAATAAATGGATTGCCCCAAGCATTCATCTCCCTTTCCTTTATTAACTTCACATCCATACCTCTGCGGTCTCATCTCAGGATATTCCAGTCTCCTCTCGTTTCAAACGTTTCTGTCAGAACAATGGCTGCAGGGATTACTGTTAATGTACGCGGTAACGTTGTTGTGGCCTAGAGGTCACTTGGCTACCAAGGAAAACGGTGGTTGGCAGGTATAGGCGGCCTACCGTTGCTGTGAGTCTCGAACCAAGGACGATCGATGATAAATTTTCTGCAGGAGAGGGGGGGAAACACTATGGTCAGTTGGTCACGCACTCATGGTTAAATTTGTTTACTTAAAAACTTGATTAAGAGTTTCATTTGAAGCAGTACATTGCGCAGCAGATATGATGTGCCAGTTTGGCTAGTAAGGAAAACCGCATTTGGCTGACGTATAGGCCTACCTTTGTTGCGACACAATAGCAAATATGTATAATATACATAGTTGCAAGTGCCCCCTCCACACACACACACACACACACACACATTTTGAGGCATTCCATAACACTAGTTTTACGTAACTCTTTATTACACACGTGTGTCTAAATTTCATTCTAGCGGGAGCCGCCGTATGTGTGGCTTCCAGATAAAATCTTACTGCGCTAATCATGGCAAATAATAATAATCCGGCCAATGCCTTAAACGCCATCAGCATTAGTCGTAAGACTTGGCCTACTATTTAATGGCGCATACCCGAAATCAAAAGATTTGTGGCTTAAGCAAAGACACAAGAATTTCAAAGAAATAACTAAGCAATCTTCACCTACAAGCTCCAGGAATTGGTTAAGACTCATGTGCAATGACATGCACAAGAAATGGCATCCAGGACCAACGCAAGTAGGCAAAAGAACATCTTCCACACGCATGCACACACGCGTGCATGCACAAGAGCATTTTAATTGCACCGTCCAAGAGTGCACTACCTAAACAACTTTATAATAGCAATCTTATCAAGACTCGAAACATTTGATTACATTTTTGGAGAAATGTTCTTCAATTTTGTCAGTACCTCGCTGTATTCACACGCGCACATCTCCGTTATAATGTCATTTTCACTGCCTGATGATCGGCACAAAAAGTTTCACAGATTAAAATAGTCTGCGTCTGGGTACCTAGTACCTACCATGTTTATCATTTACGTTACGAAATAACTATCAACAGGATTAACAGTTGAAATAAATGTACAGCTAAAGATCTAACCATCTTTTACAATGGCAAGTTCACAGAATTATTTAACTGGGCTAAAAAATCTGCAATACCTTCAGATACAAATTTATTATTCGCTAAAGAATCATATCCACAAAACAGAATTTCTAAATGGCATGACGGCCCACAAACTGCCATCGCCTATTTAAGCTGACGGTAACAGTTCCGAACCTAACGCTCAAATTCAAATCCATGCACTACCGACTAAACTAAAAAATGCCACACGCAGGGCAGGGAGCTGTGCAACTCCACGTTTGTTTTGAAATACACTCACGTCATCTAATTCTGCAAGCCAGGTACATGATCAGCAAATTTAACCGTGGGTTACTTCACTGCACCGCAAACTCTACCAATCCTTGCATAGATGCTGCAGTGTAACACACACAGGTTTGCATACTAAACTAGACCCACATGCAATTCACAGTGCACACAAGATAAAAACAGAATTTTCCCCTAAGGAAATGTTACTAAAAGCACAGAGTAGGACAGGTACTATGGTTTCCTCGCCCCAACTCATTTCACAGTTGCTTCCCGTAATGTGCAACACCATTTCAATGCCAAAATAGATTTCAAAGCGACTGTATCATCCTCGCTTGCTCATAAAGCACCTCACTGACATCTTGAATTTAGCATAATCACCACCTACTCCAAAAGTTTCTCCGGTGGAAGCATTTTCACAAGAATTTTTACGAATGCACTTAAACACCCACACCCGCAACAACTACAACAAAACCTCTCTACCTATCGTACGTACATCAATCGAAAAATTGTTCCTGCTGTACACACATGCCTACCATATCCTATCTCCCCCCCCCCAGCGTTTTTCCGTGGTGCCAGATCCCGCACAACAGCGTGGACCCCCTCCATGCATATTACGCTTAAACCAACATTATCATCCGCAAAAAGGTAACTAGCGGCAACCGGCCAAAGCGGTCGACAAGCCAGTGCTTACGAAAACCTGAACAAAACTAGTCCTGAATGCTTTGCAACAAACGCATAGAGACCGGAAGACCGAAACTGGCAAAGGAAGCAAGGTCGGCGAGGAAAATGGGGAAGACGGGGCATGGGGGAGTAGGGGTTGGGGGAGAGCCCGCGGCGTGCAACATAGAACAGGCGTAAACATCATTATCGAAGTCAAAGACTGAAAGAAATAATCGCGTGTGAAGTGACCTAATCGTAATTTTAGTCCAGTTTAGTCCGTCGTCGTCGTCATTGGCAACGACCTACGCAGACTAAATCAGGCTGGACCGTTTTCGATCGCAGACGACAGGAACGGAGGACCACCCGGCGATGACGACGACGCTGAAGAACCGGCGGACGACGACGTCACTACCGGCGACGCCGCCACAGACACGTCCACACCTGCATTGTTTCTGAAATAAACAATCATATTTATTTCTTTCTTTATTTATCGCATTTGCTACATAGCATCCCTTCTACTCAGAGACACCCCCGATTACAGCATGGACATTGGACACTGCATCTGAGTTTCATGCTGAATCGCATGAGCAATTTTGCGAGTGAAGGACTTGCTCAAGGTCCCTACGTGAGCGGCTTGAGGTGGATTCTAACCTGGAACCCTCCCCTCTGGCTTCAAGACACCGAACCCACCACTACAACCCACACATATTTTCCTGATTATGGTAGAACAGAATTTGTGCTATAATGTTGTAATGAATCTCAGCTTCACCTATGTGTTCACTGTTAAGTATTCAATCATGTAAAATCATATCCTATCGTCCACACGATCTTATTACAAAATGAAGTCTATGTACACATTCAAAATGGATTGCATGAGAGCTAGGTGGCTCAAAAGAGCATTGGTCCAACAATTGAGAGGCCAGGGAGGTACCAAGCACCGTAACCATGGCAACTAAAGATGAAATGACTTACCCGGTAGGGTGCTTGCCAGCGTCTGTGACCGCAGCTGAAGTCTGACCAACTGCCGGGTCGCTCGTAACAACTAAATAAATAAATAAATTGAAGACCTGCCTTGTATGCAGTAGTATTGAATTATATAGTAGCATATTGTTATTATTATTAAAGCAACTTTTACTAAAGGCACAGCAGCCAAGTAGGCCACAGTGCAGTGTGCATAGACCTTTGCCCATGATTTCATACTTTTACTGTGTCACGACTCACAAGTTAGTCCACGAAAGATTCTGTTATCAGAGCAGTGAAGCTAACATACCCATATCAGTTAACAAATGAAGAACTTCATGAAATGAGTTCATCTTTCTAGCTCTAGTTTTATAAATTGTACTGGTCAGAAACTCCACAGAGCAGAGATACGGTACCTTTGTGAGGTAGACACGCATTTTTCCACAGACAAAAACCATTTATAAATCCAGGTATGTATGCATGTATAAGATACCAGAAGTAGTTGTAATCATTCACTTCTTGTTAACAGCAATTGTCGGCCGTTTCATCTTTCCGTTTCACATGTACGTAGGTGTCCCTATCAGCGGGGTCAGTGATCCCTTCAGGGCCCATCCTTGTGGCCATTCTAATTTGAATATGTGATTTGTAACTGCATAATTGTAAAAAATGATTGTTTGGTTACAAAATAAAATGATTGATTGATTGATTGATATATAAGCACTTGATATAGCGCCCGTTTAAGATTTCTACTCTGAGGTGCTCCCGACTACAGCACGGACACTGAATTGGAGTTCCACGCCGAATCAGACATTTTATAGCCGAGTTCACCTGGAGAGCACAAGTGGATCAGAAACACAGTTTTCTGCAGACTTTACCAGCACGTTAATACTACACTATTGTGAACCCTGGTCAAACCTTACAGCCGGTTGAATAGGTGCTTACCATAAGCTGAAGTCCTGACATCAGTTGCCTGAGACGCAGCAGGACTAAAACAAATAATAAAATAAACATTATTAAAAATCAGCAGACAGTACAAGATCAGTTATACAAAGTATGCATGTAGCTACGTAAGTATACAAGCAATACATGTACTACTGTACCTACATCTATAATTGCAAGTGTCAGTGTGTATGTGTGCGCATGTGTGTGCCTCTGTGTGTGTGTGTGTGTGTGTGTGTGTGCGTGTGTCTGTGTGCATAAACAATATCTGAAGAGCAAGTACCTGGTCGCGTTCGCATCCTCCTGCTCCGTCCAGTTCATCGGCGAAAAGTTTGCCCAACCGCTGTTGCTTTCGTTGTTGCGAACCTCCGTTGTTTCACCCGTCTCGAACTTCGCCCAGCCACCCTCCCCACCGGTCGTCGTTGATTCCGGGGCTTTTCCACCGCTGCTGCCACTCGTCCACGGAGATGGGGCCACGGCCGGGGCCACTTCCATCGGTATCTCGTCAAACTTGGCCCAGTCTGTCAAGGGAGTATAATACAACTTCTTATTTCTTTATTGTTGCAATTAATAATCACATGCGTCTATTTGATCCTAATATTTACAATATGTGTAAGGTCATTTATCGATTACTCTTATTACATGTGCAAGGTCATTTATTGGTTACACCTACCACTGTACATGCACAAGGTCATTTACTGGTTACACTTACTACATGCAAAGGTCATTTATTGAATACTTACTACATGCGCAAGGTCATTTATTGATTACACCCACCACAAGGTCATTTATTGCTCACACTTGCTACATGCACAAGGCATTAATTGACTACAGTTCATTTATTTATTACACTTGTAACTTCGTTCATTTTATTTACCAACTGCAGTATAGTTTATGGAACCAGATTCAAAGCAAGGAAGTTTACACGAGCGTCGGGGAAGTCAAATATCGAACATAATTACAAGAATAAACGACATTGAAACTGAAATAGAACGCTAACCGTCTGTAGTCACTTCCATATCCTCCACGACGTTTTCCGCTCGAGGAGTGGATGAGGAGGCTTCCGGTACCTGGTGTATCTCCCAAGGTGAATCAAGGTCTTCGTCACTGTCATCGCTGTCCTTGCTTCCATTGCCGTCCTCATCTTTGCCGCTTCCATCCTTTTCACGCGCTTCTAGGACATTGCTGAATCAAACACATTCATTCATTCAATGGACTTACATAACGCCCCCTCAAGAAAGCTACTCAGCAGTGCTCCAAGTACAGCCACGGCAAAAGAAATAGACTTGGCAGATTAAAAAACAAAGTTTGATTGGCTAGATGTAATAAACGCAGCTTTGAAAGGAGGTCATCATTCAGATTAACGGTCCTACAACTGAGAGAGCTCGGCGTTGCCTGGCAGCTAAGCAAGAAAGTGGAACCAGGAGTTGGCCCCATCATGGCACAGCGAAGAGACCAACTTGCTTGCTTCAACGTACAAGACCGGGCGACAGAGATCGCATAGGTAAGATGGAACACAACCAAGGGTTTTATGCTTATGTTTATATAAATTCAACCTGACACAATGCATTACGATTACAAACCACATTACGAACAAAAGATTACAAGTCGTAACAAAGAGTCAAATTTAACTCTTTGACCGCCACGCACAGCACCCTTCACATCCTACTACAACACATTTTACCAGGGCTTAAAGTGTGGCAGGACGGTCATGGACGGCGTCCTGGCACTTATTTTCAAATCTCTATGCCGTCCTGCCACTTATTTGGCCAGCACACCTGAAAATGTATGGGGCGTCCGGGGGCACTTCTTTTCGAAAGGTAAGGGGCGTCCTGGCACTTCTTTTTCACACTTTTAGCACTGCACTTTACCATTGCCAACCCCCCAGCACATCGAAGGGTTAAAACTAATCAGGCAGGTTCAAAAACAATAAAGATGTATGCTAAAGATGCATTTCATTGTATATTTCTTAAAATGTCGTTTAATTCGCTTTCTGCATCTTGCGGCAAAGAACCTTTTTGGGGTTGTTGGCGTCGTCGTGGATTGCGGTGAGAATGTAAGTTCCTTCTCTTCCCAGAGATCCTCTTCGTTCGACTCATCGCGAGCGTCGTCCGGCTTCAGCTGCGACCGATCGGAACACATCTCTTCGAACAATGCTTGCGATGACGATGACTGATGCATCAACAAACAATGCATCAAACGAAACAATGAGAGAAGCCGTAAACAAAACACAATAACATAAATATATATACATATTATATATATACATATGCACGTAAAAATAAATATGTGAATAGTCTGTATATATAATCATATATATATATATATTATATTTATATATTCATGCATGTAAAATTGTATATATAATATATGTGTGCATATATATATAAATACACAAAACATGGGTGTAAATATATAACAATAATATGTTTCTAGATTCACCTGATCATCGTTATTCTGTTAGACAATGTCGGGTCTTTTCAAATGTGGGGTTCTCCATTTGGAATGGATTTCCACGTAACAATGAGAGAAGCGTAAACAACAATTCCACTAAAGCTATGCTTGCTGCCTCGAAACAAAACGTCCGCATTCTATATGTGGCTCTATCTTTCATATGTGGGTGGCTGGGCTGGGCGTGCTCCTGAGTAGCATTATATAAATCATCGAAATGAATGAACGAGAAAGAGAGAAACAGATAAACAATGCAGATGCAAACAAAAGGCAAACTGTAGTAGACAAAAGAGGTAATAAACCAGACAGATACACAAAGGAAAACAGACAAAAATCCAACACGTAAACACCCACACACACACACACACATACAAAAAGATAGACAGAAAGACAAGCAATACACAATACACACGCAAATGCAAGAGGATAAAATCACGAGCAGACCTGCACAGACAAACACACAGATACATACACACAGACAAAATATAACCACACACCCATACCCAGGTCTTCAAAATAGCATTTGTACAATGTGTACATCTGGCATGTTGCCCCACACCAGAAACCAGAACCAACGACAAAGACACAAAGACTCATATTTAAAATCTTAATTAGCATCCATTCTTGTTCAACAACCCGAAAAAAGTGGGGAGGTCACCAAGTGGCAGGGAAAATGGAAAGGTCACCAAGTGGCAGGGAAAATGGAAAGGTCACCAAGTGGCAGGGAAAATGAAGAGGCCACCAAGTTCTTATGTGGCTCAAAAATGGGGAGGTCACCAAGTGGCAGGTAAAACATGGGGAGGTAATAAAGTAATAGTAACCTTCAACTTCACAAAGTTTGTCAGTCAGCACACCATGCCAAACACTTCAACAATTAATCGGGCAAAAATCGTAATGTAAAATTTTTAAAAAAATGAAGCTTACATTTTCACAGGACGTTGGACTCAGCGACGACAGTCGACTCGATAAATCGCTAAACGACACGCTGAAAGAAAACAGGCGTTTGTATCAAAATATGCATCAAAGAAAGCAAATGTAATGGCGTGAGCAAAAACACACAAAAGAAGAAGAGCAGTCATAAGACATCCGAGGGTATGTACGCTATAATTGTACGGTAGTGCTAGCAACTTCATTTCTTTCACACAGCATATGAGGGGATTGAGGGTGGGTGGCCACTGGCCAGTCCTCTCCCTCGCTGTCTCATCTTCCCACTCAGTATATACTCATCATATGATGCTGAGTTGGCAAATTTCTGCCGTGGCCAGGGTTTGAAGCCTGGCCTCTTGATTGACAGGCGAAAACACTAACCACTACACTATTTTGCAAAGAACACAATCAAGGCATAGACAAGACACTATGGTCATTTGACTGACCACTTAAATAACTTATGCTCAAAGTAAAACTACAATTGAAGACAGTGGAGAAGATTGCATCAAGAAAATGTTGGGTCATGCTACTGGTATTAACTGGCAGCCTCCATAGTACCAGTATTTAGTGCACAAGGCATGATTAAATGATACATTAATTTTCATTGTGCACACATTACCTTGCATTATTTCACACATCTTTACAACTACCTGCAGTTTCTAGCTAAATTCATCATTATTACCAATATAACTGCTACTGCTACAACTGCTACTGATAAAACTAGCAACTTCTTTTCTTAGCCCTGTCACATGAACATTGGCGCCCAGTCTTTTCCCTTGTTGCCTGATCGTTACAGTGTACTGTTGATGCGCCTATCTATAACAGAGGTCGTTACTAAGCTACCAAGTCACATAAAAAGCAAATAGGCCAAAGAAGAATTACTAACCCACTGATGTCTTCTTGCTCACAGAAATCATCGCCGTTAAACCCCAGCTGAAAATAAACAGCAGACAAGTTAGAATTCGGAATAGTAAACAGTGGGCAAGTTAGAATTCGGAATGAACAGTGGGTAAGTTGAATTTGGATAAAACAGTGGGTAAGTTAGAATTTGGAATAAACAGTGGACAAGTTAGAATCCAGAATAAACAGTGGGCGAGTTAGAATTCGGAATAAACAGTGAGCAAGTTAGAATTCTGCAGAACGACAGAAAATTCACAGCTTTTCACCCAACAGAAGCTAGAATATATACCTCATCACAAAGACAATTTGCCAACATGATAGTTCCGCATTCAAGAGACTAAATATGGTAAATTAATCTCTCAATTATGTACTGATTTGGAAAATACTGAGTAAAGTCTCTAATTAATAAGACAACGCTAAGTAAAAGGTTTCCCAATATCCTGCAAATATTTCTGTCAATCTGCATTTTCTTTTGCCAATAATTTTCGGGGATTCAAGGTACGTAGAATCCATAGAGTAAAAGTCTTAGGAAAGCGTAGAGCGGTCAGACAAAACAATTTTACTTTAAAACGACTATTTATTAGAAAGGAGATGATCAGTCAAGAATTAATAAATTCAGTGAAGTGTCAAGGTAATGCTTCATTACAATGAAAAGTTTTCACATTCAACAACAACTTACGACTACCAAATGTTGAAAATGAGAAACTTTAATTAATCCCTAACACAGAGAGCTGAATGTGACAACAAAGCATTGCCAAAAAAAGTGCATTTATCAAACATCATGCAATGTATAGCCATGCTGCGAACATTGATATTGCAATTAGAATCTGAAACATCTGTTAAAAATAAGAAAAATATTCTAAATAGTGATGAAACAAAATATGCCCAATAAAAATCTAAACTAATAGAGCTCTTAACTATGACTAAATGAAATCAAAACTCAATACAAACATAAGCAGGGCATCATTAAATTGGATAGATCTTAGTATCTGAATTATTGGGATTTTTCTGCATCAAAGCGTGTAACATTTACGCAAATAAAGATGCGAACAAAGCTTAAAACAAAAGAAACGCATGATTTAAAAAATATAATACTGAAAAATGTGAATTCGTTCATCTTACAAAATGATAAAAACCAGTTAGGGTTAAAATACTAGATAGATCTACTCTGCAAAATTTTCTCCACAAATGAGAAGTCCAGATTAGATAGAGACTAGAGAAGCACCAAAGTGGCGAGAACATCAACTTTCAGCACTCCCGCAAATTGCAAGAAAGCAAGCAGTGAATAGGAATAGACCCACGATGAAGATTTCTATTGAAGACCAGGAAATGCAAATGCAGGTACTGATTCTCCACAAAATTTATGTTTACTTTGATATAACTACCGGGTATGTCAGATAGGTCATCTACAAATAAATACAGCTGCTTTTTGGTACAATATGCTGTTCTAACAACTGCACTGGGAATAATTCAAAAATTAACTTAAATTAAATTATGTTTATAGCTTGAAAGCTAATTCCCCTTAATTAACACACCAAAAGTATATCCACTAAATATAGCACCCAAGTACTTTCAGAAAAATATTTCACTTTAGTATCTTGGTTCAATTGCAGGCCATGTTTAGTATTGTTCACAAATGATTTGTAGCATCACATATTTATCCATATTCATCCATATTTCATATTTAGCCTGATATTTCATGCTGCCGGTGTTACAGCCGTTGCCTGCAATTATCACCAATATCACAAATACTACCACCACCGCCCCACTGATACCATTAGCACCACCACCAGTACCTGAATTTTGCAGGCTCTTGCATGCACATTAACCAGCTCTACTTTGTACCACGCCGGCATCACAACCAATTCACTGCGTATATTGTGCTTGCAAGCAAAGAAAAATACAACCGGGCTGAACACATTTACAGAGATGAGGAAAGAACATGGTCGAAAACATGAGGTGCATAAAAAATAACATGTCTATTTTAGACATTCAAATAATAGCCTAAAATTACTTTAACATCAGGGCATAAGAGAATGGTAATTATAAATGGAAGTCTAATATAGTGCCCCATCAACTGCAAACAAATTCCGGATGCTGATCAAGCTAACCAATCAGAGGTGCACTCTGCCCTGCCCAATCAGACAGGTTCTCTATGTGCTAACCAATCAGAAGTGTTCTCTGCACTACCCAATCAGAGAAGTTATCTCTGAGCTAATCAATCAGCAGTTTTCTCTGCACTATCCGAAATGATGAGCTACTAACTGTCAATAGGAACTGGAGAACTTTGCAATAACAAACTGTATGCATGAACCTGTAAAATTCTGCTCAAATAGAGCAACTTCCTATACACTGCACACTCTCATACAGCACTATCCCTCACAATTCAAAACTGAGTAATAACCCAACCTTCATTTATCCAGCTCTCCTCTGCAGAAGATTGCCTGGATTGAATCTCTTGCAAATCCTGAGCCTTCCTTCCACTCATACTACTTCAAACATACTAAAAACGACCGCACAGTGAAAGACGTAAACAACAGCACACATGTGCAGAATGAATAGTAACTACTTGCACACACATGTCACTTGTGGGGCACAGTGGTGGCGTCGCTGCCTTGGAGCTGGAAGGTTCGAGGTTCGAATCCACCTTGCCACGTAAGAAACTTGGGGAAGTCCTTCACTCACAATTACTCAGCACTTCGGTGTGAAACTCCGATGCAGTGTCTGCTCTGCATTCGGGAGCGCCTCTGAGTAGAGAGAGCTTGAAGGGGCGCTATAACAAGTGCACATACAAATAAACAAACACCATCATTGTCAAAACAATCACCCTCTTCCTCCTCTTCTTCTTCCTCCCCCCCCCCCACCATGACCACGAACACCACCATCATCATACTAGTAAATTCATCATTCGTCAAAGAATGTCTTCCTGATTCACCCACACGACCAATATGGCAATTTCTTTGACAGCAATACCACTCTTAATAATTTTTGCTATAGTTTTACAAATAAATAATCAGCCACCAACTGAATCTATAATTAGTAAGAGCTCTACTATTACTCTGGAGGACAAAAAAACATTATCAGTATCAGAAGTAATAATACTAGAAAAGTAAACGTTCAAGCAAACGGTTCTCTAACTTATTCAACCATTTTCAAGAATTTATAGTGTCATTAACTGTGTTCTAAGAACAACTATGACTATTTCCTATGGCACTTTCTCCGCAGAGAGATATCAAAAGTCTCTCTCTAATTTTTTCCATTATATCACAAAGTGGGAAAATGCCTGTGAGAAGAAATTGAGAATTTCAACATAGCTCTCCTGTTCCAACCAACCAACCCCACTTGGCGGTCCAGAAACTCTGAACATCCCTGTCAACTGACAATTGGAATCCTTTGGTAGGTGCTACGGCTGCTACGTGCATGTGGGGCTTGCCACTGGCTACTCTTCCAGTTTACTGCGCACTGTTTTGCTAATGGCGATTAACATCTTACTGGTGGGCGCCTTCGATAATTCTTGCTCACTGTGCAGTGCCATAATTTTATGTTCTATTATGATTAAAATAAACTCTGCATAGAACTTTTAAAACGCTTCAATCACGGTTTAATGTGTTCCCCAAATCACAAGTCAGGTTTTGTTGTTTAAAACCACAATATGAAGATGCATTTTGTCATAGGGTTGTGTTGCCACAAAATAGCAAAGTTGGGGTTTCACTTACAAAGGAACTAAGCATGCAGAATAGCAATCCATGTATTAAACTACCTCCCATTAAAAGGGAGAACGTTGCCTCCAATTGGCCTCAGAAACAATAATTAGTTAGGTCTATTAAAACTAAATACATGACTTGCAAGCTACAGTGGCTACGTATATTATGAAATATATTTCTCTTGTACCTCTTACCAAAAATAGATTTTCATAATGTAATTCACAAGCTAAAGCGTATTAAAATTATTACGTAAAACAGGTACATGGTGTAAAACAGGTACATGACATAACATAGTTACACAATGTAATACAGGTAAACAACGTAACACAGGTACACGACATTTATACACAGGTACACAGTGTAGCACAGGTACAGTATGCAACACAGTCACACAATTGATGTAAGACAGGTACATGACATAACAAAGTTACATGATGTAACAAAACAAAGGTACATGATTTAAAAGTAACACAATTACAGGAATCACATTTACTTAAAGTCGATATTAATATATTGCATTCTAAGTATATGATTCACAAGTAAAACATTCTACATGATTCAAGCTTAAAACATAAGTTATATGTAAAAACACAACTAAATAAACTAAAAAATGACCCATTCCAATTTCCTCGACATATACTGCCCGCTGCAAATCAAATTTCGTCCCTATCACTTTGCAAAATGCCCACAACATTCCTGGAACAGCTAGTTGGTTATAGGGCACTCATCTGGTCCATTTACTAAATTTTGTCATAAGGATCATGCGTTGCTTGGGCAATTATTTTTAGCTCATTACCATTTAGAAACCTATTTAAAAAGCAAAATTTCTACCATCATAAGTGGGCAAGTCATGAGAGTGTAACTAGGAACAAATCAGTATCTGCATTGAAAAGCAGGTGCAGGAAGGAGGCTGGGAAGAATGGCAAAAGAGGCAGCGAACATAGAATACACACAGCCAGCAGACGACGATATAGCAAAACAAAAGGCGGCAAAGCATGCATGCATCCAAAAAAACACCAAACCACGGTCCAAATGTTCGTTAAATTTACCAATCGGGCAGTTCGACCAACCTGCAAATCACGCACAATTCAAACCGTTAGCCTTCCCAACCCAAGACGTACGCCACCTAGACTTACTTTCATAACGGTTACTTACTTACTTGCGTGCAGGTGTGAAACTATGGACGAGTTTGTTAACAATTTAGATGATAAATTTATCAATTTTTTTACACCATCTGGTGACGTAAAACTTAATCCTCAATTTACTTTTATGACATTACGTTCCCAGTCACTTTCAGTGCACACCCTTCTAAAGTGTTGGATAAATAATCTGCTCAACTTTTCACTGCAATTCCCAATTTTCCATGTGGTTTATATGTGGAAATTTTCAGAATGGTTGATCTGACATGGAATGATGCATTCTACACACAAGGTATCTACTGATGGCGCTCCAAAACCAAACCATAATCAGGTCTCCAGAACATCAATCCATAAGACAGAGAGATACGGCCAATAGTGGATATTAAAGCAAATTCATTCTTGTTATATTCTAAGGTAAATTGTAACTTAGAAATATTTACATAACACCACCCCACCAACCAAGAATAGTTACCAGAGCTTTCAGACTAAACAGATTATAATATACGGTAGTACGTTACAACCATTTCAAACCGATTGGTAAGCATAACAAATAATTGACTAATTAAACGAATTTGAAACAATGCTGAAATAGTGGGACTATTTATGGGAGTGTTGCTCCAAACCATGCGAATGCTGGATCACATTTGAAAGATCTTCCCCGACAGATCGTCTGTACTCAGTAACTTGATGAAGTGCTATATAAATCCCCATAATGAATGAACTACATAAGCAACAAGACCATATTCGGTACACTATGCAAACAGAGGTGGTACATTGAGGGGGGGAGACTGATTTCTTCTATAGCTGCGAGAATGCTGCTTTTCAACCTTGGGTTATTCAGTGTCTACACACCCTTCGATACGCGAACCAAGCTGGCATTCTGGTTCTCGCTTGTCTGTTGCTGGTACTACAACCTCAAATGACTCCCTGCTACCTCTACTCTTATTGCCCACAGGTAACTTCACAATTTCAAAACTGTAGAATTTAGCCGTGGTAAAGCCGGGAGTGCTACATAGTAGTCTACCATAAAGAGGTGCTATATAAAATATCCTAAATACATGTAAATAAACAGAGACATGGACTTAAGTTTCCCTATACAGAGTTCTGCCTCATCCAGATTCAGATGCAGAGTGCAGTCACGTATTCTAAGATTCCCTAATATCGCACCACATAAATATCCCGCTGCATTGCATCATGCTCCTCAGTAATGGCATCAATCAACATTAGTTTTATTCTACATAATCAATCAGGCACTGGTTACAATTACTACCCCTGCTGCTTACAATAGTTTAATGCGCTATGACACTCACACACACAAACGCACACACACAAACGCACGTGCAAACGCACATACACTACAGAGCAGAATTGCTCATGCACTCCATAATTACTCGCCATTCCACTCAACTAAGCCTTATTATTTGCCCCCTCCTCCATGCCAATCCTATTCAACTTCACACGCCGCAAAAATGGCTAAAGCAAAAAATGTAAAGTGCAGCACTAAATAATTACTTTTCCGCACTATCCCTTTTCGTGTACACTCTCGTTTAGTCATGCCGTAGTCCTAGACTGTCCCTTAACAAGTGCCACACTTCAGTAAATCTTTGGTGCTATACTGCTCAAAAGCTCTCTTAGCATGCTGACAATAGCACATAAGTCTTAAACCCTTTAATGCCGGAGGGTATAGGATTTCCCATACCATTTACTACCATCTCGGCATTAAAAGGTTAAAGAAAAGGTTACAAATCTCTTGCCACTACCGTCGTATCCATGTACAGATACAACCTATTTAAATGCATTCCTTAAAATGCACATACTTCAAACATGTGCATACCAACGAGAATAAACACAAGCGCATACTAGCCACTACAACCTAGCACAAACGCATAAATAAGCACACGCTAATCAGCTTCAGTACTATATATTGTATGTTGACCAGTCACCTCGCTCAACAATACCATGACTGAGTTGTGACTAACAGCGTACAACACCCTACATCATGAACATGGTGTACTCATCATGCTATTTGCCCGCACAGCCATGAAGCAGAGTCATTCCTTCTAGATGGCTGGCTCCTCCCTTTGTAAAGGCTTTCTTTGTCACTGCACAGTTGTTACCCAGAGTCAGGGACCGATCCAGGGGGGGCCAATCCGGCCATGGCCCCCCATTTAAAACTGCCATGGGACGTGGCCCCCCACCATTTGGTCCGAAATTAGCAATACGAATATGGGTTAATGGCACATTGGCCCCCCCTATTCTGAAAATCGTACGAGACGTGGCCCCCATTCGGTTTTCAAGTGGGGGACTAAAAAAAACAGTTCTGGATCTGCCACTGCCCAGAGTCCACTCAGATTCTTTCTATGCACATCTCAAAACTGTCTTCTTTAGCCACACTGGGATCGGGGAGCACTTCTGAATCATGGAGTGCTATGTAAAATCCTCATAGGGAATGAATGAATGGATCATATTTACGTTTATGAAAAGACTTAGAAAAGAAGTGTAATGAATGTTCCTTACAATCTTGTCCTACGAGCCATGAGGACAATTTAATGGTAAACAAATATCCGAATGGATTGATGGATGGTTTGCCCCCAAAATGCAGCCATCACCTCTCAGCAGTGGCTGATTGTAACCACCAGAAATGAACATCAGCTCAGAACTCTGCATTGAAGACTGTCGCATACAATACCTGGAAAGGGCCATGGCTTTTTTTAACATGCAGTTTACACAAAATGTGCAGCTCTAAATGGATTTGTGCAGTTGTAGAAGCACTTTACCATGGAAGATGGGGTTGTGCAGTTCTGAACAATCCTTAAAAACAGCCCTGGTAAGGGCCACCCCATGACGCTATGCTACCTTTCTAGAACTCCCTCTTGCGCATTGCTCTCTCGTCTTAAGAATGTGCGCACAGCAATTTCCATATCATCAACAACCTCTGCGAGTCTGCAGAGCTCTTCTGGCCAGACTAATTAGCATTAGAGTCAAAACAGAAAGTCATCAACAAAACACGACTGATGAGTTTTTTCTTAAAGTGAAGCTACATAAATTAAATGTCAGATTACAATCACAACGACATCATCGCAACGGAAACATAAATCCAAAATCCTGACAGACTGTGACAGTCGTAAATTCCTAGTAAATTCATAGTCAGCGCCGTGAAACAATGAAACGAACGCAACAATAAATACATTTAAACGAGAAATCAACATGCACGTAAGTACGGATGTGCCTCGAAGTAAACGAATCCGGCTTGCAACCAAATTACATAAAAGTCATGTAATGTAATCCTGCAATGTAATCCTGTAATGTAGCTACCTTCTGCATGCCGCCCTCCTGTGGGAATGCGATGTCTCGGAATCCATCATCCGGATCGGCGCTGGATGGCACGCTGGACGCACCACCTACCTGGAAAAACCAAATAGACAAAACATGCATCAGCATTGCTACACCTGCCAGCCTGAAGACTGACATACATTAAACTCCAGTGATGTAGTACTTGAGTCCAGCTAAGAACTACTACGAGCCCATAGAGAGACTGATTTCTGCGGACTTGGACTCTCACGCTGGAATGTCAGGAGGCAGTTCCCTACAGTTCTAGAAACAGATGCACCTAAACCTGACATGAACTTAAGATAAAATGTGTTGCCGTTAATGTAAATGCATAAACTCTATGCTAAAGATAATTGCATACTCTACACTAAATGCAAATGCATACCCTATGCAATGTGCAATGTTAAACGTATTGCATGCATACTCTATGTTAAACATAACTGCATACTCTATGTTAAACTTACGGTAAATGCATAATCTCTATTCTAAATGTAAATGCATAAACTTTTGTGTCAAACGCTACTGCATAAACTCTTGCTAAGATAAATTCCTAAACTCTACGCTAAATGCAAATGTATAATCTCTACGCTATATGTAACTGCACAAACTTGGTTTGATTGCACGAAAATGCATAAAATGCTAAACGTAAATGCCTGAACTCTATGTTAAATGCAAATGCATAAACACTAATGCAGCTAACTTGGCAAGAAAAGTTATACAAAAAATAACAAAAAGTCATAAAAAATAACAAAAAAGAGATGAAAATGAAAGATGACACCACTTAGACTGCTAACCAAGTCGGTCGAGTTTTGCTTGTTAATTTCGGCAAGAGTCCCTGACACAAAACCACTCCACCCGTTCCGTATATCTTCGGACAATCCTACAACAGTAAATCCAACACAACAATGTAATCAGCCGTAATGTAACTAACATTTACAAAGCGCATCTCAAACGACTCACGAACATGCAAATGGCTCGCTTACTAAGGCAACTCAGAGCTTTCTTGGTGGTATGGCCATCCATCTGGAATGACTTCCCATCAAAACTGCTCTTAATACATCTGACCAATCAAACTTTATGCCATAAATCTCTCAAGTATTTTTTTTCGTTTGCAGCGACTGGGAGTGCTCCTGAGTAGCTTTCCTGAAGGGGTGCTCTAAAGTCCAGAGAATGAATGAATGAATAATAGACATGAAAAATTTAAGCAAACACAAAAAATGCATTTAAAACGGCTCTCGGAGCCGCAAGCCAATAATATTCGCTACCCTAAGCAACTAAATTTAAAAGGTGCTAAATAAATGAATGATTGAATAACATTACATTACACACTGTACACCACCGACTTAACGCAAAATGTTTGCAAAAATATACTGTCAATGGTAAATCCATAATTCTATGTTCACGTAATTTATCTTTTTATTGGAAGACGGCCAATCCTTCACGGCCTTAACCCATTCATGCCGAGGTGGTAGTAAATGGTATGGGAAATCCTATACCCTCCAGCATTAAAGGGTTAAAGAA
This sequence comes from Lumbricus rubellus, assembly GCA_945859605.1. NCBI lineage: Eukaryota > Metazoa > Annelida > Clitellata > Crassiclitellata > Lumbricidae > Lumbricus > Lumbricus rubellus. Next base: position 50,884,444 of record OX243813.1, on the reverse strand, counting down.
ATCGTGCAATCACCGGTTCCCAGACATTTCAGAGCTGGGCAATTCGAAGCGGATAAGAATTATTCTCATCAATCCAGCTTCTATTTGAGCAACAGTTTCTTCCATAAATTTCTTCCACTTCTTTTGAACCAAGAATTCCATAAACCCAACTTCAACTTAAGCAACAATATTTTTATCAATTCAACTTCCATTGTAGCAAGAATTATTTTTATCAATCCAACTTCTATTTGAGCAAAGTGCTTCAATAAATCCCATTTTTTTGTAGTAAGAATTTTATGAATCCAACTTCAACTTAGGCAACAGTATTTTAAAAATCCAATTTCTATTGTAGCAAGAATTATTTTCGTCAATCCAATTTCTATTTAAACAACAATATTTTAATCAATCCAACTTCTATTTTTTCAACAACATTTTCATCAATCCAACTTCTATTTTATCAACAATATTTTCATCAATCCAACTTCTATTTTATCAACAATATTTTCATCAATCCAACTTCTATTTTATCAACAATTTTTTAATCACTCCAACTTCTATTTTATCAACAATATTTTCATCAATCCAACTTCTATTTTATCAACAATATTTTAATCAATCCAACTTCTATTTTATCAACAATATTTTAATCGATCCAACTTCTATTTTATCAACAATATTTTCATCAATCCAACTTCTATTGAAGCAATAGATTTCGTCGATTCGCTCTGAATTGTCTGCACAGAATTGTCCAGACACCCAATGACCTGTTGGTGAATCAAAAAGGAAAGCCAGGAGCGCTAGAGACAACAGAGAATTACTCAAAGATTTTGCACAGAAAAAAGGCAAGGAAAGTTGCTTTCTGCATTATGTCTTATTCTGTTTCAACTGCACTTGTATCGCTAAATTTTACTTCTTGCATTTGTAACAATATATTAAAATGAAATAAGAAAATAAAAAACAATTTGACTTGTGTCACGGGGATTGTACAGTAAGCTGAACATGGTGCTCGAAATATCCAAAGGACGGAACTGAACAACGAGAAAGTTAGGATGTAAATCTGAGGCACAAACCCTTGATAAGTTCGTCTATTTTCTGAGAGTTTTGCCGGCTGACTTTGTTATTCACGATGCTGTTTGCGATTTTCGTCAAATGACCCATATGACCTTGCCGATGACCTCCCGCTTTTGCTCTGCACACAAATAAAATTACCAACAGTCAAGGCTTTATCTAACGTGCAGTTGTACACAAAATGTGCAGTTGTAGAAGCACTTCTGTACAGTTAAAATTAGCAAAAAAGGTTATTGTCCTCCGATTGGAAGTAATTTACCATGGATGATGGGAAAGGAAAGAAGAAGTTGTGCAGTTCTAAAAATTCCTTTTAAAAAGACCTGCCAACAGTAAGCAACATGAACTAAACTCTAAACAAATTAAAGCTGTCACAAACCACAGAAAAAGTAACCACAGAGATAATCATATTGCAGAGATATGTATATAGGGGCAGTGGGACACGGTGATGTAGGGGATGTTGAGTGTCTTGGCGTTGGAAGGTCGCTGGTTCGAATCCACCTCAAGCCGCTGCGTGTCCGTGCTGTAGTCCGAAGTGCCTCTGAGTAGAAATCTTGAAGGGGTGCTATAACAAGTGCTCATACATACATACATACATACATACATACATACATACATACATACATACATACATACATACATACATGTACATACATACATACATACAATAATACATATATGCATACATACATACAAACATACACACATACAATACATACATACATACATTTCAGCGGTGGTTTCAACTACTCTAAACTGCACTATCCAATAAACCATCTCTGTGAGGCTGCAATGAATCACGTCAGTATTACAGCAAATGCCAAGAATATATATCACTTCCTGTCCAACAGTTCTGTTTAAGAAAATCTAGATCAAGATAGGCGTGCAAACCATGTGAGTGCACGTCAGGCGTTCCTTAAGAACCTAAAAACTGTTTTATTTAGCTGTGGCTGCGCCGGGAGCACTTCTGAGTAGCCTACCTTGAAGAGGCGCTACATAAATTTGCTAAATAAATAAATAGAAATAAATGAAGTAACATACTGTTGCTGTTGATTCTTGTCAAATGCGTCAACGATTCTTTCCAGAAGTTTGCATTCCGTGATCAGCTGCAAAACAGAAATAAGAAAGGGTTAATATCAACTTTGCCTTTCGTACAATTCTAAAATGTAAGTCAACTCAACAAATTACAAAACGGACTTAACAACATACGTATTCAAGCATATCTAAATTACCAGTGGTAAGCTCACAAAAAAGAGACTGCACCATTAGAATGTTGTCATTATCTGCTAAAAACATTTTTGATAGGAGGCCTTGCTTTACAACTTCAATGTAAACACATAAAAAATTGTTTGTAGACTTTAAATCGAGCACTGCTGTGCAAATCTGACAGTTGCATTTTAACCCTTTACTCGTTTGCCCCGAGAATATCCGCCGAAGACACGGGCTTAACAAGAAAAATGAATGGGTAAAGGGTTAATGCAATAACTTTCAGACAGAAATCCTGGCATCTGCGTTTTTTCTGCCAGATCTACATTTGAAATGAACTCAAATTCTTTTAGTTTTATGCACCCTTGCTTCACCAAATTGTAAAACTATTCCTTAATGACGCTTGACACACCACATAGGTCTATGCAAAGAGCACCCGGGTCATTCCATGTCAACTCAACCAGTAAAATGACAATTTGCCATCACACCCCCTTGGATTTTTCTGAAAATTTTTGTGCATAAACTACATACAATATAAGGAATAACAGTGAAAATTTGAGCAGAATATTTCAAAATTTGACCGAGATATTAATTTTTGAAGTTGATGACCCAAAAACGTACCACGAGAAAACGGCATGAAGCGCCATGTTTGGACTGTTAAATCTCGGCCAAGAAACGAGCTAGAGGTCTGAAATATTTTTTGTGTAAACAGTTTTTTGTGCTCTTTCCAAATATGCAAGAACCTGGATGGAGTTATTTTTTGTTTTTAATATAAAAATTAGTAAATATAGCACAGACGCCAATTCTCACTCAAGTTTTGGACATCATGTCAGCAGGTAGGAATGAGATATAATAATACTTGTACTGGTTTTATATTGAGGCACATTGGTGCTCATCAGACATATAGTCAGAACCTGATTAGTTTCATCATTAGTGTGTTTTCCAAGGACGTTTTCCTTGTCATGATTGTGAAAATGGAGTCTAAAGCTCATAAAAAAAGTGACAATGTGTATCTTTTGAAATTGATGAAAATGTGCACATATATTGTAGACATGCAGATTCTTCATTGGTGAAAAATTCAAGATGGTGTTCAGCTCCGTTTCTGGGATATTATTTTTTGAAATCGACTAATATTACTGTGTCGCGAGCAAATTTCATGATCCACAATGTTTGGACAGACATATCTAGACCAGGAAATGAAGTAGAGGACTGATATTGTTGTCATGTAATCACTTTCTTATGCTATTTGCATGTATGTAAGAATGTTGGTGGTATTTCTTGTGATTTTTTATTTATAAGTTTGTAAATATTGCACAACTGCCAATTTACATTTATTCGGACATGAAAATGGCATGATCCTCAATGTTTGGACTGTCATATCTAGGCCAAGAAATGAAGTAGAGGACTGATATTGTTGCCATGTAATCAGTTTCTTGTGCTCTTTCCATGTATGTAAGAATGTTGGTTGTATCTCTTGTGATTTTTAATCTATAAATTTGTAAATATTGCACAACTGCCAATTTACATTTATTCGGACATATACTAAAATTTTAAGTATACTCACTTATATACTTCTTTCAAATGATGACTCACAATTTTCCATTTCACACAATGTTAATTATGGCAACAGATGAAAGTAAAAAATTATTTGGAGGATATCTAGCTACCTAAGTGAGTCATTATCATATGAAAGAGAACATATCTGAGATATAGACAATTACGCATGTCCGAAAAAATATATGGTAAATTTACAGCTGTGCAATATTTATAAAAGTTCATATAAATTAAAAATCACAAGAAATGCAGTAAACATTCTTACATATATGAAAAGAGCACAAGAAACTGACTCCATGACAACAATATCATTCCTCTACTTCATTTCATAGCCTAGATATAACAGTACAAACATTGTGGATCATGCAGTTTTCCTGTCCGAATAAATGTAAATTGGCATTTGTGCAATATTTGCAAACTTATAAATAAAAAATCACAAGAAATACAACCAACATTCTTACATACATGGAAAGAGCACAAGAAACTGATTAAATGACAACAATATCAGTCCTCTGGTTTATTTCCTGGTCTAGATATGACAGTCCAAACATTGCGGATCATGCCATTTTCATGTTCGAATAAATGTAAATTGGCAGTTGTGCAATATTTACAAACTTATAAATAAAAAATCACAAGAAATACCACCAACATTCTTACATACATGGAAATAGCATAAGAAAGTGATCACATCACAACAATATCAGTCCTCTACTTCATTTCCTGGTCTAGATATGACTGTCCAAACATTGTGGATCATGAAATTCTCTCGCGACACAGTAATATTGGTCGACTTCAATAAATAATTTCCCAGAAACGGAGCTGAACACCATACTGAATTTTTTACCAATGAAGGATCTGCATGTCCACATTATGTGTGCAAATTTTCATCAATTTCAAAAGATACACATTGTCACTTTTTTTATGAGCTTTAGACTCCATTTTCACGATCGTGACAAGGAAAACGTCCTTGGAAAACACACTAATGATTAAACTAATGAGGTACTGACTATATGTCTGATGAGCACCAATGTGCCTCAATATAAAACCAGTACAAGTATTATTATATCTCATTCCTACCTGCTGACATGATGTCCAAGACTTGAGTGAGAATTGGCGTCTGTGCTATATTTACTAATTTTTATATTAAAAACAAAAAATAACTCCATCCAGGTTCTTGCATATTTGGAAAGAGCACAAAAAACTGTTTACACAAAAAATATTTCAGACCTCTAGCTCGTTTCTTGGCCGAGATATAACGGTCCAAACTTGGTGGTTCATGCCGTTTTCTCGCGGTACGTTTTTGGGTTACCAACTTCAAAAATTAATATCTCGGTCAAATTTTGAGATATTCTGCTCAAATTTTCGCTGTTATTCCTTATATTGTATATAGTTTATGTACAAAAATTTTCAGAAAAATCCAAGGGGGTGTGATGGCACTCCTGGTTGAGTTGACGTGGAATGACCCACCCGCATTAGTTTGTTCTTCATGTGGTGCTATATAAATGCTCAAATACGATTACAAAACATATTCTGTCACACACCAAAACAAATCAAGTACAATGTTACGAAAACACACAGGTCTGCAAGAATTGCTATATAAATTCCGACAGTAATGCATCATTTTTTGTTCCATCTTTCGAGTAATTTGGTAATAATTTATTGTGTCCCCCCCCCCCCAACGGGATTTCAAATTTTCAATCCCTTTTGGGCCTCCCCTATGCAGCCAATGTCTCATCAGTTTGCTACGGTGATGCGTGATATTGGTTGCAATAAAAACTAATTGATTCGATTTGGTAGAGTAGATTACCCTTAAGGTGCGCTATATAAAAAGCCAATAATAATAATAATAATAATAAAATAATAATAATATAATACCTGCACGACCAGGACGTGCTCATTCTCAGCCGAATCGGTTTGGACAATCGTCGCGATGCATTGTTCCACTTGCGTGTGAAGGAAGTTGTTCCACATGTATTCGAAATACAAGTTCTATAAAGAACAACAACGAAATTGCACATTTTCCATTCCAAAAGATAAATCATAGGTCAGACCACGATCTTCTCGCCCTCTTAGCTCTGCTTACTGGCTTGAACTCTTTGTTGTACCTCAGTCACTATCCTCAGTCATTATTGTATTGCATATAACCATATATAAAGCGGTTCTCACTGCAATAGCCTTTCGTCAACCTCATTAACCAGAACTGGACTTATGCCATTGAGGGTCCATCACTGGGACCTTCCCCTGCAATTCGTAGCAGGATTCCTGTGTGGGGAATTCATTGGCATGTCGTCCTGCCTTAAGACCTTTCTCCTTTCACCGGCCTGTCACGCTGAGAACGCATCTGAATAGCTCTGCCGTGAGAAGCACCTTTCAAATGGCCATATTGGATTTAGACTAGACTTAGAAATGTGGAGTTTACAACTATGTTACGATGAATATGTTATGAGCAAACAGGACACAACCAAGGCAACGTCAGGACGTTGCTTTTACTAACTAGGATTGTGTTCAGTGTGCCGAGTCTAGCGAGTTCTTCGTTGACCGGCGGACGGTTGGTCGCCAGCAGAAAGGCAATCAGGCGAACCGTCTGTAGACGCGTGTTGCCCAACGGCTGGTCCAGGATGCCAAGCGTCGTCGGCATCGGCAGGTAATGTTGCTGAAATCATTAACAACGTCAATTACATTGATCAACAAACTAATTCATTAATCATACATAATGTAATGTTGCTGAAATCATTAACAACAACGTCCTAATTAATAAATTATACATACTTGTAGATAATTGCAATGCGACGCTTATGAAGAGGCAACTCCAGTTTCAAGGCAACGCCGAGCTTTCTCGGTTGTAGGGCCATCCATCTGGAATGATGAGCTCCCTTCAAATCTGCGTTTATTACATCTGGCCAAGCAAACTTTGCTCATAAATCTCTCAGGCCTTTTTTCTTTCGCAGTGGCTGGGCTGGAAGCACTCCCGATTAGATTTCTTGAAGACACGCTATATAAGTTCATGGAATGAATGGAGGAATGAAGGAATCGCATAATGGCCAGGTTCTTAAACTGACTGTGCTGCCGGATGGTATTACATGTCTATACGTCAGCTAAGCAGAAAGTGTCCTTTGTGGTGCAGCATTTTAAGAAAGTCCGAAGGTGGCCACACACAGTGACATATTCTTAAACATGTAAACTAAGCAAGCGCAGGCACTTCAATGTATGTTCAGCTAATGTACAGTTCAACGCAAGATATCATTATTTTTAGTATAGAAATAACAAGATCGCAAGAAGAGCAAACATTCAAACCTTTGGCGGTTCATGCAAGAGTTTGTGAAAGTCTTTTAGCCTCGGAATGATGGCCTTGAGGGTGTTCGAAACGCCCTGCGCCATCTTCTCCACTTCCTGAGGTGTCAGTGATTCTGGTTGGCCCTCAGCACTGCTCAGAAATAACAATGATAAATTTAATAATGTTCAATGACAATTTGTATGGCACCCCATCACAGTCATGCCGACACAAGAATGCCAAGGCAAAGTATCAGCATACTAAGCAGCCAGATAAAATGACAAATAGAATGTAGTCTCGCTGATTTTACACCAACCAGCTTATACATGAGCACTGCGTTGAGTCCAAAGGGGTTGTTCAAAGGAGGCCCAGGTCCGGTTTCCAGAAGGTGAGAATATATCCTAAGGCAGGGCAGGTGTCATTCAGGCCAAGAATAGAAAAGCAGTGGATCAGGGAGTCAAGGTAAGAGCGCATACTGGGAAAATGATACCTGTAGGTTGTTGTTTATGTGCTTAAAGTTCAAGAGGCAAGTACCCCCCCACCCCCATCAGTTCTGGCTTAGACAAGCAAAAGAAAGGCAGGATATGATTGATGTTAACCAGCCTGGCAACCGCAAGATGCAATTAAACACTCTGCTAAGTTTCGTAGGGGCATGCTCCATCACATTCACACCACCTTTCAAAAACATCAATAATGCTCAAATGCACTTATGCCATACGTGTATGTAATCATCATGCAAAAAAGTTAACTAGACAGACAACGGTGGTAGGACCTGGAATGGCCTCTCTTGATATGCTCCACTCCAAAAAGAGTTTTATTTGGCTGTGCTGAGGTTGGGAGCGCCTCTGAAAATTATTGGTACCCCTGAAGAATCACAATGCAAATTCATTTAATGAATGAATTGAGCGAATAAATTTGTTACACGTTAACGTACCTAGTTTTTCTGAACTCCAACAACGTTTGTAGAATGTACAAGCCATTGGTCAGAATTGACTCGGACCTCTCCGCGTTAAACATTTGATCAAGCAGCGTCGAAACGACTTCTTCTCTGCAATTCGTTTAAAATAACGACATTAAAACATCTTCAACAATATGTAACAACATAGGAGTGAATTTCAAACTAGCTCAATTAGTAGCCATCTACAATGCAACCGTGAGCTCTCATTCATTCCATGAGCTTGCCTCCAAGGAATGCATGGATCCACTAACAATGTTTCACTGATGCTCAAACGTTTTCTCTTCGTTTCAGAAATGCATCGAAAGCGCACTCATTATCTTCATCTGACAACTGCGTTTCAGCTTCGCATTTCTGTGTGACCATGAGCACATTAAAAAATTTCATAATAACGATAAAATCGGAATTCAGGTTCATTATCATCAGAATTTAATTCTGCCTCAACACACACAGACTTCAGTTTTATAACTATTACTATTATTGCTATAATTTTATATTTACGAGTGTCAGTGTACGTAAACTTGAGGGTTAAGAACAAATCCACGGTCACTACACAAAAACAATCTCTGATGAGTCAGACCCGTATCAATTCAAGTGCTCTAAGCAATTGACATTATGAGCGATGCCAGGGCTCAAAATCCGACGCTTGTTGCTTCCTAGATATTGTCAACAAAGGGAGAGAAACGGATAATTTCAAATACGGATCAAACCGTTGAACTTACGATTCAATGGTAAGAAGCAGTGAATCCGGAATAGACTGCTCTTGAAATTGCATCAGCTGCTCGCGACTAATACGGATGATGTCGCATAAAGACTGCGCTGCATTGCTGTGCGTCTAAACACAAACAACAACAAAATGCTTATTCATTAAAACTCATCAAATGAATTTCTACCAGCTCCTCTTCAAGGGGACGACTCAGAGGCACTCCCAACCCTAACACGGCCATTCATTCGTAAGATAGTGCGCACCTTGCCACAACAACAGGAAGCAGCCTTAATCTTATAATTAGGCTTAATCTTATGATTAGCCTTAATCTTACAAGAAGCCTTAATCTTATGACAAGCCTTAATCCTATGATTAGCCTTAATCCTATAATTAGCCTTAATCTTATGATTAGGCTTAGTCTTATGGTTAGTCTTAATCTTATGATTAGGCTTAGTCTTATGATTAGTCTTAATCTTATGATTAGGCTTAATCTTATGATTAGCCTTAATCTTACAAAAAGCCTTAATCTTATGATTAGCCTTAATCTTATGACAAGCCTTAATCCTATGATTAGCCTTAATCCTATAATTAGCCTTAATCTTATGATTAGGCTTAGTCTTATGGTTAGTCTTAATCTTATGATTAGGCTTAGTCTTATGATTAGTCTTAATCTTATGATTAGGCTTAATCTTATGATTAGCCTTAATCTTACAAAAAGCCTTAATCTTATGATTAGCCTTAATCTTATGACAAGCCTTAATCCTATGATTAGCCTTAATCCTATAATTAGCCTTAATCTTAAGATTAGGCTTAGTCTTATGATTAGTCTTAATCTTATGATTAGGCTTAGTCTTATGATTAGTCTTAATCTTACAAAAAGCCTTAATCTTATGATTAGCCTTAATCTTATGACAAGCCTTAATCCTATGATTAGCCTTAATCCTATAATTAGCCTTAATCTTATGATTAGGCTTAGTCTTATGGTTAGTCTTAATCTTATGATTAGGCTTAGTCTTATGATTAGTCTTAATCTTATGATTAGGCTTAATCTTATGATTAGCCTTAATCTTACAAAAAGCCTTAATCTTATGATTAGCCTTAATCTTATGACAAGCCTTAATCCTATGATTAGCCTTAATCCTATAATTAGCCTTAATCTTAAGATTAGGCTTAGTCTTATGATTAGTCTTAATCTTATGATTAGGCTTAGTCTTATGATTAGTCTTAATCTTATGATTAGGCTTAGTCTTATGATTAGTCTTAATCTTATGATTAGGCTTAGTCTTATGATTAGGCTTAGTCTTATGATTAGGCTTAATCTTATGATTAGCCTTAATCCTATGATTGCATCTGAACAGTAAATCACATCTACGAACAGCATCAGATTCTGTTATACCTCGGTTGACTGCACTTGATCCAAAAGCTTAACCAGTTTCTGGATGACCTGCTGTTCGGATAACCACTGAAACACAAACAGACATCAAAATAAATTCAGATGAATGTCAAAATGCAGACAACAAAGGAAGGTCAAAACAAGGAGATGAAAAAAACCTTCATTTCTTTCATTTAACAGTTCAAAATTTTCTCAATTCCAAAATGTACTTTTATAAATTATTCAATTTCTCACAAAATCACCTTAAAAGGTTATTGAAAAATAATCATAACATGCAGCTGCAAACTGTCGTGTAATTACAGCATCTAATTAATTTGATTATTTGACTTTCTAACCAAGTCGCACAAGCACAATAGCGCAAACTGTTCACAGATCCTTTGTCATTTATTCATTCATTCTGAGAATTTATATAGCGCCTACTCAGAGGCGCTCCTAGCCCAGCCACAGCTAAAAAAAGTAGGATTGGTGCTTAAAAGAAACAAGTATTTTGAACGACTATGGTAAATTCCAATATCACAAACATGTTCTCTTATGTCAAAGATGAAGCACCACACAACGCAAAGTCTCAAACATGCTTTCTTTGAAGGGTATTAATCAAAACGGATATCTTCCAATATCACAAGCTTCTTCTTTAATAGATCTAAAAAATGACACACAATGCAATGTAAACAATGCTTTTCTTGAATGGTACTCACCACGACGCACGCATTCTTGCATTCCTGTGACTCCATGCTTGTTATGAGTCGCAAGAGAAGATCCATGATGGCCGACGTGTCAAGATGATGCAGCACACGACTGATGAAGTTCTCTCTCGTTTTTAGAAAATTAAGCGTCTGCAAAACAAAACAAATCTTTAACGGCCAAGAACGGCTCAACACTCACTAAAGAAACATCATTGCTATCAAACTGCCTACTGACACTGGGGCTCGAAAGTGCAATGATGCTATTTTAATGCAAGAAGCATCAACAGAGGCGCTTTACAAATAGACTGAGACTATTACAACACAAGCTGTTGATACTCAGCAATCGCATATTTTTCAACGCCCCCCAATAAGAAAACACCCAACACAACTCACCAGTTCACTCTTGCGAGTTATTAGAAGACCCATGACTTTGCTGAAGAAGCTGGCTTGGAGAGGATTCAGAGGAGATGGATTGTCTAAATAGTTGACCATTTTAATTAACAACGGCGTATCACCAGCGAGTGTCTCCGTTATTTGGTTTACGTCTGACGTGATCAGTTCGCACGCAATATTCGGATATCTAGAACAAACAACGCACAGCTTAACGCGATGAGTTCATACTAATTTAAATAGATTTGCAAGAAATGACACCACTTATTATTTAAATAGCCTTTGAAGACATAACACCCCTTCCTGATTAAATGTCCAGCTTTGAAAGACAAAATATCACTTCCTAATTAAAGTTTTGGGAGACGTGATATCCACACTTCCTAATTAAAAAAGCTTTGAAAGACAAAATACCACTTCCTAATTAAATACCTTTGAAAGACGTAACACCACTTCCTAATAAAACAGCTTTGAAAGACATAACACCACTTCCTAAGTAAAAAGCTCTGGAAGACATAACAACCATTTCCTAATCAATTAGCTTTGAAAGACATATCACCACTTCACACTAAGCAGAATGGTGCATAAACCTGGAGCATGTAAAAGAGTCCAAACAGCAATAAATGTGTATCTTGTATCTTATATCATGGCTAAGATAATAATAAACATCGCCTACTTGTATCTCGAACGTTCGTCTGCTTCAGTCGAAGGTTCGTTGATGACGAGGTTGACCAGCTCTCCAAAATGTTCTGGACGGACAAGACTATTAGAGAAAAGAAAACCACAGAAACTAACAACGGTGAATCCAACTATTACACAACCACTCGCACAGATAAATGAATGCCCACACACACACACAAACACACACATTCGGAAAACAACAAATCAGGCAAAATGACTAAAACTGGTAAAAGGAAGACAGTGACAAGTATCATGTTAAAAATAACTAGGAAACCCCATCATTAAAGTCAGTAAAAAGTATACCATCAATGAAGTTAGGTTCAAGATACAAGCACTGGTATACACTATACAACTATACATGTACATGCATGTAGGCAAATACAAGGACAATGCCTCTCTAATTTTAAGAATTTCCAGAGCCTTAAACAATATGAGGACACCATCAGTCACAAATCTTCAATTTGCATAAACACTTTGAAGCAAACTGAATTTTCTGTAAGATAATTTCCTGTAAACATTTATTCTAAGTTCCAACTTAGGCAATTCAGAGCTGGACAATTCTGAGCAGCTTATTGGTCATCATAAGAACTGACTTATATTGGACTTAGTATAATGTGTGTTATTTTAAAACATTTGACTTTTTATTGGCTCCAGAGATGATGCATGTTTATAATCAAGTCTGTACACCAACCATTTACCGACAAAAGTGCAGTAAATGGTACGGAAATCCAAGACTCTCAGAACTTCGATCTCCAAGTCAATCGGCAGAAACTCAAAAAACATCCGAAAGTTTCCAGAATAAATCTGCATAAATTTTAAAGTCGATAGAAATCCGACTTGTGCATAAATTCAGATAAATAGAACTTAGTAGAGAAACAGAAATTATTGCTCACAAATCCACGAGTTTCTTGTTCTGCGCTTTGCATTCCTGCAAAACATCTTCTTCGTTTAAAATGTCCTTGAGGGTCACGTCCTGTTCAAACAAACAAACAAAAACACAAACCTCTCTCTGACCAGCAAGTCTAACCACAGGCAGACAAGACCACTTCAACCTGGTTGACCTTGTATCACTGGGATCAAGGTCAGTCAGTTGTCAATTAAACATAATCTACTTTAATCTTTAAAATAATGTGATACAATTCAAATGAAATCCTTCGACCGCAGATTATGTCATTCATATTCAATGATGAAGGGGCACCTTAGAAATCTCCAAAATGAATAATAGCTAAACAGAGCTAGACTATGTATTGCACTAGTTATTAGTCATTCAAGTCAACTGAAAAAGTCAAAAGTCACACCTGTCGAAATGCACTTCTGCTACAAATAACATTCTAAGACAACAGAAATTTGTAGCCAAGTCAGCTATTGCATAAGGAGTGCAAGAAATACAGAATTACTGGTGCAGACTGAAAACACTGTTGATTGCCGAGTGGCACAATATAAATGCTTGGTTATGTACAACTAAAATTACAACTAAACTCAGCTACTGGATGCATTCTGCTAGTGCCAGTCCCAAGCCCAGATAAGGAGGAGGGTGACACTAATCATCATTGATATGGCAGTGTTGTCAAACAGTAACAAGCTAAAATTTAAAAAATTTAACTGCATTAACGATACTACTAAGGGGCTATGAAGATACATAAAAATACAGCAAAATTCAGCTGAATGAGTTAAAAGACTGGCTATTCACCTGTTTATCCAAAAGCGTGTCAATTTCTGACGTCAGATAGTTAAATCTCCAGAACATCTCAGCATGCGGTTTGAAAAGCGATAGGAATAGAAAGACTACAATGACAAAAACACAACTCTGCACTGATTCAGTAAATAATCGCATTCTCACAGATATCTGTTGCAAGGTTAAAAAAATACTTTCGAGAAGTATATATACACAGTTATCAAACTTTGTAACTAATATTCCACCCAGAGAAAATAAAGACCAAGATGGCAGTAAACAGATAATTAAAAATTAACACAATTGTCCAAACATTTCATTACGAGTTAAACATCGTTGCCAACAAATAAGAACTTGGGCACACAACCTAGGGACTGTCATTATAGAAGTTGCAGATCAGTGCCATTATAGAAATTATAGACCAATTTTCCACATAACTGTCACATAAATTAAGTATGACAAAAGTTACAACTTCCATAACCATACAAGCTTCCCAAATGACCTGAATATAATGGCATTCTAATTCAAAGAAGAACAGGTGTGATGCATTCATGAATTCTGATTTGTTGTGTAGGTAATTGATTGATGTAATGCAATCACACACTTAAAAATATGGCAGCTTCAAGGGGCTTTTGATTAGTCAAGGCGAGCTGCACATATTATTAAGTCAGCAGTATAATTGATTTTCACGGCTTCAAACATTTGCACTTCAGACAATTGTCGGTCGTCAGCAACTTCTACATGATGCGGACGGCATTAACCAATGGCACATCACAACCAGAAGCCAGTCAGGTCAGTGGCAGAAAATCAGTTCAATAACAAAATAAATTTAATTTTACAGATGTGGTGACAATATCAAAGAATGTATAAAACTGATTTCAAATAACAGTTTCGTTATTGGTGCGCTACTTCGCAAGCATCTCATAGGCAATGCGCTTGATCTGCGATTCGTCGATTTTAGACTAATTGTCCAATTTATGAAAAGGATAGATATTGAAGGGCATGACAGTTAAAGTGGGCGAGGCATTTGTATCTTCCGAAGAGAGCACCTAAAAAACGCCAGCAGTTTCGAGTACATCCTCCAAATACTTACATGACCTGCCAAGCACTGCACGGCACTCTCAAACTGTTAAGTCTTCATAACCTTTGTGGAACACAAAGATATATTTTCTGATTCGTCTTTAAAGAGTCGTCAAGAGTCGTCTTTAAATGTATTTTCTTCCAGGAAAATTCGATCTAATCTAGACGCAAATGCGCATCTCACTAAAACCGATTTACATCAAATCTGCGGCCATATTTGATATCACTCTACATCAGATTATATATTGATAGACCCAACACTTGACATTTTTGCTGTAATATTTACCGTCATCTAGTATCTGAAGGAACAGAACGTTTTATCAAAGTTTATTATAAAAAAATAATCATGCTGATTTAATGTGCAATGGAAATTATGGAATGGAATTTTTATTTTTATATCACCACAGTTCTCAGCGCCACACAGAATCATGATGTTTGGTCAGCCATAATTAAACCAAGAGGGTTGGCAAACACAATGCGTGTTGCTAAAGTAATCAATATTCGAGAGCACGATGTGAATAATAATTATTAGCAATCGAGGGTCAAAAAATAAATTAGAAAGTTATGAAAAAATCATTCTTTTAAGTCTGCTCCTGGGACTAAATGAATATCGATATTAGTCCCAGGTCTGCTCTGATGATTGGTTTAAACCTCTATCTATTCCATGGTATAGTGAACTAAGTTTTAGTTTGACGAGTCCCAGGTCCGATTGAATAAATAGTAAGAGGCCGAATAAATAGTAGCAGCCGAGATAAATTTTCTATTTGTACCGGTTACTGCAATAGTAATTGAATAAGCTATACAGCGTGCACAATAGATTGAAAACATTTGTCATTTTGCTGCTTTGTTTGCACCTTTTAATATATAAATTCAATTCTTGGCTGAGATAAAACTATAGCGCTACAATAATATCGACGCTAAAAATAGTTTCAATACGCTTTACTTATATTAATCATGTGGTAAGTGTAGTGCAGTGGTGTGTATTTGTAAATATTAATATTAATACTAAATTTGTGAATATATTGCTTTTGATGCTATGATAAGTACTTGCCGTATATGCTACTACATCGATACTGCCCTTTACTAAGATGTGTCAGGTATTAAAATGTGACTTTGAAATAGTTTGGTGTTGGCTGCGTGTTACCAGGTGTTACCAATATAAATGAGGTCGTTGGGTGTTACGCATAACAGCGAACCATTGAAAATCATGTAGCGCGTTGATTTAGCATCAAATTGAAAACTATTCTGTAATTTTTTAACGTAACGTGTTGTTGCAAACTTATCCACCCGCGTTTGACTTTCAATAACATGTGAAATATAATTCTTTAAACTCATTCATTCATTCATTTTCATTCTGATAATTTATATAGCGCCTCTTCAAGATATCTACTCAGAGGCGCTCTCTGCGCTAACTAGCCGAAATGATATTAAGAGTCATAACGAGCAAAAAATAACAACAAGTTGCAAAACAAAACACAGTAAGCTGAAAGAGTCACCGGTGGCGAGCCCTCGCAAACACGTAAAGTTGACCATCGGATTCCCGTAGACAGCTGGGCAAAACTCCGAACGGCGGTCCCAAATTAAAATTGCTGTTTTTCCATGCTATTTCCATACTGCGCACACCACTGAAGTTGAAGCTGGATGAAACTGACGTCTCGGTAAATCGTAAACAGTATGGCCGCCAACGAATGCAATAAAATTAGACTGCCGCCTATGGACGATATCGCAACATGCATCCCAACACGCAAAGCGTGAGGGTCGGTTAGGGCTCAGGTTAGGCGTCGTGAGGGTCGGTTAGGGTTAGTTTTAGGGTTAGTGCAGTCATTCTGATGAAATTGAAGCGTGCTTTAAGTTTCGCGGAAATATTGGGCCGTATGTCGGGCCGCTCTGTTATGCACGCATCTACGGCGGCCATACTGTTTACGATTTACCGAGACGTCAGTCACAATGACCACTTTGTATATAAGAAATAGAAGCTGGATTGACGAAAAAATGCTGAAGAAATGGATTCGGGATTTATTAAATTGACCCGGACATCCGCACACAGACTATTGAGGGATTTTTATGCATGCCAAGCGCAAGTTGCGTTACCGAAGTGGAACAAGTCCTGGTCTTTTCTCAAGTTACTTGTCTGCTTTCCAGTGGCGCTTTAGCCACAAGTCGGATGTTTTCGGAAAGTATATCAAGTTGTTGTGTGACAATTACAACATTTGACGATATAGGCTATATATTTTAATTTGGGACCGCCGTTCGGAGTTTTGCCGACAGCTGGTAGATGGCGTGGTTGATCGGAGTCTCTGCATGGTAGGTGGTAGATGACTCCCGTCCGGCTAATCGTTGAGACTCCAGCAAGGAAGCGCGTAGTAGAAGGCATTCGTCGCTTGTCGGTCGGTAGTTGAAAGCGCCGCCGTTGACAGCAGTCGAGGTCACTCCATGCGCTGACCCGCGTGAGCCGTCCTCCGAGGAGATAACATCGGCTGGCTAGCAGCGGCGTACACGCACGGCGTATGGTACGACTCGGCTGTGCTGTCTGTGCATCATAGGGATGGTCGCTGATGCACTAACGTGGCCAAGACGACTTGCAACAAAATCCTTCCAACCAGCGCAAAATCCTTGATAAAATCCCACGAAAAGTCCAGTACGCGAGTCTAGAAGCAGTAAACTCCAACCTGTATGAAATAACTGTGTCAATTCTGCATTTTGATGAAATAATCCGTCGAAATGACAGAGAGGTCGGTAAACGACCACATGGCCGCTGACCTGCGCAGAAACTGACCTGCGCAGAAACTGTGGTATGTATATTACTTACATAGAGTTTGATATTCTAACTTTAAATCTTACTGTGCCGAGGAAATTCTGTGTTGCATTGCAGGCAGTTATGAGTACAATTGGTGCAGATGTCATTTAAGAGGAGACCCTTTGCTTGGATTGGATTAGCACTCCTTGTGATTGTATTATATCGGCAGCTTGGAATGGAGAAGAGCAGGTAAGTCAGGTCTTCGAACATAAACAACATGATTATGATCAGCAATTCAGCATGCATCTCTTCAGAGCATTTTTTGCTGTTTCCATGACTGCTACTTGGTTTGATTTCTAGGCAGAGATAGTATATAGCCTGATACTAAGTGGTGAAAATCTGCCTACTGTACCGATAGTAAATCTTTTTAATCTTTTACCTGTTTGCCTGTTTTCTGCTGAAAACGGGCTTAATATTTAAAAATGAACTGGTAAAGGGTTAAGTTAGTAAGCGAGTATATCTCTTCACTACTAATAGCACTTGCTTTACAGACTATGATGACCTTAGATCTTTAATGAACTAAATATTTCTATTGTTTTCCCAGGTGTGATGTCTACGGTGTTTATGTGTAGCGTAAAGCATCCTTAAAAAATTTTGCAAGCCAAACTATTACCAGCGGGCATAAATCTGTTGTGTGAACAAGGGTAATCATAAATTTATATAGCACCACTTCCAGAGAAACTCCCCAGAAGCGCTCTTGATGTGGCATCACAAAATCACAATCAAAACAAATGGTTTTCAAATGCTTGCGTAAAAAGGGCAAAGAAGGATGAACGGAGACTGCATAGCTGCGTAACTTATTTCAGAAAGACGAACTTGAACCTGTATGGTGCATTGAGTATAAAAAATAGAGCTCTCTGCTTTGACGAAGGGTGATGACTGATGAGAGAGGTACCTAATAGTTCACGAGTGAGACGGTTATTAATTCTCAAAAAATGAAGCTAATTAATACCTGACACTGAGTATATGAAATTGCAAATTAATCTGATGTTAGATTTTGTTTAAGTATTACTGTCTTCTTATTTTTGTGTCAGCTTGAAGTTTGCGATAAAAACGTCCTGGGACAGCGAGCCATTGAATCACCGTGCTGTTGAGTTGGAGATCTACGCTGCTGAGCATGGTCTTGGAGTTGAGATTAGTGCTCCATTTTTCAATGATCCTCCAAAACCAAATGGACCACCAGGACTTCCTTTCCAGGCATTATGGGAATACGAGGGTAATTTGTCTTGGAATAAATGTTTGTGGGAAATTATCGTAAAGACAAAATTCAATTTGCTGAGTGTTTATGCAAATGAAAGATTTATGATGGATGGTGTCCTAAAAATTTTATAAGATGCTGGAAATCCTTCAAATTCAAAGATGCATTGTCCATACGTACATACTTGTATTGTGCATGTACAGTCGTACACAGATGTATCCATACATGCATACTAGTGCATGTATCTTGAACCTGCCGGTAACTTCATTTATGGTATATGTTGATATGTTTTTAATAGCTTTAAGAATGAACTGCACAGTTTCCAAGTTATTTTCAAAAGGTTACCTATTGCTATCTTCATTTTGCCAGCTGAATATTTTTTTGCCTGATTTGGTGTTTTATGATTTTACAGTCGTTGAAGCCTTCTTTCTAAATGGACAGAACCAATACCTGGAGGTGGAGTTTTGTCCGTAAGTCAATTTTTTTATTAATCCGTTGCAAGAGAATTGTGAATACATTTCCAGTAGTAAAAAATCCAGTGTGTGATTTGGTTTATCTGCTGCATGGAGAAATGTTTTTAAAGGAATCTACATTAATTGGCCATTGCAGACTCTAGTGCAGCTTAAAGAGATGGATGGAATTCTGATGGATGCCTAAATAAATTTTATGCTAAAAATATGAAAGTTTCTGTCCTAGTCTGTATTACATAAAGAGCCAAGACGCCTGGTCTGGGCCAGTTAGTGTGCTGATAGAATGCTTTGAGTACGGCTAATGGAAGGAAGATTGGGAGATCTTGAACAGGGATAATGAGCAGTGGGTAATGTCAGGTGATTAAAGATCACTGACTACATATTTTATACAGTTGTATATCTTGTTTTCTAGTGTTTGTAAATGACATAATAACCACTAAATTATTGTACTATGTTTTGAGAATGATGGACTTAAGTCTTAATTTATGATAACTGTGGAAGTATATTTTTATGTATGTCTGTCAACATACAGCCATGGCCAGCATCTTGTTCTGCTACTTAATGGATATCGAAAACCCTTTAAGGTAACACTACAGATTCTATTGCACTGGTACTTCTGTTAGATAACATTGGTTGCATGCTTACATGATAACTAATTCCAAGTTGCCAGTTAAAAAGCCATTTCCAACGGCTTAGCTGTCTTTGGGTGCAGTTGAAATAACGAGAATACTGATGGAGAACAGTGGTTGTAAATTTGGAAGAATGTCAATTTTGCTTTGGCCAAAGAGTTCAATGGCATCTTACAATTCCCCCTCTACATAAAATGAGAAAGCACACCCTCACTCTGGCCATTTGTATTAATTTTTATATTATCTTAAATCAACAACCGTCTGCAAATGCTCTGAACGTCAAACCCCCACTTAAGGTAACTGCAGGAGATTTTGACCTACCCCCCCCCCCCCAAATGGCCCCCATTGGTAGATGCCACTGATAGTTCAATAAATCACGCTAGTTTTTCAGTCTGCTGGTTTATTTTCAGGACATGCTGAACATAACGTATAGCGCCGTTATAAGCGATGCGTCCTGGAAAGGGACGGCCGTCATTCCATGGGATTACCTTCCAAAGAATGTTGACAAGTTCAACGCCTATGCAATTCACGGATCTGGAAAAGACCGGGTCTACGAATCCCTATACCCAGTCCCACATGGGAAATTCACTGAGCCTGACTTGTAAGTATGGCGTACTGCTTTACGTATTGGCATTTAAACCATGTTTTCAGAGTAGAAATTGTTTACGTGCTGGGGTATTTACTTTCGTAATGTAATCAACTCATAGAGCAAAGACAAAGAATTTAGTGTCAAACCAGTAATGAGCTCATCTTTTATTTTTTTGCACTTTACTTCTACACATTGTCTTTTGAGGTTTTTTTTACAATGTTTACTTTACTTTTTAGCATTGTCTTTGATTAAAAAAAGTTTTTTAAGCTGTACTGTGTAACAAGCCACACACACCCACACTTAAATTGCCTTCCTTCCATCTTATGTTTTAAGTTGCATCTTTTCACAACTTGTCAGTCAGTTTGCAGTGGGTATGAATGCTCTACATAAATAACAATACTTTACATTCTGTTTTATTTGTTTTCAAAGCCATCGACTTGATCACTTCGAATATACAGAATTTGAAACGGTCATTCCAAAGCCAGTACGAACCAGTCAGCCTTCCGAAATCTGGCAACATCTTTCAACGTGAGACAGTTAATTCGTTCAACTACTGGCCGAGAATTCAGTCTTTTCTTTCATCCACAAGGTCCATTCAGGAAAACATATCCGAGCCATAGAACCAAGGCCAACTCTGAAGATCTAATTACCAACACGCACCTAATTGAATTATTACTCTGTGTGCATTTGACGTGATTGGGCAAACAAGGCTACATTTAAGACATTTTGTATTTTACCAAATGCACACATCTTCGCAAGTAACATCTTTGTAAGTTACGTTATTCCAATTTAACATGCACATAATTTTATTGTTTAAAAATGGCTCATTTGAGACTTTCTTTTTTAATCAGTGATTCTGTAGCCCAGCTAGTCTCATTCGTTAAAGGCCATCCATTTATTACGCATGCAAGGAAAATCGTATTTCGAGCCCCCCCTTTTTTAAATAGCGACTTACGAAGGTGTTTAACTTTAATATAGCTATTCAACAGAGGGTGAGAATTGCCCGGGGTTAGGAGGGTTCAAAATCACCCTAGTTTTTCTTATGACCCTCACGGAGGCATGGGCAGAAGCGTAGGAGCTACTGTAACATTAATAACTACGATCAGAAATAAAGTTAACTTGCTAATACTGTACATTCAGAACTTTGACTCCCCCTTTCTTATGGTGTAAAAACAACACGATGAGAACAGTTAAGAGAATTTTCATAGTTTATGACCGAGTGAAGAACTAATCAAAGAAAGCTGTTAAATCTGTCATTTCTACAGAAACACAATGATCTCCAAATTCAAAAATTCTAATCCACCATAGGACACTAAACTCTACAAAGCAACGCAAATGCATCCTAATGGCTACATGAAGAAATTTAAAACCTGGCGAATTCATTGAAAAGGAAGAGAATTGCAGTCTGTATAGCAAAAAAGCGTACATTTTAGCAAATAAAATTAGACAAGTGTTCACCCAATTCACCTACAACTTAACTAAATAAACACAATCAGTGTACATCTAAATTTGCTTTATGTAGAGCAGAGTTGGATTAAGAATGGAGAGTAGTTCATACAGATAAATATAATAATACACAATTTAAAAGCAACTTGACAGCTACCGGTTAACACTTAGGCCTAACTGCTGCTTTTTTATTTATAGCATTTAAAAGCAGTACATCAGGCAGAATGGAGAAAGCACAAATTTCTAAATTCACTGTTCCTCACAGCAGCTAAAAATGACTTAAAGGATTAAATGCAATATGTTAAATATTTAGGCAATTTGTTATAATATTCACTCCATCTGTGCATATTTAACTTAGAAACTGCATTTTAATTCAACACTTCTACTTAGCAAACTGTGTCACTAATATCATTACATTTAGAAATTAGTAAGCAAGATTTAAGCAAATAAAATCTAGAAGAAACTTGCACAAATGCCCCAAGCTGTTTACTGCTCACAGATAAATAAACCTTTTCATGACACCAAACTGCACAGCAGTGGATACACTACCATTTCTCACATGCAATATTCGAATAATCTTTGGCACTAGTTACAAACAAACATCTATCACAATCAGCCAATTAGAAGCACTGTAAACAAAAATGCGGCAACACTTACTTAATCAACAGAATATTACCGGCAGTACTACATGTACATCGTCAGCAAAAGCAGAAGTTTTACGCATCTGACACAGAAATTCAGGAGAAGAAACTTTCAATTTAAAAAAAGAAAAGTGCTATCACTAATAAACAACCCAGCGACAGATTTCCATGCAAACCAACGATAAAGAGATTTAAGGAAAGATAAATTTGATTCTCCAAAATTCTGCCACGTTACTCGTCATCACCTGGTTCTAAGAAACGCCATTGCAGATTGAGAGCAATGTTTGACTGGAAGAGAGTGGCAGGTCGCGTCTCGACTGGAATCTCATCCACCGATTCCACGATTGTGTCGTGATCACGCAGTCCGGCGGGAAGATGGACGCAGCTTCTGCGTGTTGAACGACGCACTGGCGTCACAACTACTTTTTGCGGCGTCGCAAAACTTGGCTGCAGATTTGGAATTCTGTTACAAGAAAAGCATAGATTAATAGCATGCCTATTATGCTACTCTCATGCTACTACCTTCATGTTCGAACAACTTCATTGTAAATTTTGTCATCCTCTAACTGCATGTGCAGTAAATTCAAAATATCCATCTTGGTCTCCAAAGCACAACGGGGTTCACCCCGAAATATCTAGCCGATATAATATTACAGCTTCTGTCAGCTTCCTCAGTCTTCACATTGTCCACTATGCTCCTCAAAAAGATTTGATCTTCCAGTTCACGATAAAACCTTTTAACTAGACTGTTAGTAGCTCACTTGCTAAAGGGCGGCTAAATTTAGCAGCCACGTACCCAACCATGTTATATTAGAATACACGTATAAATGAGACAAGTTATCATGCACCCAGCTTCAAATAAGCATGCCGCAAATCTAACAGAACTCAGAACAGCAAGATTTTGGCTAAGAATGGACAAACTGGTAGAAAAGACCGTGTAAATAGCAATCACTTTAGACCCAGATTGATTGCCTTGCCTTCAACTTTCCTCGATACGAGGGTTGGTTGCATTTTGAACAATTCTTCACCCTATTTTCCTGCTTAAATTACAATTATATATTAGAACCTGATTAATTAAATCAAATTGCAAAAGCTAAGCAACCGACCTCTTGACTGAGAACTTGACAGATGATGAATCGAAGATGTTTTCCGGTTGTACTTCGTTTGCCAGACGCTTATGAGTGGAGTGTGTAACATTTGAGGGACGAGCGACTGAGTGGCTGCGAACTTCATTGATCTGCACTCTTGCCTTCTCCAATTCTTCTTCCGGCTGCAGATAAAATGTCAATGCAATGAGTGCAACAAACTAAACATTGTGCTTCCAATGCAATATATAAACAGTGATGCACTCTCGCATCTTTTCCATCTGACCAAAAATAGTTTTGCCGACAGATGCATTTTCAATATTTAGTCTTGCGTATGTGTGTGATTTCAAAAACTGGCATTATCTATCAAGGCTTACTTTTTAATTTATGCAATCGTTTATGCAATATAATGCATATGCATTGTCAGAAGCAAATACAGGCTAATTTGCATCTTGGATTCCCACGACAAAACATAGACAACAATAATAAATAGCACAAATAAAAGTCCTCATAACTGTGGACAGTCACAAGACTTTGCTAGCATAAAAATCCAAAACCAGAAGCACCTTTGAGTGACTACTTAGACCATGTACATTGCAGACTAGACCACTAAAACTGTAGTTAAATTATGGATCAACGACTTAACTTACCTGGGCGCCATTCCTGGCTCCCTCCTCCAGAATCTTTATGGCTTCAGCAGCTCCATCTTTATCCTCAGCAGCAGCAGCAGAAGCAGCAAGGTAAGCTTTGCAAGACCAGTAATATGACATCTGCTTAACATCTGGAATCCTTGTGGCAACGTTATTCAGCCACGTCATTAAATGCTCAGAAGGAAAGCCCTGAAATGATGACGCTTACATTACGAATGCACCAATATAATCAAAAGTAAGTAAGAATATTATTTATTAGACTACCAGCAAATGCATCAATAGGGTATGACAATTTAATTACAGTGAGGATTAGTTTATGAATAAAACCAACCCAAAGTGTGACAATTTAATTACAGTTCTAAAGGATTATTTTAGTAATAAACCAACATATAGCTGCACTATGACGAGAATTTCAAATGTAAGCTAACAGCATATAAAAAATCAATCATAGCTTTAACTTAGCAAAAATCATAGTCACATGGAGAAGTTCACTTATGCTGGAGGTGCAGAACAAAAGGAGCTATTGTATTGTATGTGAACATTTATAAAGTGCTCTCGGCAAAAGCCATTCAGAATCACTCCCAGTGCGATTGACCCGATAGAAACCACCACCAGAGAGAAAAGTGAAGCAAACTGATGGTGGAAGTCCATTCCATAGAGAGGGTCATCTACAGGCAAAACATCTGATTGAGCTATGGCGGTCTTTACATGGGGAAACCTTACCTTTCAAACAGCAGATGCACAGGCGATACAACTTACCAACCAAGTTAAACAACACTAGTGGGGCGCAGTGGTGTAGTGGTGGCGTCATTGCCTTGAAGCCGGAAGGTTTGAGGTTCGAATCCACCCTCTACCGCGTAGGGACCTTGGGCAAGTCCATCACTCACAATTGCTCAGCGCTTCGGCGTGAAACTCTGATGCAGTGTCCGCTCTGCATTCGGGAGCGCCTCTGAGTAGCGAGAGCTTGAAGGGGCGCTATAACAAGTGCACATACAAACAAACACTAGACCTACTACGTCACCTAATAAGCAATAATGAACATGTGTAAAACGATTTCAATATTACCATCTTCACTAGAGATGTGGCTTCAGCGAACATTTCAATCAACTCCGTCTTAGCCTTCTCCAGTCTGTCATGGCAATCAACGTCAACTTTCTCATCTGGTTGACACTGTAACAGCAAATAATAATATAAAAATTAACAGCAAATAATAATATACAAACTAAAAGCATAATTAATAAAACATGGCAGTGAAAGCAACCATTCAGGTCCCCGAAAAAACAGTATGCAAGGGCCCTGTCATGATGAAGTCATGAGCAAGTCCTACACTCGCAATATTCGAATCATCGATCCAGCGTTGGCACTGTAGGCGGGAGCGCCTCTGAGTGAAAAGATTGAAGAGATTAAGTAAAGTGTCTCATACATACATGACATCAATATTACCGTATAAAAGATCGAAGGAAAAGTATATCCACGAGAAAATAACTTCCTCACAGCTCCTAAAGAAATTCAGATGTGATATTCTAGAATCTATGATATAAAAATGAAACTTTCCAATAGTTCGTTATGAGTGTTCTCGATAACTGACGGACCGATTGTTTTGAAAATTTTACGACACCTTCCATTCCAATAGAACCGTGTTGTATTATGCTTTTTTCCCGAAAAAACGCAGCATTTTCCACAAGAGAACTTTGAATTCCGTTCGGCCGCCATTTGCAAATTATACACTTCCCAACGTCCATGAGGGTTGCCAGATTTCGGAAACGTTTTTGTCGTGACATTACGTTGTAAAGTCGCCCAAAAGTCGCGAGATGACCAACTTCGATCAGGGTTGCCCAAAAGTCGCCCAAAAATCGCGATAGCGCATATGTCGCTGTCCGGGAGGAAAGAAGGAAGAGTGAGGGTGAGGGGGAGGTGGAGGGGGGGACGGGGACGTGGATGGGAGGGGGAGGGTGAAGGGGAACGGGGAGGGGGACGGGGAGGGGGAAGAGGAACGGGGAGGGGGAGGGGGAGGGGAGACGGGGAGTGGGAGGGGGGACGGGGACCGGGGGGGGGGGAGGCAGATGACGGTCTTTTCTGCCACAGCAACGCGTGGCCGGGTACAGCTAGTTTCAAATAAAAGTCCAGCAAGGAAATTAATTCTCACCAATTGCTTCAATTTCTGAACACAGTGATGTGAGGATGGTTGAGGTGTTGACATGTCCCGTGCGTGTACTCCGTAGCAGGTAAGATGCCGATAGCGTGACGGGGTCTTGCCGTGAGCTGCCAGCCACTTCTCCAGTTTCATACTAAATTAAAGATATACGATATATGATTAATGTCAGCATCATATCTTAACATGTTATTTAATCATAATATCAACTCAGAATTTCTGACAAAATTTAAGTTGCTTATAAAGATTTTTAACATTGATGCTTGAAATATCTTATTTAAATGACATGCCATGTAAACCACAGTGCAGCATAAAAAAACATACTTATACACTGTGTCCGGGTAAAAAGTAGACCCCACAAAAAAGTGTCATAACTCGGTCAAAACTTTTAGGATTTATCTGAAATTGTAAACACAGCAACAGTGTCCATATTTACACTCGATTCCAAAGTCGTTTGCAAATATTCGCGAGTTTGTCAAATTTATGAGCGTTTGCGTTGGAGCACCGACAAATGGAACTTTCCAACATGGAAAACCTGAAAGGAAGTGAAATTCAGCTATTCTGGTGCCAAAAATGTGTTTCTTGTTCTCGGACACACGATCGTAGACATAGTAGATTAATAGCTATCCCGGGAGACACTCGGCTTCATATCCTGCAGCTGTGGCCGTCCAGCAGTCCAGACTTTGATCCGGAGTACATGTACTGGAGGAGCGCGTTTTTTGTTCACGTGTATTCATGACATCGATAACCGTAGGGCGCGTCTGTTTGAAGATTGGCAGTTGTTTAACCAGGTGATCATCGACAGGACCATCAAACAGTAGAGTCTAATCTACGGTCGTGTGTCCGTGAACAAGATGGACATTTTGAACAGCATATTTAGCTGAATTTCACTTCTTTTCAGGTTTTCCATGTTGGAAAGTTCAATTTGTCGGTGCTCCAACGCAAACACTTATAAATTTGACAAACTCGCGTATATTTCTAATCGGTTTTAGAATCTCGTGTAAATATGGCCGCTGTTGCTGTGTTTGAAATTTCAGACAAATCCCAAACGTTTTGACCGAGTTATGACACTTTGTTGTGGGGTCTACTTTTTACCCGGACACAGTGTATATTGGATTTAGGATAATGCATGCTATTTTAAAACATTTGGCTTTTGCTTGGATCAATAAAAAATTATATACGTTAATAACCACGTCTGTATACGAAAATGTGGATAGCAATTGGCCAGTTAAAGAATGTTGTCATTTGATTTCTCTTATTAAACCCATAAATACAAACAAATGATTCAATGACACAGAATACAATCTTTGACACAAACAGTTGACACACAAGTCATGACATTTACCAACAGCACGAAACAATCCTACGCAACAAAACACCGAGCTCTATCTCAAACCGTACCTAAGAGCCGAACGTGGAGTCTTGG
Organism: Lumbricus rubellus; assembly: GCA_945859605.1. NCBI lineage: Eukaryota > Metazoa > Annelida > Clitellata > Crassiclitellata > Lumbricidae > Lumbricus > Lumbricus rubellus. The sequence continues at coordinate 50,856,729 of OX243813.1, read as the reverse complement.
GCGTCTTAGGCGTCCACGTACTCGTCAAACCTTTCACCCTGCTTCCAACGATAGACGACAGCTGCAGCAAGTCGCAAGGTGATGCAACTCGCTTGGTCGAGTACGGCGTCGACATCCTCGGCCCCTTCAGTTCAGGAGTGGCAGGTTCGCCAGCACTAAAGATCGTAGACAGCGCCAGAGATGTCTTGTCAACCTTGCCAGATTCCGGCAACTCCGGTTTTCCCACGCGTACATTCGGACTTTTCCTGTTCTTTGTAACGAGACTCTTGGTAGCAGATGTGGCGACTTTTGCACCTGCACGACTTGGAATATTCGGCGGAAACTGTGATGGTTTTGCACGGACTGAATCGATTCTTGACTTGACGTGGACGGACGAAAGAGTCTCGCGTTTCTTCTTTGGCATCTCCGCTCGCGCTTGCTGCGTGACAGATGACGTTCTAGTGATCGCAGAACTTCTAGCAGCGGTTGGGAACACAGGCAATCCAGGTCGGGTGGCCGGTAAAGTTTCTCTCCTAAAACCAAAAGGAAAAACTCGAAATTATTTCAAATGGCATCGTACATAACGCAGTGTTTAATATTCACAACACGCTTATTGTTTATTTCTATCAGCAAAAGCTCATTCAATGTGAGAGATATTTTTAGTTGGAATACTAATATGTAACAGTGAAAAGTCACATCTATCTCACTAGTTACACAATCGACAAATTTCTCATGACACACTTAGGAACCAAAGTCTAGAGCTGATTGGAAAATGTTCACAATCTGCCATGGGGCAACAAGTTGTTGCAAAATTTTAGTATCTATAGGAGCTATATAAATGTCTACATAACTACAAGGTTCAACTGCAAGAAATAAATTCAAGTTCCAAACTTAACTTCATACCTGGTAACATGCAATCTATTCTTTTCAAACACAAATTCAGCAGTACTTACTCAAATAGGGTATGGAAAACTCTTAATGAATATAAAAATATTTCTATGGTAAGTAACCCATTAAAGTTCTTTTGTTCATTTCTGAACCAGCCCACTGAATCCTTTTTAACCCTTAACCGACCAAAAGTTTAGCAAATAGTATGAAGGGAATCCTTAAACACTCGGTCAGTAAAGGGTTAAACATAACTCCACATGGTTGATTCACAATTCTATAATCTTCCTGCTAACTACAACTTACCTTGGCAGGGTCTGTATTTTGCTCTTCACATCAGCTGTTTGCTGCAACTTCTTCTGTCTCCATAACTCCAACTCTTGCCTGTAACAGAAACATGTCATTTTAACCCTTTGATGCCGAGAGTGTAGTAAAATGTATGAAAAATCCTATACCCTCCGGCATTAAAGGGTTAATGTCTACACATGAAATGATGCTGACACAAAGTAACCAGAGAATTTCAATATATAACAAAGGTTCGTGACAATGGAAAAAAATGCTAGCTAACTTTGGAAATTAACCCTTTTCATTAAAGTGCACGTTCTTTTTAGGCACATCCCTCAACATTAAAACCTAAATGCAAGTAATAAGAAACGTTTCAAGACAGTGAACCAAATCCAACAAATTCAATGCCCTACTACAAGAAATCTGAATCTTGTAATCAGCACAGCACTGGCCAATTGGAATGGAGCACTCAGCCTGTAACCTAGAGACCACAAGTTTGACAAAGCTTTTGATGGAGAGCAACATCAATATGCAGCTAAATTACTGTTGTTTTGTATTGTGCTGTTGTTTTGCATCAATTGTAATCAACTGAAAACCCTGCCTTTTGTCAATATTGCACCAATAAGGATTGAAGCAGATAACTATGAAATACACTATCTGAGGCCCAGACTGAGGTGTGTTGCTGGAAGTGAAGAAGCCTTAAAGCAACAAGTTTAAGATAAGAGAGAGATATGATAAGAATATTCTTTAACTGAAATCCCTTTTAGCACGCACACTGCAAATGATTCAAGCAGAAAAGTGATACTGTTCGATAAACTACTAAAAACAATGATCGAATTGAACAGAACAATAATTCCAGAAGATATTTACTAACTCTCTACTGAGTTTCTTCTCGTTCACAGGACGGTTGTTTTCTTTCTGCGGACGGACAGTTGTACGTATGATCAGGATATTGTCATTCCTCGACTTAACAGAACCTGTATCAAAACGCAAACTTTCCTTTCTCAGCTTATCTGCGTTCTTCGTCTGTATGCTTTCAGGTCTTACGTTTGCATTCCTCGGTTCAAGGCATGGCTTTTTGGCAGCGTCAATTCCAGACACAAGCAGATGCCTGAAAACAAAACAAAAGTCAAAAAGCAATTAGTTACTCGTTTCATACCTTGTGTTATTAAGCAGGAAACATTCTTCATCAGTCACAGGGCATTGTTGTGTCTAGGGCAGGGGTGTCAAACCTTTTTTATTGGCGGGCCAGTTTGAACATCTTCTAACAAGTGGCGGGCCAGTGTGAACATTTTCTAACAAGTGGCGGGCCAGGGTCTCGAAGCTCCTGTAGCAATGTGTCTTTTGTTTCTATCAATCCATTTATAAAACGGAGTCATACTCTAACAAGATAGGCCTACGATATAGGTTTGCATACAATAAACCATGAAGATTTGCAAGATATTTGGCGCTGACTGTAAAATGTGAAAATTCGAACTTTTCTCCTCTAATTTTGCAATCTTTTTGGAAGGCTCGGCGGGCCAGAAAAAAATCGTCGGCGGGCCAGAAATGGCCCGCGGGCCAGCTCTTTGACACCCCTGGTCTAGGGGATGTTCATATAATTATTATGCACAGTACACAGGGAGTATCATCAGATTTAGGCGATTTTATGTATCATGTTTCACACAAAAATATAGCAGCCTACAGTAAAATAAATGCCTTATAGCTAATTAACTTTGTAAGCAGGGGAAGAAGCTTATTTGTATGCACGTATGGGAATGGGGCACAAAATGCATGAATTGCAATAGATGAGGTCGAAAACATAAAAAATTACCCAATTATATGGATGGACCATTGGACCGCCTATTCTGACTGCGATTAAATTAATTAAATGTCACCTTTTGAGATACATTACTTCAATCGTAAAAGTCAAATGGGACTGCCACTGGTGGCTCATGTAGTTTACTGTACTGAACACTTTTCAGCTAATTGACATTATAGTCTTTAGAAGCCTAAACTACATTTATCATCATACAGAATGACACAGATCTGCAAAGATATCTTTTGCCTTTCTGAGCAGTATTATACATAAATGTCCAATTACATTTACAGTTACCTTTTGACAGCCCTGCCAGTGCCAGCAGGACTTCCACGACTCGCTCCAACTTTTTCACTCTTCACACATGTCAAGTTACTCGGCTGAACTCTCGTGCCGACCAATTTCTTGGCAGTCGACGGCAAACCACGTGTTGCAATCGTCATTCTCCTTGCGCTCTCCTTGCAAGCAGAAGCCCTCTTCACCGCCGACCCAGGCTGGCCACGAGTCAGCTGTACCACTCGTAGCTTAATATCGGTAGACAAAACATTTGCTGGCGGCTGAAATTTTATCACTGCACAAGCAGTTTGTGGTCTGACATTGTCGGCGCGTGGCTTGAGCTGAAGGCCGTTCAGAGACTTCTGTATTTCAGTGACACGACGATCCCGAAGTTCCTGCTTTCGACGTTCTATTCTTGCCAGTCTCTCCTGCTTTTCCCTATCTCGTTGCAGCCTGAATTCTTCGAACTTTGCAAGCTTTGAAGCTGAAAACCACATAAATAGATCGAAAAATTATCAGTTATAACAATAGATTAGAATGTCATGCTAGTAATCTAACTGTAATCTAAATTGTTTTAACTGCCATAGATCTGCATTTAAGTTGCAAAGAATTTAAAATATATGGGTTGATTACAAGAAAGCTGCACAACACCGTTCTGTGACTTTTTGTGAAAATTCAACTAGCACACAAAACCAATTGGCCCACAGTTAGGATTGTAAACAATCTGGCCACCTTACACTTTGATTGAACATAGTGCCACCACATACGAGCGACATCCCATAATATGCATATTTGTTTATGCAATAAAGGTTGGCACACCACAACCTGGGACATTAGATAGAGACTGAAATTCGCGCAGTAAAAGACACGCTGCATTTATTAAGATGAAACTTCAACCCTAAATGGCCAAGAATCAAATCATTAAGTTGTGTGCGCCGCACTTTAGAAAATTGATTTCGAGGATCTCATTAATCCGACCAAAATTCGTTCCGGGGGTTCGGGCCGCACCCGTGAAAAGCATCAACAACTTTAAACTCATCCTCTGTCTCACCATATTTAGACGAATTCTCCAACTTTAACGGCGGCAAAAGTTTACCGCTGGATTCCATACTTTAATATCGTAGAGCGTTATTAAAAAGGATTTAAACTAAACTGTTAAATAATTCACTTTCATCACAACTCCATTAACCCAAGAGTTTTGAATTTGAATCAATGCGCTCCAAGGCTCCAAGCAGGGATGCCACTCTGAATTGTGAAAAAGGTCAGATCTAGTCAAAAACAGTTAGAAAAGGCTAGAATACCATTTTTCTGAAAAATACACGAATTTTGCTTTTTTCCGGGTTGAAATTTCTGAAGACCTTTTTTTAGCCGATGATTAAAATATACTCTCTTTTTTCTTCCCGATACAATTTCTGATGACCTTCTTTTTTAGTCTTTCGCTCTAAAATGTGCACTTTTTGGTCCAAATTCACAAAATTTTCGATTTTTCACGTCTTTTGTGCATTTTCACATTAAAAAAATAACATTTTAGGCCTACGTAAAAAGTTGGAAAACCCCGTGAGAAGAAAAAGCTAGATCCTGACCAAAAATCTATGAACCTAGACAAGACCGAAAAAACCTCGATCTAGGTGGAAAAATCTATTGAGTGGCATCCCTGCTTGCGAGGTCAAGTGGGCGATGTCTCCATGTCTCACTTTCGCTACCTATCGAATAGCAGCGTCATCTGGTGACCATAAAATGTGTGTAAATAACAAATTATTTAGCGCATTCATTTGGCACGAGGCAATGTTGTCTACTTGTAAGTGATACAGTTCCCGACCAGCAGATCTTCACGGGAACGACAAAGTAAGTAAGTTCATTATGTCAAATTCTTGTTCGTTAATATTGCTTTGATGTTTGACTACACAAATCATTTCTATCGTTATTAAGGACTAGGCTAATTGAATATCAATGACAGCTAGCCTAGGTCTGCCATGAACTCCTAAAACAGTACTGTAATTAATATCTTCAGACATTTATTTTGTAAACTCAGTTGTCCAGTCATCTAGGCCTACTCTAAAGCTATAGACCCTGCTTTAGATTTAGCCTAAAGCTAAGGTCAGGTCGCCATACTTTATACACACACACGTTGAATTGGACTAATTTAATTTTTAGGCCTATTATAGCCCAATGAACATTTAAAACGTTTGTATTTAGCCTATAGCATTCAGAATCTCCTGAAGTCACAGCCATAGGCCACATGTAGGCATAATGTGGAACTCACATGAAAACGCGTCGGGATAATTATAAGAGAAACGTTTTAACAGCTGATAACTGATAAGCCATAGGCCTATGGCCTTAGGTTGTCAGCAGGAACCACTGCAGGGCCTTGCAATCGGGTTTTATAGCCTATTATAGCTACGCAAGCTTGCGCAGACTGATAGTGGCAAGCAGCAGACGTGTTGTCAATCATTAGATCTTGGTGCTGGATACAGAGTGTTATGCTTCGCATATCAGCTGTCAGATGGATAGGGCCGACGGCGCCGCTCGAGGCTTCAGTGTTTTCAGGCGCTGAGATGATAGTAGGCTACGTAGGCCTAGGTTTTATTTTACAAATTCCTGCAGACAGACGCATTGCATACTTGCCCATAGGCTACATGTATGTGCGCTGCCAGCATTTCCAAATTTTCCATGGTCATTATGGTGGGCGGATGCTTAAGCTGCCTAGGCCTTTATATTCTAGTGTTAGCAAGGCTGTCAGTCGATATATGTCGGGGGGGATCCACCAAGGAAGAATCATGCCTCGAAGTTTCAGCCCCATGCGAACTCAGCTATACATGAGGAGCAAACTGACTGTATTGGGATGGGGACGAGACAGAGATCAAGAGACGACTACCCCCCCCCCCATAATTGTGTATCGAAATCTCGCTGGTACTTCATACCCATGACTCGTGCCTTTCAGACCAGCTTAGGATGTGTTTGTATGTGCACTTGTTATAGCGCCACTTCAAGCTATCCACTCAGAGGCGCTCCCGACAACAGAGCGGATACAGCATCGGAGTTTCACGCCGAAGCGCTGAGCAATTGCGAGTGAAGGACTTTCCAAAGGTCCCTAGCTACGCGACGACTTGACGTGGATTCGAACCTCCAACCATCCGGCTGCAAGGTGACGAACGTATACCCACTACACCACCACGCCCCACTTGTTCTATTCTAATAGGCTGCAGCTGGATCCAAGCGGGAATATGCTTGCAGATAGGCAGGCCAATAACCAGCGCTGCGGTCGCTGGGACACGTGTCCCAGTATACCGGCCGAATGTGTGGCCCCACGATGCCCCCATCTCGGCGCATTTTCTTTCTTTTAATTGTTTCCTTATCTTCTAGACTCTATATAGCCTACATATAGGCCTACATGTATAATTAGAATTATTGTACGCCTTCCAGGCTTCCACCACGTCGCAGTTGAAGGGAATCACAGCTACTATAATAATCTACTGCAAACAAGGCTACTCTGCAATTCCTAATGTTTGTGTGTGTGTGTGTGTTTGTGTGTGTGTGCGTGCGTGTGCGTGTGTGTGCGTGGGTGTGTGAGAGAGACACACACAGACAGACAGACAGACAGACAGAGATAGAGACGGCGAAGAGATGGATCGAGACAGAGATACAGTGACACAGAAAGACAGATAGTGATACATGAATACAGAGAGACAGAGGGAGACACAGACAAAACCATAGAAATAGAGGCAGATATAGATATACAGAGACACACATACAGACACACAGAGACAGAGACAAGGAAACAGAGAGAGAAAGAGATGGAGACATGCAAGCAGAGACAGACATACAGAAATCGCCAGAGAGAGAGAGTGAAAGTATCATTATGTCATGATGAAACACATTTTATTTACTCGGTTGCAAAAGCTGTCGGTGCATATAACCTCAACTCAATCTTAACACTAACAAATAACAATCCTTTCGTTCTGTAGCATTTTCTGCCGCTGGAGGTCAGCACCGCCGCCAAAGTTGTGAGCGATCGCAAATCGAACGGCGCATAGGCCTAGCTGCCTACCTGGCGGCGGCGGCGCATGGGTCTGACGTCGAAATTCTAGGAGGAGCACACGGAAGGCTCACCGGGACTCCACCTATGCACAGATATCTTCAGCTTATTGTATATCGTTTAAGATTATACTGGCTCGAACCACTGTAGATGTCTTACTGGATAAAGATAATGCACAACACAGTGTAGGCCTATACATGAGCTTCCAAGGTGAGTAGCCTACTATATACCTACCGTTGACTCGGTAGACCTGATTAGGCTGTATACCTGTATTTACCTATAATTATATATGAATAGCTTCAGAATAGGCAGCTAACACTTTGTTTTGTGAGTGAGCTATTGTATAAGAGAAGTGGTTAACAGAGTGACGTCAAGTATCCTAGCTACACTGCTATTGCACTCATTGTTATTGTGTAGTAGCCTATTACTATTAGAGGCTTAACCCAGAGACAATTTCTTGAGGGGGAATCTGTGGGTTTCCATTTAACATGGTTGTATTTTTCTACATTTTAGTTTTTGCTAACAGTAAAAACTTTATTGTGTGGCGAACCTGTCCTTCACTCTACTCTGCTCTGCTCTGCTCTACTTTACTATACTCTACTCTACTCCACACCAATATAGGCTCCACTTCACTCCACTATATGCTCTACTTTATTCTACTCTACTCTACTTTACGCTGCTCGACTTTACTCCACACCAATATATGCTCTACTTTACTCTACTCTACTCCACTCCACTAGGCCCTATGCTCTACTTTATTCTACTCTACTTTACTCTACTCTATGCTCTAAGCTTACTCTCGTTGGCCTATCTTTACTTTCTAGACGGTATGCGCGTAAACTGGCTATATACCGCTAGCAACTTACAGACAAAATTATGTTCATAAATCATAATCCATGGACAGTGTTTAATCTAGTCCCCCTCCGCTGGGGGGGGGGAAATTGAGGTTTCTGGGGGGGGGGGAGACAATTGAGCGTCCTTCGGACGCTCGTGAGGCGCGTAGCGCCGAGACCCGTAAGGTTGTGCTCAATTCCCTTGATAATCACATGCGGATCGACCGCGAGAATCGTAACAAACGGGGAGTTCGTGTCCCCGAAAAGCATGTGCACCATGTCGAGCACGTGCAGCATGTGCCCCTCCCCATCAGAAACTTTTTGAATTTTTACATTGCAATGGTAGCATTTTAAGGTGTCAGCTTAACAAAATACCTGTACTTTTTCAGAGCCTCATCAGAAACTTTTTGAATTTTTACATTGCAATGGTAGCATTTTAAGGTGTCATCTTAACAAAATACCTGTACTTTTTCAGAGCCTCATCAGAAACTTTTTGAATTTTTACATTGCAATGGTAGCATTTAAGGTGTCATCTTAACAAAATACCTGTACTTTTTCAGAGCCTCATCAGAAACTTTTTGAATTTCCACATTGCAATGGTAGCATTTTAAGATGTCATCTTAACAAAATACCTGTACTTTTTCAGAGCCTCATCAGAAACTTTTTGAATTTCCACATTGCAATGGTAGCATTTTAAGGTGTCATCTTAACAAAATACCTGTACTTTTTCAGAGCCTCATCAGAAAATTTTTGAATTTCCACATTGCAATGGTAGCATTTGAAGGTGTCATCTTAACAAAATACCTGTACTTGTCCAGAGCATCATCAGAAAATTTTTGAATTTCCACATTGCAATGGCAGCATTTTAAGGTGCCATCTTAACAAAGTATACCTGTGTTTTTTGAGAGCCTCATCAGAAACCTTTTGAATTTCCACATTTCAATACCAGCATTTTAAGGTGTCATTTTAACAAAATACCTGTATTTGTTCATAGCCTTATCAAAATTTTTTTGAATTTCCACATTGCAATGGCAACATTTTAAGGTGTCATCTTAACACTCATTTTAGCAGGATTGTGTACCGTAATAGTAAATAATTACTATAACCATATAATAGTAAATAATATTACGGTATATTATATTGTAACAGTTGATGTAATGCGATGATGTAAGCAACAGCTAAAAACTATTATCATTTTGCCAAATTTTCTGGAGGGATGTCATCTCTGTTTTTAGTTAGGCAAAAATAGTGTTTATACTAAAATATACAGTAAGTTATAGCCTACTCATTGCAACATGATAGTATCATATAATATATTAGTAAATAATGTCGTTATAATCACATAATAGTAAATAATATCACGATATATTATAGCACTTCATGTAAAACAATGATAAAAACAGTAAAAAAATATCATTTTGTCAAATTTTTCTGAGGGGGGAATGTCAATCCTGGGGGGGAACTTCCCCCCCCCCCAGAGACGTCTAGATTAAACACTGAATTCCATGGAGCGCTGCAGTAGTCTGGTTGAAAGCCAGTTTCAACAGGCATTCTGTTATAATATACGTCAGTCATATAATGCACCTATATAGGATACATGTATGCACCGGTCGCGTTACAGCAGCTCCACGCTTCTCCTGTTGTTAGCAGGTCCAACCATCAAGAACGTATACACGTCGTAAAAAAGACATGGTGCAAATAAATATGTTGGGCGTAGGTATATACGAGCCGCAAGACCTAGCATTGGCCCACATGTGTAAAGACTAAAGACCTATTATAGGTTCACGTATAATAGCAACAACAGTTGTTGCTATTATACGTGAACCTATACTGCCTGGCTCTATAGGTGTAGGCCTATGCGATTGCGGCAATTTACAGCTGGGCAGGTGCGTTTTGCAAGCTACAATCCAGTTCACGCAGGATAAACTATATATACTGTTCCCATGGACGGAGTTTATCAGGGGCTAGGGAGGGGACTCACAGAGCGGTAGGTTGCGGGTTCGACTCCGGGTAACGACCTTAGGCAAGTTGTTTACGCACACGTGCCTCTGTCACCAAGCAGTATAATTTGGTACCGGCGTAAGCTGGGAGGTAAACAGCAAGTCCTGCGATACACTGGCCCCGTGTCCAGGACCTTGGGATTCGTCCATTGCTGGCTCAGGGCCATGGAAAAGGAGATGAGCGCCTCCCTGTGTTCCTCATGGAACGGGATGGGACTTTACTCTCTTTTTTTAGGGAGGGGACTAAGCCCCCCCCAAGAAGGCCCAGATTCAGCTTTTTTAACCATGAAAATGGTATCTTTTTCTGGGCTTAGCCCCCCCCCCCCCCAAGAAGGCATTAGCACCCTCCCCCAAGAACGGAAACCAAACTCAGCCCATGACTGTTCCATGCGTACTGCATAGGCCTATGCTTACTCATTGCACGCTTATAGTTATGCCTATAGTTGACTGGAGTTTAAAATGTGTGCGTAAGGTAACTGAGGTGAGTTCTGAGTTCAGGGTGGCCCTGATGAGGTCACGCACCGCTGAAGAAAAGAGATAGTGCACTGTGAGGTGTGGACGGTAATCACGGAATGAAGCTGAGAGAGATAGGCATAATTATATGAAGCGTGCATGAATGCATACACAATAGATACGTGCATATATTTATCATAATTTATGTGTGTGTTACAGTGTGTATTATAATTATCACACCAGATGAATGTATGCATACATCCATAACAAATAATATATTATATTATATTAATTGGTCTTGCACTTTGGAATCAGCTTTTTTCGTCAACGCGTTCTTCCTTAATAATTGGCACTACTATTTTATATGCCTATTATAACTCACCACATCTTTCCTCTGTCTCAAAAACTACTTTCTTTTTCTGGCTATTTCGCACTGGGAGCGCCTCTGATTGTGTGCACTGTGAGAGGCGCTTCAATCAGTTCTACAAACAATAGCCTACAATAGGCCTATGCATAATATATGATTATATACAAGAGGTTATGTGCTTGGTTAGGCCTATACTCGAGTATCCTAAGCCTATAATTATAATTATAATTACATGTATAACTCAAGTAGAGTTTGAAGTACGCGTGTCTGTACTTGAGAGTTTATTAGTGAGCCGTTAAAATCGATCACATAATTTATTATAAGATTGACTATAGAGGTTCACACGCTAGGCCTAGGCTTACTGTTTCTCAAGAGCAATAATTCAAAATGAGAATTATAGGCCTATGATTGTGTCTTACAGCATGCATGGTCACTATAGAAACACATCGCTAACCCTAGTTGTAAAATTCTTTTGTTCTAGCTATTATAGCCATGCGGACTTGTACTATAATATTGCTAAGTATAAGAGCTTATAAAATATTGTTATAACTGTAGGACTACAGCACTTAGCACTTACTAGTACAAGAAACCTAAACACTAAGAAGCTCTCATACAAGCGTGCCTATGCATACGGGTAAACAACAAGCTATAAGCTTAACTATAGGATATGCGTCTGATTTACACATGAAAGGAGCACCAGCGCTGGCTGCTAATCCAGCATTAGGCGGTTGTGTGCAGTTAATATAGACAGGTGTTTTCGATATAAGTCATAATATTTTTCCTTTTTGTTGGGTGTAGGCTATAGGCCTACGTGGATTAGGCCTATACATCAAAGGCGCTCAACCAGCTCTTGAACATTGTGGGTATAAGTGGAAGTGAAGCCCACAGCAAAGAAGCATAAGCTTAGCCGTTTGAGGCAACACGTCCAGTCGTGTGGGAAACCCCTTTAGCTACCGTATTAGCCTATAGTGCTAACTTACTCCTCAGGCCTGAGGCAGCGTATTGGTATGAAGTATAGCTTAGGCTATATAATCGAATTAATTTTCTTGATCTTGGTAAACGGGGTTCTAGTGGCTAGTAGGCATACCTTCTCTCCCAAAATCCGTTGAAATAAGTCGATGAAGGCTATGGTAATATGGGCACCCGCAGACATTTTTGCAAGGGGGAGGGAGAGCACACTTATTATCGCTGTTAAGTTTTTTGGCAATAGCTTCAAATTGCAAAGCAGAAAATTATAAACACACGAGAATGTTCATGGAGATTTCTAAATTTCACAGTTTCACAATGAGTATCTTTAGTATACAATTACCCCGGTAGTGCATTTGTTCAAAGAAATGTGTAAAAAAACACCAAAGAGTAGTAGTTTTAGAAAGGTGTCAGTTTTCCAGGTGGGTTAATTGGGAGCAAGTGTCCCTCTTGTCCCTGTGTGCAAATGCAAATGTTGCAGCATTCTGTTTTCTGTCACCAGGATCGTTGATTTCGACGTCAAGCGACGATGACAGAAAGAGTTTATATAGCTGCAGAAGATGAATGTGAGTAACCATAGCAACAGAAGTCCTAATTCATCACTAGTTTCACGATTCCAGAAGAACGATCTCCTTCCAGAAGAAACGAGATCGAGTGGAAGACAGGGGACAGATGTCGAACCTCGCTACAGGGATCATGACGATGATCTCTTGATCACTCCTGTTCCTTCCAAGTGTGCCAGGACCTCAGAGGCGGGGCATAGTCCTGTCAATCAATCTTCTCTGTACCCAGAACAGTCGATGGTAGAGACTGAAAATGATCTTGTTCAAGACTGGGCTGCCAAGGAGATCCAACCAGTCTCAGAGGTTACACCAACGGTAACCAATGAGGTAAGTCCCGCCTCAGAGGTCAACCCAACGGTAACTAAGGAGACAAACTCCATCTCAGATGTCAACCCAACGGTAACTAAGGAGGCAAACTCCATCTCAGAGGTCAACTTAACGGTAACCAAGGAGACTGGCCCCGCCTCGGATGTTACAGCGGGTACTAAGGAGACAGACCGCGCGTCAGAGGTCAACGCAACGGTAACCAAAAAGACAGTCCTCTTCTCAGATGTTACAACTGGTACCAATGAGACAGGCCCCGCCTCTGAATTAAAGACACCGATTCAACAAATTCCATCGGAGGCTGATGAGCAAGACACGGAACAGGTGTTTGCAGGTAGCCACAGCTTACACGATGGAGAGGCGAGAATTACTAGTGACGACGAGGAACTTGTCACGGATACAGAGACAGAGGCAGAGCGAGAAGATGGAACTGAGGACGAGGATTTCGCAGATAGAGGAAATACGGTGAACTTTGGCGATGTGGATAGTTTCGATTTGGATGACTTGCTCGATGACTCAAGCGATGAGGAGCTTCCTACTCTTCAAGAAATCTACCAGAGATGTCAGACGATCAGAAACAGACGATTCTACGCAGATCTACACAACGTCTGGTCAGTATCACCGACAACATAGAAATGTTCTATTTTAATTATTATAATGCAATGCTTCCATATTATTATAGGCTAGTCAATTACTCTGGATTATGAACTCTATCTAACCGTAAAGTTTCTACATGACATTGTCTGTTTTATTTTTACTATAGGCTACCGTCACTATAGCCTACGCATCACTTTGGTTCCATTTTTCGATTTATCGGGCAATATTTCGTTCTGTGGGTGTCCCTCCTATCGGGATTGAGGTCCCTTTTGGGCCTCCCATTTGTAACCAATGTCTCATCAGTCTGCTACGGCGTCGTGTGTGCAATTGGTTGCAACTTGCAATGAAAAATTAAGGGTACTTGACTTGATTTGACGACTTGACTTATTGCAATAATATTAAGAGTTGTAAAAGATCGTTGGATGACCTGGATTCTATATTGCTCTTTTAGATCCGTTGTTAATTTGCCATGAAAATGGTATCTTTTTCCGGGCTTAGCTCTCCCCCCAAAAGGCATTAGCCCCCCTCCAAAGAACGGAAACCAAACTCCATTCATGGCTTAGGCTATAGGCTATGTTGTTTGTTGCCCATAGTAGGCTACAGGGTTAAAAAATATAGCTACTCCTTTCGGTCTATAACTCCGGTTGGCCTATTATAATAGTCATGACTTAAATGTAAACTTGTAAAACGCAACTTCATGGAAAACCATAGTTCAAAAAGAATTGACTCAAGGGCTTACAGAGTAGCCTACAGCAGCTTTTAAGAGTTCAGAGCTGCCATAAAATTAATTTAGGCCTATAGGCCCCTACATACCTGCAATACCGTTGACCTACGTGACTATTTCTTAACTCTGAAATAATTTTTATTGAATTACAGAATATTTAGACGGATGATTTTTTCAAGTGATTGAGTCATCTTGTTTTGTATTCGTCTAAAAACGATGTCGTTGACTGAGTACTTGTGCTCATTGATATGTATGTATTAGCTGGATTGATAAGGCTTCGTATAGTGGTCCATGGCCGACGGCGAATGACACGTGACTTCCTGTACAGGCAAAGAGCGCTTGTTCCTATGTAAACACATGTTAAATTCGTCAACTTTAAAAGCAATTTCCAAGAAGTCTGGTCAGCGGCCGCTAAATACAGTTAAGTTGATTGGTTCGTATGTCATTCAACTCAAAAACCCCAAGGTGGTTTTAAACAATTTTGCATCATTGCTGAGAAATTTGCGTTTTAAAGCGGAGTGTTGTGCCGCCTATCCTTTACTATGGTTTGCCTCTAGGAATTCTGGGAGTTGCCGCAGAGAGTCCTGGGAGTTGCTCTTAGCTTTGTCCCAAAGAATTCTGGGATATCCTTTAGTGAGCGATAATCCAAACTTTCATAGGCAATGATCAATCCAGTAGTTATATAATACATATCAATGCTTGTGCTACACAGGCAAAGAAAGATCCAGGAAGACGAGCGAGAGGACGCCATAAAGATCCTGTCCGCCAGCGGCTTTGGCAAGAGCGGACCAGACGAGATTGGCGACGGTCTCGACAAAGCATTATCCCTTGTTCCCGAACGCTTCTGGCGCAACGACTCCAGCGCCAACGACATCTCCATCGAAGATCTGAAGATGATCGTTGAGGAAAGGAAGGACGCAGAGGAACGCGCCCAATATCGCGAATACTGCCAGGCGGCTGAGGCGGGTTCCAAGTCGGGCGGACAGGCGAGAATGAGACGCTCGGCCATAGCAACGGGCGGTGGACAGTCGTCGGCCATCTTGCACAACTATCTGAAGATGAATTTGCTCAAAAGTCACGTTCCTATGTACTATTTCCCGTCTTACCTGCAGCGGTTCAAGGAAGCGACGAAAACAGAGCCAGAATCTGAATCTGAAGAAGAAGAAAATAGCGATAACGATTGAAAGCCTACATCATCCCCTCCTCGCACTTGGGAATACATCCGATGTTGTGTACCTGGAAATTGCTGATATCGCTCGCGTGGATTAATACATTCTACATTGGCTTCCCATACGCTCATAGACCTAATTATGACAGACATGATCTTCTTGTTCCACGAGCAATGACTGCTTTGGAAAAAGCTTGAGCTTGTTGTCTTTATTGGTCCTGCATGTAGGCCTACTTTGACAGCTGCAGCTCTCTCCATCGAGTCACTGACATTTTCGTCATTATTAACTGGTACGATGATACATCAGCACATCTTTCGCTATCTCAGATATTTCGTAGCCTATACTGGGAGTGTCATACCGAGGTTTTTCGTACTGGGAGCGCCTCTGATCGATGTACACCATGAGAGGCGCTTTATGAATTTATAGACAATAGGCCTAATAGGCAAACTTGGAAATTGCCGATGTCGTGCACTTGGGAAATGGGAATGACCTATGTCGGGCACTTGGTAATGACCTATGTCGGGCACTTGGGAATTTGTGATGTGGTGCACATGGAAGTTTAAGATCTGTGCACTTGTTAATTTATAATTTGGTGCGCTTTGAGTTACTAAAGTCGTGCACTTGTGAATTGCATCAATAGGCTACATCTGTCTTTGAACATTAAAAAACAACTTTTGTCTCCATTAGGATCTTCGTTGCAAAGCTGATCAATGATCAATCATACACCTGACCCGTGCTGAACTAACATTGTTTGAATTATTGTCGTCCGATAGACCGATACAAGCTCGTATTAAGTATAGTCTTGTAACGTAGAAATCTGCCTGCTGGTGTCGAAAACTCTGAAGTAGGCTAAGCACACGTTCATGCACGTACAAAAATAAAACCACATTATATGCACATTATATATGCAGAGACGTAGGTATCTATACGCTACTTTAAGGCGGGAAGAGGCAGTAGCCTACGGTGGCTGTTTTTAAATTATAGGCCTACTAGATCAGGGGTTTTCAAACTTGTTTAAGCTGGGGACCCCCGTAGCATGTCGTGGTTAGGTGGCGGACCCCTATGGGCCTATGCAATAAATTTGGCCAATCGCAATTGTGTGAGGCCTTCTCGTTCGTGCTGTTCGCAATGCTACTAAATACGATTCACATAGAGCTTTCTCATTTGCTGCACATGGCGAAAGCTGTTATTTTACCTTTTGCTTTTAGTAGCCTAGGCATACAGCTCCTTTTGTCGCTCGAGATATTTCTTTGGCAACATCTGCAAATGCAATTTGCATGCATTGTTCTTAAATGGCACTTCAATTTCACGGGTTTCATTGAATCCTAATTAGACAGAGTTTGCACACTTGCCTGCAATACCGTAGACCTACGTGGATATATTTCTTAACTTTGAATTAAATATTAGTTTAAATCTGACTACATTCCTGGTTTATATACGGTTTATTCTCTATATAATATTATTTACATTACTCAACACACATGAAAAGATTACATTCCGTCAGAGAACCGTTGTGTCGTTAACTTTCGGACTCGAACCAGAAAACGTTTCAAAGCAGGAGTCACTGAGCGACCAGTAACTGCCCCCACCTCCACTTGGATTCGGTCTCCTTCCGAGCTGCCCCGTCTCCCTCCCACCTCCTTCCGATCCAACCGACTGTCTACCACGGTACCCAGCGTCCCCTACCTGGCACTCCTGCTTCAACGCAAGTACCGACCGGTGCTGGAGGGGGCTCTCAAGGGCAAATGGTCCTTCGGGGCCCCTTGTGTGTCCACCATCAAACCAAACTCTATCACTGCTGTGGTTATTGGTCTTAGCGAGCTTCCCATCCGAACTGGACTTCGTCTGGCGTCGATAGCTGTCGCCAGCGTCGTATTCATCGGAAGATACGTCATCACCAAGATGGCGGCGGTCTGTTGATGGATCGCACTGCAGTGCATTCTGGGAGTAGGACGTGGGTCTGGCGTGGTGAGTCAGCAGACGCTTTGACCCCATCATCGGTCGCCGATTGTGATTGGTTGTCCGAGAGAGGTGATGACGACATCGCTGCGACCGAAAGTGACGTACGAATCCGTCGCCATGGCTACGCGTCGTCTGCTCGTCTTCGTTGGTGTCGTCGTCGTCACTGCTCGACGATTGGTCGTAGACGGACCACGGTGGCTTCAGATGCTGCTGCTGCTGCTGCTGCTGCTGCTGCTGCTGCTGCTGCTGCTGGACAAAGATAATAGCCATTCAGAGAGGGATGTGTGATGAAGAAATATTATACTTCAATTGAATGTTGCGGAATACCAACTTCTGGGACGAGCTCACTCTTTCACTCTCTTTCTATGTCTCTGTCTATGTCTCTGTCTCTCTATCTGTCTACGTCTCTGTCTCTCTTTGTCGCTGTCCGTCTCTCTGTCTGCCTGCCTGCCTGTCTGTCTCTATGTCTCTCTCACACACACTCTCTGTCTGTCTGTCTGCCTGTCTCTCTATCGCTGTGTGCGTGTCTCTCTCTTTCATTATTTCAATATACATGGATACTTCTATTCAATCTATTGAATGCAGACTGTCAAGGAATGCCAACTTCTGGAAAGAGTCTGCCTCACTCCCTCTCAATCTCCGTCTGTCCGTCTCTATACGCGTACACATGCTTGTGCGTGTATGTGTGCGTGTTTGTGCGCGTGTGAGTGTTAATCCACAACTCCAGCGCTCTTTCTATAAAGCAATACGCTAATTAGATTTCTTTAGCGCCATAACTTCGCACACCGTCCAATTATTTGACGATTGCCGCTTCGAGGTTGCAGTAAAAATCATAATCTTTGAGAAGCTATATAGGTTGACTTCCTAACTGCCTGACCCTTGGATCTTAATCATACCTGCCTACCAGTTATGTTTCTGACTATGAAACTAAGAAAGAGGAGGAGGTGAAGGAGGAGCCGAAGGAGGAGGAGGAAGAGGAGGAGCAGAAGGAGGAGGAGGAGGAAAAAGAAGAAGAGAAGTAGAAGGAGTAGGAGGAGAAGGAGGAGGAGGGCGATTCCTGTCCCATGGCTTTCTTGGCGCTGAGTAAATTCGAGATATTATAATTT
Source organism: Lumbricus rubellus (assembly GCA_945859605.1). Taxonomy (NCBI): domain Eukaryota; kingdom Metazoa; phylum Annelida; class Clitellata; order Crassiclitellata; family Lumbricidae; genus Lumbricus; species Lumbricus rubellus. The sequence continues at coordinate 50,838,406 of OX243813.1, read as the reverse complement.
ATATATATAATATATATCATTGTGATTGTCTCACCTTGAAACTGGAGGTTGAAGTTGTGGTAGGAAAATCTTCTTCAGTTGCGGCACCATCGTCTTCATCAAACCCCTCATTGAAATCGGTTGTGAGAGGTAGAAAAGAAGCGCTTGGCATCAAAGCGTTGCTGGGAATCTCGTCCACACACTCAAAGACCAACTGTTCCTCGTTAAGTTGTGAGTAGTTCAGAGCGACGAGGCATCCGTGGTTCACATCCTCCTCCGCATCATTTCCAGCTTCAGCAACACTCCAGCATCCATGAACTGCCGCATCACCGGAAGTACTTGTCCCCTGAAGCGGCGGATCAGCTGGTATTCCAACCGTGGCAGCATCTACCGCGGTATCTGCAGACGTAGTAGATGTTAAATGAACCTCGTGCGGATCGAACGACAACAACAACGAGGAGAATGGTTGGTTGATTGGACTCGTTTTGTTTGACTGATTTCCGGAATTAGCAGTGAGAACTCTTTCGAGGTTATCCACGGTTTCTGTAAGATTCCGCATCTGTGCGGAAATCTCGTCAAATTCTCGCGTAGGGTCGCAGCACCTCCCCACATCCTCACCGACACCACCCTCTGCGTCATCAACCATGAAAGGTATCGTCGGCTCAACGTTTACAAACTGTGAAGATGCTATTACACTCTCATGAGCTGTCGACTGAGTGTGACTCTTTCCATCAAGACCACTAGCACAATTAGAGTCTTGACTGGCTCCCCGAGACGCTATTACCCTCTCATGAGCTGCGAACAGGGAACCATGCTTTCCATCAAGACTACTGTTAGAGTCCTGACTGGCTTCCCGAGACGTATAGTCCAGGTTTCCTTCAGCACCACTGCATTCCATCATATTTCCATGGAGTCCATCAAGATCACTTGCACTATTACTATTAGAGTCGAGGAGACTGGTAGGCCTACCTCGAACCGTGTCTAGGTTTCCTGCGTCACCGTCGCATTCCTCTCTCGTGTTTATTGCATAGAGTCCTTTCGCTTCTAAATTCAAACGTTCAGTTGAAGGTTTTGTTAGAAAAAACGATGTAGCATCCTTACCATTCAAACAATAATTGTCTAGTAACGTGGTCAGATCTTGTCGAGTGTCGGTTGAATGCTGCTGTTGATGGTTGATCAGACATTCATCACCAGAAGTGTGTTGTGTCTGGGTGGGAGGAAGAGTAAGTGGATCTGTCCGATATGTAGTGATCGTTTTGAAGCTACAACCGTCTGCAACATCCGCGAAAGAAGTCTGAAAACAACCAATTGAACGTTTGGCAGAAACTCACAAGAAATCAAGTAGCCTATAGGCTTGATTTCTGACAATTGGAAACATTTACCGGTACTTAGGTTATATATATATATATATAACCCACTTAGATACTTAGGTTATATATATATATATATAATTATAACCCAAGTACCGGTAAATGTTTCTAATTGTCAGAAATTATTTCGATAGTTTCTAAGTCAGCTGAATTCTTATATAAAATTATTTCTAAACATGACATTGCCAGCTGAAGTTGCACATTTTTTTATTTGTAAGAAAAAGGAGATCGAAGTCGATTGGGTTTATTTTCCATACGGATGAGGATAGAGAAGTCAAACAAGTGATGTTTTGGCATTTGGATGGAGAAGGAAGAGACGAAAATCAAAAAGCAATTGGCTGGAAACAATCAGCGACAATTTGAGATGTCTGGAGAAGCCGTGGGAAGAGATGAGCAGCTGCTGGCGATGGAAAGAGACGAGTGGAGGAGGAGATGCGTTAACCGATGTGCAGAATCAGTACGGAAAGGTCTAAGCATTCAGTAGGCATAGGCTATGTCTAGACCTATAGGTGCGTTTGAATTGTTTTGATAGACTTAAAATAGAAACATACCGCATTTTTATCTGCTTCCATTCTCTGCAATCGGTCTGCTCTCGACACTGCAAGATCTGATGCAGCATTCTCAACATCAAAAGCACTGCAAGTTGATTGTGCGTCCGTAATTTCGGCGGACTGCAGCATAGTAGTATTTCCACTGGCTGTAGTGAAGGTGGAAGAGTCCTGCTCAGTTGTACATGTACAGCACACTCTGCCATTTTGGACATCGTCAGAATTGATCTCTGCAGGAGTAATCCAAATTACTTCCCCGCTGTGGTTACACGAATCAAACTGCGACAAAGATCCTTGAGAATTAACCGTTGAGTATCCGATACACGAATCAGAGAGAGGTCGCAGTGGTTTTTCATCTGAAATTGTTGTCCGACTCCTAGGCATCGAAGAAAATCTTTCCTCCGAACCACAACATGAATTAAACCTACATGAACGCATCTCAGGATTCGAAACAAGATTCTCGAACTGTCTTTGGTGAACGCAGTCGAACTTCTGACTGTAACTTCCTGTCGGCCATGACTCTCGATGTCTTCCCCTGTCGACGTCGAAAGAATTCGATGGTAACCGCAAACTGTTTGAGTGGTTGACTCGACGATATGGACTTTGCATTCGATATGTCTGCTCCATCATGTTGTTGATGTCCTTGCTTGTCTTCTGGAATGAGGTCAGCGAAGATGGAGCACTTCCTCCATCGTTCATCGGAGCCGAGTTTCGTAGATGAACGCAGGATCTGCGGTTTCCAGGTGTTGCTTTAGAACCTGGAAATGTTGTCCTTGTACTTACCACCGGATTATGAAGATCGTTCGGCTGATTAATGGTTGGAGATGAACTACCAAAGGATGCGGAAAAGCGATTGAGGGTTTCCTTAACCAGTGACTCAGAGGTTTGTGTCGTTGAGGATTTAACGGGTGTAACAGGTTCCAGAATGCTACAAGAAGCAGCTATTGCTTGTCCATCCAGTTGCAACGGATTCTGAATCGTAGACAACGACGAATCGGTAACAGGTGAATGCGACGTTTTAACACAACGTTCAGAATCAGTGAACGACGAACAGTTCTCGTTTAGCAATGCCACTCCATTGGATGCCGTTTCCGCTCCAATACTCATGGTTTTCACATCATCGTTCGAACAACCAATCCTATGCGATTGTTTGCAGCCTTGAAAAGCACAGCTGTTGATATGTGTCGTGCCATTCTCTCCATCAACAGACGGTCGTAGTTGTCGTGCATTTGATCCACCAATAATTTCAACCGATCCATTTACAATATTATCATTCGCATTTGCAATCTCCGTTTCATCCTCAGTCAAACCCTCACCATCAGCATCTGCAACGTCTGTAGGTCCGTCGAGCAGTTCGCTCAGCGATGCACAGCAGCATCCGACGGAATTAACCTCATCCCATGAACAGCTATCCTCAGAGTCGGTCGATACATCATCCGAAAGCAGACTCTGAACCTGAAGAACCGATGGTACACGATGGTCAGATAATTCTTTTTCCATAGCAACATGTTCCTCAAGCTGGCACAAGAATTCCATCCTTGACAATTCATTGATATCAGTGCCACCGTCACAACTCCTAACATCCGCCACAACACACAATTCTCTCGCCAGCAGTAGTATCTGGTGGATCTGTGCATCAAGGGAGTGGACACCAACCAAGTCATGGTTTCGACCTGATGTCTCCATGTGACCTTGGTCAAGGTCGGGTTCGTTGAAGATCCTCCTGGCCTCCGAGTCTTGACTCATCAGCCAAGACCTCGTCTGGCTGAAGGATCGAATGGAGAGGCCGTACGTCAGAGGTAGAAGAGTACGCCTTGCGTCGAAAAGTCCCTCGCTCTGAAAAAGAATTTTCTTATTAATGTTGTAAAAATAGTCGTAAGAAATTCATTGATCTAAATGAACTTGAAAACACCTGCAGCAATTCACTTGAATTCCCCATATAATTATGTAAAATTACGTTCTGGTATTCGTTCTGGTGTTCGTTCTGATATTCCTCATATAATTATGTAAACACAAACTGTCCAGAAATGTTTAAAGTCCCGACAGACACTGCATGCATGGGCCTACTCCAAGAAAATTGAAGAATTAAGAATGAATAAGATATTAATTAATTAACTAGAATTTAAAATGCTAATGAAGATAATGATTGGTGTCAAAGAAGCTTTGAACCAGAGCACTGTATTTACCAGTCAGGACCAATTAATATGATAACAACTCACAGTGCAAAGTGATAATGCGATATTACATTGGTCTCTAGAGCATACCTGTAATGTAGGAGCGGACGAAAATTGATATCTCTTTGTTAGAAGTTGAACGAGTCCTTGATTCTGACCCTCAAGGTAAACAACTCTCTTCCGAAGTAATAAGCATTCTTCTCTCAAGTTCTTAAAAAAATTATATATGCATCTATTCATCAATCCAAGTGATAACTTTGTATTGTAAGTATGTATGTACACAGTATGTTTATTTGTTGTTTGTGCACTTGCTATAGCACCCATTCAAGCTCTCTCTACTCAGAGTATAGTCCTGTAGGCGTAGGAGTATAGTCGCATCAATAAAGTCGTGTTACAATGAGTCAACAGTTTATCTAAATTTGGCATTCATGAGAATCATGACCGTGTTAGATGAAAATTCTCCTTATCGCAAAATATGTTATATTAATGCAAGTCTCCGTTGTAGGACCCAGTAGGCCTATAAACAAGACCCATAGGATAACCAGGCGTTCGTAGCATGTAGACTATATAATATTATATATATTATATATTATATGAACCTACCTTTTGCAATACAATCGCCTCGACAACATGTCTGGCGATCTCGTCAAGACAGCGTTCGTACTGGAGCTGTTGGTTTTGATTTTCCAATTCCAGCATCATTCGTCCCGCCTCAAGAACCCGGATGCGCTCCAGCATCATCCTCTCCGTAACGTCAAGGCATTGGCGCGTAGGAAGACGACCCTCATGTTGTGATGGACATTCCTAAGTGATGAGATGTTGACAAAGAAATCTGGTAACACGAATTAATTGGAAAGACAGAAAGCCTGATACTATCTCCAATGCTTTCGAGAGATAGCTTACCTTCAAGGTGAAATAGGCGCTAGCATTGAGCCACTACATGCATAGGCCTACACAGTAGGCGATTGGTTAAACGGGGTGCCCGATTTGCAATGCGTAGTGTACAGATTCAAGCTTTCTGAAACAGTTAAAATGCAGGGAAATTGGAAATCTTGGAATATGCAAACCCACTCTAGGCCTACCCGATCATTTTCCTGTGTTGGAATAATGTATGATTGATAGGACTTCCGTAGATCAAGGAAGCAGTTTGTAGTTTATTTTTAAAAAGATAAAGGAAAAGCGTAGGTCACGTGGCATTACGTCACTTCCGGTAGACCTTTGACATGATGACTAATGGGGTCGTTGGGTGCAATTGGGCGTTGAATCCGTAGTCTACTTTCTACTTCGGTCTTTCTCGAACCAGGGGCGGATCCAGGGGGGCCAACCCAGCCATGCTCCCCCATTTAAAACTGCCATGGGACGTGGCCCGCATTCGGTGTGAAATTAGTAATACGAATAAAAGTTTCATGGTATATTGCCCCCCCCCCCATTAAAAAATTACACGAGACGTGGCCCCTTCCATCGGGTTTTCGGCTGGAGGACTAAAAAAAGTCATCATCAACTTTTTTGGCGGATGAAAAGTACTTTTTTCCTCAGCCAAAGACCGATGACTAAAAAAGGTCATCAACTGTTTTGGCGACGACAAAAATTTTTCCCTGTCCCAAGATCAAAGATTTTGCCCTCCCCCCCCCCCTTGGAAGAGTTCTGGATCCGCTACTGTCTCGGACTACGATCACCGTAGGGCCTAGGCATATCCAACATTGCACGACGTCTTTGGAGCAACGCAACCTGCCTCCTAAATTCCGGAAATTTTCGGTTCCTCCACCACCACCAATGCCAGTCACCCACCTTCACCTGCTTCCTGTATCCTGAGTCTATATCGATTTAATACGCGATATTTTTACATGTTATGCTTAGAGTTCAATATGAACAGCGTTGGCAATCGCAAAAGCGACGTTGCAAACGATAACCTTAGACACCTTTAAAACGGGATACACCGACGCTATAAAATTTACGTGGTGCTTAAAGTTGATTGACTTCTCTTCTGTTTTGTATTCAAGCTTATTATCACGCAGTATATAGGCTACTGTTCGGTCTTCCGACTGAAGATTGCAAAAATCATACCCCAACTCAGCTTATCTATCCTCCGCATTCTAATTCTCGACCAGCTCAACACCCACCTCGACCTCATGTCAACTGCACAAGGAAATCCATCTGATTATTCTTGGGGAAACTTGGACAATCCCTCTAACTTGTCGCAGCGCTGGTGGATAAGCTGGCGCCCTTACGCTTAACTTTCGAGTGTAAGTTGACTACAATTATGAGCACCCCACTGGTGAAAACTCCCGTACGCCTATGGATGAATTTAATTTTGGATAACAGTATGATACACTCACCTGGCCATCGAGTTGGTATCCACACTTGGGACAGCTTCCTCCTCCTCTCAGTCCTCTGCAAACCGAATACAGCGCATCACAATCTCGTCTCATCAGCACGTTGTCATGCTCCAGCTGTTTGATCTGACCCAACGCCAGATCCATGTCATTCTAATCAACATAATCAACAATCTGAATTCGCATTGTCATCGTCATCGCTATGCAAATTCTGACGATGAGTGAATGAATATTGAGAAAAGTGTAAACCAAATAGTAGGATAAGCCTACGGAGCTGGCTATGAGCAATTTTGCGAGCATTGGACTATAATAAGAGTAAGTTAGGCATTCTAAAATAAAAACGGATTCCAATCAGTTCGGGTAAACGAAAATCTGAAGGAGAAAAAGCAGAAACCAAAAAGATCTCCGATTGCTTCAATAAATAATTCTTAGTATTACAGGAATATAAGTAACATTTCTTTTTCCGGATATTTGAATTTTTTGATAATTCGATGTATTTTTTACTTATTACCATTTCCATAAAAAATTATTTATATAGCGTCTTATAATAACCTCCCGAAGGTGTTTAATTTATAGGCCCAGGCTATATAGTAATTCAGCACTTTATTTTGGTAGGCCTACATGGATAAATACAATGGAGACATTCATTGCAAGCACAGAGCACCACGCAATTATACACTGTAAGTATGCAGATTAAAGTATTACATTAGACCATGCATATTATAATTATTATCTAATTCTGGTTTCTGTCTTGGGTGCATTTGCAACACGTTCCTAGAAATCTACAGAATCAGTTGCTATAAATACTGGACCATCAGATATATTCGGCCTCAGGTCGAGAGTGTTCGGTGGCTTGTTAGTTTACGAATTCCATCACTGCGTGGCGCTACAATCTGCCTCAATATCCACCCCACAACTATAACAGCCGAACGGATACCATAATCAATATTTACAATTAATTTCGAGTGCTATTTTGTCCTTCGACGTAATGATTTGACCTTTCAGACTTTAATCTTTCTCGAGAGATAAAAATAGAATTGTTGTGTGTGTGTGTGTGTGTGTGTGTGTTTGTGTTTGTGTTTGTGTGCATGGGCATGTGTGTGTGTGCGCGCGCGCGCGCGTGCGTGCGCGTGTGTGTGTGCGTGTGTGTGTGTGTGTGTTTGCGCGCGCGCGCGCGCGCGTGTGTGTGTGTGTGTGCGTGTGTGTGTGCGTGCGTGCGCGCGTGTGTGGAACTGTGGATGGCTATACTTGCCTTGTAGGCATCGATGAGTCTGGCTTTCTCCTGTAGAATTGATTCGATCTCTTTCTTATATGGCAACATCTTATGAAGTTGTAGCATGTCCTTGATCATTGTAGACAGGCAGACAAAAGAAGCGTCATCCTCCTCTCGTCGCTTTCATAGTCTTCTTGAACACCTTTAAAATAGATGTTACTTGCTAGTTATAATCAACAAAGTGCAAACATACACCTAGTAAGTTGCGAATCATAGGTTGCAACCAGGTTGATATTCGGGACAATCTTCGAAATAACTTCAGTGAACCTCAAAAATTGCAAGAAAACTTTTATGATTATTTTGTGGTGTCTTATAGGTCTGGTGAAGAACATACCAGTTGTTTGAAATCGGACCACGGCAAGTGGTCTAATTTTGCTATTTCGGCGGGGGAAAGATGGCCGCCAATTGCATCAGGCTTGGAATCTGAAAATGAAACTATTAGAAGCAAATCATGAAACAATTTGCTAAAATACGTTTCTAGATCATAAGCTGACTCTCCTAAAAACGAAAATCGCGGTTTATGATCCAGTGAAGTTGGGATGTGCTAAGGAGAGTTAAATATACGGGCCCTCAAGAAGACTGGGGGGGGGAAACCCCAACCCTCCCGGCATTTCTGAATCTGCTTAAATGACGTGGCACTCTATTCAAAGGGTAAGGGATTGCAGTCATTGAGTCAACCAATGCATTGAATATATCAGCGGGGGTCATGCCATAAATATAGGCGCTATAGAAAGCGTGTACATTTAAATTTAGTCCTAGTGCAGGGTGATAAATGGACGCTTAATGAGTCCCATCAATCTTTCAAAGACCATTATTTGAGTTCTACGGCCTATAGGGGAATATGGGGTAATACCGGCCACGGGGTAAATTCGGCCAGGGCGATTTCAAGAGAACCAGCGGACAAGGGAAGATGTCAATGCTACCATCCAATGCATAATAATATATATTACGGACATATTGAGAAATGATGCATCATTGGCAGCACTGCGGCAACATGATACTGCAGTGTGGAACCAGCTTCCTCCTTCGACGCATTCCTCCTATGAACTCGTGGGAGAAGAGCAATCTCAAAACTCAAAACTCACCACAACCCTAGATTGAATGAGGAATGCGCTATTTAATGTTAACGTGTTCGATCGTAGTCTTGCACAGAATATCAATCAATCAATTAATCCATTGAATCAATCAATCAATTAATCAATCAACTAGTCGAAATTTATATAGCGCCTCTTCAAAGTATCTTATCTGTGGCGCACCCGATCAACGCCATATACGGAAAATGTAATCTTAATTAAGGAACCGATAGAACCGTAAGGGAAGAATCCGAGGAGGCAGTGCACCTCCCGGGGGGGGTAGGACCAGGCCGCCCATTCCACACCACACAACCATCAACAGTAGCCAGATCGGGAGCACCTCGGCATAGCTTTTCTGCAAGGCGCAATATAAATCATTATTTAAAAGCACAAAACGACAAGAAAAACAACCTGATATTTTGAATATGCATGTACATTGTGTGTGTGTGTATATATATATATATTTATATATTTATAAAGTATATTGTATACCTGGATGTAGCTTGGTTGTGCTTTATAGGCCTACATAGACGCGATAACTAAACATAATAGGCCTAATCATAATTATAGCCTACTCATCAATCCAATAATCGATAAAAGCACGAATCAACTCCAGGCAAATCAAACGAACGTTGTACGCAAATCCACTGGACCAGTACACAGTAGGATCCGAAACCCACTCCGCCACATGCAGGCAATCCCAAAGCTGCTCCTCCATCAACGTTTCCATCAACACGAAATCGGCGCCTCACTGTTGCCTGAAGCATCTGGTCGTAAAAACCTCGCCAGCCGTCCGTCCGTCTGCTCAATGTTGCCGCCACTAACGTCAAACGCTGAAGGCCGACGTAAATATCAAACTCAGGCCGTTAAGGTCGATCCCGTTGTGTACTTGCTGAGCCATGTATGCAAACGCCTACAGTGCTTAAGAGTTAAGACCGATTACCTGCGGTTAGGTAACAACACAAGTGCCTCTTTCGCTCTTTGCTTTTGCATACAAAACAACCAAAGTGGATTTGAAATCGTTACAAGGTGATGAGAGCCATGGTTGACCTTAAAAGACGAATACCTTTCGTGTCAATGCATTCAATAATACAATACAAGAGTGATCTGAAACACTTCGCTATATCGCCACAGTTAGGCTACATCTAAGCGCCGAGATACCAATTATTGTTCAGCTATAGCTCACCTGACATACGAATCCGATAGGCGATTTTTTACTTACTTGCTTAATACTTACTTAATAATTACTTAGTTAATTATTTACTTACGGTCTTCTTACACTCCTTGCTGACTAAACAATTTAAACTGCTTCTTTGCGTTGCTGTGAAGTCTAGCCGACCTTACTTTTAGACAATGGCAAACCGACATCTTGCCAACATCTGCTAAATATTAAATGTCAGACATCGAAAAATTCAAAATGTCAATGAAACTTGATGCATCATTCTATGCACCACTTATACGAAGCGCTCTCAGTAGGAATCTCACGAGTGCCTTGAAACGCTGTTACCCAGGAGAGTTACCAGTCCCAAGTCTGGCAAAAGGAGGAGAGCGACGTTAACGATATATTTGTTATCACACAGTATCGTTAAACTGAAGCTATACCACCATACTATAATTATACCCAACAGATCTGAGGAAGTGCATAACAAATAATACCGACATCATAAGATTATCGTAGACAATAATTATATCATTGGAAGAAAAAAAGCAGCGAAACGTCTCTTACCTCTATCCTTCCATCCATCCATCGCACCGGTTGCTGCAGCATCTCAACAGACAAAACAACATCACATCATCCGCATCTACACGCAACCACATCCTACTCCAGCATCAGCAGCTGCAGCACCATTCCGATTCCACCTCCACATCGGTCAGCAGCAGCAGCAGCAGCAGCAGCATCGAAGGTCAAAATGCCACAGCCTTCGTCGCTCTGTGTCTGCGATCCAGTTCTCCGCTCCTCTGCCCGTGCCCGCTGCCTGCGCTGGCTCCCCGTCCGCGAGCAATTCTCCGGCTACGTGGTCAGTTGATTGATGAACGGTTCACCGACGGCGGCGTCGTCGTCTCCGGGGCCGTGGGGTGGGCGGACTATTACTCCGGCGGCGCCAGGATTCTGCGGACTTTAAGTAGGACCGGCGACTCGTTAGTGACACGCCGGGTCAAGGTAGGATTTATCGGGCGACGAGCAGGGGCGAGACGATCCGGCGCCGACGGTGTGGCGATAAATATGTCCAGACGTAAAAATAGTTCCGATGGGGGACATCACACAGTTTAATAATACCCTCAATGCTCAGCGTTGTTTGTCATGCCCCAAATAATTATCCGGCTGATGGTATACGTCGTCCGCACACAGCTTGAACATACCGTCCAAATCTTCTTGGATGGACAATATGAAATTTTCATACTGTTCATTCAGTGAGATTTTGCAACATTATGGCTTCATAATGCGTGGGCCCTATGCTGGATCACACATGACCCCCGTTTGGGCATAGTTAGCGCAGATGCGGTGTATTCTGTTCTATACTACAAAAATAAAAATGATAATAATAATAGTAACAATGATAATTATAATTATCTGACATTTACATGTAATATTTATCAGATGTTGGCAAGCTGTCGGTGGTTTGCCCGGCTTGGGACGTCACCGTGCCGGACACATTTGCAGCTTCGTATGAACATCTAACATCGCAAAACGCAGGTGCAGCAGCGGAGAAAGCAGCTCGAAATAAGACCAGTAAATATGCCGCCATCTCTCAGTCGCATCACTTCGTTCCTGTAGCCATCGAAACCGGAGGAAGCTGGCACTCCGAGTCCCTGGAATTCGTTCAGGAGTTGGGAGGTAGAATTTCGATGTCGACCGGTGACCACACTGGCGGAAACCTAGGGGGGACTGGGGGGACGGTCCCCCCCAATGAAGACGTTGGGGGGGACGGCCCATGCATTTGTCCCCCCCAATGTTCAAGCGTTAGGACATGTACACAATCCTCAGTAGAGAACTAGAGAAAAAAGTTTAGCAGATGAAGTAAATATTTATAATGATATAAATTCCAGGGCATGCCAGGCCCTAACCAAAAGTTATTAAGTCCCACGTTGGATAGTTTGCGAACATTATACTGTATAGATAAGACACCTCTTTTAACGTGTTGCCAATTATTACAAAAGCCTTGCAAACACCCAACGTCACAAACACACAACGTAACATATCGGGCTTCTGCTACATTTCTTTCAGGCTCGAATCAGCGTCATGTTCAACATCCATGGGCGGAATTTGGTCTCAGATCTTGGGGTGCTAAATCATAAATCGCCTCTCGTGGGTTTGGGGATATAGGCCCTACCACCGATCGGCAGAAGGTCGAGCGCCAAAACGCGAAGCGTCGATAGGGGAATGTGCAAAGTTTCGCTAAGCAATAATTAATTAGATTAGCAATGACGACGATGAATATAGGCATACCAATATTTGTCACTGATATCATAAAAAGTCAGAATCCTGCTAGAATTCCAATGTCCCGAGGATCTCTGTAAAAGTCAGGTCAACTTCAAGACTGTAGGTCGTTGATAATACTGGAATCAAAACGATGTTCTTAGACACCCGAAAATCGTTGATAGACCTAATACTGAAATCAAAAAGATGTGCTTACACACCCGAAATGGTTGATAACAACGAAATCAAAAAAACGTATTTAGACACCCGAAAGTCATTGATCAAATTAGAATAAAAATGATTTCCTTAGACACCCAAAAATCGATTATAATACTAGAATCAAAATGATGTCATTACTAGTTTACACACCCGAAAATCCTTGATAATACTGAAATCAAAATGATGTCCTTAAACACCCGAAAATCCTTGATAAAACTGAAATCAAAACGATGTCCTTACACACCCGAAAATTCTTGATAACACCGAAATCAAAATGTCCTTACACACCCGAAAATTCTTGATAATACGAGAATCAAAAAGATGTCCTTAAACACCCGAAAATCTATGAAATTACTAAAATCAATACGATGTCCATACACACCCGCAAATCCTTAATAATACTGAAATCAAAACGATGTCCTTACACACCCGAATTTTTTTTGATAATACTGAAATCAAAATGATGTCCTTACACACCCGAAAATCCTTGAGAATACTGAGATCAAAATGATGTCCTTACACACCCGAAAATCCTTGAAAATACTGAGATCAAAATGATGTCCTTACACACCCGAAAGTCTTTGATAATACTGAAATCAAAATGTCCATACACACCCGAAAATCTTTGATAATACTGAAATCAAAACGGTGTCCTTAAACACTCGAAAATCGTCTTCAACACTAAAACCAAAATGATCAATAAACACCTAAAAATCGTTGATAATTTTGGAATCAGAATGATGTTTTTATACACCCGAAAATCGTTGTTAATATTGGAATAAAATTTTGATTATTGTATTATCAACGATTATCTGGAAGGATCCATTTTTTGACCAGGGTCTAAGACGGCAGAGGCCGTTACCCTGAACAGAAATTTGCTTGGGATATTACAGCACTTAATAAGCATTGTTTCTTAACAATTATCTGGTGTCAAAGGACATCATTTTTATTCCAGTATAATCAACGAATTTCGGGTGTCTAAAAACATCATTTGATGTCTTTACACACCCGAAAATCGTTAATTTCACCCATGAAAATTGATTAGAACTTCCCCTCAAAATGACAAATATACGGTAGTAATGTGATATATAGATGTAGACATTAAAAAACAGCCTTCTTCACCAATCCCAAATCGACGCTTCGCGCCTCAGCGATCGTCCTTCAGCCGTTCGTCCGTCCCTCCCAAAGTTCGGACCAGGTTTCCGCCCCTGGGTGACCAGAGAGAATCCAACCATCTGCTCCAGCGCATTTCAGTCGCGCTCCAACTCCAAGTAGGAAACTCGTTGTCTGTGTTGGGCACGACAGAACTTATCGGCCAAGACACTGAGAGGCCTATAGGACCTAACGTTTAAAACGATTATTTTACTCGTCTGTACATGATTGTGTTAGTTTTTGAAGAAATAAATGTTTTATTATAATAATAACAATAATAATAATTATTATTATTATTGTAAAAATAATAATATTAATGATAATAATAACAATAATATTAATGATAATAATTATAATGATAACGATGATGATGATGATGATGATGATGATGATGATGATGATGATGATGATGATGATGATGATGATGATGATGATGATGATGATGATGATGATGATGATGACGACGACGACGACGATGATGATGACGACGACGATGACGACGACGATTATGATGACGATGATTACGACGACGACGATCAATGATCAATAATAACCCGACCTGTCTCATCATTCTATCGAAGCCAGACTTTCCAGACATTCCGCCCGTCTTGTTCCGATCGGACGGCAAGAAACCAGATGGCCTGACTTACGATCGTCTGGCAAGTCGAACGCAGCCTCACATGGGATGCTATTATGCTATACACCGCCTCATACTTACCAGCAACGGCTGCAAATTCAGGCGGGTGAAATAGCAGCGGCACGAAGGAACACAAAATGCAATAAAATGCTCGATTCATACGAATTTATTCCTCTGGGTTTAGAAACATTGGAGCTTATAAACAACCGCAGCCTTACTATCATTAACCGCCCTCGTGAGGTTATTGTAGAGCTATATGAATGTCCATAGCATAGGCTACATGTACAATTGTGCGTGAATACAGAGATACATAGATACAGAGATACATAGAATGTCATAGATACAGAGATACATAGATACCGTACATACATATGACCTGGTTACAACCTGATTCGCATAATATATTAAGAGAGTGGAAACACTGGAGCAGCTATTAGGGTTTGTCGAAGCGCGTAGACCTCTATTATCTTAGAGACAATAATACAACAGGAAATAAGCATGAATAGACTACCCTCCTATAATAATATTATGACTTCCATTAACTTTTCTCCTTTTCAATAAAATAAAGATAAAATAGCACCAACAGCCCACTCTGTTTCAGAAAGATGTTAACACTGTCTTTAGCTTGCATTGAATAAAAATGCTTCAGCAAGAACCCCAGGAAGCAGATGTAACTAATAGCTCCAGTAGAAGCCTATTCCAGACCACTGGGGTCTGAGCCCACTGCAGCAAGGGCTCCATTCAGCATATTATTTGCAGCACGTGCGAACAGGCCCATGTTCAGAACGTGGTGGGGGCGGTTGCCTTGGATGCCCGTGAAGCAACAAAACTCTTTCAAAAAGTCTGGGACATCACTAGGCTGACGTTGCAAAACCATAAGTATACAATGATGTGGTGTTGTGTAAAGATGGACGGAGTCGGACCCGATTTCGTTCCGGAACTGATCTGGCACCACACCGAAGTATAGGCAGCACGGTTGAAACGCCAACGACACCTGATTTTATGTTGCTGGCGATGAAGGACTCACTCGTGCAAACAACTGGACGAGAGCATCTCTTCTCGAATCAGACGACTCTTTGACCAGCATGCGCCGATTTATCGCAATAAAACGCACCCTTCGAAGAGATGAATGCATGCACCGTGGTCGAGAGAAGAAGAAGCGTATCAAGGAAGGAGATGCTCTCGCTGCTAAACCATTCGTCACACCCCATGCACACGCGCAAGAACACACCCTAACACACGAGCACGCACACACACATACAATGCACACACACCCATATATACACACGCGCACACACCCCCACACACACGCGCACACACGCGCACACCTACACACACCCATACGCACACACATACACGCACGCACACACCCACATACACATACGCACGCACGCTCGCAAACAAACACACCCACACGCACACGCTGTCTTTGGCGCTCACAGCAACATCCTATTGCAGCCAAGCGCAACACAGGCTTAGTATAGGGACCATAGGCTATGAACCATAAAATCACTTTCTGTCTAAATCACACACATAAATGTCTACTTGAGCCAAAGCAAACTGCATCGTGCTGTCTAGCTGAGAGCCACCATCTCTGCTGCCCTGCAGCGCCAAGACCAGGTGTCGTATCATCTCTCGAGCTGCAGTAGCAAGAAAACACATAGTAATAATCCTAGATCATCACTGTGCTTTGTACAGTAAAACCTTTGCTAACAGCAGGAGTGTGCAAGACGTACCCTATCCATGCAAGGCCTATGATCCAGCAGATCAATGTAAATAGAGAAGAACATTTTGAGTGGACTCAGTGTCCAAGTGATGAGTCGTGAAACCTGTTTGACTCGTAGAGAGAGAAGGCCAGATTGTTCGAGAGGAGCAAGAGGTCACAAGAGTCTTGGAATGAAAACAGAGGTCAGATATGGAATGGAAGTCCAGGCATAGGTTAGGATAGAAATTAGGCTAGATTTTTTATATATGCCTATGGCCTATAATTGTTGCATTTCTTGTTGTGAGTCCGACTGTCCGACCTCGTCTGCATGGCCAAAGCAGAATTTAAAAAAAAACAGCTAAAATATTATTGTACCTTTCATCGAACTCTTCCTCACGCTGACAGTTGGCAATGTACAGTAATTCATTTTAGATATGAGCTAAATTGTTTGCCACTTAGACATTTATAACTGGTAATTTCAAACGAAGGAAAGGTGTCCTTCTAAAGAAGAAGTTGGACGTTCATACAGTTTCCAAGACAGTCGCCAGGTGCCAACGTGCGCCACCTGACGAACTCATCTAGGGGCGATTATAGATGGATAAGAAGAACGAGAGGAAGAAGGCGAAGTAGCCTAGAATTAAAAGAAAGTTGCACAGTTAGGCCTACACAACATGAGTCACTGACAGAACCACGATGAAAATAATTATAACGACACCGCATCATAACAATACAAATTTTAACGAAGTTCCACTGTATTGACGTAGGCTACCCCCAACAAACATTTTTTGCCTATCTGTAGCTATCAATCACCACACAGCAGGCAACAGTAGACAGACAGACAGAAGAAAAACAATGAAACTCTGAGGGAAAGTTCGACTGCAGTTCCTCTTTCCCACTTTTCCATCTCTTCATGTCGTAACCAGCTGAGGTTTACCACAGATGTTCGGGCAGCAGGCAAAGTACGTATGCCTACATCCGAGCGCTGAAATTCACAGGCATCATTTGTCATTTCTATCGCCTGTCGAAAAGGAAAACAGGGTTTCGAAATGTTTAGTGTTTTCAACATCAACTGCATCGTCATGACAATTGTTATCCTCCTCCTCCTCCTCCTCCTCCTCCTCCTCCTCCTCCTCCTCCTCCTCCTCCTCCTCCTCCTCCTCCTCCTCCTCCTCCTACTCCTTCTCATCATCATCATCATCGTCGTCGTCGTCGTCGTCATCCTCGTCCTCATCGTCATCATCATCGTCGTTGTCGTCATCATCATCGTCGTCGTCATCATCATCATCATCATCATCATCATCATCGACGATGATGGTGATCATCAATTCATCATCATCATCGTCATCATTCATCATCATCACCACCGCCACCATCTTCGTTATCGTCGTCATCACCAATATAGGCCTATTCAATTTTTTAAAGTTACATCTTGTTTTTACTTGAAGTATGCTTAGCTTAGGCCTATACACACAAACACATTCGTGATCGTCAAAATCTCCGCTTTATATTAATTTTAGACACCTTTTAAATTGTTATACACTAAACAATATAAGTTGGGAATTTGGTTAGTATTTGCATTGAATAATTTGATGATGTTAGTAAATTTTTGTCGACACATGACACGACCAAAACTCCACCTCACTCTATCTGGCCACATGTCTTTCATGCGCCACCTGCCGAACGCACAGGCATTCATTCAAGCGCGATGTTGTTTTGAAGCATCAGTCACCCAATAATAATGTTATACGAAGTGACCTGTTTCAACACCGCTAACGCAGATTAAAGAGGCAACTATAGCCTATGTGAGGGTTAGGGTTAGGGTTTTGTGTCAGCCTTTTTGAGGACAATCCGACAATGACGTCATAGACCCTACAGTTTATCTATTTATTTATTTGTCCATTTCCATATTGCACCTTCAAGCTCTCTACTCGGAGACCCTCCCGACGTATAGCCTACAGCGCGGACACTGCATTGGAGTTTCACACGCGGACACACTATGCAATGGCAGTGTGTGAATAATTATGGAAAATAACGAGGGGTATAAGGTCGGTTCTTGACCTACGTGGAGTTTGGGTGTGCAAGGCCTTCAAGTGGGATCTATAAGCGCTCTGGGAAAGGCCGTAGCCAGGGTTTTATTTAGGGGTGTGTTTCTTTGGGCGCCGACATTTTTTTCCTCGGCCCCAAAAAGTTGATGACATTTGTTTTTAGTCGTCCGGTCGAAATCTCGGAAAACCATAGGCCTGCTATTTTTCTGCCACAAAAGTTTATGACCTTTTTTCAGTCATTCGATCGAAATTTCGTTCCTTTCATTTCGGGGGGGTGTTTTCATGGATTTTGCATCATGTGCTAGTAAATGCGTTATATTATTTTTCACATTTTTCATTTGCGGGGTGGTTCAAACACCCAAAACACCCCCTAGCTACGGCCTTGGCTCTGGGTTTGAACTTTGAACAACCAACCCTCTGCAATTATTCTTTTCCTGCATGTGGGGTTTCATTATTTCCAACTACTGGTTCACTAGCGCCCTCTTATGGACGTGGCTAAATTGAGTTTATCGAAAACCAGTGGCGTACGTACAACTTCAATGACGCCACAAACGATCACTTTTGTGGCTGCAATGCCATTCAGTGCAGATAACGTATAAGCTTTCATTAATAATGATGCTCAAAGTCTCTCATCTCCACACAGAACGTTGACAGTCAATGTTTGCCTTTGCAATGAATGCTTGCCTTTGAAACGGGCCATTAGGCCTATACCTTTTGCTAAGTTTTCCAATCTCTATAACAGTGTTTATAAACCCAGTGTATGCCTATTTCGTAATTTAACTCATGATCAGACACGTTCTTTCTTGTCAGAGCATCCAATCTAGGCTACGGTAATCTTAATTATCTTTATATAAATATCTCAATAGTTCTCCGAATAACAGACTGCTATGAGTTCACCGTATGATACACACTAAGATTGACTTTCCATTCACGACTGAAAACCAAATTCTTCATGCTATAGGCCTAGCCTACCCCAATTCTAATAATTTTTCACCGCACGACCACCATCACAGGGCCTACTACGCCATGGGGGGATGGAATCAGACTGCTTCCAATTTGGGCCAGGGGGGAAAAGTTTCCCCCCCTAGTGATAAAGTTGAGTATAGAATATTTCTTCCTGAACTTCCCCCCCCCCCGGTATTCCTAGCATCTGCGATGGACTTCCTCCTGGTAAATTCCCCGAACAATACCGTCTTTGTCATAATACAGGGTAAATCTTCATTTAATTTGACTTTTGCTTAACACTCACTTAAATTTGTCCCTGCACCTCCATCACATTCGCACCCATCAGGGCCAGAGCCTTCTATTACTGTAATAGAAGGCTCTGATCAGGGCTTGCCACGTGGAGGGGGGAAGTAAGTATAACCTGATCCAACTTGTGCCAGAAGGAAATCCCCCCTCTAATGATAATTATGATAGATGGACATAAGAGAGTTCCTTCTGGACATCTCCCCGGCATCTCCCTCTGTACCACCCTTCCCCCACACCCACGGTAAATTCCTCTTGAACGTTCTTCCCGCCATATCGAGGGTAGGTCTTCATTTAGTATCACCCTTGCTTTACAGTCACTTAAATTTGTCCCTGCACCTATTTGGCGCTCGCTCTCACAACTCATAATAAGCTTAGGCCTATATTGCATTAACTGTGAAAATGCTGTTAAAGTATATTTTATATCTACTGACACTGTATTTGTTTTATAATACAGGTCTCAAATAAAATGAACGATATTTTACTAATGAATTTTAGTGATATGAGGCAGGGAAGCAACAGCAAATTAATACTTTTGTTTCTAGTAAAGGTTTTTAGTCTGTTTAAGTAAAAATTAATCAAGCAACAAAAGCTTGGTTGCTCAACAACTGAAGTTCAAAATCAAGTAAAGCAAATGGTTTTTATATTCCATCCTCAAACATTAAAACACTATTGAAGTCTGCACAAATGCAAATTGCTTACATGCACTTGGGTAGCCTACCTTTGAGGACAATGTTCGGGGAATCGTCTTATTGAAACGCTCTCTAGTGGAATCCAGAGAGGAAATTACGGGGAGTGCTCCTGGGAAAATGTCCATGGGATTTGTCTGGATCCCAAAATGGATGTTGCTGAGCATTGTGCAACTTACAGTAGACTACTCATGCAATTTGATAGGTATACCAAAAGAGTTAATATTTTGCTGAATGCTGGACCTTTCCAAACTTCACAGGACTACTATAGTGTTAAACGCACTGTTAACCCATGAATCCATGATGATAAATTTTATAATGTTACCATATTATTGTCCAAATTAAACAAATAAATAATGGGAGGGATATTTTATGATATCCTGAACCAGATTTCTAAGCATTGAATTCACGAGCAATTTTGTGAAGATGACAGCTTATAAATGTACAATTACAACGTGCAAATCCAAAAATGTGAAAAACAACTTGGATACAAAATCAACGGGATTAGGGGTGGGGTGGTTAACCATTAAATGCGGGTCAACCCACAAAACAAAAATCGGAAAATATCTACAACTGCTTGCTTCCTAGCCTAATAAGAAAGCTAGACAGTTATCAACAATCAGCACTGAATTGATGAGCATTTTCGTTAAATGACAGTCTAAACTGCTACCATTGCAGCGTGAAAATTATAAAATATTTAGATAATGGGGAGGGGCATATCTCTCTCCCCAAACTCATCCCTCTGCTAGTGGCTCAACACTAAGCAATGGTTGCAAAATACACAAACTTAGTTTTTAAAATTAGGAAATTACACACTTTGGGTGGGTTGAGCCCGTAAACCCCCCCTACATATGACTTGCCCCTAGGGTTTTCCTATGCAGTAGGCCTACCAATATGACAGTATGCCTAAAAACTTGTTAGGCTATAGGCCTAAACTTTTAACTTTGTAATTATAGTGAAGACGAAACCCATTTCTTTTACAATAAAATTTTGACATTCTTATACTGGTAGTCTGCGACTCTGCAAAACGACTTCTTATTTAAGTTTTCATGATTTTATCGTTCATACATAGCTGGCAAAAAAGAGCCTTATAAATGGCTCCAGTTGAGGTCAACAGAGCTAAAAATGCGTTGGTGGCTGGGGCTCCGCCCCAGACCCCGCTGGGGGAACTTACGACGCTCCCCCAGACCCCCTAGTCGCTATGGGCTTCGTGCCTTCGGCACTCGCAGCTTCGCACCTTCGGCGCTTGCAATATAGGCAAAAATATTTCAAGGGGGGATTGCTTCCACCTCTCAGGGGGGGATAGTAGGCCCTGCACCATCATAATCGACTACCAGCGTAGCGCCATAATATTATTGTGCTTGTCTTCTCGGCTTGACCTCCCGGATTTTGACCTGGCAACGGAACGATAAAATGCCATCTCTGGCTATTGCGGACTTGATTTTATACAGCGCCGGTGCTGGTCTCATTGGCGTGGCTTTTGTGGGCGCTGAGATATTATCGGAGATCTGCATTAACGTCTTGTATAGTCATAAATTTACTTACTTACGTTTTGTCTATTATTAATCACACCCAAGTTTTTCCGACTTAGCTTTTTCATTGGCCAGACGTCGTTGCTATAGTAACAGGCTCATTATAATATTTTGAATAAAAATGAGCGCCAAGCTCCGCCCCTCGAGTTGGACTGTAATGGAGGAATATTGTTTGTAGTTCAATCTGTTTTGATTGGATTTCCAGAGATTTTAATCGCTAAATCAACCGGTTTATTTTAAAATCCAACGCGGAATTGCTCTATAAATCGAACAAGGTGAGTTTTGTATTCCGTTCGTTGTTTTACTTGTTGAAATCTTTCGAAACACGAACTGTTGGTTCGAATCGTACGGTCTGGAAATCTCAGTGGCTATTTTCCTCGGTGACCGTCCTTGCAGTGCAAGTGCTTATGTAGCGCCTATATAAAAAGCGTAATGTACCAATAATTTTAAGGGTCAGATTAATCGATCAGAGGTATTTACATTGCACAGTATTCACATTGGCAAAAATTCTGCCAATTTTAAAAACTTGGATAGATTCAGACAGTGCATACTCATAATAATTATCAAGGTCGATAATTTTTATAATAGGGTGTTTTTTTAATAATTTTTAAATGTCGAATTTTGCGACATTATAATTATTTTTGCGCAGCTTGTGATTAAATTTTGACGGCTTTATTGCATATTGATAACCTTGTACTTGTGCAGAACTCGGCGACCTACCATTGTAGTAGTGAAACCCGTTCAGACGTGTATGTCAATATTATTGTTTTGCCGGGCTATTCAATTGTTTGCTTAATAATGATTAATGACTGCTCTTAACGATGGTTAGACCAAAAAGGTCAACCAGTGCTCTTCAACTGCACAGTGAGCCAAAACAAAACCAGAGGGTTTTCCCGATTTTGGAGTAAGTGATTCCTAGATAAAACGACTAGTTAGATCAGTTTAGAGTGTAGTTGATGCCTGTGAGAGTTCAGTTAGGTACTGCTATGCTTGTGTTTTTGTCTAGAGCTTGTGGGTTTTTCAAGTTTGACTTAGAAGTAATTCCTGCTTTTGCTTTGAGATTCTGATATATGGAAGGTTTTTTTAATCGGAATCTGTAGTGCTATGCAAATCGTCTTGTTGTTTTTATTATTATTGCCATCATTATGAAAACTATTATTTTATTATTAGTTTTTATTAGTTTTGTGCCCTAAGGTGCTTCATTCCTCCAGGTTCTTAGAAATTATAAAAGTGGTGCATCTAAAACAACTACCCTGGGCCCTGATCCATATTATTAAGGGCCAAAGCAAGTTAATTATTATTATTACTATGTTTTTTTAACCAGAGGTATAAATAATCCACGAAGAGTAAAAACTGATTCTCCGAGAAATCAATTCTAGTCCCAGGTTTCAACCATTCAGAAATGTACCTCTGAACGAAATGGCATTGTGACATGCTAAATTATTTTTATTTTAACTTTTATTATTTTGCATATATATATATTATATACTTCTTGTCTTTTTTTATCATTGTTCATTGATGTGTCTTGGAGTGGTCTTCATATTGTAAAACTTGCGCTATAAAATATCGCTGTAGGTAGAGGGCTTTAAATTCGTATAAAACGACGTCATTTATTCAGAATTTTGTCATGCAAGATTGTGTAGTATGAATTTAACATGCAAATTTGCTATTAAGAAATTATAAATCTTTACTGCTAATGCACTAAATTATAATATCTCATTTCTTATGGAACTGAAAAACTTAAATAAGTGCCATAGAATCTGTAATTTCAATTGCACTCGTGTAGAACATGCAGATCTGTAATATAATATCATTATACAGAATGCATGCAAAAGAGTCATATAAATTGAGAGATTTGAATCCTGGGCTTCCAGGGATCATGCACTGGACTGGTAATTAAATAAATATATTGGAAACTTATCAATTTCACAAACTGTTGAAGACTCCTTTTTTCGCTTGACCTCGGCTCGGAGTGCCTCTGAGTAGATACCTTGAAGGGGCGCTGTATAAATTCTGATTGATTGATTGAGTGGTTGAAGCCGTATGGTTGCCCTTGAAAACGGTATATATATACATTGTATATGTATTCTTTCTAGTGTCCATACTGATTTCTTCCATACTGATTTCTTCCCTAGCGAGGTTTGAAGCGCTGACACTGATTGGTAGTCCAGCACGTTAACCGCAACACTACTGTGTGCTCACAATTAAATTAAATTTGTGAATTAGTTAGGGGCAAGAGTATGGAGAGTATGGCTTTGGTCTGATTGATTGCCACGGCCTGTAAGGTACAAGGCCAAGTGACCATGGAAGGTCCACTTAGCTCTGTGCTGGTCTGGTGCAGGGAATGTGAGACCTACTTAGTTTGTTGTGAATGAGTATATATAAGCATAACATATAATTATATTATATATAGGGTGTCTCGATAGGTCGTGAACGATTTTGAATGCAGAAAAATATATGTTATACACAATATAATGTGGAAAGTTTTATACTGGCGGATAGGTTATTCAAATGAAAATGTTAATATAAAAAAAATTAGATCACTAGCTCACATAATAAAATTGTAGCGCCAATATCCGTGACGTCATCAAATTCGTGCCAAATAAACGTTCAGTTAAGCCGCAAACAATATTGTACGACCCTCATTGTTAATCTACACATCATTAATTAATACATTTTATCAGTTAGTATTAATAATGTTTCCTTTACTCTTTATTACAACCTCAAGTCGATTAGTCATCGAGCCAAATAGATTTTTCAGAGATGTCAGAGGTAGGCTAGGCCTATCGATGTCCATGCCTTACGAAGCCGACGTTTTAAGGTGTTCAGTGTCTGGGGTTCGGGCTCGGCATAAACAGTTGGATTAACAAAACTTCAAATCATTCCAAATAAAACTTCAGTCGCTTCGACTTATTACATCAATGAGATACAGGAGAAAGAGGTCAAACCCGCAATCCAGCGAAGTGCAGTCTGTGCTCAGTTCACAGCCACAAAAATGTTTCATAATAACGGCGAAGGATTATTTCAACAAGACGGTGCACGTGCACACACACCAAAGGCCTCAGTCGAATGGTTGAACAAGAATATCAATGGATAGCCTACATCTCACCGATGGGCTGGGCGCCTAATTCGCCGGATTTGTCACCAATGGAAATGTTTGGAGTATTATGGCGGCAACTGTTTATGCCAATACCGAACCCCAAACGACCTTATAACGTCGGCTTTGTAAGGCATGGACATCAATTCAATAGGCCTAGCCTACCTCTGACAACTATGAAAAATCTATTTGGCTCGTTGGCTAATCGACTTGAGGCTGTAATAAAGAGTAAAGGAAACATTATTAAATACTAAATGCTAATTTGTATTAATTAATTATGTGTGGATTAACAATGATGGTCGTACAATATTGTTTGCGGCTTAACTGAACGTTTATTTGGCACGAATTTGATGACGTCACGGATATTGGCGCTACAATTTTATTATGTGAGCTAGTTATCTAATTTTTTTATATTAACATTTTCATTTGAATAACCTATCCGCCAGTATAAAACTTTCCACAATATAATGTGTGAAACATATATTTTTCTGCATTCAAAATCGTTCACGACCTATCGAGACACCCTATATATATATATATATATATATGTATATTTGTATATATATGTATGTATGCACAGTGCACACTTTGTGAGAGTTGTGTGGATGTGGGGCAGGGGTGTGTGTGCGTTGGTATGCGTTGGTATGCGTGTGTGTGGGGTGTACGTGCGTGTGTGTGTGTGTGTGCATGCGTTCATGTTTGTGTTTGTATGTATGTGTGTGTGTTCGTGTTTGTGTGTGCACGCGGCGTGTGTGTGTGTGTGCACGTATGTGTGTATGTATGTGTGTGTGTGCATGCGTGTGTGTGTGTGTGTGTGTTTAGGAACGCCACTTGTGGCTCTTGTTCGGCCAGTCAATGAACTCCTCTTCCGTTCACGTAGATTTATTGGGTCTTGTTTTCCAGGTAGGCAGGCAGAGGAGACTGGTTTCCGTGAAAGATGGGAAGCATCTGGCGCCCAACACTTTGCAGGATATTTTTGAACACACACACACACACACACACACACACACACACACACACACACACACACACACACACACACACACACACACACACACATACACACACACACACACACACACACACACACACACACACAGACATACACACAAACACACAGTCAGACAGTGAACACGTGGTTGCTGTATTGACTTTTGTCACGGTCTGTCCATCTCTGTCTGGCTCTGTTTTTATTTGAATTTTTTATACAGTGGTTGTTTTCCGGTGTTCTGTGCACCAAACATCAGATGTCTGGCTCTGGCTTTTAATTGGGCTGAGTGTATGAGTGTATGAGTGGATTGCTGTGTGGAGCTGTGCTGTGATGACCAGCGCATTGTTGTGTTTTGATGACCCACCCATTGTTGACCAGTGTATTGTTCTGTTTGGATGACCTGTTGATTGTTTTTATGACCTGTTCATTGTTCTGTTTTGATGACCTATGCACTGTTCTGTTTTGATGACCTAAGCATTGTTCTGTTTTGATGACCTGTTCAATGTTCATTGTTCTGTTTTAATGACCTGTACATTGTTCTGTTTTAATGACCTAAGCATTGTTCTGTTTTGATGACCTGTTCAATGTTCATTGTTCTGTTTTAATGACCTGTACATTGTTCTGTTTTAATGACCTATGCACTGTTCTGTTTTGATGACCTGTACATTGTTCTGTTTTAATGACCTACACATTGTTCTGTTTTGATGACCTGTTCAATGTTCATTGTTCTGTTTTGATGACCTGTACATTGTTTTGTTTTAATGACCTACACATTGTTCTGTTTTGATGACCTGTTCAATGTTCATTGTTCTGTTTTGATGACCTGTACATTGTTCTGTTTTAATGACCTACACATTGTTCTGTTTTAATGACCTAAGCATTGTTCTGTTTTGATGACCTAAGCACTGTTCTGTTTTAATGTCCTGTGTAGTGTGTATTCTTTGATGACCAGTGCTCTGCACTGATTCTCTTCCTACATCTCTGTAGCTGGCTGTCAGTGCGTCTGCCTGTCTTTCTTCCTCTGCACGTGTATAGCTGCCTGTCATCTGTCTTTCTGTCTGTCTGCTTGCCTGTCTGTCTAAATGTTTTTTGCATACCTCTATGCTGGTTCATCGCTTCTAAGCAATAATCCGTTGGAGCTTTTTTGCAGTGGCATTTGTTTTACGAGGCAGGCGCTATCTTTAGCCAATCATTATTTTAGCCCAGAGTCCAAGGCTTTTTTTACTTCCTCAGAGGTTACAGAGGTTAAGCTATATATATAATTATACTGCTAGTCGTCCTTCATGCTTGGTGCTTGCTCTCCGTTCATCACTGTGGTGTGTGGAACGAAATCATTCCTACGCTCAGAGGAATCTTTTTTCTTCAGTAGCTATCAACTCAAAGACTTTAACAGCATCAACGTTTACACAATTGTAATGAGTGTGGTCTGCTTATTCTGTCTGTTAAATGTGTGGACTGTGTGGTCAGACACTTTTGTCTGTGTTTGCGGAAATCTATCTTGTTGTGATGTTGTCTTTGGTGATGTCCACAGCAAGATGTATATGTTTAATATTAAAAAAGTTGTGGTGTGATGAAGTATTATTTTGATTTTTTGAATTTTTTATTATCTGTGGATTCTTTAACAGAATGTGATTTACACTTATATGTGTCCTTTGTGTTCATATAATAATTTTAAGCCGTGGCATCATTGTACTGCACTTTTTTTCATTTGTTTAATCAATAGGGGCCAACAGTATACTGCTTCTTACATGTGTTATATTTGATACATGTATGTTTAGTGCATAGTTGTAAAAGGTTTTTTTTGGTTTTTTATTGTATCCAAAAAATGTAGTTTTTTCGTTTTTGTTTTCGCATTTTTTATATCGTTTTTTAGTTTTTATGTAACTTTATTTATTTACTGTCTAAATTATTATTTTTCTTAATTTAATTTTTGTCTGATATTCCATACGTTTTCACCGTACTCTCAAAGATTCAGCTAACTATAGTGTGTTGGTCCGTCTGGTTGCTATTGAGTCCGCTGTCAGTGTTGTAAGTGTTAAGAAATGGTTGGAGTCACACAAACGTGTGTCTGGTTAATTTTATGGTTGTCTGTGTATGTGTTGTTTCCTGCCACACTATATAGTATGTCTTATTAGCAGACACTTTATATCAGTATGAAATTATGAATTGCTATTATAAGACATTATGCTGTACTCGTAAAAAATAATGTCTGGAAGCAGAAGGTACTAATGCAACATCAGTGTCTAGTGATGAAAGGCAGTTTGTAATGTGGCCTCAATGTCTAGTAACCAGACATTATCATCACCATTTAAAGTAAGCAGACAAACTATTCATGTTGCGGGCAGCAATGAATGTCTTTTCATACCAGACATTTTGTTTGTCTTGTAGGATTTTAGATACTTTAGTGCCTGTTATAGGCATACTTTGTTTTAGGAATCTATGTACTGCCGGTATATTTCTTTGTTGTTCTTGGAATGTTCTTGGTATTTTTCGTTGCCAGTATACTGCAGACTCCAGTATGAGACATAAATCTTTCTCTGTATTATTCGTGCAAGGTTTTATCCAAGTTCTTCTAATGTTAGTCCATTCTTTTACATTCTGATTTATTGCGCTTTACAAAAAATGTTCAGACCCATAAATTGTCTGGCAAAGAGATCCTTTCATTTTCTTCTGACAAGATATGGATATATGTTTTGCAAGCTTTATAAATTATGTTGTTCTTTTGAAATCCTAGAGGAATTGTTTTGCTGTTTGTTCATCTTTCTCTGCGGGATTTATACATGTATGTAAGTAAGTAAGTAAGTTGTCTTGTTGCTGAGAGAGATGCATGCAGAGTGGAGGGAGGGGAATTCTACAAGGAGGGCCCAGTGATGGCAGAGAATCGGGCTTGAGTAATGGTGGTCCTATAGGCTTCTAGATCATGGGAGAAACAGTCAGACCCAATTCAGAGAATGGAGAGGCCCACGAGAAGATGCAGAAAGAGGAGAACGAATGAGAGCCCTGAAATATTTAGGCACAACACCCAGTTTGGACTCAAGGACCAAAGCAAGGGCTTTTATAATAAGGGCAGGCGGGCAGATAGAGGAAACCAGTGCAGTTGTTTGACCATCTATTATGATGGTTATTAATCAGGTCGATTGTACCTGTTTTATATTGTTGTGTTTTGCACCGCGTATACTCTCAGCGCTCTGTGCAGATCTGAAATATCAGTGCGTTACATGCGTGAGAATCGAATCTAACATTGCTCAAGGCATGCATGCAGAATAAAGTTGTTTGATTTGGAGGTTTTTGTGAGAGCCTTCTCTGCATTTCAGAGTAGATGTTCCAATCTACTCTCAGAATGGTTTTTATCTGACGGCTGTTTTTTTGTGAAGACCGACACCTGGCGACTTTTCAGTTAAGGTGACGTTACGGTGACCGAAGAGGTGGCATTGTGGTGACACCAAGCGGCAATTTTCCACCTATGGTGTCATTATGACAACACCAGAGGTGACGTTTTCAGCTATGGCTGGTGACACAAGCATTGAGGCTGAACCTGGTGTTAATACAGTTGCACTACTTTGTATATATCTTGCAGTCACAGTGTCATTATATATATATATATATATTATATATATATATATTATATATATATATATATTTATAATTATATATATATATATATATATATATACACACGTACAGCTGCTTCATTACTTCAATGCTATTAGATACATTGCCAAGCATGCATAATTTACATTGCATATGATAAGGATGTGTTGTTCTAAAATATTTATAAATTAATGAACTCCAATTTTAGTAGAGTGCATTTTCTAGAGCTCCTTAGAAGAATTTTATGTTCGACTAAATTACACATATATAAATTATCTTACGTATATTGCAGTTACTTTGCATTGCACACATTGTAGTTACATTGCATTGTGTATTCAGATGCATTTACCGTGCATACATTGCGTATTGCATCTTCATGCATATTGCGAAGTTACATTGCATTCATTCATAGTTGCATTTCCACTGAATTGTTGCACCATCTTTACCACACAAAAGCAACAGATGTGCTGTTTAATACTGTTTGACGCCACAGCCATATCAAAGATGATTAGTGTCGCCCTCCTCCTTTATCCAGGCGCGGAACTGGCACTGGCTGGCAGAGTGCAATCAGTGGCGGACTTCAAAAACAACAGATTCTCGCCTCTCCTTTTAGATGTTAGCTTTGTACCAATCGACCTTGGGCTAGAGTCCTTGACCCACATTTCCTGCCGGCTGTTTTGATTGGTTCGTGTCAACAGATACAGGAGCTATACGAATATTTTAGAAAAACCGTGCGATTCCAAGGCACGTCGTTATCCGTCGTTCGTTCGTTCGCGTCTCGTTTGCGAGTTTGTCATTTTCCGAAAGCCTTTCGCCCGCGATAAAGCCGCAAATGCATTTTGTATCTCATTAGCCAGCGAAGCCGTCGTCGCCAAGTCTCGTTTTCCGCGTTGATCCACTTTTCCCACCACTGCCACTACCACCGCTGCCGACGATGAATCCATCTCTTCTGCGTCTCCACTGACCTTGGTGGAACGAAGAAGCTGTCACGCTGAGCTGTGAGGAGAATGCACTGAGTGGAATCGTGTCTGGTCTCTGCAGACACATCGATGTGTCTTGTAGTACTCTGTATGTATGTATGTGTGTGTGTGTGTGCGTGTGGTTGGAGACTTGCTGTAGTTACATTCAAGTGTGTGTTTGAACCTATAAAAGCCCCCTTGAATATATGCCCATGCAATGCATGCAGGCAAGTTAATTTGTGTTTATAAACAACCAATGTGGCCTAGAACCATCAGCCTATAACCAGACACTTTGTC
Organism: Lumbricus rubellus; assembly: GCA_945859605.1. NCBI lineage: Eukaryota > Metazoa > Annelida > Clitellata > Crassiclitellata > Lumbricidae > Lumbricus > Lumbricus rubellus. Next base: position 50,808,076 of record OX243813.1, on the reverse strand, counting down.
TTGGCGTTATGCTTTGCCAGACATTTAAGTGTCTTGTTTTAGCCACATTAGTGTGTTAGAAATACATGATCAGAGGTGCACTGGTGATGCTTTTGGACACATTTTCTGAGTGGTGTTGTCAAACGCTGAGAGCGTGGCAACTCTGCGATGTAAGATAATTCACTAATCACGTTATATACTCAGTGGTTGCACCAGTAATGGCTGTACATCTAATGGCAGCATTTCCATTTACCAGTGCTCAGCAATGGCAGCCCCAGTGATGGCAGGATCATCAGTAATGGCAGCACCAATAGTGGCAGCACCAATAATGGCAGCATCGTTGGCAATGGCAGCACCAGTGACACCAATAATGATGGCACCGGTAATGGCAGCACCGAATGCAATGGCAGCAGCACAGTCAATTGCTGCACCCAGTAATGTCAGCACCAGCAATGACGGCACCAGTTATGTCAGCACCGACTGCAATGGCAGCAGCAGTAGTGACAGCACTGACTGCAATGGCGGCACCAGTAGTGACATCAGCAGCAGCATCGTGTATACATTCTTAAGCATCCGCATCATTCGTTGGTTATCTCTTGGTTGGTGGAAATGTCCTTGTGGTGCCTCAAGTACTTTTTCATCATCATCATCATTGTCGTCATCATCATCATCGTTGTCGTCATCATCATCGTCGTCATCATCATTGTCGTCGTCATCATCATCATCGTCGTCATCATCATCGTCGTCGTCGTCATCATAGTCGTCATCATCATCGTCGTCATCATCATCGTCGTCGTCGTCATCATAGTCGTCATCATCATCGTAGTCTTCATCATCGTCGTCATCATCATCATCGTCGTCGTCATCATCATAGTCAACGATGGATGCAGGCGACACTGTCTGATATGTCTTTGACTGGCGCCTGTTGCTGTTGTGGTGTGTTATTGCTTCGATGCCATCTCGCAGATTAATTGCGATGGACTTGGACTCGATTGAAGTCGCGATTGAAATCTCGGTCTCTTTCTGTCTTTGAACTGTGTGACTCCTTTTTGCATTTCAGATGTTCCCTTCCAGGCTTTTATTCGTGTATGCATTTTTTTGCAAGAGATTGTTTTTTGTTTTTCATATCAGCCTTTTATTGAGGGCTGTCTTACTTTGTCTTAGTTTCTTTGCATCTGGTGCTATATAAATATCATCTTACAGACTTTACAGAACTTTTGAGACGTCTTTGTTCCCGCCATGGTAAGGATTTGATTGTACATAACCTTGTACATAACCTTGTACAAACCTATTCATGTTTAGGTTGGCTACTCAGCCCAATGATTGGTGATGGACTGAATTTGAAAATAGTTGCCATGGAGACAAAGCCGCATATCTGCCATGCTCTGTTCTACCCATCTTTCTATCTTTAAATCAGTGGAGTGAAGTAGATAAATAAGTAAGTTAGTATATTCTCTGAGGAGTCTACTTTTGTTACCAGACAGCATGTGTGTGTGTGTGTGCAAAGGCTGATTCATGATTTTCATCATCAGTATATATGTTCTGCATGGACTATTTTTTAGTTGAGACAGTCATTGTCTGCCATGTTTTGATTACACTAAAAGATGACATTTATATTGCAAGTTTTTGGACACTCAGTTAGGACCTTGGTGGGTGTGTCATGGTGGTTGTGTTACTGAGATGCAGGACAGCGATATATGAAGGGATTGAGGAGTCAAGGGGATGGGAAAATTGGATGCATGGGTGTGACGTGTACTGGCAGTCCTGAAGATGGAATTAGCACCACCTTTAAGCTTCCTATATATCTGTATTAACCTTGCTGCTGATTAAAGTGGAAGTTAAACTAACCCATAAAGAAGAATTAAAAAGGATCCTCTGAATGCACTCAATCCTATGCATCGTAATTTTCAAAATACTGATGCACACGCATGTACACGCACATACACATCTACACACACGCGCGCACACTCACACCCAGTTGTGGGTATACTTTTGTCTGCTTCTTATATGGGATGTATATCTGTGTTTTATATACATGTACATAATTATATAACCCATGTACATTTTATACATCTATCCTATATGATTATATATATATATTATGTACACATTTAACTCACATAATATATATATATATATATATATATATATATAATTTATATATGCTAAGTTCCCAATAATATTGTAATTTAATATGTGCTTGTGAATATAGATGGTTTTAGGCATGCCTGTATGGTGTGTCAGGCTGGCTGTCAGTGCACCACATGTGGGGTTGGTAAAACAATTGTGCTGCCCAAGGACTCTTTCATACAGAGCCCCTAAAAGGACATGAATGCAAAAATATTTTATGTCGTGCGCACGAGTTACTAAGTCGTTCGAACGAGATACTAAGTCGTTCGAACGAGATACTAAGTCGTTCGAACGAGATACTAAGTCGTTCGAACGAGATACTAAGTCGTGCGCACGACTTATTACAGCCAATCAGAGATCGTTTCTGATGATGCGTCATGGGTGATATTGTCGTATCCCGTGTTAAAGGGCACTTTTTATCCTAGTGGTTGATCGGTTGGGTTTAACTGACTCAAGAAATTCTTCCAAATTCAACAAACTCCCAGTTCTTATGAAATATATATAATATAAAGTTATTCAATATCATTCAAATGCACAAACAAATAACAATCCTATTTACCTAGTGTGGCGAGTTACTTAAAGGAGATATTATATTTGCGCTTATCTGTCGAGTTGTATGAAACTCGAATGTCTTCGGCTTCTCTCCGTCGTCCAATTCTTCGCAGTCAAGAATGTTGATCAAACGGTTGAATATGCAGTCATGGAAGTGACCACACCAATCGCCTTACTCGTATCTTGCTGTGAATCAGTTGCACACAAGATGAATCGTCGCATTCACCTCACAGCTCTTCTCCAGTTGACCAAACGTCCGTCGTACTTCACACGCCGATCAGCTGTTCTCTAGCCGATTCAAATTACCCGACTCTTCAGACCGTTGCCTAAGAGTTCGTTATCTTCGAAAGTGTCTCACACTTCACACGATGATTATAATGCATCAACGCAAATTTCTCATTCAAATTTCGTTGCACCTAATGCACAATACTTTGAACTGTCGGTTGATAGTCCGAACAGTTCAATTACCTTCGTCTCTACTCTGGAAATCACAACTTTAGATGGATCACCGCAGCGAATCAACCACCATTTCCAGATATACCTGTAGAGAGTCAAACTCTCAACGTCCACTTCGCTGACGTCATTTTTAAATCGTCACGTCATTCGTTTCCAGTTTGCACCAATCACGAATAAGCTTAGCGTCCTTTGTTGGCATGGTAACCTTGACCACTCGTTAATGCGCCTGGCTGCAGTCATTGGTTTTATGTATAAATATTTTATATGTTGCCACACATATTACCTAAACTCGCCAATTAAATTGCCTAGCTTAACTACTACCTATAATTAATAATTAAACATGCATAGCAAGTGTTTAATTTGATAATCATTTAATATAACCATGACAGATATCTATGCTCTAAATATACATATCGATGGTGGTTAGCAGGGTGCCATTGAGCAGAGAAAGGGTGAACAGTGCAAGATACATCGTTTCGAAGTTTGACTAGTCATTTACAAACTCCATTAAATACAAATAGGCCACAGTCAAATCCTGCAGCTACGGGCCTTGTGATTGGCTGTAATATCTCGTTCGAACGACTTAGTAACTCGTTCGAACGACTTAGTAACTCGTTCGAACGACTTAGTAACTCGTTCGAACGACATAAAATATTTTGCATTAATGTCCCGTTGGGGCTCCGTACTTTCAAGCTGCAGGGAAGATGATATTTTATTGTCAGGTCTTTGGTTCTTCATTTAACTATCTTCTTCAACCTGTTTGAAATCCAATTCGTTTGACTCTGGGGTTGGACCCTGTAAAGCTGGATTCAGTTTCACTGCTTACTTGCATATCTTATTATGTCTGCCTGCCTGCATGCGTGTGTGTGTGTGTGTGTGTGTGTGTGTGTGTGTGTGTGTGTGTGTGTGTGTGTGTGTGTGTGTGTGTGTGTGTGTACACGTGTTTCACACGGTTATTGAATTCCCAGACTGTTTTTTGGAAGATTATATTTGTGTCACATGAAGGAGAGATGTCATTTTTTCGAGGGGTCGTATTTCGTGCAGCAGGTTGCAATTAGGAGGGGGCGTGATGGGTGGGGGAAGGTAGGGGGTGGAAGTCCTGTGCTTCGGGACTCCCACAGTCATTGCTAGTCTTTACTACTATATTCTGAAGTCTAAACAAACGTGAAGGTTCACTGTAATCGTATACACTTGTGCTTTGCTTTCTTAGGTAACTGAACGAAGCTGGTTTAAAGATGGCTGGATGGGCAAAATGGTGGAGTGTGTTATTTATTAGGATGCTTAGTATGACGTATTTTTAAGTGACTCAAAATTTTAGCAATTTATCTGATTAAACCTGTATGATGTTAAATGTCGTTTGCAGCTCTAGACTCTTACATCATGAGGTAAAACAATGCTCAGTAAACTAGAAGAGATGGGAGGGGTGCTCCCCACACGCACCTGCAGAAGTAGCAGAACCAACCAATGGTTCCTATATATAAAAAGTTGATTGATTGCATGGATGTCCAGAGTTACTGATGCTGGTGGTGATGCTCATGTTGATGATGATGTTGATTAATGACGTAGATGTTGATGGTGTTTACGAAGTTAATAATGACTTTGATGTTGTTGACGAGGACGACAATGATGATTGATGATGGTGATGGTGAATTGGTGATGATGGTGATGGTGATCCATGACAATGATGGTGTTGATGAAGTTAATGTTGTTGTTGTTGTTGATGATGATGATGATGATGATAAGTGATGAGGCCTAAAAAAAAATGTTGTGTTTCCGGTAACAGAGCTAAAAAAAATTGGGTAGGTAGGTCGGAAAATATTTTAATTTTGTAAAATATTTTTATGCAGTGACTATCCGAAAAAGTATACCCCACTAGTCTTTTTTGCATGCTGAAACAAAGTACGTGTTCTAAGCAAGTATAAACTGCCTATTTCCCGACTGTCTGCACCTAAAACTGCTCTAGAAACAGTCCTATTAATTTCATTTTGTTGACGTCTCTTATGTTATGTCAATACAAATGTTAAAAAAATATTTTTTGAAAAAAATTTAAAAAATTTTTTTGAAAAATTTTTTTTTTGAAAAAAATATTTTTTTAACATTTGTATTGACATAACATAAGAGACGTCAACAAAATGAAATTAATAGGACTGTTTCTAGAGCAGTTTTAGGTGCAGACAGTCGGGAAATAGGCAGTTTATACTTGCTTAGAACACGTACTTTGTTTCAGCATGCAAAAAAGACTAGTGGGGTATACTTTTTCGGATAGTCACTGCATAAAAATATTTTACAAAATTAAAATATTTTCCGACCTACCTACCCAATTTTTTTTAGCTCTGTTACCGGAAACACAACATTTTTTTTTAGGCCTCATCACTTATCATCATCATCATCATCATCAACAACAACAACAACATTAACTTCATCAACACCATCATTGTCATGGATCACCATCACCATCATCACCAATTCACCATCACCATCATCAATCATCATTGTCGTCCTCGTCAACAACATCAAAGTCATTAACTTCGTAAACACCATCAACATCTACGTCATTAATCAACATCATCATCAACATGAGCATCACCACCAGCATCAGTAACTCTGGACATCCATGCAATCAATCAACTTTTTATATATAGGAACCATTGGTTGGTTCTGCTACTTCTGCAGGTGCGTGTGGGGAGCACCCCTCCCATCTCTTCTAGTTTACTGAGCATTGTTTTACCTCATGATGTAAGAGTCTAGAGCTGCAAACGACATTTAACATCATACAGGTTTAATCAGATAAATTGCTAAAATTTTGAGTCACTTAAAAATACGTCATACTAAGCATCCTAATAAATAACACACTCCACCATTTTGCCCATCCAGCCATCTTTAAACCAGCTTCGTTCAGTTACCTAAGAAAGCAAAGCACAAGTGTATACGATTACAGTGAACCTTCACGTTTGTTTAGACTTCAGAATATAGTAGTAAAGACTAGCAATGACTGTGGGAGTCCCGAAGCACAGGACTTCCACCCCCTACCTTCGCCCACTCATCACGCCCCCTCCTAATTGCAACCTGCTGCACGAAATACGACCCCTCGAAAAAATGACATCTCTCCTTCATGTGACACAAATATAATCTTCCAAAAAACAGTCTGGGAATTCAATAACCGTGTGAAACACGTGTACACACACACACACACACACACACACACACACACACACACACACACACACATACATGCCTCGTATGTACATCCGAGGCCCTGATAGTGCCCATGCAGTCTGAGATCGCGTGGATCCCGTAGGGCTAGAAGGTCGATCTATGTATCAAAATGTTCGTAGTGATGAGTAGCCAATCACAATCGCCAATTTGAAAGCATACACTTCTTGCTTTTTTAATTATAACCAATGACATACGTTGCATCATAAGCGAGAGCGTGAATCCGAGGACGCTCTCGGATTCTGTATTAAGAGGCGGGCGCGGAAATAAGGAGCACGCTTGGTAACGGTGTGTGAGTGTGTGTTTTTAGTTCTCGAAAGAGACGTAAATTGACATAGCAGCAAATTTACCATTGCAATGTAGAGTCTGCGTGTGAATTCTTTGCATGCGGTCTGAGAGCTTGAACTTGTACACACACAGCACCATTCCGAGTGCAAAAATGTGTGTGTTAACCAAGCCCTCAACGAAATATTAATTGAAGATAAATTTAATTCTGAAATTAAATGTAGGAAAAATAATATTTAAAAAGCTATGCATTAATATAGTTTGCCTGAATTATGCGAATTTTTTAACAGCTAGCCGAAGCACGATAACATGAAGTAAACGAACGGCATTTATGTAGCGTCGTTTTTCTGGGTTGCATTCTGTTAAGTAAAAAAACAAAATGCAAGCTTCGATGGGTTTGCAAATTGGAAGAATCGTGTCCTAAGTTTAATCCACGTTAAATTGTCAAGAACGAAGTAAAATTGGCAATGATATTTCAAAACTTTAGGCCAATCTTCAATAAGACCCGAGAGCCAGACAGTCTTTGGCTTCAAGCTAAACAATTCGCCGTTTGTGCAGATTTATCGAATAATTTGGGTGTTGCTAGATATTTTTTGTCTTTGATTTGTATCTGTTAAAATTCCTAATTACGGTGGGAAAAAAATTAGCCTATCTGGGGTCGAAGAATTGTTTCCATTTAGCGACTGTGTGTATGTTTTCTGTGTTCGCACACTATTTGCATGCAGTCTGAGAGCTTGGCCTAAGTACACACTGCATCATTCCGAGTGCAAAATCTATTTTGGCGAGTGTGTGTGAACCAATACTGCAGGTTTTTCCTGTGTGCATTCTTTGCATGCGGTCTGAGAGCTTGGACTTGTACACACACAGCATCATTCCGAGTACAAAATAGTGTGTGTGAACCAATACTGCAGGTTTTTCCTGTGTGCATTCTTTGCATGCGGTCTGAGAGCTTGGACTTGTACACACACAGCATCATTCCGAGTACAAAATAGTGTGTGTGAACCAATACTACAGGTTTTTCCTGTGTGCATTCTTTGCATGCGGTCTGAGAGCTTGGACTTGTACACACACAGCATCATTCCGAGTACAAAATAGTGTGTGTGAACCAATACTGCAGGTTTTTCCTGTGTGCATTCTTTGCATGCGGTCTGAGAGCTTGGACTTGTACACACACAGCATCATTCCGAGTACAAAATAGTGTGTGTGAACCAATACTGCAGGTTTTTCCTGTGTGCATTCTTTGCATGCGGTCTGAGAGCTTGGACTTGTACACACACAGCATCATTCCGAGTACAAAAGAGTGTGTGTGAACCAATTAAAAATAATTTTTGGAATTACATGCATTAAATCAAATGGTCTTGAAATTTTTAAATAAAATTCATATTAGCAATCAAATAAAATTCATTGCACTGGGAGCGCTTCTGAATGGCCACGGCTGTGAGCAGCGCTGTAGAAATTGCTGATTACATTATATTACAGAACAATACATTCTGATTTCTGAGTGATGTTTGTAATTGTAATCTGACACCACTTAAGCGCCACTTTAAGAAAGCACTCTTCAGGGATCTACAGACCAACAAGAAACTAAATTAGCAATCAATAACTCATTTATTATTCCAGTGACATTGAAATTGACATTGCAGAAAAAAAATCATAGCACCTAAATGAATGCAAAGGACATCAAAGTGGGACAGGAGAGCCATTTACCTAGGGCAGTCTGAGCTTCTTGGAAGCAATATGCTGGCACTAAAACTAGTCATGCAAAGATATCCAAGCTTCAATGTAAGTTAAGATACTGTGCAAAAATATTTAGAATCATAACATACAGCCAAACATACACCAAACATAAGCTGTGACACAAGCAGAGGCCTAATAGATATCAATTCTAATATGATGCACAGGTCACCACTGTAACATAACTGAACCAAGATATAAGCCAACTGTATCTGCAATTGAATAGTGCTATTTTTGAAACATGTTTAGGTTATAAGCAGATAATCACACTTGCAATATGCTGGCACTAAAACTAGTCATGCAAAAGATATCCAAGCTTCAATGTAAGTTAAGATACTGTGCAAAAAAATTAGAATTATAATATGCAGACAACATAAAACCAAACATAAGCTGGCACAGAAGCAGAGGCCTAATAGATATCAATTCTAATATGATGCACAGGTCACCACTGTAACATAACTGAACCAAGATATAAGCCAACTGTATCTGCCATTGAATAGTGCTATTTTTGAAACATGTTTAGGTTATAAGCAGATAATCACACTTGCAATATGCTGGCACTAAAACTAGTCATGCAAAAGATATCCAAGCTTCAATGTAAGTTAAGATACTGTGCAAAAAAATTAGAATTATAATATGCAGACAACATAAAACCAAACATAAGCTGGCACAGAAGCAGAGGCCTAATAGATATCAATTCTAATATGATGCACAGGTCACCACTGTAACATAACTGAAACAAGATATAAGCCAACTGTATCTGCCATTGAATAGTGCTATTTTTGAAACATGTTCAGGTTATAAGCAGATCATCACACTTTATTGTGCAAGACATACCCGGGATCAGATAGTTTAACTGGCTTGCAAATGAGTACAAAATCCATTTCGGCATTGCTTAAAATATCAACCGTACTGGCATCACTACTCTTCTCACAGGCACTAATCTACACAGCTGTATAATAGTCCTCAATTTAAGCACTTAAAATGTATAGTCCATCAATTCAACCAGTTGTATGGACACTCAATTTAACCAGTTGTATAGTCACTCAATTTTTAGATAGTTAACAAATGTATAGCCCATAAACTCAAACAGTTTAAAATTTTCTGGCCCATCAATTCAACCAGTTTGAAAATGTCAACTGCACCGGCACAACCTACTTATAGCACTGTTTTAAAATGCATAATCCATCAATTCAACCTGTTTGAAAATGTCAACGGCATCGGCACAACCTACTTATCGCACTGTTTAAAAAAGCATAATCCATCAATTCAACCAGTTTGACAATGTCAACTGCACCGGCACAACCTACTTATGGCACTGTTTAAAAATGCATAATCCATCAATTCAACCTGTTTGAAAATGGCAACGGCATCGGCACAACCTACTTATCACGCTGTTTAAAAATGCATAATCCATCAATTCAACCTGTTTGAAAATGTCAACGGCATCGGCACAACCTACTTATCACACTGTTTAAAAATGCATAATCCATCAATTGAACCTGTTTAAACATATCGAAGGATTGTATAGTATCATCAGTTACAGTCTTGTGAATTTATAATGATGTACATGATTCGGTGCGCGGACGATTGACCACCGGACGGTTGACCACCGGACGGTTGACCACCGGACGATTGACCACTGCGGACGTTTGACCATCGACCGATTGACCACCGGACGATTGACCACCGGTCTAGTGGTGACTTAAATTTATTAACAAAATTTCAAAGCAAACCGGTTTAGCTTTTATCTTAGCTTTTAGTTAAGCTTGAAAGCGAAATTTCGTATTTACCGCTAGTAGGCTAAAGATAAACACCGTCGGCTTCTTTTAATTCTTATTATGTGCACAGCCTATAGATACATGAAATAGCACATCGCAGTTATTAAGTACGCATTCCAAATAAACCTCGGTTTAGCACATTTTTATTAACGCTTTACTTTCGCTTGAGTATATGTTCGCATTTCACTTCGTGTTATTATTCGATTAGGCTACAAATTAAATAGAGTATGTGATACATTGAGTCTGTGTCGTAAAGTTTTATAAAAATCAAGCGATGGTCAATCGTCCGGTGGTCAATCGGTCGATGGTCAAACGTCCGCAGTGGTCAATCGTCCGGTGGTCAACCGTCCGGTGGTCAACCGTCCGGTGGTCAAACCCCCTAGAATCCATGATTCGTCCTTCATTATTATAATTGATGATACTATACAACCCTTCGATGTATGTCTCTGAGTAGTTTCTTGAGTAGTGTCTTGAAGAGGCGCTATATAAATTCTAACAATGAGTGATTAATGAATGAATATCTAAACAGTGCAACAAGTAGTTTGTGCCAGTGCAGTTGACATTTTCAAACTGGTTGAATTTATGGATTATGCATTTTTAATTAAACAGTGCGATAAGTAGGTTGTGCCGATATAGTGCTGACGGCTACAAAGTTTATGTCAAGAAAATAGGGAACAGGAGCAGTGAATACAAGATATGGTCTAAAGAAGAGAAAGAAGCAGTTACCAGAAAGTTGTCTACTTTCATACAGAAACTGAAGTGCCCTAGACAACTGGATTGCTTAAATGCAAAAGCCAAGGAACCAACGCTTGCCGATCGGACATGGAAAAGTGTAAAATTTTACGTCAACACACAGATCAACAAACATAAGTCTAAGATGTACCGTGGGCCTAAGAAATAGTCATAAATAGAGAAATTTTCTAATTTTTCATCATGACTGCCCTGTAAAAATAGAATTGTTGCTGAAAATAGTGTTGTTTTATCATCTATAACCTTTTTGCTTGGCTTTTCTTATTGCTGCTCTAATGTTTCGGATCTTGTTGCAGTTGCAGTTAGATCCTGATGAAAATTGATTTTTCAACATTGTTGTTTGCTGACTGTCAAAACTTGTGTCTACAGTTTGCATAACTTCTATTCAAGTATTGTCATAACACAGTCTAGACGAGCAACATAAATAGAATATAATAGAATATAATAATTGATTCCGTAGCCCAACCTTAACTCTTAATAATTAATTTTTCTTAGTGATTAAGAGTTAAGGTTGTGCTACTGTTTCTCTTGCTCATCTGAACTCTGCTACAACAACACTAGAATAGAATTTATTAATAGAATTTGTGCAAACTGTAAACACAAGCTTTGACCTAGTCAGCAAACAGCCATGTTGAAAGGTCAATTTTCATCAGGCTCTAACTGCAATTACAATAAGATCCTCCTATGGACAAGCTGCAAACTAATTTTATGAGTTACTCCATGGACCTGTAGAATACATGAAAAGGAGTGAAACTGGAAATATAATCAAAAAGCTAGCAGGAAAAGTACATGCTGCAGTAGGCCATCTCAAGGTAACCCTAAGTCCCATTCACAGAACGAGACATTTCACGGCATGAAAATAGAGAATAGGAGCAGAGAATACAAGATATGGTCTCAAGAATAGAAAGAAGCAGTTATCAGACAGTTATCTACTTTCATAGAGAAACTGAAGTGTCCTAGACAACTGGATTGCTTAAATGCAAAAGCCAAGGAACCAGCGCTTGCTAATCGCACATGGAAAAGTGTAAAATTTTACGTAAGCACACAGATCAACAAATGTAAATCTAAGATGTGCCGTGGGCCTAAGAACTTGTAAACAGTAACATGTTGCAAGTTGTGAGTCCTCAATTATTATCTTATACTACCTTGCAATTATTGACCTGTCAGTCTGGTTGTTGTCTGATCCTGATGCACACGACTATTGTGGCCCATTAACAAGGCCGAGAGGTCTAATTCGTGTCCGTGAAGATTCAGAAGCTGTGTAATTGTTGCAACGTGCTTGCGAAGACCTGAGTAGTTCAGGTTTCTGGGTATCACAGTCTTTGGCTAACCTTTCAAGATGACTATGGCTCTTAATGTGGTTGCCGAGTCTCCAGAACGAGCAAACGCATAGTTATTGTTCATCGAAATTGCTGTTGCAGTGGCCCATGGTAATGTCAGTCCACCATCAGCCAGCACTGTATAAAAAGAACAAGACAATAGTGTATATTAGTTCTTTTGTCGTTATCCTGATGATAAATTCCATTATCACAGTCAACAGAACCATAACAAACAATGAAAATCCCAGCTCACTCTCAGCAACTGCTGCTAATTATGCATAACTTGTTGCATGTTATTTCTTAATCAACAAATTTATTATAGCCTGCATCTTTGTACTTCACAAAACAAAAGCTAGCAATCATTAATATGCCCTCCCTCCATCCTCCTTTGATCCCTTTTATGTCGGCCTTCCTTCCTATCTCAAATAATAATATCATTTATCACAGTGGACATTAATTGGTAGGCTAAATACCTGTAATTATGTTATTCTATGTTAAATAACTAATAATAAAAACAATGATAATGATAATAATAATTAAAATAATAATATAATAATAATAATAATAATAATAATAGTAATAATAATCCTGTGTACCTCGGGTCAACAATTCATAAAAATAATAAGAAGAAGAATATGAATATGAATAATAATAATAATATAATCATAATAATAATTAAGCAAACTGAAATTGATCTGTTAAAACTAAACCGAAACCTAAACCTAACATTCCAGTTATAATAATAATAATAATAATAATAATAATAATAATAATAATAATAATAATAATAATAATAATAATAATAATAATAATAATAATAATAATAACAATAAGTACTTGTGGACTCTGCTTTGGGAAAACCTGGTCATCCTCAAAAGGCATTGTTATAGGAAATTTATAGACAAAAGGCATTATGTATTGTCAAATTATAGACAAAATACATTGAGATGGGCAATTTATATAGCACTAATAAAATATGGAGTTTCCTTAAAACTTACCGAGCACTTTGAAGATCATGCAAATGTGGTAGAGTGGTTAACTATTTACATAGCACTGCTAAAATACAGTGTAGATGGACATGAACCGTGGTAAGCAGGGGTACGCGCTTTCGATTGCGTATTATAGACCAACCTTCGATTATGCCTACTATTAGTGTTTCCTACTATTAACGCTATGATACAAATGCTTGAATAACTTGCCTTACGCTTCAACCCCGATCTAAGTATCGCACAACTTGAAAAGATTTTAAAAATATAAACAAAATAATAGTCTATCTCTTCCCTTTCGCCATGCTTAACACAGTCGCTAGTGTATTCGTTCTTCTTAGGCGCAGATCTACGAAACCTAGCCCAAAACTAGCCCATTTGAAGAAACACACTCCAAAATCAGGCAAAAGTACATACGTGTGTGAATCTGGTGGAAACGTGTTTCTTAGCTCTCGGATTGCGAAAAGTTAAGCTCCGCCCACGACAAACCGAGAGCTTGACAAAATCGCGATTTTAAAATACTTCACCGATTCGAATTTCAAAAATATTAATAAATATAGAAGATATTATTGTTAGCTATCTTCCAGTATGTTTATTTTGTTAAAATTGTATGTTATAATTTTGCAAATAATTCATAATGGGCTCGCAATCCGAGAGCGTCCTCATACGCCTTCACTTTGCGGCTAGTGCCTCGGACCGTTGCTGTGGGTACATAGACGCGCCTTCGGAAGGTATGTAATGCGTACTCACACACACACACACACACACGCATGCAGGCAGGCAGACATAATAAGATATGCAAGTAAGCAGTGAAACTGAATCCAGCTTTACAGGGTCCAACCCCAGAGTCAAACGAATTGGATTTCAAACAGGTTGAAGAAGATAGTTAAATGAAGAACCAAAGACCTGACAATAAAATATCATCTTCCCTGCAGCTTGAAAGTACGGAGCCCCAACGGGACATTAATGCAAAATATTTTATGTCGTTCGAACGAGTTACTAAGTCGTTCGAACGAGTTACTAAGTCGTTCGAACGAGTTACTAAGTCGTTCGAACGAGATATTACAGCCAATCACAAGGCCCGTAGCTGCAGGATTTGACTGTGGCCTATTTGTATTTAATGGAGTTTGTAAATGACTAGTCAAACTTCGAAACGATGTATCTTGCACTGTTCACCCTTCAATATTTTTTTTAATAAAAATTTTTTAAAAAAATATTTGGGTCGCGGCCGTAAAAATGGGTCGGTCGCGTTACCGGAAACACAACATTTTCTTTTTACGCCTGATGATGTTGATGTTGATGAAGTTAATGATGTTTATGATGATGTTGTTGTTGTTGTTGATGATGATGACGACGACAACGATGATGATGATACATATTAATGTAGACAGCTAAGCATTTACGTGTTGTGTCAATCTTTTGATTGATGTGGCAAAATGCTTCTTTTTCGTTGCTGCCACCTGCGTTTATTTGCTCTACGAAATAGGTTGACGAATTGTTCTATACTCGCCCAATATAATATAACTTCCCCTTGGATATTATTTATAGTTATTGACAGTGTGTATTTGGTCATTTCAATAGAATTATAATCATTATTAATTATTAATGAATTTCATTGGTTTTCTCTACTGTTTCCATCAATCTCTATCACAATATCTTGTATATATAATCGTGGGCTGCACATGTAGTTATGAGGAGTTCAATGTTGTCAGCATATCGGATATTATCCGTTATAGCCATTCATCTAATTGAATTCCAGTTTAATGACACTGCTTCATAACAAAGATCATTGGAGTCACCCTCCTCCTTTATCCAGGCTTGGGACTGGCACTGCCAAAGTGCAAACTGTGGTGGAATTTCTGATGCAGGCATATATTAAGGCTGAACTGACATTAATGCTTATGATATTACTAAGGTAAATATAGGGTATGCGTTTATTTAAAAAAAACCTTTGGTTATAGGTTAACCATTTTGTTCTTTTAAAGCGTGCCACGTGCTTGTTTTCGTTCGGTTAAGTCAAGAACGAGGTGGAGAGAAAATATATATAATCGGGTCAACTAATGAACGGATATTTGTCAGTGCTGTATACAAGAACATGAAACGCCCATTAAAGCTGATCTATATATAGGCCATGCTTCTAGCACTGCTAGGTCACACTGACCTGTTTTCACGCGGCCCGATACACGATGTTGTGTTGATCGTAACAGTCGTGTGCTTGTTAACATCTTTAGGAAATGATTTAACCATCCATCCTCCGTAACCTCGCTTCAACAACAGCCTATATAGCGTAGCATGTATACCGGCTGATACATTTTAGTAACATGCTTAAGATTTATTGCCCACTCTGTCCTGGTTAGCATACCTGGACCTGGTTTAAGACCACAGTTAGTTGTTCGTTGGGTCCTGTTTAAGTCTGATGTCACGGGAACGGGTGCTTTCTTGGAAGCAGGATTAATTTCTATCGGTAGAGGAAGACGAGGTCAAACGGGAAAACGCTATCCCTGGTAAGAGGGCGTGTCTCTCCCCTTCCTTTAATTGTGTTTTTATTGATGTATACGACTTTAGATTTCGTTTTTTTATAACTGCAAGTGCGGAAACGTGCAAGTTAGGACACTGTACAGCGTACACTGCTGGTGTTCCATATCTGGGTTGTTTCAGGTCTCTTAATAGGCATCCCATAGGCCACAGAAATTAGTCTCCCTGTGGATTCTTCAGTTGCAGTGCATAACCGCTTGTAAGTACTAAGTAGAAGATTGTGCTAATTTATGCACAGTTATTTTAGTTGCAAATATAGGTGACGTCTTTCCAAAAATTAAACGAAGATGTTATGTTTAAAAAATCCTACACTGATTTATGCATGCATGATTTTGCATGAATGTCAACTGATACATGTTGTTGTTGTTGCATAGATGGTAATGTTGAGGCACAGTGTTACACAGGTCTATATGGTAAACACTACACATGATCAGAGTATTACATGTACAGAGGTGAATTGATTTTCATGGTTGCATACAAGCTGGTGCAGTGAATGTTAATTAAGTTAATTAAGTCGACTACAGCTGTATATTATGTAGACAGTCGCATTAAAAGACGTCTGACTAATTGAGGAGGAGGGGGGGAGGGGTGGCTTACAGTTATATAACAACTCCTTTCTTTTTAAACAATCATGTGACTCTTGTTAACTTTTTGAACTTTAGTTCAGTGCACTTTCCTTCTATGTCTGTATTATTGTTGTTATCATAATTGTCATCGATTCATCGTCACTGTTGATATCGGCTTTATTATCGTTGTCATTGTTTAATATCATCACAGTTATCGTTTTCATCATCATTGTTGTCATCATTATTTTCAACATTTTATCAATGTCATCATCATCATTGTCATCAATTTTTATGATCATCATTCATTGTTGGATCAACCTCTTCATTGTTATCATTATCACCACCAGGGCTGTAATCAAGGGTATATGCCGGTATACGGCGTATACTTACCTCCGGGGAAAAATGGCATCGTATACTCACCTCCTGAAAAGTAGGGTATACTACACCCGGGTAAAAAGGATGGTACACAGTACATGCTAGTAAATCAGGGTGCATGTGGCTGTTTTTAAGCAAAAAAAGGTCATCAGCTTTTTCGGATGGCGAAATGATGACATTTTCCGGAAATTTTGACGGATGACTAAAAAAAAGGTCGTCAGAAATTTCGGGCCCAAAAAGTTATAGTTTACTGTTTAGCACTGAACGTAATCTAACTATAATGTAATCTAATGCCATAGGACGACTATAGGCTAATACCTAGTTATAAATAGGCTAATGGGGGCGTCATAATAGTATTAGAACTATTTTGCGTGGGCACATTTTGCCGAGACCTTCGCCGTACACAAGTCGCCTGAATTCGGTCACCTCCCTCCCTGCCTCCTCCCTCCCTGCGTAGGTAATATATAGACGGCCCCATACAGAGCAAATTACCCAAAGGTGTGGTATCTTTTCGGTGTGCAATACAGGTGAATAATAATTGTTTGAACAACGTCCCAACAGTGCTGTATACCGGCATAATTGTTTGTGTAACTTGCAATGAAGCGTGTTATTACTACACCACCCGTCTGCCATACTTTGGCGCGTGCCAAAGGGATATTTTTAGCTATCGATGGGATAAAATTTCGTCTGCTATATACTCAATCGACGACAAGATGGTTGCCAGTTGTTCGGAAGCTGTTCCGGTTTTTTGACTTCAGCAGACCAGACTTTTCTTTTTGTTTGGCGTTGAGTTCGGATGGACGGACGAATTCTTGCAATAAGCGCAGGTCTTAAATCTTCTGCTGCTGCTGCTGAAGTGTCTGTGATCCAGTTAGCGGATTCATTAGCGTGCATCCATGTCAGAGGTAGACGTGAGGCGTATATGTAATCAGGCTTGCAGAAACAACGGACGGTTGGATGGATAGACAGACGGGCGGACAGACAAACAGACGGATGGATGGACAGACAGACAAACGGATGGACGGGCGGAGAGAGGTACAAGAAGAGGGGCATTTATAGGAAACGTAGAGAAGGAAGAGTCTTCGGATCGCATGCACATATGGAAACGAGACACGAGAGAGGGACAGACAGACAAAGAGGCAGACAAACAGAAAGAGGCAGACAGATGGAGAGACAGACAAAGATGCAGGAAAACAGATATATGAGGCAGAGACAGGGAGAGACAGAAAGATGGGGATTGGGACAGAGAACGAGAGGCAGTGGCGCAACTAGGGGGGTGCTGGGGGGTGCTTGAGCACCCCCAGGCTAAAAAGGTGACCCACGCAATTTTTCAAAATCCGATGAGTTTTTTTGGTGCGTGGGGGGGGGGGGGGAGGGGGCATTCGGTCTTTAAGATTACACAATCAAGCAAGTTCCTTTGGCACTCGCTACTTCGCACCATCAGCGCTTACAATAATAATTCTGAGGACCCCAGGAAAATTTTCTGGTTGCGCCCCTGATGGGAGGGACAGACAGGCAGGCAGATAGGCAAAGAGGCAGATAGATGAAAGAAAGCAGACAGATGAAAGAGAGATGGAAGATACAGACAGGCAGACTTCATCAGTGTATTAAATGTGAAGAGGAGATGCAGACCAACAAAGAAATACGGACACGGTGAGACACACGAGTTGGGAAAGATGGTTAGGGGATGTGGTGTATAGGAGACACAACTGCAGGAAGTTTGAAAGTGGGAAACAGAGAGGCGGACAAAGACAAGGACATGTGTTTGTTTGTGTGTGCGTGTGTGTGTGCGTCTGTGTCTGTATGTGTGTGTGTCTGCGTGTGTGTATATGTGCGTGCGTGTGTATTGATACGATCCTCTTCTTAACCACCTCCAGGAAGCGACATGGCATTCAGACGGAGGATGGTCGTCGTTTTTTTGCGTCTGATTATCACATGTATTTCGCGCGCTCGCTTCTATCGGTCGTCTGCATGGCAGACGACGACGACGACGACTCGCGCGTCTTCTGTCAATAAGTCGCATCTGGTGTGTTTGCTTTGCGGATGTGTGGATGTATGTGTGTGTGTGTCTACACGGTGTCCCAATTGAACTGATACCCATAGATGTAAAAAACGATGGAAACAGAATAAAAAACGGTAAAAAACGACGTTTTTTTCGAAATAATAAAAACGACAAAAAACGATAAAAAACGGAAACGGAAAATAATTTGACTTTGCTACATCTAAAACCGCATTTTAACCTTGAAAACTTTGATTAGGAACCTACTACACGCAGTCTATCTCTTAAATGATGATGTTAAACGAAGAAATAATGACTTTAGTTAGCTGAATCCTTGAGAGTTTTCAGAAAACATAAAAAAATATAAGAAAAAATTAAAATTCAAGAAAATAATAACAGAAATAAATGAATAAATAAAGACAAAGAAATAATAAAAAACGATAAAAAACGATGGGGAAAATAAAAAACGAAAAAAACGACGTTTTTTGGGAGCGAATAAAAAACGGAAAAAAACGTTTTTTACAACTATGCTGATACCCTTTTTGTTTTGGCGATATACTTGTCAATTCTAAATGAAACTCTATAAAATTTCAGAGAATGTAAGAGGGATAAATTATCAATGTTGCCTGAAAATTTCATCCAATACTACGAACAGTGTCCGAAGTTATGAACGTTCAAATTTGGGCAGCGAAAATTGTAAGTTTCCAACATGTAAAAGATAGGAAATTATTGTTAGCGTTGTTCTTCAAAGCTGATGTTCAAAATGTCGTCCATTAGCTCGAATGCATGCTCTAACGCGCTTTCGCCATTCATTGATTGGCTTGTCAACAATCCTTTTGATCAAAACGATTCCATTCTTTATTTCTTCCACATTTCGCTGTTTGAAGTGGTGGTCACTGGTCAACGTGACGCGTATGCGAGTTTCATAAGGCTGCGATGGACCAGTTTCTGTTAGGAAATTCTTTTTAAAACCTTTTTCACCGCAATGTTTTTCTTCTATTAAATTTTTATTAAGCTCAAATCATCTTTGCTGAAAACCATTTTTATTATTGTCCCCAACATGGAAATGACGGAAATATGACGGAAATATTTATTAATTTGGAAAGTAAGGCGTGCAGTTGCAAACAATAATTCCCTATCTTTTACATGTTGGAAACTTACAATTTCCTTTGTCCAAATTTGAATGTGCATAACTTCGGACTCTGTTCGTAGAATTGGATAAAATTTTCAGAAAACATTGAAACTTTATCCCTCTCACACTCTCGGAAATTTTATTGAGTTTCATTTAGAATTGACAAGTATATCGCCAAAACAAAAAGGGTATCAGTTCAATTGGGACACCGTGTATATATGTTTGTGTATGTATTGTATGTGTATATGTGTGTGTATTGTGTATATATGTTTGTGTGGGTGCGGATGGGTGTGTGTGTGTGGATGTGTGTGACTGGCTGTGTGTGTGTGTGTGTCTTGTGACGGCGTCGGTGGGATGCACCTCCCCGATGCCCCCCTCCGCAGTAAATCGATTGATTGCTCGGTTTGTACTTCCGACCTGAACAACTTTATCTGACGCTACATACGGCGAGTCCTGCGAAGATGAAGACGGGATTATTTCCATCCCTTCTTAATCATGTCGGATGGGAATGTGACAAGACTTGGATAGTGGATGCTGATCGGTGTGCCCTCTAGGGGCAGTTTGAGAATCGTAGATAAGTAACTTGAGGGTCAGATTACGTATGGTCCACGTGGAGTTGGGGGGTGTGCAGACTTCATTGTGGTGTCCTATATATAAGAAAGACTGGGGGAGTAGTTGAACCCTCACAAATCCCGGAAATTCTCACCTTGCTCTAAGGTGGCAGGACGGGAATGGGACAGGACTCACCTTGTAGTGGCCGTTTGGTGTGCCATCTATAGGGTGACTACTCCACAAAGCGTTGTTGGGTTCCCCCCCCCCCCCAATTGTTGCTGTACCAACTGCAACTCGAAGGCTGTTGTGCCACCATCCAAATTGCTCATCACTATTAATTCATGCTACACTAATTGCTACCCTTGAGTGCCTTGACCTTGTCAGCGTAGTGGTCCTCGAGATTCTAAATCGTTACTTCAAATTTATTTAATAATAATAATAATACTTCAAAAGCAGAGCCCCTGCTTGTTCTCAAGCGCTGCCTTGTGGTGTTTAGATGTATTTTCCAGGATTACCCAAGGAGCTGCTAAGGCAGATTTCGTTTATACAGGATGGAAAAGATTGGAGGACTGGACAAATCAATCAATCAATCAATCAATCAATCAATCAATCAATCAATCAATTCGCTTGTTAGAAGTAGTGAGCTGACACAGACGCAACTTAAACAGACACAATATCAATACATGCCATGAACAGTACTTACTTTACATGGCATGTATTGTTAAATATGATATTGTGTTAGTATGTGCTTATCCAGAACACGCGAGATGAAGTTATGACGATCTTAATAATAGGTAATGAGAGTGGTATGAATTGTTTGATAAGCTGCTTCGGCACAAAATCCCACACCATGAAATGCCACTGCACTTTTTCAACTCCACCACCATTTTTTCTCAATTCCCTAATTCGTACTCCACTAATTGACCAGACTATACAATTCCCTGCCACCACCACCACCGCGTCCTTCCTGCACATGTGTCCCGTGAGGCAACCCCGGCTGTTGGTGTTGCCTTCTTTTCCCCAGTGCCATCCATATTGCGTCAGCTGTGCCAACGTCTAGTCTACCAGCAGATGCGAATGCAGGATCACCAGCCATGGCCTTACCACTGCCCGTCCGTCCACCGTCCGTCCGTGTTACATAATTGCGATAGCCTACGGCCGCTGCGACGGACGCCAATGGTGGAGGCGTCCGAACTGTGCGCCCGACGGCAGCCAGTCATCGACTGTTGTGGCGCGATGCAGCTATAAATAACGGCGTCACGTGACGCACCCAAACAAAACTGCCGATGGAGCGGTCCACTGTCGGCTAGACGTCGGGGGTGTCGGGTGTTGTACATTAATTTCTGGCCTATGGCATTTCGGTGATGCTGCCCGTCTGGCTGTTCCGTCTGCGGCGCGGAGCATCCTCCGAGCGGATATGGCGGCGGCTGACGTAATGATTATATAGAGAGGTTATTCAATGACATTTGGAGCGGGCGGCGTCTAGTCGATGGCGGAGTTATTTACTTATCTCCGTCCATATCCCTTATCCTTTAGGTGGGTGGGTGGAGGGTGGTACGTGCGCACTATTTCTTTACTCTGGCCGCATAATTTCTTCATTCTCTCAAGGGTATCAGCAGCAGCATCTCAAGAATATCGGCGTCTCAAGGTCTTCATGTCAAATAAACGTGTAGGCTGCGATATTATTATGTACATGATGATGATTGTGTATCCCGCATTCACCGTGGGCTGTTTATTAAATGATGGTTCCGGTGGCTTCCAATAAAGGCGGCAGCAGCTTGCACTGAGGCAAGTGCAAATGCATTGGCTGTTTTTTATAATGCTTTTCGGTGCAGTGGGAAATTGGATTGCGTTGCGCCTAATTGCACGGAGTAAATTAGGCACGGAGTATCGTGTGAGAAATTGACAACTTCCTTAATCACGGTGTTGCTCGTAAAGAAAGGTTGTGCACACAAATTGTGTTGCTCTTGTACTCAGGACAATCCAGGGCATTCTAAAAAGGAGTTTTTAGAAAGTCTGCAAAACCCCTTTTGGCTTTCCCATCTTGCATGGTTAATTACTCCCAATCGAATGACAATGACCTTTTTAAAAACTATTTTTGGCCGCACGCAAGTGCTTCTGAAACTGCACAAATCCATTTAGTGCTGCACTTTCTGTATAGAAACAAGCTTCAAAACAATACCACTTCTTTGAAGAGAGGTTTTGGTGGTTAAAAAAGTCTCCAGCACTGGCAAGTGACAACCACAGTATCCATTGGCTGGCTGTGGAAACCAAAACACAAGTTCCTTAATAATTTATTATTTATGCTACAGCTACTTTTATCTATATTAGATGTTTCATCCAACGTGGGTCCAGTGCTCTGGAATGGTCTCCCAAAGGAGCTATGTTTGCTTCCTGACGCTATTATTGAAGCATTTTTATTGAATAAAAACTTTACTTTTGCTGTGCTAGAGTCAGAAGTGCTTCCGAGTATTCTCCTGAAGAGGTGCTATATAAATTCTTGAATGAATGAATAAATGAAAATGAATGAATGAATGAAAATGAATGAATGAATGAAAATGAATGAATGAATGAAAATGAATGAATGAATGAATAAATGAAAATGAATGAATGAATGAAAATGAATGAATGAATGAAAATGAATGAATGAATGAAAATGAATGAATGAATGAAAATGAATGAATGAATGAAAATGAATGAATGAATGAAAATGAATGAATGAATGAAAATGAATGAATGAATGAATGAAAATGAATGAATGAATGAAAATGAATGAATGAATGAAAATGAATGAATGAATGAAAATGAATGAATGAATGAATAAATGAAAATGAATGAATGAATGAAAATGAATGAATGAATGAAAATGAATGAATGAATGAAAATGAATGAATGAATGAAAATGAATGAATGAATGAAAATGAATGAATGAATGAAAATGAATGAATGAATGAATGAAAATGAATGAATGAATGAAAATGAATGAATGAATGAAAATGAATGAATGAATGAAAATGAATGAATG
Organism: Lumbricus rubellus; assembly: GCA_945859605.1. Classification (NCBI taxonomy): domain Eukaryota; kingdom Metazoa; phylum Annelida; class Clitellata; order Crassiclitellata; family Lumbricidae; genus Lumbricus; species Lumbricus rubellus. Next base: position 50,784,707 of record OX243813.1, on the reverse strand, counting down.
AATGAAAATGAATGAATGAATGAAAATGAATGAATGAATGAAAATGAATGAATGAATGAATAAATGAAAATGAATGAATGAATGAAAATGAATGAATGAATGAAAATGAATGAATGAATGAAAATGAATGAATGAATGAAAATGAATGAATGAATGAATAAATGAAAATGAATGAATGAATGAAAATGAATGAATGAAAATGAATGAATGAATAAATGAAAATGAATGAATGAATGAAAATGAATGAATGAATGAAAATGAATGAATGAAAATGAATGAATGAATGAAAATGAATGAATGAATGAAAATGAATGAATGAATGAAAATGAATGAAAATGAATGAATGAATGAATAAATGAAAATGAATGAATGAATGAAAATGAATGAATGAATGAAAATGAATGAATGAATGAATGAATAAATGAAAATGAATGAATGAATGAATGAAAATGAATGAATGAAAATGAATGAATGAATGAATAAATGAAAATGAATGAATGAATGAAAATGAATGAATGAATGAATAAATGAAAATGAATGAATGAATGAAAATGAATGAATGAATGAAAATGAATGAATGAATGAAAATGAATGAATGAATGAAAATGAATGAATGAATGAATAAATGAAAATGAATGAATGAATGAAAATGAATGAATGAAAATGAATGAATGAATAAATGAAAATGAATGAATGAATGAAAATGAATGAATGAATGAAAATGAATGAATGAATAAATGAAAATGAATGAATGAATGAAAATGAATGAATGAATGAAAATGAATGAATGAATGAAAATGAATGAATGAATGAAAATGAATGAATGAATGAAAATGAATGAATGAATGAAAATGAATGAATGAATGAAAATGAATGAATGAATGAATAAATGAAAATGAATGAATGAATGAAAATGAATGAATGAATGAAAATGAATGAATGAATGAAAATGAATGAATGAATGAATAAATGAAAATGAATGAATGAATGAAAATGAATGAATGAAAATGAATGAATGAATAAATGAAAATGAATGAAAATGAATGAATGAATGAATAAATGAAAATGAATGAATGAATGAAAATGAATGAATGAATGAAAATGAATGAATGAATGAAAATGAATGAATGAATGAATAAATGAAAATGAATGAATGAATGAAAATGAATGAATGAAAATGAATGAATGAATAAATGAAAATGAATGAATGAATGAAAATGAATGAATGAATGAAAATGAATGAATGAATGAAAATGAATGAATGAATGAAAATGAATGAATGAATGAAAATGAATGAATGAATGAAAATGAATGAATGAATGAAAATGAATGAATGAAAATGAATGAATGAAAATGAATGAATAAATGAAAATGAATGAATGAATGAAAATGAATGAATGAATGAAAATGAATGAATGAATAAATGAAAATGAATGAATGAATGAAAATGAATGAATGAATGAAAATGAATGAATGAACGAAAATGAATGAATGAATGAAAATGAATGAATGAATGAAAATGAATGAATGAATGAAAATGAATGAATGAATGAAAATGAATGAATGAATGAATAAATGAAAATGAATGAATGAATGAAAATGAATGAATGAATGAAAATGAATGAATGAATGAAAATGAATGAATGAATGAATGAATGAAAATGAATGAATGAATGAAAATGAATGAATGAATGAATAAATGAAAATGAATGAATGAATGAAAATGAATGAATGAAAATGAATGAATGAATAAATGAAAATGAATGAAAATGAATGAATGAATGAATAAATGAAAATGAATGAATGAATGAAAATGAATGAATGAATGAAAATGAATGAATGAATGAAAATGAATGAATGAATGAATAAATGAAAATGAATGAATGAATGAAAATGAATGAATGAAAATGAATGAATGAATAAATGAAAATGAATGAATGAATGAAAATGAATGAATGAATGAAAATGAATGAATGAATGAAAATGAATGAATGAATGAAAATGAATGAATGAATGAAAATGAATGAAAATGAATGAATAAATGAAAATGAATGAATGAATGAAAATGAATGAATGAAAATGAATGAATGAATAAATGAAAATGAATGAATGAATGAAAATGAATGAATGAATGAAAATGAATGAATGAATGAAAATGAATGAATGAATGAAAATGAATGAATGAATGAATAAATGAAAATGAATGAATGAATGAAAATGAATGAATGAAAATGAATGAATGAATGAAAATGAATGAATGAATGAAAATGAATGAATGAAAATGAATAAATGAAAATGAATGAATGAATGAAAATGAATGAATGAATGAAAATGAATGAATGAATGAAAATGAATGAATGAATGAATAAATGAAAATGAATGAATGAATGAAAGCACTCTGCACTGGCCTCCTGTTTCTCTCTTGACTGACGGGACCAGCTGGTTCTCTTGAACGGCTGGACCTTGAGGTCACCCTCCTCAGTTGGGGTTTATCTCTGTCCAGATGACGTCCTCACCTTATGACCCCCTCCCCCTCCCAGCAATCCCTCTGGACCCCAGAACCATGGACCAGCTAGGTATATCTATTTATCCATCTGTCTCTCTGTCAGTCTATGTGCAGTATAAAATGCATATTATATATATATACATATTATATGCACAGCATTGAACACCCATATTTGTATATATATTATATATATCTAATTTTTATATATATATATATATATCGATATTACAACAATTCACAGAAAATCGTTAATGAGTATCTCCTGGTTAGATCCTAAAACGGATTTCAAGAATGACATTTGAACAGTGAATGTATTGCATCAGCTAGGTTTTATTCACGTTTATACAGAAACACTGTTACCCGAAAAAATTTCTTTGCAAGAAAACAAACTCATTGCAGCCAATAACTAATTACGCTTTAAATGTCAAACGTTACATCTTGGAAAAAATTATTCTTTAGAAGCATAACAGAATGTTAAATTGAAGCAGAAAATGTGTTGAAATAAACATGAATACACACGAGCACATTTTCTGTAAGGGTGTCATATGGGTCATAGGTTGAAACTAGTCAGTTATTAGACGATGTAGTATGACATGTGCATAATTTCCTAAATTGATGTATGTTGGGTGCATCTTTAAGTTCGGAGACCGGGAAATTCCATTAGACTTGTGCTGCACAGCATTTACCAGAGAAAATTGCAGGTTGTTGGTACAAGCAAATGCCTGGTGCTGTATTGCAGGGATCTCGTGTAATGGATATAATACGGCGTTCATAATTATGCCCAGAGGGAGTAATTGGTTTATAGCTACTGAAATGGTTTGTTAGTCAATCTATGCCTAAACATATTTTATATATATAAGTTTATTATGTGCATTTATATTTTTTTATATATGTATATATTTACAAATGTAAACATATACACATGGATATATTTATTGATTAATGATGTATTTATGTACAAATTATGTACAGATTAATTATATGTTCGTATTATATATATGGCTGTATATATAATTTATGTATATTATATATATATATATTATGTATATATATATATATTAATCAATGTCTGTCTGTTTGTGTGGGTGTGTTTATTTATGTCTAGCATAGAGTCTAGACAGCATGGCTATATGATAAACATATGTTTATATCCATGCAGGTAGCAATACATTTTTAAGAAACACCAATATTTATCTAGCATAGATTATCTCCTGCACGCGACAGTGTAAAAATACTTTGCAAATGTGTATGAATGTGCTGTATAGGTTGATTAATCAATCAAGTAAATTTGTTTTATTGATTACTATACATTGATCAATTTAAAAAAGCAGAGCATATGAAGATAGCAGACAAAAAAGGGACCATAGTCCCACTGTGTAGAACTGTAGATGCATGGGAGACTATTCCATAGAGATGAGCCAGCTATTTCAACAGCGCTGTATAGTGATTCATAACAACATATATTTGTGAAATTTTATCATTGATGCTGAATAACGTAGCATTCTCAGAAATAGAAATATTCAATGAGATCAGGACTTAACCCTCTTGCCCCGTATGGGCGCTATAGCGGCTTGGTGGTCTTTGACAAATACTCGTAAGGGCGCTATAGAGTTTTCAACATATAAACCGTATCCCCGTAAGGCTATTATAGTGGGTTTTGTATGTATGTATGTATGTATGTATGTATGTATGTATGTATGTATGTATGTATGTATGTATGTATGTATGTAGGTATGTATGTGTGTATGTATGTGTGTATGTATGTTTGTTTGTATGTATGTATGTATGCATGTGTGCATGTATGCATGTATATATGTATGCATGTATGCATGTATGTATGTATCCATGTATGTATGTATGCATGTATGTATGTATGTATGTATGTATGTATGTATGTATGTATGTATGTATGTATGTATGTATGTATGTATGTAATACTATGTATGTATGTATGTATGTATGTATGTATGTATGTATGTATGTAATATGTATGTATGTATGTATGTATGTATGTATGTATGTATGTATGTATGTAATACTATGTATGTATGTATGTATGTATGTATGTATGTATGCATGTATGTATGTATGTAATACTATGTATGTATGTCAGGGTTGTGCACGAGACCGAAAATCCAAGACCAAGACCAAGACCGAGTGGTCCAAGACCAAGACCAAGACCGGGTGGTCCAAGACCGAGACCAAGACCAAGACCGCAATTTTCTGGTCTCGAGACCGTCTCGAGACCAAGACCACGTCTCGAGACCACACCACTGAGGTCTAAATCCCTGCTCCTCAATGTTTGCAAAACTACAAAATGCCACATCGAGCAATTGCATCGATGTAATTACTTACTAAGGCACTAGGATAACTGAGCATTCACGTTTTCTTGTCTCTTTTGATGCAATCAAGAGGTCCAAGACCAAGACCAAGACCGGACCTTCAAGACCAAGACCAGACCAAGACCGGACCTTCAAGACCAAGACCAGACCAAGACCGGACCTTCAAGACCAAGACCAAGACCGGGTGGTCCAAGACCAAGACCGCAATTTTCTGGTCTCGAGACCGTCTCGAGACCAAGACCACGGTCTCGAGACCACATCACTGATGTATGTATGTATGTATGTATGTAATACTATGTATGTATGTATGTATGTATGTATGTATGTATGTATGTACATGTATGTATGTATGTATGTATGTATGTATGTATGTATGTATGTATGTATGTATGTATGTATGTATGTATGTATGTATGTATGTATGTAATACTATGTATGTATGTATGTATGTATGTATGTATGTATGTATGCATGTATGTATGTATGTAATACTATGTATGTATGTATGTATGTATGTAATACTATGTATGTATGTATGTATGTATGTATGTATGTATGTATGTATGTATGTATGTATGTATGTATGTATGTAATACTATGTATGTATGTATGTATGTATGTATGTATGTATGTATGTATGTACATGTATGTATGTATGTATGTATGTATGTATGTATGTATGTATGTATGTATGTATGTATGTACATGTATGTATGTATGTATGTATGTATGTATGTATGTATGTATGTATGTATGTATGTATAGTGTTGTGAGGCGGAAATCTTTCCCGGAAAGTTTCATATCTTTCCGGAAACTTTCGGAAACTTTCCGACGTATCTTTCCGGAAACTTTCCGAAAAATTTCCGATATATATTTTTCCATCAATGCAATATTACTAAATAACAATTTAAATCCATAAATATGCTTAAACATCAATCACTGTAAGCTATATTATTCAGTCATTACTGATTTTTCATTCAATAAACGACACTTATTGCTTACTGTTTAGTGTATACACCAACAATACATTTAAGAATTGATTGCAATCAGACTTCACTGTTATTATGAAGAAAATTTTTATGATCTGGTCACCTAACTCTTCTTATTGTTTTACTTCTGAAAATATGAAACAAAAACAGCAATTGATTCAGTACACTATAGATGCCAAATTATGTTTTAATATGTACTGCAACAGATTAATTCCTGCATAGTACATACAATTATTTTATGCTTGAAATATGATGCTATTGGCAATGCCATTGCAGTGTGAGACTAATCTATTTTCAAATCTGCTTTTCTTGGTAAGCAGCAAAAAATATGTTTTGGTTTAAAGTTTCTATCTATGAGTTGTTGCCTTGAATAAGCAGTGTATGGACAAGGAAAAGCTTTTTTTATTATCTTATGTAACCTTATTTATTTATTTACTGTCCGTAATTATTTTCTTTAATTTATTACTTCTGAAATCCCTTACATTCTTTCCTTACTTTCAAGGATTCAGCTAATTTACATCACCATTTAACTGTTGCAACATAATCCTAAATAGCACAGTGAAAGAAATGGTTGAGCAGGCTCAAAGCAGCTGCCAAAATGTCAAATTGTCAGATATTCTGAACTGCTAATGAAAGCATTTAATGGTCATTTTAATTCTTTAAGGTGAACATTTCCCACATTGCCAATAAAAGGAACTTTAAAAACTCAAATGTTCCTATGTTTTCTGATAGGGAAAATGTGACATTATGTGTTAGATATATTTTTCGGTCTACGGAAAGTTTCCGGAAACTTTCCGGAAACTTTCCGGAAACTTTCCGGAAACTTTCCGGAAAAATATCTTTCCGGAAAAGCTACATCACTATGTATGTATGTATGTATGTATGCTCAGGGCCATCGGGTGGGCATTCCATTTGCTGTGGGGCTATAGGGGTAAGAGGGTTAAAGAAGCGCTTTACTTTTCCTTAACTATAGACCTAGTTAGCTACGGACAGATGCATCAAGTCAAAACAGGGATGTCAGATTATAATAGCAAAAATAATTCAGGAATATTACTGCTGCATCAATATATATAAAGTGGAGGCCTTTTGTTGAACCAGGGTGACTTCTGATAGGCTATTAGACATGAAAGTCCTCTTGGCTAGGTCTATGTATTTATCAAATCCTTTTGGTAATTTTTTATGATGAATCGGTGCTGCATTCATTCACCTGTTTGCATTGATTTTATTTGGTGGCAAGATTTCAGATCTCAAGTTGAACCAAAAGTTGGATCATGAATAATTGATTAGGCCTGTGTTGTGGGAGAAAATTACTGTGTAATATTTTGGTGACAACAATAGTACAGTAATGCCCGATTAAGATTAGTGACAGGTGACAAAAAATTAAAGATTAATGCCCGATGGTCATTTAATGCGCAACGCAGTTCTTTATCCGCCGTGCTCATGAAGTAATAACAGAAAAACTGAGATGTCAACATTGACAATTTTAAGGGTTTAAATAACTGACACTTTGTCATGTGTAGTACTGTATACCCAGGTGAAATATTCTGATGTTGCTAAGCATTGTGTTTAAAGAGAATGGCTTCTATACTGACAGCTCGTAAGTGTCGCTGTACACTAATTGTTGTGATTAATTTATATAGCACCACTCTAGTGAAATCCGTCAGTGGCGCTCCCAGCCAAACACTATATGTGGACTGGTTTTCGCTTAAGGGCGTGTGCAGAGAAGGGGAGGGGGAAGGCAGGGAGTCAGAGGATATTTCCAGTGACATGTTGTAATAGGCAGCTAATTTGTATTTGGTAGAGTTGTGATGCTGGGTGCATTAAGAATTTATAACTACTGAAAATTGCAAAAAGTTGTTGGATAGGAATGATTGTGCGTTTGTGGAAGAGCTGGAGTAGAGAAGTTCTTTTAAAATGAAGAATGATTAATTATTATTAGTCACCAATTGCTGTCATTTAATTGTCATCAGATCTATTCAACCGTAATTATTATAATCATCTTCAAAACCCACTTGACTTTTTAAAGGCAGTCTCTTTGTCTGTATGCATGTCTGCGTGCGTGCGTGTGTGCGTGCGCGTGCGCACACTCACTTGCAAGCACGCACGGTCGCACGCATGTGTGCACGTTTTTTCTATGTCTGTCTGTCTGTCTATCTCTCTGTTTGTCTGTCTGTCTCTGTTTGTCCATCTATCTGCTCTAAGTTTCTTACCTGACATTTTTAGCCATGTCTAGCAATGTTTCACTTTGTGTTATGTTTGCCAGTTTTCATAGATATATATGAATCAGTCCCTCTTCCTAGCAGACCCTTATCTATAAGTTTCTGTCTGTACTTGTCTTTGGATCTGTCTGTCTGTCTGTCTGTCTGTCTGTCTGTCTGCCTGTCTGTGTATGTCTCTGGCTTGTCCTCTACAAAATTATTATGATGTGTTATTTGTCTCTGCCTTTGTGCCTGTAATTTGATCTGTCTGTCTCTCGCTTTTCATCTTCAAGATTGCTATCTGTCTGTCTCTGTCTGCCTGTCATTCGATGAGACTGTCCATGTGTCTGTCTCTCTGTATTCATCTGTGTGTCTCTAGCTATTCATCTACAAGATTGCCATCTGTCTATCTGTCATTTTCTCTGTCAGTCCAAGTGTCACTCTATGTCTCTCGCTTATTATATCTGTGTCTATGTCTGTCTTGGGCTATTATAACTGTCGACGTGGGTTTCCTCTGTTCCACTGTCTACCTTTGTATCAGTCTATCTGTCTGTCTCTGTGTGTTTTCAAATGACCATTCGTCTCTTTGTCTGCATGTGTGTCTGTGTGTGTGTGTGTGCGTGTGTGTTTCTGGTGTCCCCAAGGATTGGCATGTTCTTTACTGATATGACTTTCTTCAGTCAATTCTCACTTAAGAATTGGTCTCATGGGATGCAGTCTGTGTTTACCGTTGTGACCGATTTCTCCTCCTCGTCCTCCTCCTCCTTCTCCTTTTCCTCCTGCTCCTGCTCCTCCTCCTCCTACTCCTACTCCTCTTCGGTCTCTAATGAGTCGTTTCAGTTGCAAAGAAAAAAACGGTCATTTAGTCTCATTTGCCAAGAAGAGAATACAGCCTAGGAAGATATATGTTATTGCAAAACTGGAACTGCTGTAGAAAGAGGCGTTTTTAAAACTAACGAAGGCTTTATGACTCGCTTTAAGAAAACTGAAGAATGATGATATCTGCACATTCTGCAGCATGAAAACTGTCTGCTTATGAATGTTTGAGATGGACAGTGGACATAAGAAACCAGACTGATTCAGGAAGGCACTAACTTGCACTAAAATTTTTTCAAGTGACTTTATTTAGTGTAACTTTTGCTTAGTTTATATGAAATGAATGCAGACATCCTCTGAAGGACTTTCTGTGCAGAAAGTTGTAACCATATGAAATGGTCCGAGGTCCTGGTGTCACCATATAAAGTAACCCCACAACAGAGTTCCATGCTGAAGTAATGTCTCCGTAAAGTTTTCTGTTTTAACAAAATTTTAATAATTTGGGAACGCATTTTCTTGTTAACTGATTTAGCAATGTAAGAACTATGGTTTAACCTGATTGGCTGTGACTAGAATATGATGTGAATGTGGCCAGTCTTTATAATTTTTGCCTTTTACCGTTTATATGTTAAATTTGAAGCACTTCAGCAAATTTATGTGTTACCTTGATTTAATTCTTCTACTCTTTTAATCGAAGCATTTAAACGATTGTATTACCTTCATTATTTCTATCTCTTACTCCTTTTTACTTAAAGCTGATAAACATCTGTGTTACCTTCGTCATTGTGATCATTTACTTTTGAATGCTCATTTAAACAACTGTGTTATACCTTCATTGTGTATTTATTTATCTTTTACTATTTTTACTTGAAGCCTTTTCGTGGTCATGACAAACATTCGAATGAGACAGGCATTGTCACTTGATGACATTACGTTCTTTTGTCATGGCGCTATATGAAAAGTTTTTCTCATTGTGTATTGTCAGGTATACTCGAATGAAAGAGATCGTCTCATCACATGATGACAATATGGTCCGAACCAACCATCTAATCGTCGCCATTGACAACAAGTTTGACCACAATATGCAGCAGCCGCAACCCCATCACCCCCACCCCCACCAACACCAGATGCAGCAGCAGGACCAGCAGCAGCAGCAGCCACAGCATCTTCCTGCCCCATCTTCGACTGCCCTCATCAAGCCGCAGTGTGGGCGTGTGGCGATGGGACACACGACATTCCGGGATTCGAAGAGCGCTCCTCTGCAGAAGCTCAGCATTGACCTCATCTCCACATACAAGCGTATCAATCAGGTATGTGCGCGCACTGCGGCTCTTGACCAGCATGAGAATTTAATATTGTCTCAGGTAGAGCAGATTTCTTACTGATGTAGTGTGTATTCGTTTAAAGGTTTCCAATGTGCAAATGCTAAAGAAATTATACGGGCAGGGCTTTTTTAACGTGCAGTTGTACACAAAATGTGCAGTTCTAAATGGATTTGTGCAGCTGTAAAAGCACTTCTGCACAGTTAAAACTGCCAAAGAAAGGTCATTGTCCTCCGATTGGAATCAATTTACCATGGAGGATGGGAAAGGAAAGGAGTTGTGCAGTTCTAAAAATTTCGTAAAAACAGCCCTGTATACGGGTGCCAGCGCAATTTAACTGACGTCAATTAACAAACTACTTAGATACTTATTAAAGAATTTAACAAAGGAAAGCATGAGGGGATGTCCTCTCTACAAAGCAATTTTGTGTGTGTGTCAAGGATATTAATTTAATACGCCTTACTGATTAACATACTACACACACACACTGTGCGCATTGTATTGCTATAGACATTGGCTTTTTAGCGTTTTTACCTTTTTATGGCTTACATGCTGTGTTATATAGAAGGCCTGTTCCCGACTGGTTTGCATTAATGATTTCACACTGTGATTTCTATGAATAACTGAGCCGAAATATCAGGCGTAAGTCCTTGGACTAAGTCTGCTTAACCTGGAATAACCAGAGAGAGATTGTATCAATTGAGAAATGTATCTATAGATATATTGTTGATGCCATCGTTTTTATTTATAGTTATGCATTATTGTGCTTAAAGGTATTGTTCAATATGTGTATTATTAATTTAGTTTCACTATTCTCATTATTGAAGCTATTTTGTTGTTATTTTAAGTTATTTTGTCCCACCGTACCTCTTTATGTTGAGTATATTACCGCTGAATTACTAATTTTACTCTGTTTATCTAGTTATTTCAGTTTTTTTATATCAGTTTTTATTCATTAATATGTTATATTTATTATTATGGTAAATGCAGAACAAAAAACGTTTATATATCTTGTTTCTGCTTTTATCTCTCTCCTCATTGTCTGTCTGTCCGTCCATCCGTCTGTCTATCTGTGTGTCTGTCTGTCTTTTTCTCTAAGCTGTCTGTCTTTGTCTTTCTGTATCTGTCTCTCTGTGTTTGTCTGTCTGTCTTTTGTCTCGTTTTGTCTGTCTGTCTGTCTGTCTGTATCTCTCTCTGTCTCGTTTCTGTCTGTCTATCTGTCTCATTATCTCTCTCTGTCTCTTCTCTCTCTGTCTCTTTTTCTATGCAGAACCTTGGCAGGCGCCACCTTATCCGCTTACAACTTAGTTCTCACCATGATGCTGATTCTCACCGATATAGAAGATCTTTTTATTATGGTGGATTTGCATTTTTAAATTAAATATCCTGCTGCTTTGCTTTTTGAACGTAATCGCCACGTGCTGTAAATACTGGGTCAGACAAACAAGTGAAAGACAAAGGTAGAGAGAGACAGAGACAGACAGTGAGAGTGACACAGAGACACAGAGAGACAGACACAGGCCAATAGAAAAAGAGAGAGAGAGACAGAGACAGAATCTCATGGGAACTGCAAAGTTTCTCATACGGTGCCGGGCAAGGCCAGAGATTAGGTGTGTCAGATAGGACAGTTTATGGGGGTGCTGACTGCTGAGCGTGTCACATGGCCCTGCCCTCCTGCCTCTAAAGACCCTACCTTGCCTTGTCCTGTCCTGTCCTGTCCTGTAGTTTTTCTTCACCTAAGCAGTTGGTGGGTGATTCCAGGATTTCTCTCTCTTTTCAAACAGATATCTTCCTTTTGTCCTTATATCCTTGTATGAAAAAAGTATATAATAAAACCATGCTTCTTATCGAAAGCACATCATATTAACTTATAGCTAAAATAATGTGTCTGTTTGTGTGTGTGTTTGTTTGTATGTGTGTGTGTGTGTGTGTGTAAAACTTGATTGATTGATTGATTGATGCGTGTTCTCTGTGCATGCGCGTGTGCCGTGTGTGCATGGGTGTGCGTGTGCGTGCGTGCGTGCATGCATGCTTTATTATAAATGCAGTGTGACTTCTTATTTAATCCAGTAAGCTATATATGCCTTAAAGCAGGACCACAACAAAACTCACTTTCATTATAATGATATTATTTTGTGTATGAAAGGAGAGCTGTCCTCCAGTAAGCTGACCCTGGAGCAGTCATAAGTATACTGCATACTTATTGGTATACTGTATTCTTTGATTGAGGTAGTTTCACTTTTTACCAAATGTGGATTGAACTTAGAATAGATGGAAGGGATCTTACAATGCAGGCACCACTCTGCCTATCAGAGACACTGGAGTCTGTGTGGCTGTCTGTGCGGCTGTCTGTCTGTGTGGCTGTCTGTGTGGCTGTATGTATGGCTGTCTGTGTGGTTGTCTGTGTGGCTGTGTGTGGAGTTGTCTGTGTGGCTGTCTGTGTGGCTGTATGTATGGCTGTCTGTGTGGCTGTCTGTGTAGTTGTCTGTGTGGCTGTCTGTGTAGTTGTCTGTGTGGCTGTCTGTGTGGCTGTACATATGTATGGCTGTCTGTGTGGCTGTCTGTGTGTGTGGCTGTCTGTTCATGCTCACGTTCGTCCAGTCTATTATTGGCCTTCATCTGAACTTAGTTGCCGTTTAACAAGAGCACCGTGTCATAACAAAGATGCCTAAGGTCACCCTCCTCATTTCTGTAGGCTGGGGACTGGCACTGTCTGAGTACGACGGGCAGTGGCGGAGTTATGCAGAGAATGTAAATAGCTGTTTGGTATTTGGGAGATTCTGTGTTTGATGGAGGATGGTTGTTAGGGATACGTTGGTATCCCATGATCCAATTGTTATTTAAAGTAAGATGCTCTTCTAATTCCTGAGTGTCTGCCAATTGTGTGTGGGAGGAAATGGGAGGGGGAGCTGGATTGGCATAACATTGCTGTCTGGTAAGTCAGGAGATATGTAGCACTTGGACTTGACTATAGCCACCAAGTCTAGGGTGTGTGTGTGTTTGTATACTGCTGTGTGTATCTATTTTTTAATGCATGTATAATATATGTATGCTATTATGTATTTGCGTGGGTGTGTCCTACGGCTCCCACTGAGCAGACAGACAGAATGTAAATTCCTCACAACATATTCTTAAAAATTTATGCGCATGGCAAATTCTTTTCTCAGCATTACGGCAAAGTAAAATGACTGTTAAAAATTATTTATTAATTTTCATTAATACGCTGCATGCACGCGAGTATTTGTACTAAAATTCGTTGCATTTAACATGATAATAAGAGACACTGCGAAAGTTGAGAAATATTGATACATGGTGTTAGAAAAATGATGTTGCTGATTAGCAATAAACACAATGGAGAAAAGCCTTTGCGTGCTTGAGTAAGAATATTGAAGACATTGAGGAACCAGACTCTGTGGGTGGCTCTTAAGAGCAACTGTGTGCATTTGTTAGTACATGCATTTGAAGCATACCGTGTTATTTATAAATAGAAAGGCCCGCTTACCATGTGAAGTTCCCTCCCGAAGCACAGAAAAGTCATAAGCCGTGGAAGGAATGCATGTAAAGACTTGTGGTTAGGAGTGCTCATTCTAAGGATTTTATGTGTTTTAAGAAATTAAGATTATTCTGAATTTCTGCTGGAAGCTGAGTAGAGTCATTCATTCATTCATTCAATCATTCATTCATTCATTCATTCATTCATTCATTCATTCATTCATTCATTCATTACGACAGACATGCGATATGGCACTCCTTCAAAGTTACTGCCAGGCAGGAGCACTCCTTGGCTAAAGAGGACAGTTTGAAGATTGCCATAGAGGCATAGAAGGTGTCAGATGGACCCTTGGCAGCAGGCGCAGGTATGGAGGCAGCCCATTCCAGTCTCCAGACCACTGGACCAGCAACAGAGAAAGCCCATCACTTTATGCAACGCCTTGCACAAGGAGAGACACGAGAGATGGGAAATTTGAGATGCATTTGAACTATATATGTGTATATATGTTGATATATACATATATGGGAGTTCAGTATGTGAGATATATTTGTGCAAAATACCCAGTTGGCGTTAGACAATTTAATATTAAGAAAACTGAGTATCTTCTTTCTGAGTATGCAATTGGATATTCGGAGAAACTATTAATTATGATGTGCCATTGGAAGATTGAGATTATTTTGAAATGCATCATGAGATACACAAGGGAAGAAAAATATGGTCATTAGAAGAATGACCGCAATTAATACAATTAATAGATTGTCAGATAAAAGGAAGGATTATTGATGTGATTAAAGAACAGAGATCATTGAGAGAGAGACAGACAGACAGAAACAGACAGGCAGGTAGACAGACAGACAGACAGACAGACAGACAGGTAGACAGACAGACACTGTAAGGGGAGAGAGAAGTACCATATTATAAAAGCAGAAACAATAAGATATTGAGACATTTTATGCTATGCATTTATCATAATAAATAATAATAAATATAACAGACAGACAGACACAGACAGACAGACACATATGCAGGCAAAAAGACAGGCTAGCAGCCAGATAAACAGACTGCCAGATAGACAAACTGCCAGACAGACACACATGCAGGCAGACAGACACATGCAAAGAGACAGACAGACACATAAATCATCTGTAGTCGTTAGAATGACGTGGGAAATAGGGGTCGCGACCTCTGACTATTTTTATTCCAGTTAGAACAATGGAAAGATGAAACAAATAAATCAACATCCAACAATGGAACTGTTTGTTTCTCGGAATCATCTTATTTCTAGTCCAGAGCCAAACTCTCTTTCCAGCGCTATATTTATGTCTAACTCCCGTGTGCTGCAAAGGGAGCTTTGACCGAAAGTGCATTTCCAATGACCAGCTGCACAAATAAACGCGTGCACTTAAAAGAGAAAAATATTAAAAGCATAAAACAGATAAAAAATATGCCAGATGTGATCTGTGCATCAGGTTGTTTTATTCAGGACCTTTTAAGTGCTACATAAAATGCTGCACTCAATCTGGATTATATAAACAAGTGTTTTTAAGACGGATTAATGTGAACCTTTGCTGCATGCACAGAACCGAGTTCAAAAAAGTGCAAATTAATGGTTCAATACATGATGAGCCCGAGTTCAGATGCGAGAGGCGCGGCACCTGGGTATACGGACGATTGGTCATAGGACTATTATTGGTCATAGGACTATTTTGGTCATAGGAATAGAACTATTATTGGTCATAGGACTATTATTGGTCATAGGACTATTATTGGTCATAGGACTATTATTGGTCATAGGACTATTATTGGTCATAGGACTATTATTGGTCATAGGACTATTATTGGTTATAGGACTATTATTGGTCATAGGACTATTATTGGTCATAAGACTATTATTGGTCATAGGACTATTATTGGTCATAGGACTATTATTGGTCATAGGACTATTATTGGTCATAGGACTATTTTGGTCATAAGACTATTATTGGTCATAGGACTATTATTGGTCATAGGACTATTATTGGTCATAGGTAGATTGGTCATAGGACGATCGGTCACATGGTCGATTGGGCATAATTTGTAAATATATAGATAGTCAGTTATATCTATAATCGAATATATATAGTCTACTTATTGAAGGGATTAAAATCACCAACTAGCATTTACTGGATCTTTTAATTTAAAATGTAATTTAAAGTAAAATGTCTTCAGCTCTAGTAAATTTCTACTTTCAGGGGCTCTTCCTGGAACTTTTTCAACTCAGAAGTTCTGTGCTCTTTTTGCCATGCTGGAGTCAGGAAGATAAATATAAAGAGTATTGTGACGGGAATCATGGAGGGATCGGGAAGAAGTTGAAGACCATGCAGAAAATGGTTGCAGGACATAGAAGAGTGGTGTGGGATGAATGTGCAGGAACTGACACACCGGGCACAAGACAGGGAATTATGGAAGAAAGTAGTCAAATGTGCAGTGGACACCTACGGGCTTTCAGCCCACGGTCCACGGATCATGAAGGAGAGTCGGGAGCGCTTATTGAGTAGTCCCCCTTAAATCTGCGCTATAAAAATTCTTGAATGAATGAATGAATGCATAAATAAATAATGAATTAGGCATATTTTCGTGGTGAATGCAGTGCATATAACGGCCAGCATATCAGCAGATAATAATGGTAGCTAAGAGCAACTTGCCCTATATCTGGATGCTATGCAGTGCCTTTCAGCGTTCATACAGTCTGCAATGCTTTCTTATTAGGCCGAATGGAAATTATTTATGTGCTTGGAAGAGTGGTGCCCAGTTTCAAAGTATGTCCACTTTATTTGGTCTTAATGACGTTCGAATTAAGTGCCTCACTTATATGGCCAGCTGGGTGATAGCTGTGGTCTTTGTCACCCAGTCTGTTGTGACCCCAGTGTTATCAGATGCTGCTGCAAGGAGACAAAGACTTGGGTCTGTTCTGGTTAACTGCCACCTCCAGCCACCTCCCACCTCCTTTTTGTGTTAGTGGACAACGGCTGTCCTTGTCCTGAATGTCTGAGGCCAGAGGAAGTGACACTTGTGGAATGTGGCCTGGCCGTGGCTGCCCAAGGCTACGGGAAGGAAGGAAGTGTATGAGGGAGGAAGTTACTGAAGGAAGGAAGGAATTCGAAAGTTACTGAAGGAAGGAAGGAAGGGATGAATGAATGAAGGAAGGAAGTGAATGAATGGGGGAAGTGTAAGTGAAGTAAGGAAAGATTTTATCTTGCACTTCTTCATACCAGAGCAACTATGGCTCAGTCCCGGTCCTATAGCTTGTAATCTCTCCTCGTCCTCGTCGTCCTCCTCATCCTCATCATCATCCTACTCCTCCACCTTTTATTCCTCTTCCTCCTCCTACTCCTCCTTTGCTTTTTTCAAAACCTGTTTCTTATCTGGTGACAATGCCCACTGGATATACGCCTCTGAACGGTTCGCCATCTACTGAAGTGGAGGCGCTTTTTAAATGTTTCAACACAATACAATACAACGCAATGCAATGCAATACAATGCAATGTAACGTATAAGAAGAGCATGTTTCATTGCTGTTGCCATGTTTGTGCTTGAGCCATATATAATTATCCGTCAACCATCTTCAGGGCCATGCTTAAGCTCATAAGGTCCTTATAGGAGATTACTACAGCAGCTGTCATGACACACGTGCCATGATGAAGACCAAAACAATGGCCATTGTACCAACTACTGAATGTATCTGAAACCGGTACTACAGGCTACATCACTAATGCGCTCATGATTACGAGAGGCTGTCGACCTCTGGTGTCTCCTTCAGACACTACAGCTGACCGAATCATTAGTTGCATCCGTTATATAGGAAAGCGCGCGTGAGAAAGTAGGTTAGTCGTTTGATTTATAGCAGGCCAGCTGAATTCTGTAACATCCGTAAATATACGGATAGGTCCGTGAGAAAGTAGGTTAGTGGTTGGTAGGGTGGCTGTGACATTGCTTAATACCATTTCATGATGACTGACTTTTTAGTGATGTTGTTCTAACCCCAAAGGGCAAAAAATGGCTCAGCGTTCATCGGCAATGTGGGGCGCGGTGGTGTAGTGGTGGCGTCGTTGCCTTGGACCCGGAAGGTTCGAGGTTCGAATCCACCTCGCCGCGTAAGGACCTTGGGCAAGTCCTTCACTCACAATTGCTCAGCGCTTTGGCGTGAAACTCTGATGTAGGGTCCGCTCTGCATTCGGGAGCGCCTCTGAGTAGAGGCAGCTTGAAGTGGCGCTATAACAAGTGCACATACTATCAAACAAACAAACAAACAAATGGCAAGTGGCCAGTAGGGTTTTGTTCTTTTTGGGTAAGAGTGGATCAGGAGGTGGACTTCGCCCCTCCCCCACCCCACTGAGCAGTTGACCAGCATGGCACGTATTATAAATTTATTGTATTGTTTGGCGGTAGCTTTGCTGGGAGCGACTCTGAGTAGCTCTCTTGAAAAGATCTCTAAATTTTTGGAATGAACATCGATTCAAGGCTAAAAATAAATTTAATCGTTAAAAAAATCGAGTAGGTTTGATTAATCGCTAATTTCCGCAACCGTAGTACATGTATAAATATATTTATTTTCAAAACATACATACGGTATCCGTTATGCGTGGCAGAGAATAAAAAAGCTGAGAAACTGGACCGACGATGCAGCACGTTAACGACCAAACTATTCGCCAACTGGCGTTAAAACATGCATAAATAAAAGCATTTTGTCAGCTGTAAATAAAGACTTGAAGAGGATGAGCAATTTGAGCATTCCACGAAGCAGATAAACACCAAAGGGAGTGGGTGGGGTGGGGGGAGCGGGAAGTCGTCAGTGTAAAGATATAGCGACTTCGTTTGTGTTTGTTTAGCCTAACCTTGGAATAGAAAATAAATATCCACGTGTTCCTCGCTCTGACAATATATACGGCCGTCCTGTGACAATAAATTATATACGGCCGTCCTGTGACAATATATACGGCCGTCCTGCGACAATGTACGGCCGTCCTGTGACAATGTATACGGCCGTCCTGTGACAATGTACGGCCGTCCTGCGACAATGTACGGCCGTCCTGTGACAATGTATACGGCCGTCCTGCGACAATGTATACGGCCGTCCTGCGACAATGTACTGCTGTCCTGCGACAATGTATACGGCCGTCCTGCGACAATGTACGGCTGTCCTGCGACAATGTACGGCTGTCCTGTCACAATGTACGGCCGTCCTGTGGGTGTCTTTTCTTGTGTTGTCGTGTAACAATGGTCAGGTAGGCGTCGGCGGAATCACCTGGGACCTTGGACTAGATAGATAGATAGACGCTGCTGGCACCAAATAAAAATAGCATCGCGCTGTTGCTGCGGCCATTATAGCGGGTGTTAAACTGCGCGCGCGCGTGTGTGTGTGTGTGTGTGCGTGTGTCTGTGCGTGTGTGTGTGTATGTGCGTGTGTGTATGTGCGTGTGTGTGCGCGTGTGTGTGCGTGTGTGTCTGCGTGTGTGTGTGTGTGCGTGTGTGTGTTTGTGTGTGTGCGTGTGTGTGTGCGTGTGTGTGTGTGTGTGTATGTGCGTGTGTGTATGTGCGTGTGTGTGTGTGTGTGCGTGTGTCTGTGCGTGTGTGTGTGTATGTGCGTGTGTGTATGTGCGTGTTTGTGTGTGTGCGTGTTTGTGCGTGCGTGTGTGCGTGTGTGTATGCGTGTGTGTGTGCGCGCGCGTGTGTGCATGCGTGTGTGTGTGCGCGTGCGTGTGTGTGTGTGTTTGTGTTAAGTGCGTCTGATGATCGAGTGGTGTACCGAAGAGCTCGTGTCCGATTGTGCGGCGTCTTCGCTAGGTGGAGCTGGTCGTCGACTGCCGCTGCAGTGACCTCGGCCGGTGGTCAGTCTTACCCTGGATGACCGATTGACCATATAGATGTATGGCGTTGCGGCCTTGAGTGGAAGCGGCGGCGGCTGCGGTGGCTGGACTTCCAGGCCCTGCGAGGAAGGGGGAAGAGGGGAAGGATGGATGGAAGAGGATGAGAAATGGATGCAGGCGGAGGAGGAGGAGCAGGAGGAGAAGGAAGAAGAGGAGGAGTAGGAAGAGAAGGAGGAGAGGGAACAGGATGCAGAGAACAGGAGGAAGAAGAAGAAGGAAGAGGAGGCGGAGGAGGAGAAGAGGAAGTAGGAAGAGGAGGAGGGCGGGAGGAGAGGGAGAAATGGTGAGGGGTAAAGAAATAGGAGGAGGAAGAGAAGAAGAAGGAAGAGGAGGCGGAGGAGGAGAAGAGGAAGTAGGAAGAGGAGGAGGGCGGGAGGAGAGGGAGAAATGGTGAGGGGGTAAAGAAATAGGAGGAAGAGGAGAAGGAGGAAGGGAGGCAGAGAAAGCGAAGGGAGGAAAATGGGAATGGGAGAGGAGGAGGAGGAGGAGGAGGAGGAGGAGGAGGAGGAGGAGGAGGAGGAGGAGGAGGAGTAGGAGGAGGTGGACGACTTGGAGAAACATGAAGGGGAAGAAGAGAGTGAAGAGGGAGGATGGAATGGGTTTTGTTGCTTGCAGCCAAATGCAGATTCGTCCTAGAAGATGGTGTTGACGACAACGACGACGTTGACAGGAAGGAAAGAGGGAGACGGAGAGGGAAGACGGGGAGAGGAGGGGTCCTCGGATGGAAAGATGGAGAGAGCGATCGGGAGAGCGGGGTGTAATCCATCAGACGGCGCGGAAACCCTAATCCATCGGTTACTCACTGGCTGTGTTGACAGCACCAGCTATACATATATGATATATATATACAATATATATATATATTATATATAATATATAATATATATACAATATATATATATTATATATATAATATATAATATATATACATATAGCCTCTCTTCAGTTTATTGACGGTCCCTCCTCTTCCCTCCCTCTCTCCCTCTTCCTCCCTCTCTCTTCACTTCTTCCCTCTCTCATTTTGCCCCTTCGATTTATCATTTTGTAATGAATTAAAAGAAGAAGAAGAATGAATTAATCTACGCTCACCATTTCACTGATGGGTTCCATGACCGTCCGTCACTCCGTCCGTCTGTCTGTATGTATGTATGTCTGTCTGTCCGTCTGTCCGTCTTCATGTTTGTCTGTCCATCTGATCTCTTGAGTGTATGTGCCTGTGTCTGAATTACTGTCTGCTGTATGTCTGTGTCTTGCAGTTTGTCTGCCTGTTCGCTTGTCTGTATATGTCTCTGCGTGTATGTCTGTGTGTGTGTGTGTATGTGTGTGTATCACCCTTTCTGCGTCTGTCCATATATATATATATATATATATATATATATATATATATATATATATCTGTCTATACGCGCGCCTTTCTCTGTCGTCATCGTCGTACTGCGCAGTTTTCTTGAGCTGTGCATCAAAGAAAAGGTCTTTAAACTTCGTCGTCGTCGTCGTCGTCGTCGTCGTCGTCGTCGTCGTCCAGACAGAAGCGGAAGCTGTCAGGGATTTTCGTCATACATCAATGGCACCACCATCACCATCACCACCACCACCAGCAGCAGTAGCAGTAGCAGTGCCGTTGGTGCTTTCTGTTCTTTGAAGTGATGCAAATTCTGTTGTTATGGGCGCCTCTTAATCAACGATAATGCCGACGACGACGAAGACGAGGTTCCCTATTACCGAGTGCACTTTTAATTTTGTCTGTGCACGTCCAGTGTGGTGGTAGGATGGACGCACACCGTGACGGTGATGGACGTCCTTCGCTATTGTTGGCACTCGTTGGCCCTGTCATGCACTGTACGGAGTACGGACTGTATTATTTATGTAAGGTCGGAAAACGGAAGTTTTAAGAACTCCGCCATACTGTTCGTACTCCCACAGTGCCATTCCCAAGCATGGATGAAGGAGGAGGGAGACACTATGAACATTTTTGAAGTGGTGGTGTCGTTAAACAACAGCATGCGGAAGTTTTAACTTGTTGTGTAGCTTGGTTCAACAATGGAAAAGTACGCTTGTGTAATTCATGCGTGCTGGACAGTAGGCCTACTAAACACATGGGTCAATAAAGCCAAGTTATACCTGAAAGTTATAGCTGAAACGGGTGTCCAATGATGATGTCGTGGTTGTCGTGCTTGACTGTCAGCTGAGAGGTCAGATGTATGAAAATAATTGGGGTGGAAGTAGGGGTTGGTCGGACAATGATTTATGTGTAGTTGGGGTGTGCACTGAAACTTTGAAGCGCGCCGGGCTCGCCGGGCTCTTCACTCTGCTATGAAGGGGCAACTCCTAGTTCCACGGGCTCACTTAGCTACCAGACAATGCCCAGCTTTCCCGCTGTAGGCCTTTAATCTGGAATGACCTCCATTGGTCATTACATCTGACCAGTCAAACTTTGTTTCATAAAACTCTCAAGTTTTTGTTCTGTTGCCGTGGCTGGGTTGGGAGCGCTACTGAGTAGTTTTCTTGAAGGTGGGTGGGGTGTTGTATAAGTCCATAGAATGAATGAAACTTCAGTCATATACATTTGTTGGAAACATAGACATTATATTGTCTTCACTCAGCAGAGAATTGGATGCTTTATAGTTTTTTTTAACAATCAAATAAGTTTATTCTGAGAGAAGAAAACACCAGAGAACCAAGGCAGGCAGCACAGAAAAAATACACTGTAAATTAATGTTCATGCGACACCTTGAGTATGTGTGATTGAATTCTCAAAAAGGGTGGTCCAGAAAGGGTGGTCCAGAAAAGGACGGGTCCCTCTAACCTGCAGGGTAACCCTGGAACGAAAATTGAAAATCAAGATGGTGAGGCTAGAAAATTAGATTAATGACTAGCGAGCGTTATCTTTTCAAGGTGATTAGTTTCAGGAGATGAGAATGTATACTTATCCACGTCATCAATGGATTCTAAGACACCTCCTACCCCTACTGACTCATCCTGATAATCCTGGTAATTCATTCTCTCAGTAGTCATTTAGATTGAGTCCTCTATCTGCTTCACCAAGTTTATTAGAAGTTAGCTGTTGCTATTGACCGAGAGTTGTCAGGGCTTTGCCTGTTTCACGGGATATTCTATCCCCCTTAAAGCTATCCGAGGGGGATGGAATATACCGGGTATGGAGTATCCGGGAGGGCGGATATTTTAAATCATTATATTCTAATTGTTGAAAAATGCGCATTAGTGATAAATTTATGCTGTAATCAAAATTTCAAGTGACTCTTACTGTTGTTAGTGTCCTAAGCAATGTTCAATGCAAGGCAACTGGAATTTTGTTAGTGACACTAAACGTTCTAAGGTGTTCTAAGTGTTGCTATTTAGCAAGTAAAGTAACAATGTTATCAAGTATGAATACACATACCTGTTAGTGTTATTGTTGAAAACAAATCAGATGGAAGTTAATTTGCAAAAGTAAACACACGAGGAAGTGCCTTCTTTCAACTTCTCTTCATCCAGGAGGGGGATACGATTATTAGGGGTGGTACTTTATTTCGTGACACCTGCACCGATAAGACTTAAATGAGACCTCCCTGACCTCTTCCACGGCCCCTATAATAATAATACTAATAATGAGTCCATGCCTCATCAAACTGAAACTGGTCACTACCGAGGTCAGACGGAGCATCGAAAAGGCGGCTGCACAGTGGAATGCCAACACATCTGACGTCCATTAGCCACCGGCTTCTGTTTGCTATTAGACTGGTTATGTATTTATCATGGGTCTCCTCGCTAGTTATGATGAAGGGGTCATTGGTATTTATCCACCATCTCAAAAGCAATGATGGATTGCCTGTTGAACATTTGGAAGACATCTCTATGTACTTATCCAATATATGATTAGCTGACCTCTGGTCCCGCTAAGTCTGGGCAAGTCAGTGAATTGCAGTGGGCCTAAACGCAGACACCAAGGGCAAGATGCGGTCAGAGATTATTCGTCCCCAATTTTTTTATTGGGGTGTGGCGTACCAACCCCATGCTTACAGTGAGAATTTTTGTTATTGCATGCTTACGGTGAGAAATACTTACATGGTTTGCAAAGTACATGGTTGATGTTAAATGTTAATGTTGTTGAATCAGGAAAAGCCCACGACTATGATGGACGCCTTGCATGGCTGTCGACAGTTAAATTCGATTCGTGCAGTAATAATAACTTGTAATTATCCCTTAATTACTGATTGTAATCCTTCTACGTTGTGTCAGTTTGAAACTAATTAAACGAAGATTATTATTATTATTATTATTAGCACTGTTGCTCGCTTCGCCTGCCTTCACATGCGAATAGACCCACTGCTGTTTCTCAGGCTATAGGTTACGGGACATTTCTGATTAAGCTAAAAAATAATAAAGTAGACTAATTGGTCATCAGACGAACAGTTCATCAACAATTCCGGTCGGTGAACTTAATTGAATTTTTTGTAGGACATATAGCTAAAAAAAGTTGCAAATATCCAGAGAGAGTCACTATTGGAATTAAGTAAGGATGGCCCTGTGACTGTTATGATATGAAGACAACGGTCATCAGATATATTATTATGCAAATGACTAGATTATACAGTATACACAATGATGGATTATATTATAAAAAAGTGCTTTAGCAACCAAGCATGCATAGCCATTGTTACTTGACCTTTCCACTTGCTAAACATCGTCGGATGCTGATGAGGGCAGGCAGCAGCTTTGAGATGCTGAACAACATTACTGTGAGATCTATGCTGTTCTGTCTGTGTCTGTTTATCTGTCTTTCTTGTTCTCTGTGTATCGTTTTGTCTGTCTGTCTCTGTCTCTGTATCTGTCTGTCTCTGTCTCTGTCTGTCTGTCTCTTTCTCTTGCTCTGTCTCTCTGAATCTCTCTCTGTATCTCTCTCTGTATCTCTCTTGCTCTGTCTATTTCTTGTTCTCTGTGTATCGTTTTGTCTCTCTGTCTCTGTTTCTCCCTGTTTCTCTCTCTCTCTGTCTCTCTATCTGTCTCTGTATCTCTTATCTCTGTCTGTCTATCTGTCTCTCTCTCTGTATCTTTCTCTCTCTGAATCTCTTTCTGAATCTCTCTCTGTATCTCTCTCTGTATCTCTCTTGCTCTGTCTCTGTTACTCTGTCTCTGTCGGTCTTTCTTCTGTATCTCTGTCTTTGTATCTTTCACACTTGCTCTCTTTTCCACTCCCAGTCCTTTCCTTCTCTATATATCTATTTCTTTTGCCTTTTCATCTTCTCTAATCTTCGTCTCCTATTTCTGCCTTTGCCTCCAATCTCTTGGCTTCTCTGTGATGTTTATGTGTCATCTTTTTTTTCTCCCACTTTACTTTTACCAACAACAATAGTTCTCTGGTGTCATTACATAGCTGGTGTCATTTTCTGTCTCTGTATACCATTATGATTTTTCTGTCTGTCAGTCTATATACATGTATACGTTTTTTTGTCTCTGTATGTCTTTGTGATCAACTCTACATGAATATGTCTCAGATCATCACTGCATTCAATCTATGCTAAGACGACGTTTGAAAGGGAAAACCCACCGAAGCGCTAATGTTTCAATTGTTATCTGTCTTCTTCTTTCCAGCATCTTGCTCTTCCAATAGAACATCTCTAAGGGTTTCTTTCACAATGTCCTTTTGTCTGCTTGTCATATGCTTTTAATATCGCTGGCCCATGCATTCTCTCAACCGACGGATTTCTAGGTCATCGTTTCTGCTTCTCTTCACCGAGATTGCTAATCTGAGCTGAAGCTTTTCGACTTGCTAAATGCATGGATGCTATTTATAAGCACTCCCCCCTTTCAATTGATACTTGCTAATGGTCATTAAAATGTCTACTATATACACAATGTACGAGCGCTTGTTATAGCGCCTCTTCAAGATTTTTGTTCAGAGGCGCTCCCGACTACAGCGCGGACACTGAATCAGAGTTTCACGCCAAAGCACAGGAGCAATTGCGAGTGAGGGACTTGCTCAGGGTCCCTGCGCAGCGGCTTGAGATGGATTCGAACCCACAGTTGCTGGTTGCTTTAATCATGGTCAATGAGGAGTAGACATCTGCCATAGACTGCAGGAGCAAAACTTGTTTATTCGGAAAAGTTGGAAAGCAATCTCGAGAAACCTTTCTGACCTGCAGTGGAATTTGAATTCATAACCTCTTGGTTTCCCTTCGAGTCTGCAGATAAGCATTCGTCTTCTGTGCACCCACTGGACCTTCATTGTGAGATAATTTGCAATCGACTTGCTGAGTCGGAAAACAGGAAGTCAGTGGTCAATCAATAATATTATCTGGTGTAACGGAGTCGTCAGTCTAATCATATGAGCTACCCAATGTGTCTCTCTTTTCTTTTCGTTTTTGATAAGCATAATTAATTCATAGATCTAATATTATTGAAGTTAGTGCATCACGCGTGTTTAGGTTACACAAGGAAATAGCATCGTATGTGCGATAAGACATTCTCTCATATTATCTACGTCCTCCTCTTCCGGGATTCGATTGATTTCCGTATTTTTGTTTGCTTATATGGATGAGCATCCTGCAGCGTTTCTTCTCCACTGTACCATGGTCTTCTCTTCTGTCTCGCATGCCTTCTTCTTGCTTCAATGGTATTTGCTTCCATGCGGACCTCAAGCTGGCCCCGCCACCGCCGTCGTCTCTATTCGTCTGACTATCCCTGAGGGGAACGGACATTAACCCCCCCCCCCCCCGGACAAACCCCAGGCTAGGACAACTCTCGGGTAGAACATAAGTTGCCTATAAGCGGGGTTGTCCGGGGGGGCTGTCCGGGGGGGCTGTCCGGGGGGGGGATGAAAGGTTCTAGCTTAAATTGGAGCTGGATGGATGAAAATTATTGCTATTTAAATAGAAGTTGGATGAAACGAATTTTTGCCTAAATGGAAGCTGTATTGATTACAAGGATTCGTGCTGTGCTAAATTATACCAATAGGTATTAGCCTCTTATCGCAATGACTGAAGGACACTTGTTACTAATAAGTTACAAGTTCACGCCTGAATGACAGTGAGAGGTGTTTACCCGTATGACACTAACTAGTTGACACAGCACCGCGAACTGGATAATTAGCCTAAGTTTGAGCAAATGATACCTACAGAAATAAGCTGTTTGCACAGCGAAGGGGGAATTGTCCGGGGGGGGGGGGGGTCAATGTCCTAGGCTAAATCTAGGGGAATTGTCCGGGGGGGGGTGTCCGGGGGTTTGTCCAGGGGGGTTAGCATCCTACATCCTCGACACATATTATACTCGAAAGGAGCCCTGCGTCTCAGACTGGCTCAAGGGACTGTGCTCTTCTCTTTCAGATTGTCCTTGTTTAGAGATGATGCTCTACATTTCAAGCTGTTTGCAGTGGTAAACTGATTTCCTTGACCAATATTCCATCCAGTGGTGGATGTACCGTCGATACTTTAAACTATCGATACTTTAAACTATCGGTTCTAAATCTCCGATAGTTATAAGCACTTGCCATTAGTGGTCCGAAAACAGCAACATATACGCTATAGTTACTTAAAAGGTCCGTAACAGGTTTAGGAACCACTTCCCAGGATGACCTGCAGCGTAATTAATTGGGGATCCGAGATTGCAGGGAACACTTTCCTATTCTGTCTTTCTCAAGTACTCCTGCGACCTTAAACTAATTGCAGTCAGGTGTGTTTTAAAATTTGAACCGTAGATGTTCAAAACAACAACAAAAAGCGAATATAAAATGGAATAAACGTTGTTTAAATAGAATATATAGAAAAAACGGAAAACGAAATATAACTGCACTTTGTTGCATCTTGTGCTTCAGTTTAAAATTAAAAATCTTGTTTACGTATTTTTATTTTCATCAGCAAACAAATTAATATATTACAACTTTATTAGTAATTAGTAAGCATCGTCTTTGTTTCTGCTGGCACAGGTCTACTACCAGCGCAAGAAGTTGCGAGCGGAGAAACGAGCGCGAGAGAAGGCGGCTTTGGCAAGCAGCAGCGACCAAGCGATCACTTCTTCGTCGACCTTGCAGCAGCAGGGCACGGCGCCGACTCTGTTGCCGGCGAGCAGCGGTGGCAGTGGTGCTGGCGGGGCAAAGAAGGAGAGACGAGGATTGAACGATGGATATGATGATGACAACCACGACTATGTCGTCACTCCTGGAGAGACGTGGCTCGACAGATACCACATCGAGTCACTCATCGGGAAAGGATCGTTTGGAGTCGTAAGCAAACCACGGTCTCCTTCCATCTGAAATCGAATTTCTGGTTTACAATAAGGGAGTGTGCATGAGAGGGAGGGATGGGAGGGAGGGTCAGTGAAATTGAAAGAGGGAGCGGATTAAGGTGGGGGGAGGGTGAAGAGTCGCATTTAGCATTGTACAACGTAGGGTTGTAATAAGACAAAATTAATGAATTATAAATTACCCGTGTGAGAATACGGCTTATATAATTTAAAAATATAATTTAAGTATAATTTAAATATATTTAAAATGTGATTTAAATATATTTAAAATATAATTATATTAAAAACAATGTTAGTTATTTCTAGCTGATGATCACATGCACTTTGATTGATTGAATTTGATTGATTGATCTATCAATGATTGATTGATTGAACGATCGATTGATACACAAGATATGGTCACTTTGTCTTTTTTGGACGTCAAGCGACAAGTCTAAACGCTGGGCTACCAATTTGTCCACCACGCCCCTTCCCCCAACGCCCCTCCCCCCATCAGTATAATGGTCATCCACTCCATTTCCTCCTACTCCTCCTCTCCCTGCAAGGAACATCCCATCATTAAGATTCATCTGACGAACGGAAATTTCCTACACACATGAATTCATCATCGGTCGAATACATCTGATAAGACGGACAGACAGCGGCGCAGATTCGAAAGGAGATTAGACGAATCTGTATGGCGAGAGAGGGACAGCATACGATACATGCCATGCTCATTTATGTAGCGCCTGCGCAGACCACTTCTACGGCGCCCGCAACAGATCTATCATTGAAAGAAGTTCTTATCTGTGATTTCTTGGAAGGAATCTGCAGGAAATCGGATATATAATGATATTATTATTCGCAGAGGAGAAGATCATTCATGGATGGAGATAGAAAATATTTTCAAACCGTAGCCAGGAAGTTTTTTCACAGCTTGCTTGTGACTGGTGTCTGATTTGTGGCTTATTTATTATTATTATTATTATTATTATTATTATTATTATTATTATTATTATTATTATTATTATTATTTATTATTATTATTATTATTTATTATTATTATTTTTTTGCCTGAGATGATAAAGATCTCTCAGGCTGTAAAGGTTAAAATTGGGTTATACAGGGTGGGCCAAAAAAAACCCCCCCCCCCTAGGTTTTTTGCCAATATTTTGGCCAGAACTAAGAATTTTGAAATGAAATTTTGCAGTCTTAAAGGCAATTCATATTTACACACGATAGCCAGATTTCATCTAAATATATCAAACGGGACAAAAGTTATATCAGTTTTAGTGAGGCCACCCCCCGTTTTTTGACGACTCAAAAACGAAACGCAAAAAAATTAGGTTTTTTGCCAATATCTTCACCAAAAGTAAGAATTTCGAAATGAAATTTTACAGGCTTCAAGGCAATTCATATTTACATATGAACGCCAGATTTCATAAAAATATTTCAAACACAACACAAGTTATACCACTTTTAGCGGAACCACCCGTCGTTTTTGACAATTCAAAAACGAAACACAACAAAAAAGTAGCAACAACACGATTTTATTAAGTCTCTTCTCAAATAACTGTTGTCAAATGAACTTGGTAGTGCTTCACAACTTGTGTTCAATGTGCCCACCACCAGTGCCAAAACTTCTTTTGAGTCTCTTTGCAAAGTTCTTGATGGACCTGTTGATTAATCTGACAGATTCCTTATTTACCAATTTGATATCATCTTGCTAAGTGACTTCTCAGTGACATGCAGGTATACGCTGGTACCCTGTTTATTTTTTAAATAGTGATAATAATGATCATCTGGCAATATGAAGGCTGTTTGATAACAATTATTTGAGATGAGATTTAATAAAATCGTGTTTTTGCTACTTTTTGCTGCGTTACTTCTTTGAAACGGCAAAAAAATGGAGGTGACCTCACTAAAAGTGGCATAACTTTTGTTCTGTTTGAAATAAGTTGATGAAAATCGGTCTTCATGTGTGGATATGAATTGTCTTTAAGCATGTAAAATTTCATTTTGATATTCCTACTTCTGGCCAAGATATTGGCCAGAATAATTGAGTTGATTTTTTGTTACTTTTTGTTGCGTCGGGTTTTTGAATCGTCAAAAAACGGTGGGTGCCTTCACTAAAAGTGGTATAACTTTTGTTCTGTTTGAAATATTTTGATGAAATCTCGCCATATGGTGTAAATATGAATTGTCTTTAAGACTGTAAAATTTCATTTCGAAATTCTTACTTTTGGTCAAGATATTGGCAAAAATCTTAGGGGGGTCTTTTTTTGGCCCACCCTGTAGATTCTCGTCTCCAATGTAGTGCTCAAGTGCTTCTAAATGCTGCGATGCTATTATTATATTTATTGTTATTATTATTATTATTATTACACTATTATTATTTTGCGCTGAGATACTTCGCTACGAGAGACTTAGACATTATTATTAATTAGGATAATTATCTGAGCTTATTATTAGTATTATTGTTATCCATTTATTATTTTCAACAAGCAACATCAGCAACAGGAAGTACAACAAACAAAGGAAGCGATTATTATTATTATTATTATTATTATTATTATTATTATTATTATTATTATCGTCATCATACAGTGCGAGTGAAATTGACGAGTTCAACTTAGTGAGGAAAAGAAGCAGGGTGAGTGAATCTGGTCTGAATACAGTTGATCAAACTCAAGTTTTATTGAGCCGCTGTTTTATAGCTTTTCGTGAAGAGTCATCATAGAAACTTTTACAGGTACAACATTAATCAGAGATAAAGGTAGCCGACTTGTTTACACTCTTCAACAGAAACTATAGGAGCAGGAACCATATAGGAACAGGAACCATATGGGAACAGGAACCATAAAAATTATAGGAGCAGGAACCATATAGGAACAGGAACCATATGGGAACAGGAACCATAAAAATTATAGGAGCAGGAATCATATAAGAACAGGAACCATATAAGAACAGGAACCATATAGGAACAGGAACCATATAGGAACAGGAACCATATAGGAACAGGAACCATATAGGAACAGGAAACATATAGGAACAGGAACTATATAGGAACAGGAACCATATAGGAACAGCCGAACAGGAACTATATAGGAACAGGAACCATATAGGAACAGAAATCATATAGTTGAAGCTGTGTTCCTGATGTTAGCAGATCACTTGACAAGGGTGATGCAAACACAGCTAACGATGGGACATAATTATTAACACCCTACTCGACTAATAATTAATAATATTCATTTGTAGACATGAGATTTGATGGACGGTCAAGTGCCAGTGGCGCCAGATTGCGTGTTTATTATTATGCTTCCACGTTTAGTCGCCAATACAAGTACTAACCGCGTGGATGATATGGTGCTTTAACGGCACTTTGTTTACTATGTAGCGCCACGGACACAGCGGAGGCTGACACGTGATCGTGTCGCAAGCACATGAATATTCTTTCAGGTGCTGCTGTTTACGCGACTGTCGAGTCACGTGACGAGGTCAAAGGGCAATGATTAATGGAAGTCACGTCAGGTCAAAGGGCAGAGGGGATCAAAGAGCGGTCATTGACTGTATACGGTGATGGTAAAGTGAGAATTTTTCTGAGGTGCTGGAAAGCTAAGAGCAGGGTGCCAGCGTATTTTTAAGAGCGCTAGGCGTGTCCAAGGGGTTGTTTCGTAATGTGTGGTGGAGGTGCGAGTCCAATTGCAAGTGAGAGACAGACGGACAGAGACAGACACACAGACAGACATATATACAGACAGTCATAGAGTTACACAGAGACAGACAGACACACAGACAGAGAGAGGCAATGAGACTGAGACAGACAGGAGACTGGAGATGGATGCAAAATGAGCTGAGGAGGCAGAGGAAACAGAGAAAGAGGTATTAATAACAATTTACGTTTCAACTTCAAACTGACAAACCGCAGGATGATTACAATTCGTTGTCTGAACGCCTTATAATTATTATTAATCACGAGTTATTACACCAGTCGAATTTAATTGTCGGCAGCCGTGCAAGGCGTCCATCACGCCCACTGCTTAGTTTACCAACGCCATCTGCCGAATGGAAGGTCGAGTGAACCTTTGGGAGGGTATACCGGGAAACGATCCCGCATCCGTGCGCTCTTCGTTCCAGAGTGTTTACCATTACACCAAACACCCCCCCACCCCACCCCTCTGCACCTCTGCATTGGCAAGTCGGTTTCACGATCTCTATCTCGTACTTTTCAATGCATGAAGCATACATTATCCGCAGCATATTGAACACTTGAAATGTCTGGGAGATGCAATAGTTGCAATAGTTGCAACATCGTCTAGCCTGTTGCTGCAACCACCACTGCGCCCTCCTGCGTGTCTATACTTATACACATACTTATACATACTTATACATATACTTATACATATACTTATGCATACTTATGCGTACTTGCAGCCGGCAGATAGTCAGACGAAGAAGCGACGTGATGGATGCGCCTAAAAAGCGAGCAGGGACGACCGATAACTTCAGTCGGGTACACTGTGTCTGTCTGATGCGGACATTGATTTTTTCCCCGGCCGCGGTTGATATTTTCTGGTAGTGGTGGGGTGGGTTGGGGGGGGGGGGAGAGAACGTGGGGGTGATTCTGGTGCCTGTGGTGGAATACTGGGACTGCTATAGTCATTTGTCTCTGTCTGACTGACTGTCTGTTTGTACCTCTGTCTGTCTGTCTGTCTGTTTGTACGTCTGTCTGTCTGTTTGTACGTCTGTCTGTCTGACTGTCTGTCTGTCTGTTTGTACCGCTGTCTGTCTGTCTGTTTGTACGTCTGTCTGTCTGCCTGTCTGTCTGACTGTCTGTCTGTTTGTCTGTCTGTTTGTCTGTCTGTTTGTCTGTCTGTCTTTCTGTCTGTTTGTGTGTCTGTCTGTCTGTCTTTCTCTCCGATCCTGTATGCAAAGCATACCCTACGTGCTGCACATTCCTCCAAGTTATGTCTGGTCAAACCAGGCACTGAATGGCCAGAAGACGTCAGTAATTGTAATCGTAACTCCAGGTTTCTGTAGCGCTATCAGTGTTTAATCTAGTGCTTCTGCTTAGCGGGGGGGGGGGGGGCAATCCGGGTTTCTGGGCGGCGGGGGCGAGGAAAAAATACCGTTTGTGCCACCTTCACCTCTTCTATATTTCTTCCTATTCAGCTACTTCATCCGCCTCTCTCCACACCTCTTCCTCCTCTGCCTCCTCCATCTGCCTCTCCATCCTCCTCTCCCTCCTCGATCTCCACCTCTTCTATTCCTCCTCCTTCTTTAACTCTTTCTCCTCCTCCTCCTCCTCCTCTTCTTCCTCTCCCTCATCCAGGGCGCCAACTCAAAACAAAGACATTTCGTCATTGTTTGAAGCCGTTCTGTGTGTTCGTGCAGCTGATTCCAATCAGATGTGAGCAGCACCAATGCAGCATCAATGCAGCATCAATGCAGCATCAATGCAGCATCAATGCAACAGCTGCTGCACTCATTTAATTTAGTTGGTTTGACGTTTGCAAATGAGTTGTTTCCGATGTCATCATCATAACAACAACAACAATAATGATGATAAAAATAATAATAATAATGATAGCTTTATGGTTAGATTCATCGTTTGTTTTGATGTTCACGCTCGGTATACATACATAATATTACCTCAAGATGAACATGTTTTTCAAGATCTCGTCCAGCACCTGTTTTAGTGTATGTTTATAACCTGTTTTGGAAACAGTTTTTTGCAATTGTTCCAATGCTGTCTGAGTGTGTCTGTGCGTGTGCGTGCTTGCGTGCGGGCGTGTGTGTGTGTGTGTTGTGTGTGCAGCATCTTAGAAGTAGCTTACTTGCTACTGACGATGCTATTATTATCGTCATTACATATCATTACATGGCTGTCATATATAGATCTCCGTGCCTGGATGTTTAACAACAGATGGCAGCTCTGTAAATGATTGAAGCCATAGGAGATGGCTATGTTCAAGTCACTTTGACGCTACTTCTCTGCGGTTGCTGTAGCTGCCGTGTTTGCTCCGCCACTGTCGTAGTGCCAGTCAAAAGATGAAGGAGGAGGAGGAGGGGGCTGATCATCTTTGTGATGAGACAGCATTGTTGAACAGTAACTATAATGAACAGACATTTTCTGCTGATGCCAGTCAAAAGCCTGTGGGAGGAGGAGGGGCCGCACTCATTGCCTCAATATGAACACTGATGAGCATAGATCCCAAACCAGATTATCTGCCCTGATGGGGATTTGAACACCAGCAGAAGACAGTAATCATGTACCACTCTGTCTCCATCTACTCGGTCTCAACTTCTAACTGGTAATCCCTCCTCCTCCTCATTTTCTTTCCTCAAGACTTATTTCTTCTCTCGTTGCCCTGCGCACTGGGAGCGCCTCTGAACAGTTCACCCTGGTAGAAATGCTTTATAAATGCTTTAATACAATACCACTGCACCAGGATTGAGAAAGCCTACTTTACTCTGGGACTGTGGGCTTGTGTGTGCTGACAGTTTTTTCATCGTAAACTACTTCAGAATTGACTTGCTACTAATGAAGTGGTGCTATATAAATCATTCTGCTGCTGCGATGCCAATGCGGTTGTCTTTTAGTGCATTGCAAAAAAGCTGTGTTTGTTCGAACAGGTTGTGAAGGCGTTTGACGCCGTCAAGCAGGAGAACGTTGCGATCAAGATCATCAAGAACAAGAAGCCGTTCTTCAACCAAGCGAAAATCGAAATCCAGCTGCTTGAGATGATGAACAGACATGACGCGGACGACAAGTACTACATTGGTATGCCACCGACGACCCGGGCATTAAAACCCCCGTTCATTATCGGTCTACCCCTGCCCCGTTCACTTTCGGTCCCCCCGTTAATTTTCGGTTGGCTTATCGTTGTTTCCACCTACGTTCTTCCGCCCGTGTTGTGTTGTGGACCCAATCAATGTGGGGGATAATCCCGGATACGAGGGATTAGTCGCAGTTCGGTACCACTCATTCGACCTGTAATTGAAAAATTCCTAATTCTACTCGAGCCAGAGATGCAGGCGATACATAGGTGGAGTTTCTAAATGAGTTGTGTATGTTTGTGTGTGAGTGCGTGTGTGTGTGTGTGCATGTGTGTGTGCGGGTGTGTGCGAGTGTGTGTGTGTGAGAGTGTGTGTGTGTGCGTGTGTGTGAGTGCGAGTGTGTGTGCACGAGTGTGTGCGAGTGTGTGTGTGTGCGCGAGTGTGAGTGTGTGTGCATGTGCGGGGGTGGGGGTGTTTGTGGGCTTTGATACCTAGGTTATGTGCAATGATTGGTTTATTTTGAGTGCATTGGTTTTCAAAGCTGTAGCGAAACGGTTTTCTGTGTCCCTGTTGACGATAAGAAGTTTTCTGTCTCGTTAGTCATTGTTTGGTGAAAATAGAATAAAAAAATTACTTGTAGATTCATGCGTTCAATTTTTTACTTATACCAAAGAGAGACTTTTTCATCTATGAATTTAACTTTTTTATATTATTTCAATGTTTATTTTAACTTAAATCAAAGAAACATAATTTTTCATCAGGGAATTTAATCAACTGCTAGATCTAAATACTAATTGTTTTATTTGTAGTGAAGCCACAATCATTAATTTATGAATTTAACTGTTTTTTAAAATTATTTAAATGTTTAGTTTTGCCCAAATCAATTAAGCATTTTTTATCAATGAATTTAATTAATTAAATGCTTAATTGTAGTGAAGCTAAAGAAGCATTTTGTCCACCACAATCATCTCTGCCTCGTATTCGAGATGCTCTCGTACAATCTATACGATCTTCTGCGTAACACCAACTTCCGCGGCGTTTCTCTCAACCTCACGCGAAAGTTTGCACAGCAGATCTGCACGGCGCTCCTGTTCCTCGCATCGCCCGAGCTCAACATCATCCACTGCGACCTCAAACCGGAAAACATTCTGCTCTGCAATCCGAAACGAAGTGCCATCAAAATCATCGACTTCGGCAGCTCCTGTCAGCTTGGCAAGCAGGTTTGTTTGTCTCATTCATGCATTCATTTAAGAGATTTTTATTTATATAGCGTCTCTTTAGGGGCGTCTACTCGGAAGCGCTCCCGACACAACCCCGGCGATAGAGAACACTCTTGAGAGAAGAGTAGATATGATGCCATATAATTACTTGTTGATTAATATTTCAGTTACAATTTCATATGTCTTTGTGTTGTGTGTTTGTGTAATGTTACAATCCAGGTTATGTTTTGTCTTGTATTGCAGATGTACAGCTACATACAGAGTCGCTTCTATCGTTCGCCAGAGGTTTTGCTTGGAGTGTCGTATGACCTTGCAATCGACATGTGGAGTTGCGGATGCATGCTGCTCGAAATGCACACTGGTGAAGCGCTCTTTCCAGGAGTCGATGAAGTAGGTTTCTAAAATCGACGTACAATAGCCAACTCAGCTATAAATAAATGCACTGAATCTATACTGTTTATGGGAAGATGAGACGGTGAGGGAGAGGACTGGCCACCAGCTCTCAGATGTCGTAGCTAAAATATACAGTTACTGGCACTTATGTATATACTCTACCCGAAACTGATAGTCATGACGAAGCCATCGATCCATTCGGCCACTGGCTGATAACTAAGATTCTATTTCTGTTGATGATAAATGATTTTTTGCACAATGCCAGTATTATAGTCACTCCTGAATCAGGAGACGCGAAAGATGAGCTAAAAGCTTGCATGAATCTTGATCCCTCTTTCTTGATTACCGTACTACTCATACATATGTTTGTTGCTTAATTAGGTAGTAATTAAGTGCTAGTAATAATAGGATACTATTACTATGACTGCTGCTGCTGTTACTACTGCTGCTGCTGCTACTACTAACACTACTACTAACAATAATAAATATTCTTATTATATTAATTAATAGTAATAATAATAACACCACTGGGATTATGTTTGTATTACTGTAGTAACGATAGTTTTCTTTTGGGTCAGGGGCATTGCATGTAAGTTTCATCTGCATAATAGTGCTACATAATTTGTTATTGTTCAATTTCAATTGTAGTTTGATCAGATGATGAAGATTGTTGAGGTTCTTGGAATGCCTCCTCGCCATTTGCTCGATCGAGCGTCGAAAACGTCGACGTTCTTTGAGCAACGAAGCGATGGAAAATATATTCCAAAGATAAAGGATGGCCGCCAGGTGTGAATTATATTTGCATATCCATTCATTTATTGATGCATCCATTCATTTAAGGAATTTATATAGCACCCTGTTCAGATTAAATCGTTAGAATCTGCAGCCCTACAAAATACCTTGGATACTGATTGTATGTATTTACCTTCGATACTGATTCTATGTATGTATACCTTGGCTACTGATTGTATGTATTTACTGTACCTTGGATACTGATTGTATGTGTTTAAATTGGATAAGTACTGATTGTATGTATTTACCTTGGAGACTGATTGTATATATTTACCTTGAA
This sequence comes from Lumbricus rubellus, assembly GCA_945859605.1. NCBI lineage: Eukaryota > Metazoa > Annelida > Clitellata > Crassiclitellata > Lumbricidae > Lumbricus > Lumbricus rubellus. The sequence goes on along the minus strand of OX243813.1, from coordinate 50,747,450 downwards.
CACTGATTGTACGTATTTACCTTGGCTACTGATTCCATGTATTTACTTTGGATACTTTGCCTTGTTATTAACAGTACCACTTACCCGGATCACGGCGCTTAAAGGACGTGTTAGGGGTGGACTCAGGAGGCCCGTACGGCCGCAGGGTGGGTGAACCAGGCCACCAGCCTGCAGACTACCTGAAGTTCTACGATCTTGTGATTCGAATGCTGGACTACAATCCAAAGTCAAGGATCACACCATACTACGCACTGCAGCACAACTTCTTTAAACAGACGAACGACGAATCAACGAACACTTGCAGCAACGTCGTCGCTTCCACCTCTTCAATCGGCAGCCAGGGGGCGGTAGTTGCGGGCGTTACTCAGGTAATGAATTATATCGGTAACCATTCAGTTTGGAATATCGTTTATCGTTGATTTCTGAATTAGCGCCATCATTCATTAATGAATTATCGGATACAATTATTTCTGAATTATCGATTACAATTCATTAATGAATTATCAATTATCGATTAGTTCTGATTTGTCAGTTACCATTCATTAACCAATTATAATTTGTTACTTTACTGTTACTATTGTTTTTTGAATCATCGGGCAGCATTCGTTCCTGAATTATCTCTGTATTCATCACTAAAAGTGATTCACATTTCGGTGTGACCTTGCGTTTTTCATTAAAAATTAATTTAATAATAATAAATACATCGGCAAAAAATAATAATATTTAATAGTCGGTTGCTAACTTGCTAGTCATCACTGAATTAGCAGAACTTACCATTCGTTTCTGAATTATCGGTTGCCAATGATTTCTCAATAATCTGTCTCTATTCATTTCTGAATTTTCGCTACCGATTCGTATTAACTTCCTTTGTCCATTCTTCAGATCTGTGAAGCAGGACCATCGTGCAACAACGATTCATGGCCGCTGAAACTTGGACCGGAGCCGAACGACGACAACGCGACCGCTTTTCAAAGTCGACATTCGTCGTCGAAGAGCAGTCGCAGTCACGAAGAGCACGTCACCGCCGCCGACTCCTGTCTTCGACACCACCACCACCACCGAGACAAAACACGACACCACAAGGCGGCAATGGAGACGTAGAGACAACCGTGACAAGACCCTAGGCCCTTCGTCGGACTGTACTGACTTACATTGAGTCGGTGGCTCTGCACAGGGTTGCAGACCTTGCGCCCAGAGGGAGGATGTAATTTCGTTCAAATGTGGCGGTGCAGGATGGTTACGCGTAGGGAGGTGTTCTTCGCGAGCTGCCACTAGGTGGCGGTGTGCTCGATGCATGCTCAACTGCGACGAGTAGCGAATGGATGAGCGAAGTAAGAGTTGTGCTGTTCGAGACCTTGAAGCGTTGTTGTGCGTGTACGTGTGTGTGTGTGTGCACGCAGTTAGGTAGAGTTGTCGTAGAGCATGCTTTTAGGAACTTGGGCGGTACGGTGAATTTATTTGCAGACTGTCGAACCTGTCCTACTGGTTGTGGAACCGCATGATGTAGTCTTCTTGTCCAGATGTAGGGGAGAGTTGCAATAGTTGGAGACCTGTAATCTCAGAGTACTGTCTGAAGTCGTCAGGTACTAGAGCTCTCCGTTGTTTTCCAAACTTATCCGTTCGTTCGCGGAGGGCGTAACACCGCCCCCTCCCCCGAGTTGGAATTGGGAAGGAACTGCAATCGGATTTTGTGTTGTTTGACTATGGGTGCTGTTTGCGTGATAACTTTTGTCACGTTTTGTCGACTGTGTGGCAACGCCGCCATCTCCAGCATGTAGTTTTTTTGACAGTATTTCAAGCCAAAAGTGTTGCCGCATTTGTCAAATTATGTCGCTTACGAGTTCTGTCGCGTCTTTGTAAAGCGCAAGGACATCACGCGTTTGCATGTCACGCGTTTGCATGTCACGCGTTTGCATGTCACGCGTTTGCATGTCACGCGTTTGCATGTCACGCGTTTGCATGTCACGCGTTTGCATGTCACGCGTTTGCATGTCACGCGTTTGCATGTCACGCGTTTGCATGTCACGCGTTTGCATGTCACGCGTTTGCATGTCACGCGTTTGCATGTCACGCGTTTGCATGTCAAGTGCTGCGGTTCAATGCGCTGTGAAATGGTCGTTTGGGGCTCGTCCATATATTACGCATGCAAAGAAATCGTTATTTCGATCACCCCCTATCCTCTGTTGCAACTTGGACATTTTCTGGAACTCCCCCCCCTCTATATGTATGTGCAATAATTAGCATCGCTAACCCCTCCCCCATTACAAAAGTTGATTAGCTAAAGTCATCTATAAAATATCTAGTTTATTTATTTTTGTTAAACATCATATTTCCTAGCTAAAATTTGGTAACTGTTATGGTTTGCTGTTTATATCTGAACAGAATTTATATTATAACGTAATCAAATGCCACCGGACGACGACTATAGGATAATAAATAGGCTAAATAATGTGGACGTCGTAATTAGATTTATTTTATATACGTAGATTTTCTAGGGACGTCCTCCCACCACCACTGTATGCACTTGTACGCAAATTGTCTAAATCTGTGGACTCCTCCCCTCTCTGCATGCACAATATATGGACAGGTCCCACTGCATACGTAATATATGGACAGACCCCCCCCCATGAAGCCATCTACTGGCCACCGATGGTACTTAATTTAATCCTTTAACAACGAGCTACGTTGGTTTCCCAGTTGTGCTTAGTACACTCTTGTCGCTAAAGCGTTGAGCGATTTTGCATTTTGTTTAGATGCATGTGCGTGCGTAGGTATGTTATATATGTAAATAAAATAATTATATAGTTCGTTGTGACGTCATTCTACAGTAACTACGGTCTGTGTGTGTGATAACGTAAGAGCTCTCTCTGCAAAGTCAATGTATACTTGATTTAGGAAATTTCTCAACGTTGCAGAGCAGACTCGTCTAGTGTGGATTGGTGACCAGGGCTTCTACCCCTACACAGGGCGGGGCGCAGCTGGAGCCCAGTGATAAACAAGGGGTATGAGATATGAGCCATGTTGTGAGGGGAGGCCACCTTGGAGGGAAGGAGTGGGATTGTTTAAGGCGGGGGGTAGAAGCCCCTAATGGTAAGAAATAGTGGATTTCAAACATGGAAGGAACTTGATGTCCTATGTAAATGAATAGTTTGAAAATGTCTTTGGAATGGTTTGCTGTGCTGAATGTCATTAGGTACCTTTTGATGTCTTTTTAGAATCAATGTCTATCTACAGAGTGACACCCCCCACCCGTCTAAACCAAACATAGTTGGGGGATTAGCAGCTGTTCGCTCAGTAGCATAACCGAGGGCTTCGGTAGACCCAGACATTTCATGGATGCCAAGAAGTTGTGAAAATGTGTTGTGTGGTTTGTGTTTGTGTGGTGTGTTTGTGTGCGTTTGTGTGTGTGTGCATGCACTTGACTTCACAGAACTTCGGTGTCCATGATTGGAATTCTGATAAAAAATGTGTCTGTCCTAAGCCCTCGGTGTCCTGGATGTTTGTTGTTCGCAACTGCAGTTTTGTGTAACCTAGAAACATTTTGTCCTACAAGTGACCAACAACATTCCAGGTCGACGGAATTGTAAACTCCAAATTTCCAAGGCGCTACTCTAAAGCTAAGCACAGGGCACGAACTTGTCAGAGGGTTGGCCCACAGTGAACCCTTTACCGCCCAAGGGTATGGGATTTCATATACTGCACTTTGGTCGGTTAAGGGTTAAACCAAAGATGGCGTCTCAGTAGGACATTGTGAACGCAAATGTATGACAATGAGCCATTTCAGATTTTAAAGATGCCACGATTTCTCTATGTTTTCGTTCTGTTTTGTGATCGATATGTTTTAGAATATGACTTTACAAAAAAGATTAGCTTTACTTAAAACAACTAGCTTTATCAATATTATATGTGAATTTTGTTTGGACAGTTGCCCCATGATTGTTGGTGTTTATTAGTTTGTCTGTTTTATTTATGATTGCTTGTTAATTGTATGCTACCGTCGTCAGCTTAGCCATAAATGAATAATCTTAACATCCAAAATTCTTTTGCCAGTTTTAAATAGTATGGGTTAATTAATTGTTGGGAAAGGCCACATAAATCTTGCCTATGGTTTGTACCAGTGTTTTAGTTGTCAAAAAAGAGCTGGGGGTTGAAAATTTTAGACTTTTTTGTTTGTTCGTGCAGGCACCGATGTGGGACAAGAGTGCTGCTGAATTGGAGTGGCACCATATAGCAGGGCTTTTTTAGCATGCAGTTCTACACAAAATGTGTAGTTCTAAATGAATTTGTGTGACCATAAATGCATTTTTGTGCAGTCGAAAATAGCTCAAATTGGTCATTGTCATCCGATTGAGAATAATTTAGCATGGGCTGCATGGAGGATGGGAAGGGAGAGAAGGAGGGATTGAGCAGTTTTAAAAATACTGTAAGTAAAGCACGGCTGTATAAATGTTTGGTTACAATTACAATTACTTAGTTGAGGGTTAGAGCACATGAGGGGAAATTGATTGAAGAACTAACAGCTAAAACACTGGTCTGTACAAAATTTAGATTAGGATTTTAAGTATGTATGTAATAATATTTTAGATGGGATGCAAGTCTGATTTTATGCATTGGTTTTACTTCTGTGGATTTAAACTTCCCGACGAATATTTATCACAAGTGAAGACTGCAAAACAAGACAAAACTGCATCGAAATGACTAAACGCGCGGCGAGAATAGAAATTTTTCTGCTTGATCTTTGTCCCCTTAATCTCTCCGCTTCATTGATTTGCTAACAATTAATTATTGTTGTCTGGAAGGGTGATACGCTGCTTTCATTTTGAAAGGCAAGCTGCATTTCTAAAGAAATTTTTATTGAATGGCCGTCTTTATTCATTCTTGAATTGGCGTGTGTACAAATTTCTATCATTAAACGAGCAATTACTTAGCGTTGTTCCATGATGATATATCTGCAAACTAGGCATACAAAGCTGATAAAATCACGTGGACTTAGCGACTTGAGTGTGGCTGCCTTTGCTGTTTCATTAGCGGAAGTGCCTTTAACTTGCGTCGATAAGCTCAATTCTTCAATTTAAAAGTCGGCATTACCGCTATCTTCAGCATGCATACAAAAAAGTTGCACATCTTCAGTGTAAAGTCAGGAGTATGTATTTATCATCTGCAGGCCAGAAGATATTGTGAAGGCTGAAATAGCTCAGTTTGTCAAGTATACCATTCTACAGATTGAGCGAGTGTGTAGCTAATGACCATGGAACTTTTGAATGAAAAATCATCAAACACAACATGACATATTACCGATCCTCAAAATGCATACTTGTGACACGTAGTCGAACCTCTCACTTACAAGTCAAACTGCATAATAATTAATAATAATAAATATGACAATTTACACGGCGCCGTAACACGGCCATGCTGTTACAAGACACCTTACAAAACAGCTAAGAGGCGGGATAAACCCTAGAGAACAAGTGTGTTTCTAGCATGGATTTACTGCATGTCAAGCTATGCACTTCAGAAATTCAGATAAAATGGTAAAATATTTTCAACCATTTATTCATACCGCTGCAAATGAAAAAAGATTCACAATCTACAGTGCTTTCGGCAAAGCTTTATTTTTGAAGAAGTTGTTTGACTACGGCGATCACAGCTCGGTTGATATCGGCCGACGAATTAATACCAAGTTACGCTAAAGAACTAAAGTTTTGCCACACATCAAATCTAAGATCCACGACGTCTTTACAGCTTCAGTTTATGAAGCGTGTTCCAAATTTAGTAGATCCTGGAGCCGGCTGTTGTGGATCGTACTTCGGAGGGTCGGGAAGCGGCTCCGGGAGTTTGATGTCGGTCTGCGGCTTTGGTCGATTCGTATGATGAACTCTCACCTTGGAGAAGTAACCATGACCCGGGCGCTCTTGTCCAAGACTTTCGAATATGCACTTATCAAATGTGGCTTGTGTCTTGCGGCACCTGTAAACAGAAGACAAGCCACTTCAAATTATAATTATGCAATTGAGGTATTAGTCTACAACTTGTGGAACTTCCGCAGCAGCCATACAGGATGATGGAGTGAGCTGATGGGAGGTCAAAGAATGAGATGGATACTTTGGAGCAAGACCCAACTGAGACTTGAGGACTAAAATAACTTTGAATTGGTATTTGGGCATTGGGAGGGAGCCAGTGAAGATGTTCAGCCATGAATTCAGAGATTTGGGGAAATTGAGGAAAATGATGCTATAAGAAATTCATGAATGAATGAATAAATTAATATTATACCATTATGCTACATCCTGGCTAAATTCGCACGAAATCCAAATGCAGAAATACACGACAGGACATCACTCAAAATGATAACAAGTGACTAAACGTTCAGACACGTTTCTTGTAACTTAATGTGGCCAACGAGACCTACAGTAAGACATGAGTCTACAGGCATTTTATGGTAATCCGTCATCCATCCTTGCAGCAGCCGCAACTACTAGCTTGCCAGACAACATCCACATTACTAGAAATTCAATTAAACGACAACAACAGTACTGTCAACAGCTAGTCAAAGTCAGTGCTTGCACAAAGTGCTCTTTAAACTGGGAGGTTCCTCGGGCTCTCACGATAAGGACACTGCAAAATACTTGTAGCGTTTTGTTCCATGCGTGGTGTTATATAAATTGACAATAGTCTAAAGTTACTTTCAAAGCCAGGCATCGTACCGCTTGAAGTGCATGTCATCTCCTGACGTGTCGATGCATTTCCAGTACTGAGTGAACTCTCCAGCACACTGGTTCTTCACCCGCTGGAAAAACTCGAGACCACAACGAGTCACCTCCTTGCCTTCATTGATGCACTTCCTCGGGTCCTTCTCTTCCGCATTGCAAAGCATAAACTCCTGAAACAACAAGACATTTCAAAGTTAATCATTTCAATTTACTTATTTTACAATCATTTTCAAGGCTAACTATAACATTAAAACCACTATTTAAATGGTACAGCAACCTGTTCAGTCGTGTGCCAAATATACATTCCAGCGACTGCAAGTTTGAGTCTCCTGAACGCAGTCCACATAACTCATTATTTACAGATGCTTCTCTCTCATACCTCAAACTCAGATTTTCTTATTTGCATGTGCAGCAAATGTACGAAATGAAAATAATAATCAAATAATTACGACACCGCACTCTGAATTAATTTTACAAAACACAGTGGCTCGGCTACTGAATAAGATTGGAGAGAATTGGAAGTGGTCTGGAATGGTAAATTCGTGAGTACATCAGCCCGATCCCCTATATGCAGTGAGTAAACAAATATGACTATCCCAGATTGGAGCACTCTGACCTAGAGCCTAATATTTTTGCGAAAGTAAGTGAGTGAGCTAGTGTCTGCACTGAAGAACAAGTATGTAAGTTTACTGGCTTCGCGAATGTCAGTTCGTGTCAAGTCAAGCGTCGTGAGGGTCGTTTAGGATCAGCATTAGGCGTTGTGTCTTTACTTTGTTGTTTCTATTAAGTGTAGGTGCACTGAGTGCGTTGACGAAAGATTTGAATGCCTGGAGATCGGAATAATACAAGAGTTGTACAGTCGAGGAGATTGATTTCATAGAGTCTGCGAAGGTACTCGGTTTTGAATTAATTTAGGAGGTTCTAAATTAAAGACAGAACATCAAAGTGGATTCAACCCTGGATTTCAAGCAAATGAGTGATTTAAGGAAGGGAGTGATATGGTAATACTTGGGTGTCCTGGTAACAGCTCAGGAAATTAATTTAGGTTTGGAAGGGATGCGTCGGGCAACGCTCACTTTGCACTGGTTGTCGCAGTACTTTCCAAATTGGTGAGCTCCTGCTCGGAGTGGAGCAGAGCTGAGGCCAATCTCAGGAACCGTTAGATCTTCATACGAAGGCAGCCAGTCTTCGTTCGTGAACGGCATTTTGAAAGACTTCTAACGAACTAATACACGACCTTCACGCCAACACGGCCACCATGTTCGCCTCCAAACAACATTAGTCAATTTCGCCACATATACATCGCCCAAGGAAAAAAATAGCCCAACTATTGCGAGACTGACCTCTCATTTAACAACAAACAACAACAAAGATGCACAAGAAAAAAATGCAATTTAGTTTGCGTCAAAGGGTAGCCACAAAATGCAAAACAGCTCCAAATTGAGTGCTTCCTTTCCAGTTAAAATCTTGTAAGCTTTGACTAGATCACCTCTAGGCCTACTCCTCCCTCCATCTCTAAAAGTGGTTAATCCTTAGCCTACATCAACAACCTTCCTTTGTAGGCCTAGTTCGTAGATCAAACCTTGCAGCGCCAATTTTGTAGTCCGTCTTTGCTCTTTTCTGGTTTTTCACGATGCATTAGGCCTAGACTATCGTTGTTTTGTTAATTTCGAGTAGGACTCTTTCAGAAAGCACCAATGAAATCTTTGTTCCCTTGCCTAGGAAATTTGCAATTTTTAATGTCCTACTTTATGTACTCAGTTGCAATAATTATATCAACGTATGCATTGAATTAAACAAAATCATTTTATTTTTTATACATGCCTAGGCCTATAGGCCCATATAATAATCATGCATTAGGCCTAGGCCTATTAGGCCTACTCAGTGCCGCAGCACACAGAGCTGCAAATGTTGTTGTTTAGCGTCTCTTAATTAGCCAATTATTTCGGGTGATGCCCTCATTCTAAATATCAGACTAAGCAGAATAGATAAAAGTTCAAAGTTCATGCGAAAATAATGATAAGAAATTAATTTTCTTGACTTGACATTGCCCTCTCTGGTGGTGGTGGTAAGCGGCTGTTATAAAAGACGACGAGTGCCTAGATGCAGTCAGGGATGTCACTCATAGCTTTTCCCATCTAGATCTAGGTTTTCGGTCTTATTTAGGTTTTTAGTTTTTTTGGTCAGGATCTGGCTTTTTCTCACGTCGGTTTTTCAGACTTTTAGAATAAAAATTGATTTAATAAAAGATAAAAATGCACAAAGGACATAAAAAAGTCGATAATGTTAGTAAATTTGGACAAGAAATTGCATATTTTGGAGCGAAAGACTAAAAAAGGTCGTCATCGGGAAGGAAAAAAGAGCAAATTTGAATCGTCGGATGTCTGAAAAAAGGTCGTCAGAAATCTAGCCGGAAAATAAAGAAATCCATGTATTTTTCTGCAGGGCTTAAACTTTAAAATGTGCCAGGACGGTCATGGACGGCGTCCATGCACTTATTTTCAAATTTGAACGCCGTCTTGCCACTTATTTCGCCAGCCACATTTGAAAGTTTAGGAGCGTCTATGCGCTTCTTTTGGAAAGGCAAGGGGCGAGGGCGTCCAGGCACTTATTTTGTACACTTTTAGCACTGTTTTTCTGAGAAATTGTCAATCTAATCTTTTATAGCCTTTTTTCTACCCGATCTGACTTTATACAAATTTCCGAGTGGCATCCCTGGATGTAGTGTTGCTATTTTCGTCTGCTGACCGGAAGAGGCGTGCAATATTTGCGTTTCAGAGAATGAGAAGAAGCAAGCAGAACTGAACTGAAGACGAACGAATGTTTAAGACTATGGAAAATTTTGGCTTTATAAAATGTTTTGCGATTCGATTTCTCGTCGTATGGCTCTTCTGCCACTGTCCGAGCGTCGCCAACGCAAGCAGTTCAAGCCCGAACGAAGAGAAAATGCATCAGATCGACAGCCTAAACATACTGGTCTTCGTCTGCCTTCTCATCTTGACTGTGCTCACGATATGGATGTTCAAACATCGCCGCATTCGATTCGTACACGAAACGGGTCTTGCTGTTGTTTACGGTGAGAGATGTGTGAATTGCCGATCCATTTTATTCGATTATTAGTTATATTTAATTGTGAATGTTTAGTTTGTTTTCTCGGCCTGGAATAGAAAGTGTCCCAAATATCAGGCATTGACGTAACAGGTTGTTTGTTTTGAAGAGGCGCTATATAAAAAAAACTGCATGATAGTTGACCGTCGATGAGGGTGCGGTGTCGGAAAGGGGAAATGTGGGCAATTAAAAATTCTGGAAATTTAACTCTCGAGAGGATGCTACTTATGAGTCATCAATGTCCATCATCACCATTGCACCTCAGTAAATGTTTATGTTATGTGACTGACTGTTTAAAATGTATTACCTAACGTGTTTAAAAGAAATTTTGTCAGATGTGATTTATGCTTCTGCAACACTAGAGAAGTCAGCTGTTATGAGTACATTGACAGTACAGTGGTAAGGGAGAGGATTAGTCAAAACACACATCTGCTGGGTTAAGAAAACATGAAGTCATTTCTCTTTATAACCATGGCTTCCCCTCAGGCTGGCTTAAAGAAATGGACTTCTTCATAAAACTAATAGAAAGTATCTGACTGAGTCATAGTTCATAGTTAAGTCTAGCTGTGGAAATTTACTGGGTTAGAAACAATGGAAGTGTTGCTGCAGGATAGGTCACATGCTTTCATGTATGTAGAAAGCATTCTGTGAGGAGACCTTTTAAAGAGAGTAAATGGAATAACATAGTGGTGGCCTGCTATATATATATATGGGCCACAGTAGTTGTTTGATGCACAATTTTTAGAATGTGTGTGATATCAACTTTTGACTTATTTGAGGCTGAAGATCTGTCTTCTATTCCATTTTGTACTCACTATTTCTTCCATGTTGGAATGATTTTGTTTGTTTTTTTGTCTCATAATTTGGATTTATCCTTGAACATACTCAAAATCAGTTCATGACTTTGCAAAATTATTTTAAAGCGGATGTTGACATGACTGAGTGCAGTAACAACTTTTAAACACGGTTAATTTTTATTTATTTTATCGTTTACAGCCATTTCAGAAAGTTAGTCCTGAGTTAAAAATTAACTATTTTATTTATTTCTCGCATTTGTTACAGCGCTCGTTCAAGCTCTCTACTCAGAGACGCTCCCGGCTAAAGCGCGGACACTGAATCTGAGTTTCGCGCCGAAGCGTATGAGCAATTGCGAGTGAAGGACTTGCTCAAGGTCCCTAAGTGGCGGCTTGAGGTGGATTCGAACTTGAAACCCTGCGGCTCCAAGGCACCGACTACACCACTGCACCCCACAATAATTACAGTGGTTCTCATTTCTGGTTAAGGGCTCATCGTGGGCGCGATCATTCGCTACACGATAAGTACGCCGTCGAAGTCGTCCGCAACTGTGGAGCTAGATAATCTGACGGAGCCGCCCGATTTCCTAAACCTGCGGATGTTGCTTCCAAATGAAAGCGCCGATGTTTACCAGTATCGACTGGAGTCCGTGGTTGATGAAGCTGAGCCGGAACTGGAAGAAAAAGTGAGAATGTTATGCTGGCTAAAACCATTGTTATCAAATTTAGGTTTATTGTTATTTGTTGCAGTTTAATGCATTTGAGAGGAGATGCTGGTTTGCTATGTTTCACTTGATGTGTAGAGTGATTAACAAATTAGATTGCTTTACGTTGTAATAATAGGTAATGTAATTAGTAATTTCTTTAGCAACGCTCCCAGTGCAAGAACTCCAATGAAAAAGTAGGTCTTAAGAAGAGAGAAAGAGATGTAGATAGAGACCCAGAAAGACGAGTCTCCCACATTGAGTGGAGGGAAGGAAATTCAATTTAATATATAAGGAGGACTCAATGATGGTAAAGGATCAAGTTTGAGCAGTAGTGGCCGTAGCTACTAGACATTAGTTCTGGTGCTTTAAGTGCATTCACATTAAGTGGACTATTAGGACTATAGGAGTAGAGACATGGAGGAAATAGCAATTGCCTTATCCTGATTTTTTATATGCTTCACCAATGATCAAGATTTTAGGATTTTTCTAGAGGTTTGTTATGGTGGGATCATGGATGTCTCACTGAGTTGCGCACGTATTTGTCTTCATATGTTATTTCACCAAATGTGGTGTGTTGCTTTTTATGAGATTAACATAAATATTACAGCTTACGGTATGTAATTCTTGTGATATCTAATTCTAAATGTCTGGACAGAAGAAATGAATTTTCATGTAGTAACTCCAAAGTTATTTTATCATTGCCTATTTCATCCACTGCTCTGACCTTGCAAGACCTCACAAGATCAAATAATTTATAAAATTATTTGCACTGTAATTTAAATACAATCAAATGTGAAATGACTTTACTCTAACGTTGAAACAACTCGACTTTCGACCTACTTCAAAAGGTGGCAACATTTGGATCGTTTGATACATCACACACACTTTGATATATGATGTGTCAGTTTGTCATGCTTCATTGGTTTGGTGATATATGGGTATTTTTTATGGCTGACTGCATTCTAGCTGACATGTGATCCTAATGATTGCTTTCTCTTTGACTTTTATTCTTGTGTACTTGTCATTTGATATGTTATATGCTTGAGTCAGGCTTTAGCAGATTTTGAACAGAACTTTAGTTTGCTTGAGCTTTACTATTCTGTTACCAGTGGCAGTTAGTTATATATGTTATTTTGCATCAATTTGGTCTATTTCTGATGAGGATGAAATTTCACGCTCGTTCAACTCTTTGCCACAATGTTGCCACTGTTGTCCATGTGTTGACCTGTACTAGCCATGGTTGAATTTTTGTCAGCTCCATCTATGCTGCTCCATGCTTTTCTACATGCTTAATAATGCTTCCTGCTTTATCAATGATCTCCCAAGGTTTGCTCACATGTCTGTCTTCATTTGGGACACCCTCCACTGGCTTCCTGTACCTCGGTGCATCCAGTCAGAATTTTGACTTTGATACGCAACTGCTCATTCATACGTCAAGACCCAATCTCTTCGCTCACTGGTGACTGTAGTCTTCACTCGGCCACTAAAGGCCTTCAGGTTGTTCCCCACATAAATGGGGCGGATTCTCTATGTAGAAGTGTTGCTGCTATTCTATTCTATTTTGTTCTATTCTATTTACGGATTTATAAAGCGCCTCTCACAGTACAAACCTAATCAGAGGCACTTCTAGTGCAAAGAACCACCTCGAAAAAGAAAAGTTTTAAGAGAATGGGCAGTGGTGCCCTAGATAAGAAATGAGCACAAGTTATGCCAGGAAGGTCATCCCAGACTAAAGGGCCAGCAGAGGCATGATGGGCATGTGCTGTGGCAGTCCAAGACCATGGTACAAGAAGGTCATGATGTTATGAAGGGCGGAGAGGATGTCCAGTGTTAGCTGAGATAGGCTACCTCATAAGATCACAGAGGTAGCGAGGAGCTATATTGGCCCCCAGTTGGAACAGTCTTCCGCAGGAATTGCGCTCTGATCACCTCAATCTTTCTCTGTCTCTGAAATCTATTTTACTTGTTTGCGATAACACTGACTTGGGTCGGGAGAGCTCTGAATTGTTGAGTTGTGTTTCATAAATATTCAGTTACAAATTTACAATTACAAAACATGTTTGGGATTCTGAACTTTAATTTACCTTATGTTGCATACATGTGTTGTTGGTTTGAGATGGATTACTGTATTGTTGCATATTTTTACATTAACATGATTTTTTAGGCCACTTTCAATCCGGAAGTCTTCTTCAATGTTATTTTGCCTCCGATCATCTTCAATGCCGGATATCACATGAAAAGAGTAATTATACAACTTGGCTTATTTTTCACATGTTATTGGTCACATGGGTTAATGAGGGTTATTTTTTTACATTGCCCGCAGCAGTGGCACGAAACACACCATGAACTACTTTTTGCATTCTAGTGTGCATGATTATAAGTGTTTAGTATGTATTTATGTGTGTGTGTGTGTGACTGTGTATATATATATATATAATTATATATACATATGTCTATTATATGTATGCATTTGTATATGTCTGTACATTGTGTGTATGTAATGTATATATATATATATATAATATTATATATATATATGCACCTCAATGGAATTCATTCCGTAATACATGTATGTATATGGAAGAGATGATTTTCCGATACAAACCGACTTACAAGTATATACTTGTGAATGTATACATGTGTGTGTAAATCTACTGTGAATATGTAATCATACATAAAAAAATTCTGTGAGCAATGACAGTAATAGTAGTGATGATAGTGAGAGAGGTCACAGCAAGAATCCACTTGCGAGATCACGTTGTTTACACCAACATACTCTTGTATTGAATAAATAATGTATGGGTGGACTGTGCAACTGGCTGCTTGATTAATATTCAGCTAAAACGTTAGTTTCGAGTGATAAAGTGGTTATTGAGTTTCACTTTTGAGGTAATGGTCATGAAACTGAATGTGATATTGCAGCACATGACATTTCACAATGGATGACATAGGCTGCATGTCTTCCTCGATTATCCCACACTTCTACATTCATGGCTGAACAACTTCACTGACTCCCTCTTTCTACCCGTATATAATTCAAAGATCTTCATTTTGGTTCTTAAGTCTCAATTGGGGTTCTACTCCGAAGTATCTTTCATGGTCTCATGTTTCGTCTCATCTCTGCCATTTCACTGCATCCTCTTAGATCCTCTGATTGGTTTGACCTCTTTGTTCCCTGCATCATGACTGCCATGGTTCAATCCAGATGCTTAGCCTGCATCTGCATAGGTCCCTCTCTATGGAATGGACTTCCACCATCAGTTCGCTCACCCTTTCTCTCTGGTAGTCTTTCCTCATCTTTCTCTAGACTCGAACACTCTTGGGGTCAATCGCACTGGGAGCACTTCTGAAAGCCTTTTTGTTGAGAGAAACGCATTATAAATTGTCATATACAGTATATGTCAACACAACATGTCATAACAAGAATGCAACCTAACACAACATGTCATAACATGATATATTAATTTTGAGAAGATATTCATCGGTTTGAGATCATCTGCTCATTCGAAAAAGTAAATCTGAAGCTTACGTTTAGTTTATTTTGTGAAATTTGTTTGCTGGCCAATGATTTTGATCGTGTTTTGAATTGTTTTCATTTCAGAAACATTTCTTCAAGAATTTTGGTGCAATCATGACTTACGCTTTTATTGGAACCGTTATATCATGCTTCACTATTGGGTAAGTGGAATTTGTGCTGTGTTGGCAAGGTGTTGTTTTAATAAGTTAATAGATGAATCCATTATTGTTAGGCGTATAAAAATGTTGTGTTTTCGGTAACCCGACCGACCCATTTTTACGGCCGCGACCCAAATATTTTTGTAATTTTTTTTGATTAAACAAATTTTAAATTTAAATTTAAAAAAAATTTAAAACTTAAAAAAAACATTTGTATTGTCATAACAGAAAAGACGTCAACAAAATGAAATTAATAGGACTGTTTCTAAAGCAGTTTTAGGTGCAGACAGTCGGGAAATAGGCAGTTTATACTTGCTTAGAACACGTACTTTGTTGCAGCGTGCAAAAAAGACTAGTGGGGTATACTTTTTCGGATAGTCACTGCATAAAAATATTTTATCAAAATAAAAATATTTTCCGACCTACCTACCCAATTTTTTTAGCTCCGTTACCGGAAACACAACATTTTTTTAAGGCCTTATGATTGTGTATGCAGCAGTTATTAAAACTGTCATCCATTGTTCACAATTTGGGGCTCGGTGATTGACTCAATCAATTTATCAATCATTCAGTCAATCAGTCGTTTGTTGGTGTCTCTTATTCAGCAATATTTTGGATTTTATGGAGACCAATTAGATTGTTGATATCAAATTTATGGAAATCAATACTGTGGTCAACACATTAGCAATGCACACTGTGTAATTCAAGTGTTATATGTGTATCATATAGTAAACATTTGCAGACAATGTCAGCAGGTAGGCTTGAGAAATAGTGTAAATAACATCTAGGATGTTGTTGATTGACTCATTAGTAGAAGAAGCTCAAGGGGTCATCAAGTCATCATCACAATAGCTAGATAGACAACTTGTGTGAGGAGGCACGAGGGATACATGAATCAACAGCATGATTTATACTAACCAACAACGTGGTTTATACTAAGCGATACTCCGATACTCGTGGTTTACACGCAACTATGTAAATGTTTTTGTAGGACAACTTAAAGGTGTCAAGAGGGTTTAGAGAGTGGATGTTTATTGTTAAAATCCAAAAGATTTCCATAGATTAGGCCCGGATATTTTAATATATGTGGTTTTGCACAGGTTAAGAAGCAGGTTCTACTGTGACCTGGTGTTGTAACTATGTACAGATGCATTGGTTCTAAGGTAGTCTAATTAAAGATGCTTGGTAGAAGTGTGATGATGATATACGAGTGTAGCCAGTTGGAGCTTTAGATGATTAATAGATTAAGGTTTTTTTATAGACCAAGTGATTTAGTCAAGTAATGGGAGCCTGATAAATCTCACTACTTTTCTGGATTATGTGTAGTTTGGAGTAAAGTTTTGAAACCTCGTGCCCATATTATGGTTCCATAGTAGTTGAGGTAGAATAGAATAATAGTGTTATAGAGGGTTCTAACTCCCATATATATATATAATATATATGTGTATATATATGTATATATATATGTGTGTGTGGGAATTGGGAACAGTTTTAAAATCTCATCTAACAAATCAAATCAAATTTTTTATTGAGCCAGAGAAAAGCACACAAGGTACATATCATCACATAAAAATGAATGCTTACGAATGCTTATTTGTTTATTGTAGGGGTTTAATGTATGCATTTTGTGTTTTGCTGAGCTCATCATTACAGTTTATTGACTGTCTAATGTTTGGGGCGATCATATCAGCCACTGACCCAGGTAGGAGCATATAATATTATTATAAATAAAATATACACTCGAGTGGACTTGTAGTAATGTCATTTATATAGACTGGAAACCATGTTCGGCTTCAACATGACACTTCTTCTGTTATTCTATGGTAGTAAATGAGAAAAAGGTGATGCAATGAATAATTGTATTTGACACATACTAGAATGTTATTTACATATTAATGAATTAGTTTGTTTAGTTTTAATAATTTTTATGTTTTATGTTAAATTTATATGTGATACTTGTTCACCAGAGTGCTGTTTGGCAGCTGGTTAAGAAATAAAGAATATACTTACTTACTTACATGTTTGCAAGGTGTGACCATACTTCCTTATCTATCTATATAAATAAAAATGAAACTTTCCAATAGTTTGTGTAAAGTGTTCTCGAAAAGTGCCGCACAGATTGTTTTGAAAATTTAACAAAACCTTCCATTCCTATAGAAGAGTTTCCATTTTTCTTTTTATCCGAAAAAACGCAATCTTTTCCACAAAAAGTGAACTTTGCATTCCGCTCAACCGCCATTTGCAAATTCAATAAAGCCGAAGGGTTGCCAGATTTCCGAAACGCCTTGACAGTGACAGCGACCAGACGAAACATGAATGAGGTCGCGTGCCGTGACGTCATAATCGAGTTGCATATTTTGCGGCCTTTCAACATTCTTGGGCTATATCCGCTCTCAGGAAGTGACGATGTGAGGGAGGAAAGGAGCGGAGGGAGCGGGACGAAGGGGAGGGGGAGGCGGAGGGGAGGAGGAGGGGGAGGGAAGGGGAGGGGGAGGGTAGGGTCTTTTCTGCCCCAGCAACGCGTGGCCGGGTACAGCTAGTATTATATATTTTTCCATAACGTACATATGGTACGCGTAGTTGCACTCATTATGTTGCATGTTGGCATACATTGACATCGATGGCCTTTTTAACCTTACCAATCACCATACCATATTTAAATTAAATTAAAGTGTAAATTGTGACTGACGGTGGTTGTTTGGCAGTTGATGCAAGCGCTGTTTCTTGTGTTTTATTATCTCAGTGACCATTTTGGCGATATTCAACGACTTGAATGTCGACGTCGATCTCTATGCACTCGTGTTTGGTGAGAGCGTGCTCAACGATGCGGTGGCCATTGTTTTAGTCAGGTAGACCACATTAAAATGATTATATCGTCCAGACAGTGCATGGCAAAAGAACATTTTGGAAAAATAATTCTTTGGTGGAATATAACAGATTTTGTCTTTATAGATATACTTTCTACTTTGATGCCATAAATACACTTTCAACCTGAATACCACTGAGGATAGGACGGTGATTTTTGTGGGATACTTAAAATCTATTTTTTATTGGAGATGGGCATGATTAATTAATTATATTGCTAATCTATTTGAATGGAATTATGGATACCTTGTATGTAATCAATTTGAATTGGACCTTCCTTTGCAGCAGTTTTAGAAACCAATGCTAGTTGTGACCAGCATAAAACTCAGTCTAATCATAGTGGTTATGTCATTCCACATTGTACCCACTAATTATCCAGTATTTGATATGATGCTACACATACTTTTTGATTGTGTTAATTAGATGTATGTACGTGAAAGTGTGATTAGCGATGAGTTGATACTTAAGAACTAATCTACTCCTACGTAATTACGTGCCTATACTTTGTTTGACATCTGTGTGAGAGATCTTTGGGTTTAATTTTTGCTTAGGAAATGAACACTGTACAGTGACTGTGGCACTTGTATAGTTAGTTCAATTTATCGTTAATTATATAAATCAGTCATATTATTTTGAACAATTGAGTTCGTCATGTTTTTGTGTTTCGAATCACTCAAAAATTACTATGTAAAAGTTACTAGATAAAACATAGTAACTTTTATTTAGTAATTTTTATCGAGTAGCTTTAATTCAGTTAATATAATATTTAGTGTGAAGCAATCTGTTACTAATTACAAGTTCTGTGTTATTTGACCAGTTCCATTGAAAGCTACAAAGTGCAAGCTGGTTTCGATGGTCTCGCGTTTCTCGAGTGTATCGGTCATTTCTTCACCGTCTTCTTCGGCGCCTTTGCTCTCGGTGCTGGAATGGGATGCGTCACTGCACTCGTATCCTTTTGTCTTCATCTTGTATTGTTTAGCTTGTCTAAGGTAAGTAAGTAAGTATTGCCTTTATTATGCTCCATAAATTGCAAACAAATGAACATTGGGACATCGACAGTAATTATTGTTTGTTATTATTAATTATAATTTATAAATAATGCAATATAAGACATTTATAGAAGTATTTGATAAAGTATAGTAATATAAATATATATAAAAAAAGTATAAATTGCGCTTGCATTTTAAAAAAATCAATCGTGTGTTCAGTTCTTTTCAGGGGGTCCTGACAGATTTTGATGCATATATGCATTATCCATTTCTAAGCTGCAATATGCTATTGTATGTGCACTCGTTAAAGCGCCCCTTCAAGCTCTCTTTACTCAGAGGCTCTCCCGAATGCAAAGTGCACACTGCATCAGAGTTTCACACCGAAGCGCTGAGCAATTGTGAGTGAAGGACTTGCCCAAGGTCTTTACGCGGGGAGGTGGATTCGAACCTCGAACATTCTGGCTTCAAGGCAACGACGCCACCACTAGACCACCACGCCCCACAATGGTGATCATAGTGCGTGATGTGAGATAATCAAACGTGTAAAATGATTGTTGTTTGGTTGTATCTGTTTAGAGTGATGCAATGGTATTTAGTTAGTATTTGATATATTATTGTTTGAAGTTATTTACTGCTGCATTGTAAGCGAGGTTGTATGATCTTAACGTGTATGCAGCTGACGAAATACACGCGCATACAGGACTTTCCTCTTCTTGAGACATCTCTGTTTGTTCTGATGTCGTATGGGACGTTCTTAGCCGCAGAAGCAGCTGGCCTAACAGGTATGTCATCTAAGATGGTTGGTTGTCTAATTAAATGCTTTTCTCAAAGGAAAAATGTATATGTTCATTCAATCATTAAAGTATTTATATAGCACCTCTTCAAGGAAATTACTCAGAGGTGCTACCGACCTCAGCATGGCCAAAAAGAACAGATTTCAAGTGCTCTTCTAATGTGTCAGAAAGTGACCTAGGGAACAGGGGCAGCTCAAGAGGGAGGCTAGTACCCAATACAGGTGGACAGAGATCAAGTATGTAGGTTGGAGCACGAGCTAGCAATGCAGTTAGATTCAGCTTCTTTAAACTTTTTATCATCTGTTGCTACTGTTTCATGTTATCTTACTGCGTTGAATTAATGGACGAACCATTTATCACTATTACGATTATTATGCTTTTGCCTTTGTATAATTTATGACTTCATACAAACGATAGCAAATTATTCTTTGTTGCATGTGACAAGCCGTGTCTGACGTTACCAGTGATTGATGTCTGGTAATGCTGTTTTGCTGTTATGTAGGAATTGTGGCCGTATTGTTTTGCGGAATCTGTCAGGCTCACTACACGTACAACAATTTGTCTCCAGAATCGAAGGCTAGAACTAAAGAGGTTCGTGTTTGTACATTCACATGTTGGAACATGTCTCAACATTTTTTTAGAACTCAATGGGACTCAGTTGACTGGGCGCTACGTGTGGGTGAGAGCCCACCGGTGGAGACTTCTCCGCAGTTGTCTGTGTATTGTTTCCTTAAAGATGAATTGCTATTACGTAATGAACTTTGACACTACTTTGACTAACATAGGCAACACTTTTGTTAGTTACTTATTGTACTGTACTAGTATTTTATTGAGTTTTTAAGGTATTATTAACGGGTTGATACTTATATTAGAGTACTGTACATTAGAGTTTTTAGGGTAATATTAGGGATGTCATTGAGGTACTTGTATTACTTATTACTTAGGTGTCTGCTATTTATTAAGGTACCATATTATAGGTAAGTGTTTTAGTTCACATTATATACAAAGTGGGTGATGTTTGAATTTCTATGTATGTGATTATATCAGATATATTTTAAAAGAATTATTGTGCACAACTATGCTTGAAATTAAGTGAATATAAATTACTTTGTTTAGAATCAGAAAAGTTAGTTAAGTTTTAAAAGTTTGTAAAGTTTGAAAATGATTTTTTAAAATCAAATCCTGTGTTGCGTGAATTGATTGTTGCGTATTTCTTTTGTCTGTAAAGGTCTTTGAGTTGTTGAACTTCCTGATGGAGAATTTCGTCTTCACGTACATCGGAGTTTCCGTGTTTACGTTTCGAAAGCACATCTGGGACCCTGGATTTATTTCGCTGTCTTTTGTATCCTTTATTTATTTTGACATACATAGAAGTTCGTTACTAGATGGTTACTGCATCTTATTTCAGTGTGCACAGGTCTAACCAGTGCATAAATAATAATAATAATAATAATTTGGAATGTGGTTATTAGATTACAGGGTTGAAGAATGAATTAATTAGACTGTTATATCGGATACTTTCTGCAGCTTTGTGCTTTAAATGCGATGCCAGATTATATGTTGTAGCAGAATTACATTTTATTATTGTTATTATTGCACGAATTTTTAACATGCACAATTGCACATAGCCATGCGGAAATGCATATCTGAGGTCCTGTCGTTGGTAATAATGATTGTCATGGTGTGCACTTTCCATTAGCAATAACATTCTGTCTGGCAGTCTCTCTTTATCTTTGACTCTGCTTCATCTTCTTGCTGGGCCTTGTGCACTGATAGTGTTTCTGAGCAGTTCACCCCACTAGAGGCGCTTTGTAAATTCTTAGATGCAATACTATACAATAGCTGCATGCTGATTATAAATACAGTTGTATCAGAATTATACTTTTGTATTGTTCTGACGTATTGTTTATCTTAACGTGACGATGGCTAAGGTTGCGATATTAGTTGGACGTGCGTTGAACGTTTATCCGCTGTCGTTTCTCTTGAATCTCGGCCGATCGAATCGCATCAACTACAACTTCCAGCACATGATGATGTTCTCCGGTAACGTAATGGATTCTGTATAGTAATGGAATTTTTAATGTAATGTTATATGCAATGTTATGGAATTTGTAATGGAATTGATTTTGTAATGTGCCGTACTGATTTTGTATGGTAATGGATTTTGTAATGTAATGTTATATGCAATGTTATGAAATTTGTAATGTACCATACTGAAAATGGATTTTGTAATGTAATGTTATGTAATGTTAATGTTATACAATGTTATGGATTATGTAATTAATGTAATGTTATATGTAATGTTAATGGAATTTGCAATGGAATTGATTTTTATAATGAGCTGGAATTTGTATAGTAATTGATTTTGTAATGTAATAATGGATTCTGTATAGTGATGACCTTTTTCGCTCTAATGGAATTTGTAGCATGGTGGATTTTTGTAATATAATGAATTTGTGATCTGATGGAATTTTACTGCAGAAACTGGAGAATGTATAGAGTTTATGGGAAATAGGTGAAATGGAAATTTATCTTCATTCTGAGATTTAAGAAAATGTTTAGCATTTAGCCGTGTAAGAAGTCTCTCAAATAGCTTATTAGAATATGTTATCATACCTGCATTGATTAATATTTGGATGTTGGCCTGATTATAAGTAAGTAAGTAAGTAAGAATTAAGGCTTGGTTTTTGGTAAACCATCACTTAGACTATTTTGGCGCCTTGTTTAAGTTCTTCTTTCATACATGCCTGCTTAAATGCATAAGTACTGCAAACATACAATATACATACATACTTTACATACATGAAACACTTAAATACATACATGAAATTTTTCAGGTGATTGGAACTTGCGTTACTTGTATGCAGAAGGTTTGATTGAAGTTTGTTAGGTTCATGTGATTTTTAACTGACAGTACTTATTGAATATGTGTCAGGTTTGCGAGGTGCCATGGCGTTTGCGCTGGCAATGCGTGGAACGAGGACAGACGCTGGATGCGTCATTCTTTCAACGACGCTGATCATCGTCATCACGACTGTGATTCTGTGCGGTGGATTGACGACACAGGTCTTGCAGTGGCTGAAGATCAGGTAGACTTCTTTACACCATGTAACCACCGTACTTTCTGTAATTTACTTGTGTAAAGTTTGGTCTGATTGTTCTTGTGTGTGTGTACATTGTGTGTATGTATGTGTACATGTACATTGTGTGTATGCATGTGTGTGTATGTATGTATGTATGTATGCGTGTGTGTATGTGTGTGTGTATGTATGTATGTGTACATTGTGGGTGTGTGTATGTATGTATGTATGCATGCATGTATTATGTATTATATGTATGTATACATGTATGTATATATGTGTGTATATGGCCACTTACACAGTTGTTATATTGTTATTGTGGTGGCATCCAGTGCTGTATCTTCATTGCCATTGACCTTTGTGACCCTATAACATCTGAATGTACCTTGGGACCAAGTACCTTGTTTATATTTTTGACATCTATTTGATCCATCATTATTGCAGAGTTATTATTACGGACTACTCTTCTGGACAACCCCTCTGACTAGATACAGCAACTCTGACTAGACACAGTGCTCGTGAATAAGCTGGTGCCCTGCGCTTGGCTTTCAAATGGCACTTTCGAAATTTGGAGATTTAATACAATTTACAATTGCGATTTTAAAATTTATTCTTGTTTTTTTTTATTGTTGTACATAGGCAGTATAGTTTCATGGCCTTTACAGTTTGGGTCTGTATGTATGGGTTTGTTGAGTCACCTGTATTCCTGTTTCTCTTTCTGTTTGCGCTACGGTTCTGTATGGCAGTCTGTCTTTTCTTCTTCTTTCTCTGCTTCTTCTGTTGGGGGCTTGTGCACTAGTTGCACTTCTGAACGGTTCACCCTATGGTTCTTTGTAAATGCCTAAATACAATACAATCTAACAATTCTAAATATTTTATAATATAAATTTATAGAGTGCCTCTCACAGTGCACACCAATCAGAGGAACTTCTGTATGCTGAACGAACAACTTAGTTTGCCTTCATTTGTAAGCTATGATCTCTTTGTTACGACCACAAATTGTAACTCATTTATATGTAAACTTGCTAGTTAAGTCATTTATGATCCAGATAATTTGTGCATAATTATGTGGTGCATTTATCTTTTTTATGGTTTTTTGTTGAACAATTTAATACTGTGTTTTATCATTTTGTATGTCACAGAGTTGGTGTTGAGGAAGAAATGGAGCTACAGACGTTTGATTCTATACATGCTGTGAGTGATTTAAGACTGTCTTCTCTACAAAAAAAAAACAATTCCTGGAACTATGGATCACTGTTTTTTCTCTCATTTATCGTAATACAGTGTGAACTTGTTGACGCAAAGTTTTCGGGAAGCCTGTCGTATGATGCTAATCTTGCAACTCTATTGCACTAATCTTGCAACTCCATCTCACTAATCTTGCAACTCCATCTCACTAATCTTGCAACTCCATCTCACTAATCTTGCAACTCTATTGCACTAATCTTGCAACTCCATCTCATTAATCTTGCAACTCTATTGCACTAATCTTGCAACTCCATCTCACTAATCTTGCAACTCTATTGCACTAATCTTGCAACTCCATCTCACTAATCTTGCAACTCTATTGCACTAATCTTGCAACTCCATCTCACTAATCTTGCAACTCCATCTCACTAATCTTGCAACTCCATCTCACTAATCTTGCAACTCCAATTCATTAATCTTGCAACTGCATCTCACTAATCTTGCAACTCTATTGCACTAATCGTACAACTCCATCTCATTAATCTTGCAACTCTATTGCACTAATCACTGTAATCAGGGTGCAGGTTGAAGGAATAGCGAATAAATTAAATAGTGGTAGATTGCTGTCTTGTATGGTGTGTTAACCACTTTCATGGACGTCTTCTTTCTGCTCATATTAAGTTTGAAGGTCTTATTTAAAATTCTTCTTTTTTAAAGTTCTTGTTCTTACTTAAAGATTTCCTTCTTGTTTAAGGTTCGTGTTCTTAGTTAAAGTTCTCGTTCTTATTTAAAGATTTTCTTCTTGTTCAAGGTTCATGTTCTTAGTTAAAGTTCTCATTCTTATTTAAAGTAATCCATATATAAAGTTCTCCTTCCTGTCTCTAGATCCTGCTTGGGTCTTACTTCAAAGTAACTCTGTGAGTCTGTTTGTCGGCCGATCTCTGCTTCCTCCCTGTGTTCCTCTTTGATCTCTGAATCACCTCAACCTTTTTGTTCCTAAGGGTAGGACTGCCATGGCCCATCCCAAGCTTTTGTCTGCCTCCCCTCCTCAGCATCCTCTACGATTCTTTCCGCTCTTTCAATTCTTATTTTTTCCCGTAGGTTCCTTTTGTGTTGAGAATGTCTGTGGTTGGTCTGCACTGCAAGAGCACAGGTCTTAGAAATTCTTAAATGTGATACAACACAAGTAAAGTGTGTTAAGTGGGGGACATAGCACCACTTTGCATTGAAGCGGAATGGCGCATAAACCAGGAGCGTGTAAATGAGTCCACACTGTACCCATTTTGACAGGCAGTTATGGCAAATGGTTTGTACCCATTGTTTGCACCGTATGTTTGCTTTTGGTGTTGTAGGCTTAAATGTAGACGTGGTGTAATATTATCGGTCAAATTATTTTGTGACATCTTTTGTGTGGATTGTTTCTTTATTATGCTTTTATTATTTGAGTTTCTGATTTGTTACCTTGTCTCTAGTTGTGCATTTGTTGTAAGCACACAGTACAGGTTCTATCCTGCTAGTTGAATATTTTGTTTTTAATGTATATCTGTGAATATGTATGTAATAGTGATATTTTGTTTTATTATCAGAGACATGCATTGTGTAGGTAGTACTAGGCATGTAAATGTAGCAGTAGTAATGTCTTTGTATTAATTCACTATTCTAGATTTCACACCATATACAGGTCACATGAAAGATTGTTTGTTACTATCATTGTTCTTAATATTGGAAAAGTTCTATATTTGTGTAGGTAACTAGTTATTTAAGTAAGTATTTACTGGTGTACCTAATATTTACCCATATGCATCTACAAGTTATGTGCTACATACCTCTTTGACCGAGGTTAGATGAGGAGAGCTCCTGAGTTTTAACCTTGAAGGGGGTGCTGTTTATATCCTTGTTGGGAATGAATGAAGCATGTATTGTATATATGTATTTATGTTTGTACTGTATGTAAGTAAGTATGTATGGGTTTGTATGGATATTTGTACTTATATATCTTGTAAGCTGTATATTTACTTCTTGACATTGATGTAGTGAGGTTTAAACCTATTGAAGTTGATCAGCGGTGTGTATATACTCTATGTTAGTGTTGGCTTGCAGGACTGAGCCATCATATTCAACCATCAGTATTTAGTACCATCAAATAATTGAAATGTTTGTATTGCATGTAATAACCTCGTGATTTGTAAGTGAATCTTGAAATGTTACCATTATTTCGCAAATTATTCGCAAATGATGTGACACAAACACTTGGGATTGCTCAGGTTGTATGGACAAGATATGAGCAGTGTTCCTACATCCTTATAATTATAGAGTGCTCAAGATTTATTTAGGTAGTACTACTGCCTCTGAATTGTAAAGATTGGTTGAGAATGAGGGATTTTTAAAAAGTATATTTGCTTGTTATTTTTCAGTTCCTAAGCTCGTGTATATTTTGTATATGCTTTGCTGAAAGCATGATAGCATCTTCTGTTAGAATAAAGCATTTGATTATATATGCCACACGTTCATGTTTATCATTAGTTTATTCATCCATTCTGTCCATCTACCGGTATTTATCCATTGATCCATCCATACAGCTCTGTTGATTATTATCCATACATACCGTATTACCGGTACATTATTCTGTTATTCAAGCATCATTCATCTGTCCATTCTGTTTGTCCATGGCATCCACGTATTCATTTATTTGTCCTTTTGTTTTCTGTTGGTCACACCACACATGTACGTATGGCATTGTATGCGTTAATGTTGCCATTCCTCCATCCATCCACCTATTCATACGTGTATGTAGATCATACTTTTCTTGCAACTCCCTCTTGCCAATCTTGAAGCTCCAACTCACTAATCTTGCAACTTCATCTCACTAAGGCCTAAAAAAATGTTGTGTTTCCGGTAACAGAGCTAAAAAATTGGGTAGGTAGGTCGGAAAATATTTTTTTTTGGTAAAATATTTTTATGCAGTGACTATCCGAAAAGTATACCCCACTAGTCGTTTTTGCACAAAGGTACACGCTGCAACAAAGTACGTGTTCTAAGCAAGTATAAACTGCCTATTTCCCGACTGTCTGCACCTAAAACTGCTCTAGAAAACAGTCCTATTAATTTCATTTTGTTGACTTCTTTTCTGTTATGTCAATACAAATGTGTTTTTTAAAATTTTAAATATAAATTTTTTTTTAAAAACAAATTTTTGAAAAAAACCAAATTTTTTGAAGAAAATTTTTGGAGTCGCGGCAATAAAAGAGGGTCGGTCGGGTTACCGGAAACACAACAATTTTTTTAAAGCCTAATCTTGCAACTCTATTGAAGTAATCTTGCAACTACATCTCACTGATCTTGCAGCACCTTCTAGCTGATTTGGACTGCTTGCAAAAACCAACCAGTCTCATGACTTTAAAACTAAAAATCCATTCTATGTAAATTGTTCATGTAGATATTATCTTGATAGATTTTGTCAAGCTCATTATTCTTTTGTTGTATGCAATTGCTTTGTTGTTGACTGTGCCTGCCGTCGACGATCATTTTCATAAGTTTTTTCATTTGTTTATTTTGTTGCATCTTTTCGTCGTTTCAGTTGCGTCACTACAACACCATGGCTCAACATCCAGCTTCTGCACGCAATGCCGCTCTCATTAATGTTCATCCTGTACGAGTCGTATATCGCTTGCTCTTGATGTTATCTTGAGATCTGTTGTGTGCTCTGCTTTCTCCCGTTGTGAATAGAAACGTTGTTTTCATTGTTCTATAATATTATAGTTTCATTTTATGATGCAATGCAGTTGATGCCTTCAACATTTGCCAGAAACTGCACTCGTTAGCTTCAATTTGCTTAAGGGTCATCCATATATTGTGTACGCAGAAAATCTTATTTTTGACCCCTTCCTTCTGTTGAGCTTGTACATTTTGGGTAGCCCCTGTTTACGTACAAATAAGCTTCTCTGAACCCCCTCCCCTTTACAAATGTTAAATTAAGCCAAAGTCATCTGTAAAGCATTTTTTACCATCTATAGGCTACGATTTTTTTGGACGATGGCATTTGCTATTACAAATTTTTAAGTTCTGTTATGGTTTACTGTTTAGATCTGAACAGAATTTAATTGTAATGCAATCGATTGCTGCCCTTGGGGACGACTATACAGGGTGGCTCAAAAAAAATTTCCACCGGATAAAATGCGATAACTTCGCAACCAATTGAAATGTTGTCTCTGTAAATTTTCCAATTTGCAAGGGAATGAATTTCCAGCCATCCCTGAAAGTTTCACTTGAAACTTTTCATGTTTGCATTTTATCTGGTGGTACATTTTTGTTGTTGAGCCACCCTGTATATAGGATAATACAGAGTTATAAATAGGCTAATTTGGACATCATAAATAGAAATTTATTCTGTATACAAAATACATTTCGTCAAGACTCTTCCTCACCATACACACCCGTACACAAATCGTCTAAATCTTGTTGCTTCCCTCTCTGCGTACGCAACATATGAAGAGCCCATAACTAGACTCAGGAAAGCAGGGCAAGTTGCTATAAATTTGTCCCGCCAGTGAATGGCATTGTTAATGGCATCAAATTTATTGGATTATTACGAAATAAACTCTAGGAAATAAACTCTAGGAAATAAACTTCTTGCAGCCGATCATTTTTAGTAGAATGCGATAAACTACAAATTATTACCGACCAGTTGAAAGTTTCACACATTGCTAGCTTTTGACTGACATTGAGCATGGAGTGTGGCTCTATATAAATGATGCATCCCCCTGTCCAAGTTGCTTAATGTAGGTCATGAGTTTTTAAACGCCATCACAGCCAGTTAAGTTATGCTTTTGTAATTTGTAAATGGTGTTCAGATGGATGGGAATAATTCCAGCTGAAAATGCTTGTCTTGAATGGTATAGCAGCATGTGAAACTCCTACCATTCTTTTTTGTTCATAACCAAGATTATGCTTTAGTTCGTCATGCAGTTAGTTAGTTACCTGTAGTTACAACGTCGCAGTATCTTTATTTCCTGGTTTCCTTGGTTTTGGAGTGAATTTTTAATATTTTTATTATTTTTTTCATTGTTAAGTTAAATTGAAGTTAATCATACTTTTTGTGGCATGTGTTTTACTGGTGGCCTGCATGTACGTAACACTTAGTCGGAAAGCTTTTTTGTCTTGGGTTACTAGGGTAACTAACTCATAGTGTTGTTTAGCGTTTTTTTGTATTTCTCGCCTTCCTTGCGATAATCATTATACTTGCGGCATTCCTAGCTTACTTTATATACTAACCATTATGGCTGTTTTAGTTCTTGGCAGGTTTGTAACTCATATTTCTCTTTGGCTTTCAAGCACATGGATCTCTGACTGCATCTTCCTCTGGCGTCTGACTATCCGTGCCTCAGATTCACATCTCGGTGTGACCGTGCGCGCGTTACAAGTTTTTTTAATAATAATAATGATTTTGTAATTTTCTTGAAGTTTTCCCAGGGTCGATCTTTCCTAACTTCAAACCGTTTTATTATGCTTGGAAGCAGAAATTCCAATACTACTGCAATGTTTAATGTAAAGTTATGTGTTATAGTGAATCTCGTTGCGTATAGATGATGAAGAGATTTGATAGATGAAAATACAGTCTGCATGCTTGTGTGTGTTTGTGTGTGTGTTTGTGTGTGATTGTGTGCGTTTGTGTGACTGTATGTTATTAGAATGTAGGAATTTTTAAGCGCATCTACAATGTGCTGATTGAAATGGGCTTAAAAGGTTTATTTAGAACAGAAAGATGTTCTGCCAGAAGGTAGTGATGCTCTCAGACAGAGGATAGCAAGCTCTTGCTTATAGATTGTTAATGCTATATTTAAAACCGTTGGAAGCATGGGCTGATTACAAATAGGATTGGCATACGTTTTGGTTAATCTGCAACAGTGCTACTGTGGCGCAGTGGTTATCCAGGGCCATGGAATGATAGGAGGAATCTAAATTTTGAATGTACTCAAATATAATTTCAAAAAATGATTAGATTATATGCAGCGAGAAAAATGAGAAATCCAAACGTTTCGCTATGTTCACACGTAATCTATACTGTATAGTTTTAGACTGAAAAATATAGTTGTAGCTATAGTTGGACAGTGAGAGAATTATGAAATCTAACTTTTAATATTTATAACATGTTTATACATACATTAGTGAAAGCTGACGCTGCTAAGAGTAGCTTTGTTTCATGTTAAAGACACAAGTAATTGAGAGATATATATTTGGCATAAATAGTGAGGGGCCTTAGTTGGTTGACCAGCATTTCGGAGTCATCCATTTATATGTGATTCCCTGTGGTAGAGTTAAGAGCTTCTTAAGATGCACATGGTAGTTTATAATTTTTTGGGGGAAAATCATCATTAATTTGATGTACGCCTGCTTTGAATAATTATATGCAACCATTTTTCAGTTGTCTTGCGAGTTCAGAATTTCCGTTTTGTTCTTAGATGTTTTGTGTTTGAATTTCAGAGTGACCAGTCGGATCAGCCGCAGGGAGGACGACTGGCAGGAAAGGCGTTCATGGTCAAGATTTGGTACGGCTTAGATGCCAGGTATCCTTTCAGCTGGTGACTTACGAGGCTAGTTTCTTTCCTGAGAAAAGAGCCTCATTCATACTTGCTGTGGGGATTTTTGGTTTCGGTTGCTACATGTTTCTGTAGTGGATTGATCATCCATGATTATGGCTTGGCTCTGGTGCCACTTCAGTTTATAAACAATTGGTAATAATGATGCATGCCTGCATTGGTCCCTCCCTATAGAATGGACTCCCCCCCTCCCTCCTCAGTTCGCTCTGTCATTCTCTCTGGTTGCCTTTCCTCGTCTTTCTCTCGTCTAAAAACCTGCCTTTTCTTTCAGGGTTGAACACACTGGGAGCACTTCTGAAAGGCTCTTGCTGTGAGAAGCACTTTATAAAATGGTCAGATACAATAGAAATATTCGCATGAATAGATTTATAATTCGGCATTTGTGTTCCAATTTGCACTGCAGAAGCAGCCATGATATTGTATGTTTTATTTAAATACAATTTGACTAGTCATCTATCTTTCTATGCTCTGTGGATGGTTTTTTGCTTAACAACGATGTTTCAGACTGATCAAACCTTTGCTTACTCACGCGCGACCACCGCTAACGGAGACGATGCCAAAGTGCTGTCTGCCTCTGTCGCGAATCCTAACCACAACCGAACAACTCGTACAGGTCAGTGCCGCTTGTGTTCACGTGACAGACAGATAATTTGTGGGGTTAGGGTAATGGTAATGAAGAATGCACGAATGCGGGATCGATATTTGTAACGCCGAGGCTCGAAACCCGTCGCTTCCTAGATATTGCGCTAGATGCCGAAATAGGCGAGAGGGGTCAAGAATTCAGTTTATTCTTCAGTTCAGCATATGACCGTGAATTCGCCCTAATTTGCGAAGTAGTGAACCAATTTTGATGCCTTTTGCGTTATCTGATTCAGAATATATGCCTCTAATGCCCAGAACAATTGCAGAATAATATCTTAGTAGGTTCAGCAGACTTGCATTGCACAAATATTCAGTAACTTTTTGTTTTATTTTTCTCCCTATAAACTAATGAAAGAATCAAACGAGCATAACTTCAGTTAGAAAAAAGATATTTTCATTCTGTTAAAAGCATTTTAGAGCTTGTTCATTGTAGCATATGACTAAATCAAAAGGTCAAAAACAACATGTGACGGGTTTTGAGCCCCTGTGTCACATTTATGTACATACGTATGCATTCAATCATACATACATACATTCATGCATACATTTGTACAAATGTAGTCCATCTGCTGTTTCTGTTTCTTGACAGAGCGGATCATCCCGTAACGGAAGCATGTCTCGACATGACGAAATGGATGAATGCATCATCAACGAAATGGATCAGATCCAGACGATCATGCAGAATAATTCACACGATCCATTCAGCCACAGTGCCAGCCATGATGAACGTCCCACCGTAAGTACAAAGATATATTCTCATAGCTGTATCATCTTTTCAGCTGTTTAAACTGTTCAGTTTTTATCCATTTTTTTACACACCAATGCCAGGCAGAAACTTTGTTAGAGATGTCTGCCCACTCACCCACCCACCCCAAGCCAGTTCAGCTATAAAAGAACACACTTACCTGTAACCATGCATCGTTGGTAGGAAGATGAGTTGGTGAGATGATCAGGTTAGCGGCTCTTATATATGCCGAGGATGAAAAAATAAAGTTGCTAACAACCCATGTCTGCCTCTGAGGCTAGCTTAAGTGACTGCTCTTCTTTGCTTATATAATATATATATATATATTCATATATATTATATATGTATATATGCACACGTATATGAATTTATATATATATATATATAATTATAGATATAGATAGATCACAATGTCATGTTCTATTGTAAACCATCCCCAGGCTTGGAATTTTCTTTTCTTCTTTACACCGCGTTTTATTGATTCCAGATGATTATTTGCTTTTCTCTGGACAGCTTCTAAACCCTGCTATGTTCCTAATTGGAGGAAGGAATTTGATATGAAAATTTGCTAACAAGCTGCTGGTGAAAGTTGTCTACATTTTACTACATGTATGGTAGTTTCAAGCTGAGCTACTCATCTGCTTTTTTGTTCTGGCAGAAGGACGGCCATTTTGTTGCCATATTTCTACCACAGTTGAATATGTCAAACTCGGTTTTATGTTGGAAGATATTCTATTATTGGGCATGTGTTTGATTCTTCGACTATTAAATGGTTGAATGGTAACAAAAGTTATCTGGTCGCTTACTTTTAAAAATTCAACTTGAACTTTGACGTCAGGATTGAGACTATGATCAACGTAGGCAAAAACTGGATAAGTCGAAGGTGGACTTAAGATGAGCGCATTTTTTATTGTAGTAAATTGTTTGTTTTCAGCCGTTAACCTCCTCTTCCTCCAAGGAACAAGGTACTACTTCATGAAGGGTAGATGGGTAGACTCATCTCTTGAGCTACGTTGCTCAGTCATTGCACTTGCACACATTACTACTAATACCCAGTGGCGGACTTTCACCTGATCGGGTGACCCTTTGACCTTTTGTAATCCCCTCAGAAATTTTGGGATCGTTCAGCAGTTTTGACATTCAGCTTGATTTCAAGGTTGATGAGAGAAATTCCTGGGACCCCTAGGTTGAGCAGTCATGAGCCCCTAAATAATCTTACGGCTTAATGAGAAACAAATGTTTTAGAAGCAAATTAAATTGTTAAAAGTGCAGACATGACCTACAATTTTATATTTAATCTTATATTTTTTATATAAAATATGATTTTATTCAGGTCTTAACTTGAATTTTAAACTGATTGTAGTTCGTTTTTCTCTGCAATATTATTAAAAAGGCATAAATAATATAGACTTCTATCTAACTACCCTAGTCCTTGCCCGTAAAGTTGCCAGGCCCCTAGGCATCATTTACCCCTGCCTCCTCCCCGCTCCCACCTTTCTAAAGGCTGTGAACACACCCTCCAAAAAAAGCATAATTCCTTTCATCCAGACATAATGCTGAAGTTTCTTGCGTAGTTGTTGAAGTTGCTGCATAGCAATACTAATTAAAAAGTTTCTGAAGGTGTTGAAAGCGCTGCATCTAAGTCTGCCACTGTTCCCCTTCATCTAACAGAACGTGTTATGTGTTTTTGTTTGCTTTTCTGGCTTTTCCCAAACCCCACTAACAGAAAGACTTCCTTAAAATAGTGAAGCCTTAGAAGAGGCGAGGAATTGTATGTCAAAACTGTTTTATGGTGAATCTCTACATAAGTTGTGGTGATACAGAACATTTGTTAAAGTATAAAGACAACTGCTCACTTGGTTTATTTATTTACTTTTATTTTAATTTTTTTTAAAGCACTTTTGATGTGCTGTGGGTGTCTGTTTATCTGGAGTGCAGAGTTATGTTAGCTAGGGAATAAAAAATTAGCCGTGCAAAAGAATGAAATATTGAGTTTTGACTCAATATTTAAGTACCTACTCTAGTGAGCTGGCAAGTCAGACATGTTGTGGTTGTCATGGGTCTTATGATGGTGATGTTTAATTGGAATTTCATCATGTGATCCCCTCGCTTTAGTTCATGACGACAGCTGTTAAAGTGATTTTCTTTTTTTAGAACATTAGCACAATAAGGTGAGCGAGCAGCTGTCAGGTTTTGTAGTTTCAGTGGTTTAGCTGGCTTTATACTAACAAAACAAAATTGTCTTTGTTTCGTTTTAACACAGTTGACAGTTTCTTCTTCAGTTCAAATTAATCTATTGTTTCAGTAATAATTGCATTAATTTCTGCCAATGATTATATCTCCTTGGGTTGGAACAAAAAAAATGTTTATAGAACATGCTGGAGTCACAGTGGTGTAGTCTGTTTCTAACAGAAACATTTGGGAGATCACCAAGTTGTTTTCAATTAGGGCTTCTTTTGTCTAGAGTCCAATTTCATGATGTGTTTGCACTTGGGAGCTGCTTTTGGTGAATAAGTCCATCTTGATCAGAAGTTTATTTTTCCTCAAACCTTTTCGAAAGTTTTGAATGAATTTCAAAGACGTCAAAAAGAATTTTGTAGATGACAAACTGTGTGCTATTGGCAGTTGTTGTGGTAAGCATGGCAGTTTGTGATGTATTCACATGCGGTAAGTAACTAAGTAAGCACGCTGGTGCAAGTCATAAAACAGTATGTTGATAAATATGTGTTGTTAATACGGTAGCTGATGCAAGTCTTAGAGAGTTGTCTCTTTCATGTGATGGTAAGTCGTAGGCAGTGGATCGGTGTGATGGGCATTTCTCTCTGACTGCCATAATAAATAGAATCCACTGCTTGTAAGAAGATGCATTATATGTGTGGCTCCTGTTTATGCTGGTTGAGTACTGACAGACAATTATTATACACCAACTTTTGAAGGATTACCAGCACATTTAGATGTTCTGTTGTTAAGTATTAATTACCGTGTTTAGGTACTTGTTTTGCTTATAGTGAACTTTTGAACGTAGTGATCCCTTTAAATATGATATCCTATATTACCCTCGTTTCTCTGTTGTTAGTATAGACAAAAGAAAACCAGAACAATGCTTTTTGTCCTTTGTGTGTGTCGTACGAACAATGTGGCTTTGTCTATTGTGCCTCTCACATTTCACGCCAGTCTTTCACGTGTATCATTATCTATAGTTCTACACTGTTGCATGGCTGTATCTTTTAGTAGTATTAATAATAACAGCAATTTTATAATCAGGAATTGTAGCCAGAAAACAATTTCAGGGTGTGGGGGTTTTTGGGCATGGCCACAGGATCATTTTTTAAATGTGAAGTAAATGATAATGACGATTATCAGATTTCTTCAGTGGTAGTACCTGTATTGGGGCTTGGGTCAGAAGTGTTCTGCTGGAAGTCACAGAGGCTATGATTTTATACCTGGTGCTCGCAGTCACATTCATTAGGCACTTAGCTGCCCCATGTTAAGCCATTTGGTGACCTCTGTGGGCGCAATATGAGCCTAATAATTGTGGCCGTCAAGGGCGTGTTTTCAGTGCCCTTGGTCAATTGGTGAGAGATTTACTGGCTGCTACTGTCATTGATTGATGACTGTATGGGTGATGTGTGGATTTCTGGAGGCTTACATGTGTTAAGTTATGGACTAATTTTCTAACCAGGTTCAGGGCATAATGATACTAACAACCTTGGATATGACTTTGAAACGTGTTAAGTTGTTTGTATGACTTACAAGCTTTTCTTTCTATTTATCTATATGGAATTTATACAGCTACTCTTTAAGATTACTATTCAGAGGCGCTCCCAACCCCAGCACGCCCAAAGAGGAAAGTTGTGAGCAGTTCATAAAAAGTGTTGGACAAGAAAAAAGTTAAACTTCAGACTACAGCCCTGCTGCTGACACAGTTACATTATATTTTGACTGTCTTATTCTAACCCCATGAACTGTTCTTATTAGCCGTACTGGAGTCAGGAGCACTTCTGAGTAGCAACCTAGAAGGGGTGTTATATAATTTCCATCATAGGCGTAGGGGACATTTCAGCAGTGGGGGGGGGGCAAAAATGAGACTTTTGCTCAACATTTTTATTTCTCATTTTACTTTTTTAATTTTTTCGGGTCTGCTTGCCCGAAAGATTAGACTTGCCCGAAATTTGGGGGCCATTCCCCCCCCCTCTGGAGCCCCATCTTTTACGCCTATGATCTCCATAATAAATGAATGAGCGAAAATTAAACGTGCTTTGGTTTGTTTACAGCATGACGAATCGAATTCGACTCTATTGACGCGCGTTCGGATCCCAGGTCCAACCGGTGTTTCACTCTGATTCCAAGACAACAACGTCGTCGTATATCTGCCACATCGTCGTCGTCGTCGTTTTCACGCTCCCTCAAAAGACACGCTTGACTTCTTTTTGCAGAGCTTGTGCAATGAAGTGGAAAAGCAGCCGATGACTTGTTCCGTTTCTCACATGTGATAACGTTTCATGACTACTCGCCTCGGCAGTCACGGCCGTCGGTGATTTTAATTTTTTGTGCTGTGACGTTTGTGCACCAAAGCTGTGATCAGCGTTGCAGCGTGGTTTTGATGCGCAATGAGTCGATCGATTTTGATAGAACTTGTTTTCGTGCTTTTCAAATGGGGGGTATGCTAAACGATAATCGGAAATTCATTATCGGTTTCAAAAATGATGACTAGTTTTACTATATGCAACGGATAATATAATTTTTTTAATCTTTAAAAAATTATAGGAGATGATTGCATCCATTTGTGTTGGTTATAAGCTTAACGGTTGCCACGAGAACAAAGTAATTGTAAGAAATAAATGGTAGCTGCAATGCTGCATTATCCCGTTATATTTAAGAGGTCATTCGTTGACCCACGGTGTAATAAATATAGATGCATGGCACTGTAATGCGGCACTTTGAATGCAACACTGTCACGCATCTTATCAAATTTTAACATTTTGTGTCGGCGAATATGAAAACTGACATGAAATTCGCTGCCAGCGAATGAGATGAGTTAACAACAGAACATCTAAAGCATTTTTTGGTGGAAAATGTCGTAGAATTTAATGAGAGCCAACGGCCGCCATCTTTGTTTACACTACCAGCTGGAAGAATCAAATTTTTTATAAGGCCGATTAATAAAACCGATAAATATATCGGATTTCTAATCGGTTTGCCAAAAAAAATGATATTAGCAATCTTGTTTTTCGAAGGCTATCTGGAAATGCTGGAGAGTTCAGTCAAATTTGCCTTTTGATAACTCTGAGGTTTTTATGGCAGATTTCATTATGCAAACACGTTGTAAATTCCTGTGTGTTGTGTTTTATGCATCACTTCAACTCTGTGTGTTTCATTCATTATATGCAGATTATTTCACGGTATCTCACAGGTAAATGTGTAGTCTATCTACTTGGAGCGTAGATGGCATGATTTTCGAATAATTATTTTTTATTGTTTTTAAATGCTTTTTCGTTGACGAGAAATAAAACCCTGTAATTTGTATGATTATTTCTCAGAGTGTGAAAGATGAGGAGAATTTAAAATGTAGAAATAAGTCTCTTTCCTTGACTGTTATAAAAATTATCTGTCTTTAAAGGTATATCGTGTGATAAAATAATTGTAGTTGTGCTAGTTATTATACACTATCAGTGATGTGTTAGTAGGTTTGAAAAATTGTTGCACAGCAGTATCCTATCGTAAGCCATTTTTTAGTTTGTCCAAGTTTGGCTGAGCTGGATTTTGCAAGTATCATGTGAGCATCAAGAGTAAAGTTGTGCATCACCCAGCTGTTATTTAATTTGAGACAAGCTGATGCAGACACTCTGATGCCTATTCAGGAGATTTTCTCCAGTAGCACATTCATATTTAAGCCTCATGTTTGCAGATTAAATTTTAAAGCCTTTCCGTTTTGTTTTTCAAAACTAATATGCATTTCTTTCAATTCATTTTCTTTGTGCTCGCTATTCGTTAGATATATGATTTGTTTGTGCCCAGTTGTGATTGATACGATTGATTGATACGATTGATTGATTCACTGATTGCCTAGAAGGTTATATTGATTAATTGTTGGTAGCAATGTTTGTTTAAATTTAGATGATGTATGCATCCATAAGCGTGTCGTGAAGTTTTATTAAGCGAATGCAACTTTTGTGAGCAGCGACATCTATCTTATTGGACTTTGAGCTGAATTTGCATCTACTGCATCCGGAAGAAGTCTAGTCTATTGTTGGGAGAAATTAGCTCAGCAGTGAAGTTGTGTTTCATTTTATTGTGATGTAGCATGAGATAACGTTGCTGACGTCGTATTGGTCTCATTAATAAAGTAACAGCATTTGTTTGCAGCTTTGGTTTGTACAGTGATGTTACTTTGCATAACAATCCAACGGTGACATTATTATTTTGTTGATGTAAATTTGGTGACATTACCTGTATGTCAGTTGTGTTGATTTATTGCCGGTCACGTAAATTTATTGACAGAATAGCCATTTAAATTGATTTAGTCATACCGGCTTTAAAATTTTGACTGAGCCATTTTAGTCTGCAATTGAGTAAGTCATATGTTTAACTGTAAGTATTTTATACTACGTGCGTGTAATTCAGTTTGAAGTATTTTCAGTTTGAAGTATTGTGTTGCACTGTGGGCTGGAATTGCGTGAATTACTTCTCCACAAAGCCTGCTGTTAAGAATCACTGAGTAAGGCCAATATGTCAGTCTGTATCTTTGGTCTTTGCTTTAAATTGATTGGTGTTTGTTTACCTTATTTACTTTGGTACGTTTATGTCCTTCCCCTGCATTCTACACATCATGTGATGCATCTTCTTAATCAACTGTTCATTGCTATTCTTTAGGCATCATCCCACAACATGTCCATGCACCTCAAGTCATGTCGGATGGCCCATAGCCAATTCTTCTGTAGTCTTCCCTTTTCCTTCCAAGAATCAGCTCCTACTTGTTTGTTTCTATCCTTGTCCGTATGAGTCACGTGACCTGTCCATTCTAATCTTCTCTTTCAGGTAATGTTCATATCCTCATCTCCCATTCATTCTCTTATGATTTTCGTCATGCTACGAAAATGTGGAATTCTCCTCGGCCAAATATGATGTGCCGCCTCTCAAGTATTTCCTTGTTTTTTTCATCAGCCAAGGTCTCAGATCCTTACAGCATTGTTTGTTTACCATGCCAATTAAATTTATCAACAATGAAATATATTATCCTGTGTGAAGATCAAAGCGAAGGACTATGGGGATGCATTGAAGGATCAGAAATTAGTGCAATCAAAATGAGAAAAGCAAAGAAAGCAAACACTCTTCTTCTTCTGCGTTGTTTAAATTGTTGTACATTGCTATACGTGTTTGCCTTATTTATCCTTGTTTACGTGATGATGATGTGGTGTTGAAAACACGTAGTAACGGTAGTCGAGTGCCAACATCTGTAGTCATGGTGATGAAATGGTCGAACTTGTCGTCATGACGATAAAATGCTACTGTATAGTGTATACGTAGTCGTGGCAACAGAATTTGTATAATATTGTTGCGAGCTGTTAAAACGTAGTCATGACAACGGAATGCTAAAGAATTGTAAATTTTGAACAGATGACTTTCAAACTAATTGCACAGTAAAGATTTGTTGTTGGATCTTTATAAACGTTGAATCCAATGGATTTTCATTTGGCAACTGCCATCTTGGTTAGATTGTTTACTTGGTAAGCCTCATGTGGCTTTTGGCATCAGTTCCTGTTGGTGTCTTTTTACTGCAGCCCTGGTGTCAAACCATTTTTATTGGTGGACCTGTGGCAAAATTTCCAGCAAGCCGACAGGGTGTCAAAGGTGGACGAGCAACATGGGTGCGGATCTGGGAGGTGGTCTTGGTAAGCCATCCCCATATTTTTTTCTGGGACACTAAACCCTGTATATTGCACTTTAATTTTAGCATAGAAACAGTCAAATTGGGCTTAAAAGTCGCTAATGACTAATTCGTTCTTTTATTGTCAAATTGTATAGATTTTAGGCAAGGTTATGTGGGCCAGAAAAGCATTGCCAATGGGTCTTTGACATCCATGTTCTACTGCATTAAGTTGAATCGAATTTGTGCATTGTATGTTAATAAGCATTTGAAGAGCCATGAGATCAAGTCTGTAATTGGAAACTACTAATTAACTGTTGTCTACATGAAATCCTTAATTTAAACTACTAATGACCTCTTGTCTATTACGTGGCCTAATTGCCTCCAGGTACGAATAATTATTAACCAAGGCTATCCCCTGAAAATCTCTGACAATCATGTTTGTTTAGTCCAAGTTGGGCAGTGTTTAATCTAGTCCCCACACGCTGGGGGGGGAATTCAGGTTTCTGGGGGGGGAGACAATTGAGTGTCCAAAGGACGTTGACGAGGCGCGTAGCGCCGAGACCCGTAGGGGGGAGGGGTATGGGGAGGGGGATGTTCCCCTCCCCATTAAAAACTTTTTGAATTTCCACATTGCATATGGTAGCATTTTAAGGTACCATCTTAACAAAATGCCTGTACTTGTTCCTAGCATCATCAGAAACTTTTTGAATTTCCACATTGCATATGGTAGCATTTTAAGGTACCATCTTAACAAAATGCCTGTACTTGTTCAGAGCATCATCAGAAACTTTTTGAATTTCCACATTGCATATGGTAGCATTTTAAGGTACCATCTTAACAAAATGCCTGTACTTGTTCAGAGCATCATCAGAAACTTTTTGAATTTCCACATTGCATATGGTAGCATTTTAAGGTACCATCTTAACAAAATGCCTGTACTTGTTCAGAGCATCATCAGAAACTTTTTGAATTTCCACATTGCATATGGTAGCATTTTAAGGTACCATCTTAACAAAATACCTGTACTTTTTCAGAGCCTCATCAGAAACTGTTTGAATTTCCACATTGCATATGGTAGCATTTTAAGGTGTCATCTTAACAAAATACCTGTACTTTTTCAGAGCCTCATCAGAAACTGTTTGAATTTCCACATTGCATATGGTAGCATTTTAAGGTGTCATCTTAACAAAATACCTGTACTTTTTCAGAGCCCCATCATAAACTTTTTGAATTTCCACGTTGCAATGGTAGCATTTTAAGGTGTCATCTTAACAAAATGCCTGTGCTTTTCAGTGCTTATAAGAGTGGACTTCAATAGATATAAGCAACACTTAACAAATATTTTGGGGGGCTATTTCCACACTGTACCATCTTAACAAAATACCTGTACTTTTTCAGAGCCTCATCAGAAACTTTTTGAATTTCCACATTGCAATGGTAGCATTTTAAGTACTCTTTTAAGGTGCCATTTTAGCAAAATAACTCCATTAGACTATTCAGTACTGATAATAAAGTGTTTTAGGATACAATAAATATATATATATATATATATGTATATATTTTAGGATACAATATATATATATGTATATATATATATATGATTATAATTACACTTTATGTATCAAGTTCAGCAGCTCAGTTCTCCTGTTGCTGAGTTATTCTAATGAATAAATGCAGACATGAATATAATAGTAGCCTAAATAAGCTGACTTTTCAGCACTATATCAGGTTAACCCTTTTCCCCAAGATGGTTCTTTCTGAAATCATATTTAATGGTACACAAACCAACCAAGAACTAATAAACTACCGGTACCAAATTCAAGAAACCATGTGTAGTAATGATGGTGTTTTTATTTTTTACTATAATTATGTGTTCAAATAATAGGACCAAACATTTTGAAATTTTACAGTTTAAAATTTGAAGGATACCACTGGTGAGAAGCCATTCAGTTGTACAAAAGTAGTATTTGTACAAATATTAGCAGTAAGTTATTCTCATTTTAGCAGGAATGTGTCATATATTATAATAGTAAATAATAACATTATAACCATTAACCATATAATAATAAATAGTATTACAGTATATTATAACAGTTCATGTAATACGATGATGTAAACAGCAACTAAAACTATTATCATTTTGTCAATTTTTTCTGGAGGGAATGTCATATCTGTTTTTAGTTGTGCAAAAATAGTGTTTATACAAAATTTATTTTGTACAGTAAGTTATACTCATTGCAACATGATAGTATCATATATAATACATTAATAATAGTAAATAATGTCATTTTAATCATATAATAGTAAATAACATCACGCTATATTATAACACTTCATATAAAACAATGATGAAAATAGTAACCAAAAACCAATATCATTTTGTCAAATTTTTCTGGGGGGGGGGAAATGTCAATCCTGGGGGGGGGGGAACTTTCCCCCCCCAGAGACGTCTAGATTAAACACTGCAAGTTGGGTCCACAGCTATATTGGAGTCTATGAATGGAGTTTATAAAAGAAGGGTAGTTGCATAAGTTAACTTCTGTCTATGTCTCTCTGTCTGTGTCTCCCATTTTTACTCTTTTGGTTCTCACAAAGAGAGCACCACTGAATGGCCATGGCTATAAGTGGTGCTATAGAAATTACTCATTACATCTCCTTCACCAGTTCTTCACACAGTTACAAGTCTGCTCTAGATATATTACACGAGACATTCATATGAATATCAAATTTTATTACACAAACTAAACATTTTCAGTAAGGAATTACACTTTGTATAGAAGCAGTTGCCAAGTACACAAAAAAGCAAATGAGAAATGTCACTTAACCAAATAACTAGAAAGTTTAGACGATTCAAAAACAATGCTTTATAGTCTTTACAAACGGGACGAATTTCCCTAACTGAAATCATCTTGAAAACTGCTGCAGCCTTTAATGTGACCTACGCCAGCTGGTATTATTTAAAGTAATACACATCGAACCTTATGCACGAGGATCAGGAGGGGGTCATCCATAAACATGGCCTACCTTGGTTCCCCTCCTCTCCTGTGGCATTACACTCTCACCTCTTTGCACACACCGTCTGCACTCCAACTAAGACCCAGCTCTGGCTGTTAGAGGCAGCCAATTGCACCAAAGTTAAATTTTAAAGTTCACGTTTGTCGTTTTATCCCACCCTCGCTGCCCTTCGCATTTTACAACCCTTTTTTCCACAACATTCTTAATTAATTGACGCACCCTCATGTACACTCGTCAACCTTTTTGTCAAACACTGCAAGGCACAGCGCTCAGCTGTTCGATGATTCCACTCAAGTTCAGCAAAAAAGCAATAAACTCGATAA
Organism: Lumbricus rubellus; assembly: GCA_945859605.1. NCBI lineage: Eukaryota > Metazoa > Annelida > Clitellata > Crassiclitellata > Lumbricidae > Lumbricus > Lumbricus rubellus. The sequence continues at coordinate 50,704,349 of OX243813.1, read as the reverse complement.
TTGTAAAGGCTTTACGTAGCTCTTAAATTGACAATACTGTCAAATACTGGATTCCAACTAAGTACATTGCTGCAGTGAAGAGCAAGTACCTCTACACTGTCCAAGCAAAGACCCAACCAAAATACTCGTTAATGTAATCAATCTTTAGAATCAATAGATCAACACAAGTGTGGCATAAGAACTGAAATCAATATGTATACGACAGACGTTGTAACCTAGCACAGCATCAAACTGCAATTCGCTGGAAATTTGGTTTTTTTAACGATTAACATCAATACTAATTAATCCTTCAAAGTGTATCAAAACATTACGTTGCCAAATCCACGGCAGAATTCTTAGGGAAAAGCTACACAGTATAACATTTTGTCTATTGTTACATTTCCATTGTTATCACAGACCACAATAGGTCACAATAGTCTGCGACTGGAGGCACATGTTACGCATAACATCATCAACAATAATAACAGTTGCAGTGGATAAATAAAAAGTAGACTAACACCGTTAATACTCGCGTATTTTAATATTCATATCTTACAAACTATTCATGTGATTAATAATTATAATCATAACCTATAAACATTTGTATAATGTTGTATGCACGCATACACTCGTATTCACTTAAGTAGCGCCTTTTTTACGTATTTCAAGAGCGCCGCTGTCGGCGAAGTACGTCAAAACTAAACATTTTAAATGAAAAAAGATTCTGCAGCTGAACTCAATAACTGCAGCCTAAATTTCGACGAAAACCCTTTGGCCGACGTTCCTATCTACAAACCTGAAACTGCAACAGAAAGAAGATACCTTCCAAACAGGAAACCCTAAGCTCTAGCCTACATACAGATGAAGGGTAGTTGAATAGTCGTCTACCATCATCGGCCCTACCGTTCATTATCCGCACCCCACGCGTCCTCATTTCCTCCCAGCCGGTGGGACGTACAGCGGCTTTTCGTTGGGACGTTTGGTGGATTTTAGTCCTCCGCCCATCCTGCCGCTATTTGTAACGATCCTGTACGAATGGTCTGTTGGGTAACTGGGAAAAGCGGCCGGGCCTTGAACGAGGAATCCCGAGGGAGGTGGGCCGGCGCTGCAGACCGGCACCGCGCTGTAGTGACCATTGTGTGAGGGGTAGACCACGCTGGCGCCACCGTGCTCTGGGTAGATGATGCTGGCGCCGGGTGGGATGGATGAAGAATATAAGACGTTCGTGTTCGTGTCGCGAGCCGTCTGTCAACAAAAGAAACAAACAGTCAACGCAACACCGCAGATTACAACCGATTATTTATTTATTTACTTCGGATATTTTACGTAGTGCCTCTTCAAGGTATGCTACTCAGAAGCGCTTCTGGCCCATCCACGGCTAAATATGACGGTTCTGAGATTCTTTCTTAAATTTACTGGTTTAATAGATAAATGTATGTATGCATATGAACTTTAATAAAGGAGTCCCTCATAAGCACCATGAACATGGTTGTCTCATATTGGATGCATTTGCATTACAGTCCAGAGGCACCATATATAATATCATAGTACTTTGGCAATCGCCTGCAAAATAACAGATTAAATCCAACTTCAGATATATGCCATGTCAGAAAGACTTGCACTCATGTTTTGGCCAAGAGCACACTTCTCTCTTAGGACTAATGTTAACAGGAGCAAGACTGTAAGTAACAGCCATACAAACGATGATTGTAAGCCAGCCAGTACAATCTTTTCAAGTAGTAGTGAAGCCTTACATATCTTCAGTTTGACTTACCAGTGGCCTCAAATCTGCATATGGAACTTTATCCGCGTCATTGCCGTAATCGATAAAAGATACGAATGCAAAGTGCGGCTCTGTCTGAAGAATCTTTGCTCTGTAGAACTGCAAAACACAACAGAACTATCAACTTCGTTACTCACTGCAGAATCTCATACAAAACCTTCAGAAGTTCAGATTCACTAAAGATGAAGTCAGAAGAAACAAGACCACTACCACGGGGAATGGTGTACGAGTATGTTTGGTGCCAAAGGCTACGCGCTCAAATCCACCTCAAGGCACCGTGTGGGGACCCTCTGATCTTGTGTGCTACCATTAAACCATCTGCCTACCTTGCAATCTACAGTTAAATTTATTTAGCATTCGTGAGCCTTTCAGTCCATAAAACACTATATGGTTACTTACTTGTTTGTCTTGCCATTTTGCCATACATACATCACCATTCTTCCAGCTGATGTTCTGAAAACAAAGAAGAATTTTATCACAAAAGGTCAGTTATATCCCAATCACTGTTCAACTCGAAGTTTATCAGAACTAGGGTTACCCTTGTTAGCGGGGTTGAGGTCCCTTTATGACTCTCCTTGAGTCAAATATTGTATTTTTAATCCATGACATCTGCTAAACTGCCAAATACTTAAATTTGGTTTCAATAAAGAGTGGTTGTGATCAACATCATTAAACAAAGCTTCTATATTTTTAAAAACAGTTTAAAACACACTTGCAATGCAACTCCAAGCATAAGCATTTTCACTGACAGTAAACAGCATCTTACATAAAGCATCTTAGAGGTAGCTTGCTGCTAAAGATAACGTATAAATTGTCGTAATGAGAACAATTACAACAATGGCTTTACCTCCTTTGGCACATTATTGGCGGCACCATCACGTATAGCAGAAGGCATCGCCGTTGTCGTCGTGTGTCCGTGCACGTACGTCGGCGCCTGCGCCATCTGGATGGATGCTGTCGGGTACAGCTGCAGAGCACCCATTGACTGTATCAATTGTACACCATCAGACGTACACTGCATCATCGGCTGTACAGAGCATGGCGTACACTCCATCAGCGGTTTCACTGTGTTCATCATATGCATAGGCTGCTGCTGTTGCTGCTGCTGCTGCTGCTGAAGATGCTGTTGGTTGCCATGCATCTGATAAGCATCTTTCGCGGCGCTTCTCTGGTAGTTCTTGTCGCCGTCCCCGGATTTCCCATCGCCGGGTTTTCCCTTCTGTGCCGTCGTCGTTCGACCCGAGGAGTCGTTGTTCTTGTCGCGGTTATTATCCTTCTCGTCCGACCACAGACTTTTATGCGACACTGGTCCCCTGCTGTTGACGTCGTACACCTTGTGACTCATGCGATCCCGCGTCCAGTCGGACATCGCCGACGAGTCCTTCCCGTGGAACTTGTACATCTTCTCCTCCTCCTCTCTCAGCTGCTTCTTCTGCAGACGTGGCGGAAGATTCTGAACGGGGTTGTGGTGGTTACTCGCCCCACCGTGCCCCGTGCTCTGACTCGCAGACGATGATGATGACACGCTGTTCGCGTGTTTGTCGGGGACAACTTCGTCTGGGGACGTGCGGCCTCGGCTGTTGTCCTCTGGCGACTGGGGACGCGGTTTGGCCTTTTTGTCGACGCTGTCCTCGGGCGACTTCTGTCGGCTTTTGTCGTTTGTTGTTCTGCTGGCGTTGTTGTCCGGTGATTGGTGTCGAGGTTTCTCTCGGTCTCGACTGGTGGTGTCCGGCAGAGAATGGTGACTCTTTGATGCTGCCTTGTCTACAGTTTAAATCAATCAACTATTAATATTTTTTTATCAATTAATTAATATTAATCAAAAGTCTTTCTATCGTTTGTTCATTTCAGAGATATGCCTGATACCTAGGATTGACTCATCAGTGTTTTACAGGCTCCTTAACACCTACCTGTATCATCGTGGTTGGACTGGAGCGCCTCTGAGTAGGCTTCTTGAAGGGGCGCTATATAAGTTCTCGAAATGAATATAGGATCGAGCAAGGATCACAGAGGCAGGTCGGTTAATTGTTCAATAAACAAGATGGATATCAAAGTGAAATTCATTCCTTAACAAACAGTTTTCTTCGAGGCCTTTAGAAAGCTAGGAATAAAAACAGCATAACGAAAACCGCAGACCCACCTGACTGTCCTGACTTGCTGGGAATTTTGGATGTAACGAAGTCAAAGAGAGTGGCTGGAGCGGAAGGCTTTGTGAACTGTTCGTAGTCCTCCGTCTCATCTGGCCTGCCACCGCGATGACGTCCACCTAATGTAACGTAACCCAAACTAAATCAAAATGTTTTATGTAGCACTATGTCCAGACGGCTAGCATAAATTTCTCTGTCAACAACAAACTGCTACTTAAGAACAATTCTAAACTTTGTCCACGTAATAAGTTTGATTATTCATAATAATGATAATAAGCTCATAAATAAACTGTTAAGGAAGAGTAAAAACTTATAATCAAACAACTTTTTTCTTTTATTCACGTATGAAGTTGCAAAATAATTAAAAAAATCAAAATATAATAGGATATATATATATATATATCATTTTAAAAGGATAGGAATATAGGAACTAATTAACTAATTATATGACATTTTACATACACCACACACCATACTAATTAAAATATAAATATTTACACTACGCATTTCTGAATGTCAACCCACAAAAAACGCCGACATTTTTCAAAACGCAGCAACTCTCCCACCTGGTCTTTCCGGTCTGTCCAACGTAAGAAGAGACGGGGGTCGACGTCCCTGTCTATTGTCGTTCGGATAATGGGAAGCAACGTTGTTGGACTTTGCGTCTCCATCGCCGAGCAGACTGGTCACCGCATCCTCGAGATTTCCATTCGTCTTCCTGAGAGCGAAATTTGCTTGATCAATGGTGAAACCCATCTCGATGATCGCAGCCACGTTCTTGTCCTGAGCAAGAGTCTGGAAACACGGAAAAATCAGCTGGGACTGTTTTTTGTGTTTAAGATAATTTATGTTTGCTATATTGATATCGTATCAATTTTACATTTTGTTTGTATGTGCACTCGTTATAGCGCCCCTTCATCATTTCTACTCAGAAGCGCTCTCGAGTACAGCGTGGACACTGAATCGGAGTTCCACGCAGAAGCGCATGAGTAATCGCAAATGAAGGACTTGCCCCAGGTCCCTACGAGGCAGCTTGAGGTGGACTCGAACCTGCAACCTTCCAACTGCAAAGACCTCTCTCAGAGGCGCTCTCAGTGCGAGTGACCCCGAGACAAAAGGCAAGATAGAAAGCAAGAAAAGACCAACACATTCTGATCACAACTATTATACAAGTAACTAAATTTAGAATTACAGGCAATTATAGACTGCAATGACTAGACTTGTGTTGAGTACTCTGGAATTCATTGTGTGCAGGCACAAGGGCCAAAGTGCAGGTACTAAACAGGATCCTTGTCAATCAGTTTGGCTTCAGTTTTAATTGGTTTACTTAACTAATTGTCAAGATAAAAAAACTAACAAAACTATTAAGTATAAGCTTATGACAGATGTCCCTGGTCTGACATGTCTACCTGCTTTGAGGCACTGGCAAATGACTTGGCCCTTCCTTCTTGTAAAGCGGCTTCGATGATTGCTTTTCTCTGCTGTTCGAACTCACAGTCCAACTCTTTCTTCTTCGCCACGGCTTCCAAAGACCTGAAGTTGTCTAAAAACATAGAGCAAGACCAACATAAAGATCACACGTCATCATCACTTTTGAAGAATTAATACAATTGCCACTGCAAAACTACAATCAAATAACTTTGGTTTCCATCATTGGTGAAAAAAGCTTCAATGTTTGTAATCCACTACAATGAGCAGTTGATCATGAAAGTTCCATTCAGCATTGTAAAAAACATAACAATAATCATCATAGTAAAAATTATCATAATAATCATCATCACCATGATCATAAACGTCAACATAATCATAATCATCACCCATAATCATAATCCAAAATCACCACCATCACCATCATCTCCATCTCATCTAAACAGTCATCAGTTATCAGCCCAACAGCATTGCAGCTGATGTATTGCATGATGCCCTTTTTTATGCTGAGCTTCCTAAAGGAGATTTTTCACTGCAACGAGAAATATAGCAGACTTGCAGTACACTGCATCACATCTATTTAAACAAGATGAACAGCGTATACTAACCACGCTTGGTGGAGACTGGTTGAGTATCTTTCCTCCGCTGTCCAAAAGGAATAAATGGCGGTGGTCCACCCTCTTGAGTAACTGAAGCTCGATTCTGCATTGCCAACGACTGCAACAAAAAAACAATATATTGATGAAAATTTAATCTAATTTCATACCGAAGGGGGGGGGGGTCGGTAGAGTAATGGATAACATGCTGGCGTAGGGGGACAAGAGGTAACGAGTTCGAGCCCCCGTTTGGCGGATATGTTTTGTAGGCTGCTATTAGCGCCGGTTATTGCAGGCTGTCTGTTCAAATAGTATAGTTAAGATTTATGTATTCTGTTATCTGAGTTAGTACCATACTATAAACTGTTTCAACTGCATAATTGTACACTGTAACAGTGTAACCAGTTGCGGTCTGTCAACCGAATTGTTGAATAAACGAAAATTATAATTATCTGATGTCTTCCAAAACTCTTTTTGGTGGGGACTTAAATCCCAACATCTCAGTTGACAATCCAGCCTGCTAGTCACTACACCAAAGAGCACACAACATAAAGGAACAATCAATCACTAATTCTTCTTTCTCCTGGATTACCCAAAACTCCTAACTCTGTGGCGGTTGTTTGTAGTTTTCAATCATCGACACTCACCCGCTTTAGTTCCCAGCTCTCGACCAGTTTCTCCACACGACCTCCAAGCAGCTTGCAGTTGGATTTGTTGAGCAGCAGGAAACCCTGATTGACAGGAACGCGACCCAAGAGTTTTATCTTCGACCCAGGTGGCGTGTTGTGACTATATCAAAACAGACACACACACTTATAAATTATATTATTCGCATCAAATGTTGCAGTTGATTATTTAAAGCAATGTTGGATAAAAGAATAGTTTGCACCACCATTTGAAAGTTAGTTCAATAAATGTTCCTGGATTAATACAAGTAGCGCTACATAACCCAGGCCTAAAACTGCTGCAATGACTCTATCCAAGCCTGACCCTATTTTGAAGTGGTCAGGGTTATCGTGCCATCTAAACCCCAAGGGGGATCCTTGATACCTTGGGTCAAAAAATAAATAATACACCAGTACGGTATCACAATAGTAGTAAAAGATAAAACTACAATAATGAGAAAAATAATAGCGTACCTCAGACCGGAAATGCCATTCATGTCAACCGCTGTGCACGTGCCTTGACCATCCGTGAGACTAAGACGAAGCAGCTTCTGTCCCCCTCCTCCATCCTGATTATCGGATTCTTTGGGAACGGCAACGTTGCGCACCTTCTGAATTTGAAGCACGAAAGGCCCATCCACCTGCAACAACCAGCCCAAGTCGTTCACCTACGGTCATTATTTATGCAACTGTTATATTGCTGATTTCAATTTTTCAAATAAAAAAGATTAAATATTCCATATAGGGTTAAGAACTTGCCACTGGGAAGTGAAGACCAGACCAGCTGTTCTCAATACAGCTTCTAGGAACGATGTTTGGCTTCCATGTCATCCCACATGAAAAAACACACCTTCACAGTTCACACTCTGCAGCAAGCATGAGCTGGCAACAAGATATTTAACACCATGTGTACTACACAAAAATGCCAGTGCTGCATTTTTCCATCAGCCGCAAAGAGTTCAACGCTCGTAAGCACAATACTCACAATGTCTGAATGCAGCAACAGAGAATCGCTTGTAATGTAATGCAATGTATTTAGTAATTTCTATAGCGCCGCTCACATTCATGGCCATTCAGAAGTGCTCTCATTGCAAGAGTCCCAAGAAGAAATAGGTTTTAAGCAGAGAGATCTGTAGATAACGACATAGAGAAAAGGGTCCCACACAGAATGGATGGAAGGGCATTCCATAAGGAGAACCAACGATGACAACTTTAGGATTGGGGTTGAGTAACAGTAGTCATAAAGGCTCCAGGCTCGTTGGATAAACAAGTCAGGTCAATCCAGAGAACGAAGAGGCCAGAGAGAAGATGCAGAAAGAGTAGAACGAATGAGATCCCTGAGATATTTCAGCACAAGACCCAGTTTTGACCTGAGGACCAAAGCAAGGGCTTTATATTGGACGCGAAAGAGAACAAGGAAGTCAGTACCGTTGTTTGACAATAGCAGATCTATAATACATGGGAGTATTTAGGAAGTGAACAATCAATCAAGCAACAGCATTAAGGACAGATTGAATAAGAGATAGATGGACCTTGAGAAGGCCAATAAGAATGGAGTCAAGCTAATCAATTCACGAACAGACAAATGCATGGAATATGTGGAATAAGGATGTCATGGTAGAAAGGGAGATGGATCATTTGTTAAAAAACTTAGGCACAATTATCTGTAAGTAATTCCAGAACTTGTTTTGGAAGTAAATTGGTTTGTTAGAGAATACATTCTAAATAAAGATCTGTGTCTTTGAAAACAAGTCAAAATAAAACTTGTACTCACAAACTCAGTTTTAGCTTTTCCTAAACTTTCAGGCAGATGTTTCTCGCCAATGTCCTTCAAATCCAACTAAAACACAGCAAACAATTGCACAAAATCTTATTTCTCAATTTAAATAATATCTCAATTATTCATTGACTCAATTATCTTAACGCCCAACTTGTTTTGTTAAAAGTTTACAGCATCAATATATAATATATAACTTATATATATTGATGCTAAAGCTTTAAAAACAAATATATTTAAGACAAATCTTCAATCTCATTTTACCAATATTCACCATAGACCCTGATGCCCTTCTTATGAACCAGGTGCTGTGTTTTAAGGGTTCAAGATACCTCTGAGAGGTAATCCTGACAGCAAAATCTAGTTTACCTGGTACCTCAGATATGAACCTAAAAAGATATCAAAAGAAAGACTTAATAATCTTACATCCACAGCTGCTCGAATGACATCATCCAGCCTAGCCTTGTTGTCCCCACAGCAATCCTTGATTCCATTTTCTGTGAGGTACCTGAATGACGCAAACATTACAACTACAATTATCTAAAATATAATGCCATAATTTGTTTCCTCTAACAAAGTTGGGTAATCTATCGTTTTAGGGTTCTAAATATTTGACCAATGTCCAGCTTCTACGCTGGAATCATGAATCCTTTTCATCAAAATTGTTCCAGCTTCAATTTAAGCGAGAATTCATTTAATCAATCCAGCCGCCATTTGAGCAATTCTCAAATACTCTTTGATCAATCCAGCTTCTATTTAAATAACGATTATTTTAAATAAATCCATTTCCAATTTAAGCAATCATGAGTCTTTTCATCAATCCCACTTCCAGTTAAGTAAAAATCATTTTCATCGGCCCTACTTCTATTTAGCAACAATTTATTTGTTAATCCAAATTGCTTGTGACCAGTTGATGCCAAAAAACATACAATTTAGAATGCCATTTTGATAGATCACCCAGTATGCTCACATAGTAGTTCATTAAAAAAAATTAAAAATGCTAATAAAATTACTGCAGCTATACAGACTTTCACAGTGATCCAAGCAGTCTGGAAACGAGGGGGGGTCAACCCAACTCTCCAAAACTCAAACCCTCCAAAAAAATGCTGAAATTAAACAAAAGCCCGATCTCCCAAACAGCAGTCTAACAGAAAGCGATCAAACTGCTTGAAACTATTAAGGGTTACATTAAGTATGTCACTGATAACACAGTTTAGCGCCTAAAATTATTTGGTTGTACGAAAATGTATTTGGGGGAATCTGGCGGTAATTCGTTTCGAGAATTCAAGAATTCGGGACGCACCTTTGGCATGGGCTTCCCTTAAAAAAAACTGCGGCCTACTTCCTGTGCCTCTTACTGACGCATGGGCTTTATACACCTCAAAAATCGTGCTTTTGCCGTGCTGGAATCGGGAGCGCTCTGAATAGTGAAGAGGCGCTATAGAAATTGGTGAATGAATCTATGAATGACTTGATCTACGGTTGGCGCTGTTCCTAAATGTCGTTTTAGTTGTGACTGTTGCTGGTTACGTCACTTAACTAAACAGTAATGACAATCTCAGTTTTATCGAAATCTAGATTGAATCGAAACTAGATTAGTAGGGCATCGTTCGTCTAAAAGCGGTACATTGGGACACAACGAGTTTCAGCACAACCCGCCAACAGCCATGCGAGGGCCGTACAAAAACAAACCCAAAACACACACTGAAAACCATTATGAAAAGTTCACAAAGTAAATGTCATTATTCGAATAAGAAAATACCATCCTTGTCGTTGCAAATCTTGCATAAGATCCATTAAAACCGGTTATTTTAATCCAAAACGTACTGAGCGCATTAGTATAAAAAGGGATCCTATTTCATGATAATTCATAACAAGGGATCGGTTCACTTCCCATAATCGATTCGTTCTCTAGCTTGATGCTGTTGCTCATCGACATCGATGATGTTGCTGGTCCTGTCATCTACAGTAACTTATTCAATCATTCATTTCAAGAATTTATACAGAGTCCGTTAAAGAAAATCCACTCAGAGGCGCTCCCAGTCCAACCACGGTGAAACAAAAAGTTTTAACGAGCCTGAGTCAACCCTAGGTAGGCCTAACAGGACTTTATACAAAAAATTACAACTGCACTCGGCTACCAGCAATTTTAATCTAGTGTGGGCTAGTTGGCGAAAATTTCTCACGACCTTTTTTAGTCGTTTGTGAGAATTTTCCCCCAAAAGGGTTGCATTTCGCCACGAATAAATTTGTTTATAGCCTAGTCATCCACTTAAAAATTTTTAGTTGGCCTTCCTCCATATTTTTCATTGCACAATTAGGCCTAAGCCCTTTATTCGATGCTTGTTCGGTCGACCCATTTCAACCTTCACCCTACCTGTACATATGACATAATTTATGTAGACCTATATAGGCCTATATATATATATTGTTTGTTTGCGTTTTTAGGTCTACTTGTTTTAGCGACCCTTCGAGCTCACTATACTCAGAGGTGCTCCGGAGTTGTGACTGCAGCGCGGACACTTGATCGGAGTTACACGCCAAAGCGCTGATTGAGCAATTGCGCGTGAAAGATTTGCAGAAGGTCCATAGGCTATACGCGGCGACTTGAGAACCTTGAGGTGGATTCGCAGACTGTGTAAATAGTTACGAAGATTGATTTTATAGGCCTAACTCGCCATGCCAACTAACGTTTGACAGTAGGCTATACGCTGTTGAAAAGTGATGGCGCTTTTCTTGAGCTGTTGTTGATTTCTTACTAATCATTAATTTTTATTTGAAGTTCAAGCACGATCGCTGGTCTAGGCCTATAAAATTAATGTTCGCTCTACCCAAAGATTTTAAAATTTGTTGAAATCTTTGCTCTGGCCCATGGTCACGGTGTAAGAAGGAAACCAACCATTGTGAAACCAACGACCTGCCGGAAACGAATATGCCAAGTCTTTGGTCACGTGACTCTGATGGAAGCGGTGGAATGTTGGAAAGTTGAAAAGATGGAAAAATCACTTCTTGAATGTTAGAACTACGCAAAATTATGTCTTACCTGTCGTGTGATCGAAGGAAACTCCACTCTTCCCATAAAGCTACCCTTCCGTGGACCACGTGGACCGCAGGGCGAGAAGTGAGATCCCAGTTTGAATATGAAGGTTTTGTTTGTTGAAATTGATGACTCTCAAGTAAGTAACCTTTTTCTAATTAAAAGCGAAATAAGGACTTGCAACTTTTTGGCGCGTAAACGTAACCATAATCTCCAAACTTTTAATTTTTTTAAAGCGCTACTCAAGCGCAGGGCGCCAGTTTATTCACGAGCGCAGCGTTCAGTTAATAAGGGGTCACGAGTAAATGCTGATTTGCTAATTGTCCGGTGTCGACCGGACTTGCCGACCGCGAAGTTGCCGACCGCAATGACGTAGGTACTTGCCGACCAGGGTTTTTCAAGATCGTAGGGAGTTGCCGACCGAAGTTTTATTACTTGGTTTTTAAGAATTATATTTATAATGTAAAAAATGACAGGAAATGAGAAACCATCGTTTATTATTTTATTATTTCCAATAATAATTATTTAAAAACGAAAATTGTAAAGAAATTAAGGTAAATCTTGCTTTTAGCGTCCGAAATTATTTCACTGTAGCATCCTATAATATATAATCCATGTTTCAGCTACCATTGAAACCATTGAAATAATTTCGGACGCTAAAAGCAAGATTTACCGAAATTAATTCTAATAACATTAATTATATATAAACCTGTCTGAGGCAGTACACAAGTAACGACGTCATTATAAGAATTATATTTATAACTACAACAATAAACTTGTATAGCGCATAATAAAATATAGAAATATAAAATATAAGGCACACCTGGGAACGGCGGTCCCAAATTCTGAAACATGTATTTTCGTGACAGACGTTACATGAATGAACGATACTGTACAGAAATATTAAGAAATGTCTTTCTCGTAACACACACAACTGTCGGTCTTACAGTTTGCAATCATATAGCATAGTTGTCACTGAGCAACTTAAGATACTGCCCGTAAACATGTGTTTTATGCGAATGTCGCCACTGAAATTCCGCAAGGTAACGTGGAAATAAATTCCTGCTGCTTCCAAGTTGGTTTCTGAGCTTCCTTTTAGCGTGCATCCAAAGCCCCTCTATTGTTTGAGTGTTGATGTCAGAATGCACAGGATCTACGAAATTGTCTCCATGTACAACAACCTGATGATCATAGACACCATTGTTTATGGTCGAAACATTACGGTACGCAGCCCACCCGTCCGTGACAATGACCGAACCAGGTAGAACATGAGCAGTAATGATACGTTCCAGTGTCTGTGCATCACGTCGGTTAACGATTTCAAGCCAGCATCGGCCACTTCCGCGTTCCACAAGTCCAACAACCCAAATTCCGCGTCGACGCATTCCCCTGTGATATTTCCTGTGGAAGTAAAAAGTCTCGTCGACTTCCACGATCATAGGCAGACCACTTGCATCGAAGCCGCCAATATAAACCTGTTGAATGTTCAGCCAATTTTCACACTCAACGCGAAAGAAATTGTTGTAATCAACCATAATATGCCAGTCGACAATTTCTTCAAACGACATCACATGTTTCGCAAGCACTTCATGACTCCAGTAGTACATCATCATTACGACCTTGTCAATGCTTAGAACGCAATGCGCAAAAAACGAACCTGTTCGCACACTTGCTCTGGTATCACAACCTCGACATCTCCACGAGAACAGTTCAGGCGACTCACCACGTCGGACCAATGCCATTGGCCTATGACAAACGCCGCAGTCATTAATGTTCCGTATCAGCCTATGTTCTGCGAGCCACTGAAGCCATTGCAGTGGATCATTCATAGCTGCGTAAATTTCACGTGGTGTACAGTGAAAGAACTGCAATTCGTTCCTCGTCAAAACAACGTTTGTAATGCTTCGCGGTGCTTGCGGTCTACCGGCCATTTTAAACTGTCAGTCTGATATTTGTACCATTTGAATTTCTTTTACGACGACAGCAATGACGTAAACAACGACGTAAAAAGACAGACAAGATGGTAAGTAAGTGAATAAATAAAGAATTAAGTGCAGTTGGCTCTTGCTTTGACGAAAATACATGCCTCAGAATTTGGGACCGCCGTTCCCAGGTGTGCCAAATATAACACCTTAAAATGTCACTTTCTAATTAAATTAATACTGTATTGAACGGAGGTTAGTAGTCTGGCAGTATCAATTTCTCCATTAACATGTCGTTGGTGCGCTTTCTTAATTCTGTCTTCGAGATGAATATATTTTGGCTTTCTTTTTGGAGGAGATGCACCAGCTTCTGCTTTGCTAAAACACATCTTAGCAGACTGCTGGCAAATTTTTATTCCATTTATAAAAACGTAAATGTTTGGGTGGACAGGCAAACACTTGTTGAATCCAGAGTGCCAACTCTCCATAGCGTTGTTTGTCCTATGTCGGTGGTCCATTCCGTACTTATTCCACATGGCGATTGGAAATATTCCATTTAACCAAGTGGAACGGAAGTAGTCGATGAACTGTCGCAATCTGTTCTTGTCTATGTCAGTCAATCTATCCTCCAGCAGTCCAAACATTACTATTACTTCGTTGATCGGAATGAATGCAAGCTCAATGCATTGTTCTACAAATGCGCGAATTGCTTGATTGCTCATGTAATCAGTGACAAGTCCAGAATCTTGCACTTTCCGCCAAATCGACTGAGCGAAATGGAAATGACACCCTAAATGAAGAGCTGCAGGAAAAATGATTGGAACCTTTTCTATTACTCCCGATTCAAAGTCTGACATGATATTAGTCGGATTAAACGCACAGTTTAATCCAGCGAGGGCCTCTCGCACTCTACTGAACAACTTGTAATAGGTGCTGCCAGCTTTGTCACATAACAAGGCATACACAAGTGGGATGACCCAGCCATGATAAAGACCCAGTTAATAACTTTACTTGAGGAAACGCTTTTGGTCGGTTCTTCCTTCAAGCAAATGTAGCATAGATCAGTGCTAATCGGCTGATCAGCTTTGTCCGTTGGTTGCTCATCTTGCGATTGCACAACAACTTCACTTGATTTTCCACCACGGATTTTGAAGGGTCTTGCTCGTGTTCGTGGTGGCCTGCCACGGGATTTCACGACCGCCTTAAAGATGACCTTGTCTTGTGTACCTGCATTAGTTGAAGCAAGTACTGTGTCAGTAGGAGACTCCGAGATAGGGGAACCGTGTTAGAAGAATGCTGAGTGTCTTTCGCCGCAGACACGTCACCAGTTGCAATTAAATTCTTCAGTAGGTCGATGGTCGACATTATTTCGACAATGTTGACTCTTGGTTGTTCTTCGACAATGTTGACTCTTGGCTGTTCTTCGACAATGTTCACTCTTGGCTGTTCGAGAACTGGTGACAATTGAATTGCATTGCCCAAACCAGCTGCTAGGCCATTTTCTCCTTCAGTACTTGCATTGTCATCGAATCCACGAACCCTCTCATTGTTCAAGTCGCTTAAGCGTGACAACAGAGCAGAGGTGTCACCACCTGTAATTAAGCTCTTGAACATTTCGATGTTGGCCATCAAATCCCCAAACTTTGCCCGTGGCTGGTCAGCAACAAATGATGCAACTTCTTTCAGCGTCACCATCGCTGCACAAAACTGCTGATTCCTTGTGGACGAGTTGATGGTGAAATCTGCAGTACTGGTAGAGGAAGATGGCACAGATGCCGTGGATCCTTGCAGATTGTAAGCGAGATCACGTTTCCATCTGAAACACATACATAAAACAAACAGAAAAATTTAAAATTTCAGTATTACTGTTAAAAATCATATCGATTTTGTCGTATTCTTTGCATTCTTACTAAGATGCATGTCTTGACGGCTGTTTATACCAACGGATCCCAACCTGCGGGCCACTTCCGGACCACAAAACCTCATAAAACGGCCTCCGCTTCTCAAAGAGTATTAACAAAAATAACTGAAAAATGATAATTTAGACAGGATGTAATGGTCACTTTAAGAAATGGTTAAACTTTATTTAATGATCGTTTTAATGATCACTTTAGCAAATAGGAAAGTTTCATGAATTCACAATTTAATACATACACTCAGGAAGTCAGCATGGATAGTTTTCGGCAATCACAGTGAGGAAGTGTGCGAAAACTTCCCTCTCACCAACGTATTGACGATATTGGAATTCTTGCAAATATGAAGGAAAAAGTTCTCTGCTAGTTCCGAATTGTCTACGGAGTTTTCTTTTTGCTAGCATCCAAACATTCTCGATGTTCTGAGTGTGTACTTCTTGATCTCCCTGTTCAACGAAGTTCCTGCTCTCGTGCACAACAACTGAGTGCTGGTAAATTCCATTCCCCAGCTGATGGACGTTGCGATAGGCAGCCCATCCATCACTAATGATGTGGGTTCCCGGTAGAATGTGTTGTACAATCAAGGGCTCAAGAGTGGCAGCACTTCTGTAGTCAACAACAGTCATGAAACATCTGCGAGTCACTCTTTCAACACAACCAAAAACCCAATGGCCTTCTGTCCAGATACCCCGATGGTATTTACGGTGAAAATATTTTGACTCGTCAATTTCAACGATTGTTGGTTCACCGTTAGCATCAAACCCGCCAAGCTGAAGAGTGTTTCTATTTAGATAATTGAGGCATTCTTCTCTACAGAAGTTACACCAATCTATTATGGTGTGGTCAACATCTATTTCAACCTCGTGGGCTATCACACGTTGCGGTAAATCGGTTGCCCAGCAGTACACCAGAAGTACGATTTTTTTCGTACTAAGATGGCTACGTTGGAAAAACCAACCGTCGCGAACACTTTTGCAATGACGACATTGCCGACACACCCAATGCTTACCATCGACGCGGTTGATCCGTTTCAGAAGTGCACAGTGCGTACCGCAGTTAGGACATACGTAGGAATTGCGAACCAGTTTACGTCTTGCAAGCCACATCAAACATTCCTCATTTCCGCTAAGTGCCACACTAAGACTGGAAATACGCCAAATCTCACCACGAACTTCATCAACAGTCATTATTTCATGCTGCTGCACGATCATATTCCTGTCTACTTGCGGTCTGCCTGCCATTTTCCTTCTCGCGTTTTGAATTTATGTTTATTTATTTATTTATTTGAGAATTTGATATAGCGCTCCTTCAAGGTTACTACTCAGGAGCGCTTCAAAGAATAGTAATTATTCTTTGAAGAATAAATAAATTTAAATTTATTTAAATATAAATTTTTAAATACATTATAATGTATTTAAAAATTTATATAGCGCCTCTTGAGAATAACTAAGCAGAGGCGCGCATAGCAGGAAAAACATCCGCCCTATCTAAAGCCTCAGATGTTAGAGTTATCATCACAACAGATCTACGATTACATCCACAGCAAACACCGACCCAAACAGAAAAGTCACTGTAAACAAAACTCCATCGCAAACACGCATAGTCCAGTCAACAGATTCTAGTCTGAGGGTTATGTTGCTACTTCCGGTTGCGGTTACTCGTTGTCTCATGGAGAGTCGCGTTTATTCCATGCAGCAGATTCTTTCTAGGAGTCCCGATATCGCCTCGATGGTTACCCCAGCAGCTCTGAAACCGGAACAAATGTTCTCTTCTTTCAACTGGTTGTGCAGTTTCTTCAGCAGACCTGGAAACTGATTTTTTGGAATACTGCCTTTTACTCTTGATTCCTTACGCCAGGACTCGAGAATTTTCCTCCATTCAATCTTTAGAGCTCTAAACACGGCTACGTCGAGCGGTTGGAGCAAGTGTGTCGCATTCGGCAGCAAACAGACGAACCGGATGTTATGTCTAACACACTGCTCAATAACTTCAAGTGTAAAGTGCGATGCTAGGTTGTCTCCAAGCAGCACTTTTATGCCGTTCTGGTGTTGAACATGCTCGACAAACACCTCTGTGAACCATCTAGCAAAACAACGAGCATCAAACCAACCAGATTTGCTAGAATCATACAAGGAGCCAGCAGGCCCACCTAGTGTCCATTCCGTATAACAGTTGGCTGCTCTGTAAACAACCATTGGTGGTAGGAATACACCCGAAGCAATTCCGCAACACATCAGACTTATTGATGATTTGGAGTGCTGCATCTTGCGTTCTACACGCTTCAGTCCTCGTCTGCATACCACTGTTTTTACTCCAGGATTGTCTGTAATGTTAGTTTCATCAAAGTTATAGATGTTCTCTGCTGGCACTGCTGCAAGTGCCTTCTCTAATTCATCAAAATATAAGTTGACACTGTCTCTGTTGATTTCTGCACGTGCAGGTTTCACATTATCAGCCAAACGCTGTGTCAACCTATGCCTTGCAACAAAAGACTTCAGCCAATCGGGGCCTGGGCAGTTGTTTTTGAATCTGGCATCAGAAATGCCAGATCTGTCAAGGTACTCTTTAACAAGCAGTCTTATGTCCATGCCATCCATTGGAACTTTCCATTCTGCAAGATGATCAATTGTTGTCAGCAAGCGTTGCTCGCATTGTGGCAACAAACGCAATGGAGCTCCGACTCGGTTCAGACATTTACCATGACATTTATTGTTCAATGTTCCAAATGGAATTCCGTATTTAGCCGCTGCTTTTCGCATGCTCATAGTTCCTGCTTTATAGCTCCTCACTGCCTTGGTCAATGCAGCTTCAGTGTACGTAGAAGCATACGGACGTGATCCAAATTTTCTGTTATAGTGTCTCATTTTCTATGAAATGATACTGGTACCGGTACAGATTCTGTCGCAAAAGTCAAACAATACCCTGGCACAGCTCAACAGTTGTGTCTATAAATTTTCACATTCAATCAAACCATAAGTTTACACCTAAAACCAACGACAAACAAACATACTAGTTGTCACATAAACAGAATACCGGTACCTTACTACTTCCACACATCGTATAGCATTTTTGATCAATGTTACCCCGCTGATCAATGTTACCCCGTTTGACGGTAATTCCTATCGCCACGTGGATGCTGGATAGTCGATTATTTGTTATCTCAGGTAGTAAGCTTGGTAGATGTTCAAATCTTGTGCCGGGTAAGGCCACCAGCTGCCAACCGGGAGGCAGCTCTTGTGTTCGCACCAGTCGCATATTTGAGTCTGAGACTATCAGATGCTGCGTTGTCTGTTCAAAGTCTAGCTTCCATAGTGGACGCTTAATCAAAACTGTTATCCAAAGAGTCTTTCACGGATTTTTTACACATGTCGGTGATACGGTTACATTCCGCCGTCCTAGGTTGGTTGATTGTCGCGGTTCCGTGCTGGTGGATTGTCGCGGTTCCGTGCTGGTGGATGGCCGCGGTACCCGGCTGCTGGATTGTGTAGGTTTCTGTCGCGAGAACGGAGTCGAGACAATTTCAGCAATTGCCATTTCAGTATCCCGCGAAAGCGGTTGTAGGATGGTCGATGATGTAAACTCCTGAGGCAAGCCAATGTCGGCAATTGCCATTTCAGTATCCCGCGAAAGCGGTTGTAGGATGGTCGATGATGTAAACTCCTGAGGCAAGCCAATGTCGGCAATTGCCATTCCAGTGTCTGGCGAAGGTGGTTGTTGTTAAATGGGCGGTGATGTACACAGGTGAAAGTGTTAGTTGTAGTTGAAACGGTTGTTGAGAGGTCGGTGGTGTACCCTCTTGCGGTGAAAGTGTTAGTTGTAGTTGAAGCGGTTGTTGATGATGAAGCGGTTGTTGAAAGGTCGGTGGTGTACACTCTTGAGGCGAGAGTGGGATGGGGTCCATTTCCGCCAACGCTGTTTCTGTATTCGGTGAAAGCGGTGTGGACCTGACCACGGACCAATCCACCTTGGAGATTTTACCAGACAGTGATGCTCGCAATCTGTCCATCATCGCACATATGTCATCCTCTGAATAGTCCTGAGCTGTAGTCACATTACAGCTACAACAGATATACAAAAAATGAAGAAATTTTCTCAAATGACTGGATTTCTGCTACCGTATTGTTACTGGGAACGATGGCAGTCAGCTGGAATAATCTTCCAAACATAAATTGCTACTGCACAGATCTCATTTTGTAACTGCCTTTTTTTGTCATCATTGTCATCATAACGTAAGTTTTGTATCTTGCTGCCTGTGTACACATTGTATGATTATAACATGCCGTGAGTAAACAAAGATTAGTAGGAAACAATTACCACTGCAAGCTTGATCTCTAAGGAAGCTACCTCAATTTGTTTGCTTTTAGTTGAAACTACACGTTGAAAATTGTAATTACACATGGTAAAGAAATTGTAAAAGAGAAATGTAATTACTCATCTCTTAAGCAGAAAATTGTAACATAGTTGTTGTGCAAAGATACTAACAGCAGTTCTTTGTAGTGTCAACAGTGTAAGGTCCAAATCCTTTTAGGCTCTTTGTGATTTGCGACTTGTAAAACATCTGCATCTTTTGCAACACCAAAACCATTGCATAAAAGAAACTTCCTGCCAGTCCTGGTGGCGCTTCAGGACTCCATTGAACGATTCTGAAATATTGTTTGTGACCAATTCCAGAGAGCTGTTAAGTGATTTCAGGTAACCAGTGTATGCTGAAAGAACTCTAGTTGACAAGTATCTGTTGTAGTAATTCTTGAAAAGTTCAGTCCAAGTAGTACTGAGAATCAACAATTTGGACTTGTACTCCTCCAATGCTTGACGCTGTAGCAGCTCATGAATAGTACTCTCGTAAATGGCAATCTGAGTTGCGCATTAGGGTGGAGTGAAAAAATTTTTTCTCACCAATCGATTCGTAATAGTGACCAAAAGTTGACCACATGTCAGAGGACTAATAATGCTCAAAGAAATTATAATTTTACATTGCGTCTTCTGCCCTCTACCGGCAGTTTAATATGTCAAAATTTCATAATTTTTCCAAAAATTTACATTTTCTTACATAGAATTTTTATTCCTTCAACTATCTGCATCGATTGCAATTTTGTCTATAAAGCCCATTCATTTCAGCATATAATGAGGTATTATTTGTTAAAAAATTCCAGACGGTAACGAAGTTATAAATTTTTTACGAAATTAGAGTTTGCAACATGTCGCGACATCATAGAAATAGCTAAAAACAGTATAACTTTTGTATCCGTTGACCAATTTTTATGATTTTGGCGTCATTTTATCAGAATTTACATAGGCTAGCTAAAAACATACTGACTCATTTGATACATAACTAGAAAACATTTCAGCAAGCATTGAAATCAGATTTTGTTTACTAAATTGTCTTATTTTAACGCCCACAGAGTTCTCAGTCTGAATTTGCAGTAATCATTTAAAGCGAGTCACTTTGTGCGGTATTCGCTTTTAGTGTTAAACGTTGGCATAATCATTCTGGCAGCGTTTCTTGCTCTGATAAAGCCGTCTCGGGATTTTTGTCCGACAACAGTCTGGGATGCTTCGGTTACGGCTTTCACACATCTTTCCACTGCTTGAGTGTGGCAGGGAAAACGTGGGAAATCGATAACAGGTGCTTCTTCACTGCAAACATATCTTTCCAAATCACTTTGAGACAACGATTTGGTAGCTGGAGGCTCTGTCACAAAAGATGTTTGCCAGTCGATGAGCTCAGTATAGTCTGTAGCCTCAAAATTCAAAGGCGGAATTTGGAAAACTCGTATACGTACATTTCTTTGGTTACATGTTCGAGCTCTTAAGATACGTCTGAGTCCAAGCTCCCTTACATGCTGTCGGTCATCTGTAAGCATGGCAAGAATAAGGTTCTCCGGGTGAGCAAAATAACTATTGTGCTGAATGACTCGGTCAACAATAGCTCTCATTGGCTCGCTCAAGTATCTAGATTTATGAATTGTCAGCCACAAGTGTTTTGCTCCGTCTTTGCATGAAGGCTTTGATTTGATGGTAAACCACATGGGTGCATAAACTTTCATTATGAATTCTGCTACAATTTTAAGAGCATCACATGGTTCTTCAGTGCTGACATAGAGACGCAATACTCGGTTAGCGAGTGTAATCCAACGAGACATAACGAGCCTTCCTGGTTCACGATTTGACAGAGCTTCATCACAGTGGCCACTCTTAACAGCAAGGCAGATATCGTTCAAATATTGTTGATCGGTGCTCAAGTCACGGATGTCAAGAGCAGGAAACTCGCACTCAATTTTTTTAAATTGAGCCACTGGGAGTGTTTCACACTTTGCTAACAACTTTCCGACAGGTCCTGAGAAGCTTCTTGGTCCTGTGGTGCTCCCGTCTAGCTTCTCGAACAGATGTCTTAGTGGCAGCTCGTTTCCGTGCAGGAGGCACACAAACCAATGGAGAGGACGATTGACATGTTCTTCAATGAGACGTATTGCACCACCTTTCTTCCCTGTATTTACTGCTGTGCCGTCACATCCAATGGCGATAAGGTTATCAGTGTTCATGCTATTCTCCTGTAAGAAATTCATAATGCTCTCCTTCATGTTCGCAGAAGAGCCAGTTAAAGTTGTTACGTGGCCTAAGAAACTTGTACCTGGCTCTAAAACCAACGAGACGTGTTCTTCTACTTTCACTCTGCGATGCAATTTTCCGTTCACATTCTCATGAACTAAGGTTCTGTCCTTTCGACCATCAAAGTAAATGCCAAACGGATCAACACTCACAGTCATGTTGGCACTTCCTGCTTGAACACAACTTCGATATTTCTTTCTTTCTCTCCTAATTTTGTTCCTGTCAATGACTTCACGGCACTCATCGGGAGTTATAATTCCATAATCCTGTAGCACACCGGATGTGATTTCTGCAACTGCCCGATCTGATATGGCATATCGATCGGAAGCTTTGGCCACATTCGGCAGGTTCCGTCTCTGTTGCGATGATGTGAGACGATATTTTTTGCATTTATAGCCTGCTTCGTCGCGATCGCTGTCCGATGATGAAGGACTTTCATCGACTGCTATGGATGCAGAGAAAGTAGCTGCATCAGAAGCTTCGGATTCAACTTTGTATTTCTCTTGCAAATCCCGTTCTCTGGCCTTTCGAAATTCTTTATTGACTAGTGCCTTTGTAGCTGGACCATCCACTGGTCCGATCATCATTTTCCGTTTTGTTCTTTGGTCCTGCAGGAATTGTTGTTCTGGAAGAGGAACTTTCATAGCTTTGTCACAAGTGCACGACGAGAATGTAAGACACTTGCACGAAGCTATGTCAAAAAGACAAGCCTTGGCCTCCTCTTTGAAGTCCGTCGTCCTTGCTTCATAACCTGCATTACGTTTGACTAAAGGATACCTAACAAGTTTCAGGTATTTGTCATGATGAAAGCGAATTAGCTGGACAACCCGTGTTGTAGTCACAGTGGGAATGGAAGCTCGAAGCCATATATCTCTGATCTTAGTTGACAGTGTAACGGATATTTCAGGAAAGGTTGGTTCCCTTTTGGATGTTGCATTAGACTTTAACTCGTGTCTAATCCACATGTACTCCATCAAGACATCCTCGACCATCGGCAAAAAGTTACATTTCAATCTTCTTGGAGCACCAAAGATTGGACAAACGGGAGGCAATCTTAATCTTGATGTCATTCTTTTCTGATTGGTTTTACTGTTATCAATAAACTGTCACTAGAAGTAAAGACATTAGAGCATGTTACACTAATATGAAATGAAGTTTGTAGGTACAATTCATTTCACATAGCCTACAGTGCATTAGGTGAGTTGTGGGCTGTAAGCGTCTAGCTTGAAATGGTACCTCTGTCGTTACATCCAAGTTATAAAACTCAATTGTGCTGGAGAATCTCCTAGATTTGTATTGACTAATAGCTGGGTACATCCAATTCAAACAAAATTAATTAACACACACAATGCCTGGAAATATTTCAAAAGCAGACCATTAAATTCTGATTTGGATACGTATTTTATGAACTTACAACCTCTCGAAAATATTTATTTCAAGCAAAATAACTCAGAAGAATTGCCATTTTTTAACAGGAATTATGTATTACAAAGATGTTACCGCCGGTAGAGGGCAGAAGACGCAAAGTAAAATCATAATTTCTTTGAGAATTAGGCCTACTCTCCTTTGACATGCTGGCAGCTTTTGATCACTGTTTTAAAAAGATTCCTGGGGAAGAAATCTAATTTATATGATTGCTGAAATGTTTTCTAGTTATGTATCAAATGAGTCTTTAGCTAGCCTATGTAAATTCTGATCAAATGACACAAAAATCATAAAAATTGGTCAACGGATGCAAAAGTTATACTGTTTTTAGCTATTTCTATGATGTCGCGACATGTCGTAAACTCTAATTTTGTAAAAAATTAATAACTTCGTTACCATTTGGAATTTTTTAACAAATAATACCTCATTATATGCTGAATTGAAGAGGCTTTATAGACAAAATTGCAATCGATGCAGATAGTTGAAGGAATAAAAATTCTATGCAAAAAAATGTAAATTTTAGGAAAAATTATGAAATTTTGACATATTAAACTGCCGGTAGAGGGCAGAAGACGCAATGTAAAATTATAATTTCTTTGAGCATTATTAGTTCTCTGACATGTGGTCAGCTTTTGGTCACTATTACGAAAAGATTGGTGAGAAAAATGTTTTTTTTGCTGTTTTCACTCCACCCTATTGCGCATGCATGGTGTTTCTTCAGCCATACTTCAAAAGTGGATGTCACAGGCTTTTTCAAGTTCTTGAACAATGTCAGATGTGTATCTTTAGATTTTCTGTCATGAACAAGAAAAGCCACGGGAAAGCAAGGGCGTTCTACGAAGGCTTCAACCTGCGCCACCAATGCCGATATGTAAAAGTCTCCAAGTTTGAATGTTGTGTCATAGGACAACATAAACAATGATGCCTTCTGCATGACTTCATTGAAGAATGGCATACCACAAGTCACAATCAGATCGGGATAGGTTGTGATTGACCAAACAAATCTATGTAAGCCAATTCATGAAGTGTTACAAAGTAACAAAGGACACTTTAGCGACAGAGTTGATCAACGTCTTAAAATAAGACACCTGATTGACATTTCTAGGTTGAAATTGAACAGGCTCGCAGGTGGTGTCAGTCTGCACATTCTTGAAAGTGTCACAACCACTTTTAAGCTTTGTAATGAGAGATGGAGCACTTGGTTTTCGTAGTAAGCATTTCCTGTAGGGTCTATACACAAACAGCTTGAAACTGCAGCAGCCAAAGCAAAAAAATCACATAGGCGTGTGTTCGTTAACTGCACGTCAAATGTGCGTAAATGAAATGTAGTGGTGTCATTTTGATTGTCTTTGTCAACAGTTTCGTTGTCAGCAATGACGATGAAACCTGTACAGCGACAATGATAAAGCATTAGCTTTTGCTCTAGATATATAATAGCAAATTATTTTTGTCTTGTAAACGTGCATAGTTTTGTCGCACAATAAGCACATATTGTTTGTTAAGAATGTTTACAAATGTTAATATCAACGGGAAAATAACAAAATAACAAAAGAGAAATGTAATTACTCATCTCTTAAGCAGAAAATTGTAACAGTTGTTGTGTAAAGATACTAACAGCTGCAGGTCTTTGTAGTGTCAACAGTGTAAGGTCCAAATCCTTTTAGGCTCTTTGTGATTTGCGACTTGTAAAACATCTGCATCTTTTGCAACACCAAAACCATTGCATCAACGGAAACTTCCTGCCAGTCCTTGTGGCACTTCAGGACTCCATTGAACGATTCTGAAATATTGTTTGTGACCGATTCCAGAGAGCTGTTAAGTGATTTCAGGTAACCAGTGTATGCTGAAAGAACTCTAGTTGACAAGTATCTGGTGTAGTAATCCTTGAAAAGTTCAGTCCAAGTAGTACTGAGAGTCAACAATTTGGACTTGTACTCCTCCAATGCTTGACACTGTAGCAGCTCATGAATAGTACTCTTGTAAATGGCAATCTCAGTTGCGCATACATAGTGTTTCTTCAGCCATACTTCAACGTCAGTGAGAATATGATTCCAGCATGACACCATATTCCAGTGCGGAAATGTCAAATTTATTGCATTAACAGCAGCCAATTCTCCATCGGTGACGACAATCGGACTAAAAGTGGATGTCACATGCTTTTTCAAGTCAATGTGTCTCTTAATGTGTCTCTTCAAATTTTCTGTCATGAACAAGAAGAGCCACGGGAAAGCAAGGGCGTTCGCCGAAAGCTTCAACCTGCGCCACCAATGCCGATATGTAAAAGTCTCCAAGATTGAATGTTGTGTCATAGGACAATATAAACAATGATGCCTTTTGCATGACTTCAGTGAAGAATGGCATGCCACAAGTCACAATCAGATCGGGATAGGTTGTGATTGACCAAACGAATTCTGGTAGCATGTTAGCCAATTCATGAAGTGTTACAAAGTCGTCCTTGGATACTTTAGCGACAGAGTTGATCGACGTCTTAAAATAAGACACCTGATCTGACATTTCTAGGCTGAAATTGAACAGGCTCGCAGGTGGTGTCAATCTGCACATTCTTGAAAGTGTCGCGACCACTTTTAAGCTTTGTAATGAGAGATGGAGCACTTGTAAGGAAGTTGATGCCTCGTGTAGAATTACCTACATGCAACAGTTAATTAAATTGTCAATGATTTACAGTAACTCTGTCAGACACTATTACAGTCAACTCTTTGTAATGGACTCCTTGACCCTGAAAATACTAAATTCGATGCTTCATTTGTTACTGTGTAACGCCCACCCCCTTGGACACTCCCAGAGTCGCCACTTCCGGTCCAACGTGCGAGGAGGCCGCGTGCTGTTGTAGGTCGTAGTTCAAAGAGATAGAGGAAGGAAGGAAGGGAGGCAGTGGCTTCAGGGTTCAAACCCCGTCGGGTCTGAGGCGACCAAGCTTCAAGGCCTCCCACCTCTCCGTAGGAAACAGGAGCCTTGCTAGCCAGTCTTTCACTCCGGCGCAGGATACCAGGGTTAACCGGTAATGAAGGATCCTTAGGCCTAGCACCCAAACTTCTTTCCAGGCCGATGGTCGAGTGATAATGTGTGTCCGTGATACCAATGGGATACATTGTTCCCGGGTTCGAACCCACAACAGGCTTTGGAGATGGTACGGGCGATGTCTCTAGTCTTTCTAACCGATATACTACTTCCGACAGCGCTTCTCTGACATTAGTATGCACTGCATAAATTTCCTCCCTAACATCAGACCTGACAGAAGAGATTGCCTCTTGTGTAGCATGAACATCAGTTCTCACTGAAGAAATTGCTTCCTCAACATTTGTTTCTACAACGGAGATAGCCTCCTGGGTAGACCTGGCATTAGCCTGAACATCAGTTTTCGCTGAGGAAATTGCTTCAAGCAATACCTCCATCGACGAACGACTTCTGGCCAGTGTGACACGACGCACGTCCGTCCGTACGATCTGCGGAGCGGTTCGATTCAGCAGACGATTTTTCACCGTATGACTCGCATCTCTTCTCACCTCCCGTCGGCTTTTCGTATTCGCCGTCGTCGTCACTATTTACGGAGCGCATGCCGCCGTAGTCGTCGTCGCTTTCCGTCGTAGCTGCAATTCCGGTGGTGCCCTCATCTCCAGAGAAAGGGACATCTTCATGACACAGCGCGAAGAAAGGCGACGAAGTGTTCTGTTCCGGGACCTGCCGGGACGATCAAGCGCCAGAGTGCGATTCCGAAGGATGACGATCGATCGAAATGACAGCTCCCTCCAGTCTTCTTCCTTCCGAGTCCTGGCCGTTTCTTCTCCCTTCTGAGTCCTGATCGCGTCTTCTTTCTTCCGAGTCCTTACACTGCACCAACACGAGCCGTACGTCTATTCTTCACGAAAACGGACCGCATCTCTCTAATTTACTATCAACAATAATACGTCTTTTCTCGTCGAAGTTCCGGCCCCATCTGTTTCTGTACACTTTGCGATCACCAGCGAAACGTCTCTTTCCATCGAAGGTTCGGCCACGACTGATGCTGTTGAGCGCTCGCTGTTCGCTTTTAAAGCGTCCTCCTGCCGCCCACGCCGATGATATCATCAGGTGGTGGAAGAAACCAAACTGCGTAGATGCAGCTGAGTTTCGGCGCGTTGATTAGCTCCCACGATTTCCGCACACGTGTATCCTCTTCTCTTTCTTTCCGGTCTGCTGTAGCTATCTGTCTTTCTCTCATTCGTTTTTTCCTCTTGAAAAGGCGCCATCTCAAGACACACACGTGCGCCTCCCCTTCCCTTTAATGCGCTGATTAAACCGTGCGAAAGCATCGCAGTGTCAACAGACCCCACGCAGCAGTCAAACTGTGTGACAAATACGGCTATCTCGACATACACAGTATTACACAGACACACGCAGACGGTGTGTCCTTCTATGTCCGTCTGCCCATTCGTCTCTATCTCTTTGCCTGCCTCTCTTTGTGTCTGTTTCCATATCTCTCTCCGTGTCTGTGCATGTCTGTCTAGGTATGTATCTCCCATCCTCTCTTTGGTCACAGCTCCAATTTCAGACCGCGAGAGAACTTTCCCGATAACGATTAAAACAACATCCGAGTTAGAAGCGGCGGATGTTTGAGCGAGGCGGTTGCCAATTCCCGTGTCAAACACTAAACCAAAATTATTATAATATCTACTAAGATATGGCGCTATATCAATTAAACAAAATGGCGGCAGGAAGTCCGTAACGTCAAGTTATACGCAGGCGTTACAACTGTATCTTATCTGTGAGCTTATAGATGCATACTTGTTTGTTTTCGCAGCTATCTTGAAGTCTTTGGAAATTTTAGATGGCTCCCCTACTAACATTAATTAGTAGAATCTGACGGATCATCATGCCAAATTTAGTGCTTTTATCTGCCAGGTAACGGTAATTTTACTAAGCGACCCCACTAATACGCCTGAGCGGATGAGAACATTTTTGATGGAGTTGCAGAATGGTCTGATTCAGTTGGTGTGGCTGTTGACAAGTTGACAGACTTCTTTCAGTTTCTAACAGCCAACCTCACCTCCGGTGACTACTAAACACAGTACATTCATGTTTGTTCCATTCCAGTTTTTCTTGCCATGCAGCTACCAATATGCCATCTCAGAACTCGCAAACTGCATTTTCTTGAATTTGCCTGACCGATATCAGAAAATGTATGTGCAAGAAATGTGCAATCTGTTAATATTCTGATTTAACTAGTAATTGGTTCCTAATGGATGTACTTTGTTGTGTACTTTGATTGAAATTTTTTTTCGTACCGACATTCTAATCTTTGTCGAACTGACGAACGGAGGGCAACTTTACCAGGTGATATTGGAAAAATGGACAGCAGGAATTTACCTTAACTTCATATTTAGGAAAAGTGCATGCCATAAGCTTTCTGGTGATATAAAAATTGTCTTGGCACTAGGAGGCATTCAAGAGTATTGCCCTGTTGAATATCTCGAAAATTTGCATCCGATTTCGCGAAATCTTCTCTGACGCTACATTAATCGTGAAATATCTTGAGAACCAGTGCAGGTAGAGGCATGAGGTTTTCACTGCTCTATTCAGCAAGTTGGTGGTGACATAATGAGCCTATTATACTGACTGTCTTGAGTAGAGTTTCTTCAGGACAGCTGCCAATATGCCATCTCAGAACTTCCAAGCGGTATTTTTTTAAATTTTAGCGTCCCAAATTATTTTGACCATTTCTTTGCAATAATAACTGAAAGACATTTACAATAACACATATTTAATTGAGGGAGTCATAAAATGTGTGCTCGAAAACAGGAAGGAAGTCCTAAACGGGGGAACTTTCACGTATGCCAGTGAAAAATATTCCAAGATATTCCTCTGACGTATAGCATTTCATTTTGTAATGAAAATAAATAGTAAGTAATCATCGATTTTTAAAATAAAAACATCTTAACTGACATACTTAGGTAATACTGATTAAAAGTTGCAATCATGCCATAATGACATCATATGTTATCATTAGCTGCTGCTATATCACGTAGTATAACTGCCAGATTTAAATATTAAATCAATATTATCATAATTATTGGAAATATTATTGTTGTTGTTATATTATTATTACTATATAATTGCTATGATTACGACAATGATGATCATCATTATTCCTAGAGGCTACAACATGCCAATGCACCTGAGTGAGGGTCTGATCCTTGGCGACAACATCATTTGATGCGTTTTGCATTTTATTCTTTATAAAATGCAAAAGATGTTGACGAGTCATGCTCGAGGATGCATGAATGTAGTTATCGATCTAAAAATGCAAGTTCTAAACTGTAACTGTTATCCATAATCTTCAATTGTAATCAGATATTTACATAGTACCCACTGAGCCTTAGATCCAGGGAGCGCAATGAAACAGCCTTCTGAAAACAATCTGATTGGGGAAGTCTCAATATGCACACTGTTCAAAGTTCTTACCAGCCAACTTCAAACCTCAGCAGATTAGTTCCCTTGTATCTGTAGTAGGATTGTTAATGTCCGGTTTTTTTGCAAACCGATTATCTAGTTCTAGAAATTCGATTTTAAATGGATTAAATATCAGTTTATGCATATAATTTATAGAAAACCCGCTATTCCAATCAGATAAACAAAGATGGCGGCAGCTGGGATTCATTGATTCAATGATGTTTTTTATGTTAAAAGTGTTCATGAGGTTCTGCAATTAATTCGTCTCATTCGCCAAAGGCTAATTTTATATTGGTCATTTTTTCGCTGTTTCAGAATTGTTTAATTGTTTATTTTATTTCCATACGTTCCATTCAACTCACCTTTCTAACGCTGTAAAAGTCGCGACCCTTGATGTCCTTCTGGCTTCCTGCGTCCAGAAGATCTTTGTCCTGCAGGTGTTGATTATGCCGTGCTTTTAGATCTTCTAATGCGGATATGAGGGGAATAGTGTGTGACTGGTTCCGAACTTCCTCTTGAGCTTTCTCTTCACCCTCATCCACATGTTTTCAACTGTTTGTGTGTGGACAGAACTGTCATGTGGATCGACAAAGTGCTGTTGATGAACGACGACTGAGTGCGTGTATATTCCCTGGTCGATCAAGGGGATGTTAGCATAGGCAGCCCACCCCCATCTGATGCAATATGGGTTCCTGGTGGTATGTGCGCGAGAATTTGCGCGGACAAAGTTGCAGCAGTATGATCCGGTACTTCTACGAGAAAGCATTTTCCAGATTCTCGTTTCAACCCGCGAAACACCCAGTGGCCGTTGCACCACTGCCCTCGGTGGTGGTATTTTGTATGAAAGTACTTTGACTCGTCTATTTCGACCACTATCGCCTCACCGTTTGCGTCCATTCCTCCTATTTCGCCAGAATGTCGGTTGATGTATTCCTCACATTCCTCGTGACAGAAATTACACCAGTCACTAACTGTCCTGCTGTTAGCTTCTGACTCGTGTGCAATGATCAACTGTGATATCATTACTCCAGCAGTATGTCATAATCGGTAATCCCGCAGTTTAGCGTAGTTAATTATTTTCTCTGAGGATAGTAGAAACGTGTCATTATGCATATTATGAAAGAAACTTTCATGACGGGAAATGTTTATGCTTAGTTTTCGCCCAAAGTGACCAAAAAGTTCTTATGAATATCGTCTGCACGAAAGCGATTAGGGTAGACGAACTCATGTAAATAAGAAGGAAAAAGTGCCCGACTGATCGTTTGAGCTTACGTTTCGCGCGCATCCATAAATTTTCAATGTTCTGCGTATGCACAGTCGTCTTTGGGGTCGACAAAGTTGTGCTGATGCACAACCACAGAATGTTCGTAAATCCTGTGCTGTATCCGATCGATGTTGGCGTAAGCAGCCCAACCGTCTGATACTATGTGTGACTTTCAGGTGTAGAATATGTTCTTCAATGCATGCTGCAAGCATGTCAGCCCAACGTTTCGGTACTTCCACGAGAAAGCAGTGCCCACTTTCCCTCTCTATGCCGCCGAATACCCAGTGACCCTCCCTCTATTGACCACAATGATATTTCCTGTGAAAGTATTTTGATTCATCAATTTCTATTGGATCGCCGTTACCATCCATACCGTCGATTTCTCCTGAATGAGCTTCGATTCATTTCTCGCACTCCTCGCACATAAAATTACTCCAGTCAATCGCAGTTTTCTCTGTCGTCTTTGATTCATGCATCATCTACGACTGCAGCATATCGCAACACCAGCAGTAACAACGTCAAGAAATTTCAAACTTCAGCAGTAATCTGATCCGCGTTCATTATCTCTAAAACTGACACGACTTCTTTTCTAGCGCATGGTTTACCGGCCATGACTGCTGTGATATTTAAAAGTGCATATATGCCTACGGCTCGGAATATTTTTTCTGCCTCCAACAATCCACGGCACCTTTGCAAACATGACCAGAACCGTCTGCCTTACTTTCTTCCGACTCTCACAACGCACAAGTCGTCTTGAAATTGTCTTTATCATGTGTCTGCAGCACAGTGCAACAAAATTTATGGAAGTAATTTCAATTTCAGTTGCATTTCCTTTCTGAATTTCAGAAGTGCAAATTAAGTATGAAATTAATGACATTTTGTTAAATGCCTCAATCACTGCATAAATTAGAGCCTAAGAGAAGTCTGTAACAATAAGCGACGGCTGAAGGATAGATCCTGGACTGAAGATGCGACATTGGTACAGAAATTCTTGCAGTATGCCACATATTCTGAATGCACTATGACTAGCACACAGAAATTTCAAAACAGGCAAGTTCAATTGAGCCAGTAGCAGACAATAGTTATAGGTGGTCCCTCTCTTGTGTATCCTGGAATTTGTGGAACCAGTTGCTTCAAAATGCAAACAGTGTAATAGCCTCTGGCACACATTCTAACAAAAGCTTCCACCTGCTCTTTTGGGTGGAATGGCGTTAGGGATATGTCATCAATGTACCCTTTCACTTTATTTCCAATAGCTGCGATTAGCGAAGTCTTGGCAATGTTCAGTTCCTGAATTGGATCATCACATAAAACAGTTGATTTCTTATAATCATATGCTGCCTGTTTAAAAATTTGTGGATTTTGACAACTCATAACGTTGCCAGCAACCAATTCCGCTTCCTTCATATTTGACAGTTTCTTCAAGTACCTGTTTGTTGGTGCGACATGTCCATTGGACACTGTCAAAGCTATTTCTTTTCTTTCATCGCCTTCAATTGAAAAACAAACATTTTATGTTAAATTAAAATATTGTAAAAGCCAATGGAACAACCTATCAACAAAACCAATTGCATTTAATCAGTTATGCACGTAAATATACAGACCATTCAAATATTCGTATATAAAATACACGATGCCAAAGTTAATTGCACATCTATTGTATTATGTGAAGTTATTTTGAACAAAAGTTAGGCAAAACTTAATGAGCATAATCTACAGGGCTGTAACTAGAATTTTCCGTTGGCTCTTCTGTTTTAGAACCAGACCTGTATACGAATCGAGACATTTTCAAAACTCTTATGAGCAAGATTGACCGATCCGCTGATGTCCGACATCTTGTCCAATTCGGCCGCTGACATGTATGTGAGCTGGGTGCCTCCATCCTTTAGATCGCCGGAAGGAGTTATACGCATAAATGGGCCGTTGGCAAGCAAAAGAACCTGCGAGCACTGTAAGGTAATTTGCCTAGCAAAATATGCTACGGTGCTGTCCCCAGTTCTTCCCCTTGTTTACCGCCAGGCTACGGTTCACGAAATGGGAAGGAGTTGCACACCCTACAGTTGTAAAATGCAATGGTTCCACCATTCAGAATTCCTCTCCCATGTATGACTCTTGAAAGACAGTTTCAAACACAGAACGGTATCGCATTAACATGAACGCAGTGCCTGACTCGTGAATTGATGCATTTCTTGTCAACCTTGACTTCCACAATGACATTTCCTTCAACGACTGGTTCATTACGCACTGTGAAAATGCCGTGTATACAATCAGCCACTTTACATTTCGCATATCCACTGACATATGCGGAATTGAGTCGCTTTTAATTACATTTCCTCACATGATTGTTCTGAAATGATAACGAGCACTTGATTGTTCTGAAATGATAATGAGCACTGTGGCCAGTATTCATGAAAATACTTGTAGAAAATTTCACACCACACCTATGATGATAGTTTTGTAGAGTCTTTAGATGATCGTATAGAAAGGTACGCCTGCCATGACAATTCAGCAGAGAATTGGAAGTCATTCACATATACTGCTGGGCAGAGTGCAGATTGTTTCTCCTTTGGACGTGTACATTCCGCATGTAAATTGTGAGCTGTTGTAGACTGAAAATGCATAACATTAACTTATATAGAATGAACTTTATGCTTTGCACATATTTCCCTTAGTATTATGCTAATATTATAATTAGCGGTTTCAAAGTGACTGCACTTTATCGTTAGTGACAGTCATGAAAAATCTATGGGAAACTCTTTCCACACATCTAAAACCCCAATGGTCTCACCCCAATTCTGCCTGGTGGGTTCTTTGGCATCTGGTAAAGTTGGAACTTCTATTTGGTTCACCTGTCCACTCGACACTTGTGATGTGTGAAGTGCATCTGTGCATTAATTATAATTATTGATCTTCTTTATCGGTGATTCAATATCTAATGGGAGAGCTTTCTGCCATCCATTAGATATGACGCATCCTCAGAATCCATGGTTTACACGGTCTTTGAGCCAGTTTCATCAGAACGTTGATGTGGCTTAGCTTGGATTTTCACATTTTCGTCATTGGTTGAAGCTCGCATGCAGGCAATGGCGTCATCAGCAGCCGCCTTGCATCGAATTGTATGCGACTTGTGCGCATAAGGATGAATGAACATTGGATGATGCCACTCTGCCTATTGAATCTGTCTTGTAATTACATACGACGTTAGCTGTTGTCCAGCAGCGTTTATCGAACAGTAGATAATTCACTCAGAAGTTTTGATAACTGTATTTCATTTAACTGTTCATGGTCTATAAAACGTTGTAGTAAAAGAATCACTTCGTAAAGACCTATCTTCTTCACAAACTGAACATTTTTTGCACAACAACAGGTGGTTTTGACATGCGCTTGTCATGACCAAGGACAGGGCCATCCAGGAAGTGATAAAATTTTATTGGTTAGTTCTTTGCAATATTCGATGTAAAAAACATAGTGCAATGAAAATGCACTCATAAGAGCTTCCAGTAGTGCTTCAGGCTTTGCAATTTCCAATTCGTCTGCTTTTCAGCAAAACTGTTGCCCGTATCCAGCAGATTGGATCCCGCAGTTCGGCTCATTACCGTCACTGGTGTCGCACCTGTTTTTGGATCAGCGTCGTCATCCTGCAATTATCCAGACAATCTGACCACTGAGCCATATACCGAACCTATGAATTTATTTATAAGAAAGCATGCAGACAGTTAAAATAGACTTGAAGCCGTACATTCTAACTTCAAAGTTCGTGAAATAAACATCATGGAAGTAGTTACCTGGTGCATTACTATGAGGTGTTGATCCTCCTTCTTCAGATGGCAGATCATTAGAAAGCTGCCAACTGTTATTGGAAGGTCATTCTTGAGTATCTTCGATCTGGCTTCCAGTGTGGCAGCAATCACTTTGGCATGCTGATTGCCTCTGCATTGGGCGTAATTCAAGACTAGTCTCCCCTTTGTAGCTAAGTTCTTGAAAAGGATCAGACAGGTCGAATTCCAATAGCTTCCTAATCGATAGCTAGTTGGAGATACAGAAAAAGGCCAATCAAAAGCAATCTGTGATACTGACGCCATCTTCTGGTTTATAGCAGATCTCTGACTTGGGTATGTGTCTACCATGTATTGCAATATTTGAGGTTAGTCACGTAAATTCTCAGCCTTTTGATACTCCGCAATCGGCCATTACTTTTTCTTCCTCTGTACTTCTGGCTGCCATGACATGCAACCATTTGCCTTGTTGAATGAGGTTGTAAGTCTCTTGTGCTTTCTTGCCCATCAGAACTTGTGGTTTCGTTAATAAAGCCATCTGCAGGCTGATTTGTCTCCACCTCCTATAGATGCTCAGAAACTCAGCTTATGTCTCAGTGAATTCCCGGGACATCTGTTGAAATTTTCAAACTGGTGTAGCAAACGATTAGTTAGACTTTTTGCACCGTCATCCATCTGTCCATGACCTGGGATAAAGTTGAACTCCTCCACCTCATATGGATGCTCAGAAACACAATGAATCTGGGGTTTGAAGAGGTTTTTTCTGTATCATCTGTGCATTATTGGTCTTCTTTACAGGAGAATGAGTATCTAACGGAAGAGATTTCTGCCGTCCTTTAGAAAGATGCATTCTCGTAATTCATGGTTTACACAATCTGAGCCAATTTTATTAGAAGATGATGTGTCTTGTCGAATGTAACTATCGTTTTCAGCATACTGAACGAATCAGTGGCTTTGCAAAGTTCTCCGATTTTTTCGACAGTTTAAAGTTAGTTAACTTTCAAATCATCCCTGTGTTGCCCCGCTTTTAAGCAATTTCGTTTTGTAGAATGTATGCATTGATATATTTTATGTTTATAATTATATACTGAATTATATAGAACCTTCATCTTTATATCTCCACGCATGGCCCTTGCAAATACCTTTTTTTTCTTTCACCCTTTCTTCTTCTTTTATTTGTAATTTACTTATCAGGTACAAGAAACTTGTAGCTCTTTCCAAGAAATTCTATGAATTTATATCTTTCAACATATTGAAGTGGTGGAAGAATATATTGAATTGCAAGACTTTGAATAATTAATTGGAAATTTTTAAAATTTAATATTCCAAACATACATAATATGCACGCACACACACACACACACACACACACACACACACACACACACACACACATGTGCAGAAAATATGAACATTTTGACTTTGTATTCTTTTATACATATATTTTGCGAAGGAAGAGCTCCTTCTTTTACAGGTCTCCTTATATGTTGGACGAGTATTTCTCTTTTGCAGAGTAAACACTCTGAAATGAAATTCCTGCTAAACTTCATTGCTATGCTTGTGTACACTATATATCGCAGAGTGGCGCAAGAGTATGACATTATTTGGAAGACTGAGCTTGCATCTTCTTGCTCTCTCATTCACAATAGTCTATTTGTCTGTATATTCGAATA
This sequence comes from Lumbricus rubellus, assembly GCA_945859605.1. Classification (NCBI taxonomy): domain Eukaryota; kingdom Metazoa; phylum Annelida; class Clitellata; order Crassiclitellata; family Lumbricidae; genus Lumbricus; species Lumbricus rubellus. Next base: position 50,667,908 of record OX243813.1, on the reverse strand, counting down.
AGACTCTCATGCATAAATTTTTCTAACTATTCATTTCTAATTTCATTTGACAACAATAACTTATACCTTTATTATACCTTTGTAAAAATAAGAAAAAATACAAAGCAAAGATTTTTTTATTATTTTATTTTAAATTTAATATGAAAGATCTCTTCTTATTAAACCTATTCGCGGTTGTGAAAATCCTCCTCGTCTATGTTCACGTCCATGAAATTCCAGCTAATATCTGCTGGGTCATCATCGTCTGTGAAAGCTGGTTCGATCTCCAAAAATCTTTCCAGCTCATCAAGCCCTAGTGCAAATTCCGGAACGCGAAGGCACTCTCCGGAAAGTAAAGTGAACAGCATCTCCACGTCTGCTTCTGCCACTGCTGAGTCTTCCGGAGCGCACAGTCCGCTGGAGGTGATTGTCGAATCTTGTATTGCTTCTTCTGTAAGAGAGAAGAAAACAAAAACAAAAAATAATGAAAATTGTAATTACTAAAAGAATCTAATATATGAAGGCCCTACATATTGCTTCTCTAATGCCTATTATTAGGTATTATACTCTTATGTAATAGAATTTTGAATACATACACAATAATTCTTTTTATTTTAATTTTAATGTTTTAAACAATCTCATAGCTCCTGCAAGGGTATCGTCTGCATGTTAACTATGTCGGTGATTTAGAATTGCTACATATAATTTATTATATTTCGATTGCACATGACACGCGCGCAATATAGCATTTTATTTCAAAAGTTGAAATGCTGAAATTGAAATGTGTACATTTCATTGTGGACAGATTTTAAAGTGCAGTAGGCCTAACTATATGATTATGATCTATTTATTTTTTAAAATGTTCTGGATATGAACTTAGATCAAAATTAATATCCACATCACTAGTATGAATGCTATAGCAGCAATATAGGGAGGGAGGGAGGGAGGGAGGGAGGGGGCACCCCTGGCCAGTATATGCTGCGTCAGCCTCTTTTGAAAAGATCAAAGACCTAATCCCTATTCATTAGTCACTTCAAAGCGGCGCCTCTTGGCCCTGTTTTAAAAATGGCAGTCACCTGTCTCCGGACCTGGAACAGCTCCTTTGTTTCCGGACCTGGAACAGCTCCTTTGTTTCCGGACCTGGAACAGCTCCTTTGTTTCCGGAGTTGGAACAGTATAGACTCCGGAGTTGGAACAATAGAATCCCGGCGAGAGAACAATAGAGGATCCTTCTATTGTTCTATCATGAGCCTATCTGTACTACTAATTATTAATCAACATATAATCTGAATTCCTATGTAGCAAAAGCATCCTATATACTAAAAAAATGGTTGTGCCAATATCAACAATCAAATTTTTGCCAAGCTTCTTTTCAGTGCGTCGGAGAGAGTATGTCTTTTTTGGTGCAGTTTCTGCACTACTGTTGTGCCACTTCCGGCTCATTTCTGCGAATTCAGAAAAAGTCCATCGAATAACCAAGTATCAAATACTGCAATTAATGATTTCTTTAACAATCCAACTTCTGCTTACACCATAATAGGCCATGACTCTACTCACCCTATAAAATAGTTGGTTATTTAACTTATCTTCTAGAATGGCTCGGTTACAGGTAAACAATATGGTGGCCACAGATGAGCGCATGACAATTTCAAAAAAATTCACGGATTGACTGATCATTTCTGAATACTACATGAATGATCCCATAGCTTTTATTGATGCATTGATGGGTATTTGTTTGAAGTTGGAGCGTTTGATTTTGTCGAGCATTTATTCCTATAGTACTTGAATTGCTGACAAGCTATGGAATACTAGCTGGTACGGCGCCAACTTGTCTAGTTGCACTTCACAGGATTCGCAAAAGCTGGCGAAATAATCCATCTTAATAGGGTATTTCCTCGAGTGTCAGGTGAGCCAAGAAATAACAGTCCAGTGCTGTAACAACAGGAGTGTTGGGAAATAGCATGTTGAATCTTTCATGTACTAATGCTTGGTGCTTACAAAATTCACCATTAATGCCAAACCTGCATGCACATAGGCCAAATTCAGCGTCAACAGAATACATAATCCTTGTGTAATCCTTGTGACTTAGGACGTGATACCGAAACTGGTCAATGGTTATGACGATTTCAGAGTGAACATCTCATTTTCTCGCACAATTGAGTGAGTGCTTCAATCTCAGGTTAGCATGGCAACCATGTGCAAAGGTAAGCAACCTCTTCATGAAGTAGTTCTGCAAAACTGTGCTGCAAAAGTCGACCAATGCCACAACATCGAAAGCTTTGGTGCGGTTGAGTATGACATCTTTCAATATGCGCTTTGTGGCTTCTGTTGCTGATGCCATGTCCTATCGCTGAATCTGGTATTGCTGATGAAACTGACTTCATTGGATCAGATGATTCCACGTTGGATGCTGGTGGATCTGGTACTGGTAGCTAAGGGCCATCTCTTGGTCATCCCATTCCTTCATCTTCTCGCTGAAGGAACTTTTCGACACGTTCTCTATGGCGGACACTAGGACGTGTTGAGGTGGACTCCTGGTCATCTACAGCCCCTTGAACTAGTTCCGAGGTGCCTTCATTTGAAGTAGCGTACATTATCTGTAACATAAAAGGAAGCAAGAGCCCGAACAAGAGACGAACGGATTCACAATGGTTTAATATCAGCTGCAAACATATTGTGTCATTCGCAATAGTTAGGAAGGGTTCAGATTACTACTGTCCAATAATAAAAAAGAAAAAATTTATAAAATAAAAATCAATATTTAACAATTAATGATAAACGATACTTCCTTGTTAAGCCTACATATTTGTTGACGATGTGGCAGAGAATGTTCACTAAGGCAAGATGGAAGGTGTTGCTGAAATGTTCCCTCCACATGAATTCATCGAGGTAGCTCAGCGCCATCTCCTTGGTCATCCCATTCATCCTCTTGAATACAGCCTTCGTACATTTCCCATACCCTTCCACATGATTCGTATGTGCCCCAGTCACCTCATCGACGAATTTGTTGCAGTGGTTCACTGTGGTGCTGGTAGTTTCCAGGCAGATTGGGGATGCCTCAATATGCTGTCCGTTTATCAGAAACGATTACTGAACCAGGAAGCACAACCCTCTCGATAATTAATTGATAATAACGTTGCCACATCCCTGGTCTCTCCACTCCCCAAAAACCCAGTGTCCTTCATAAAAACATTCCCGATTATACCTACTATGAAAGTTCTTCATTTCATTAACATTCCGCAGTTAAAGCGTTACAGTGGCATCAAACCCACCAAGCTGTGACGCGTTTCTATCCAAATACACGCTCCATTCTTCCCAACAGAAATTAAACCAGTCTATGATAGTCTTACGCTCGTGTATTTCGGCTTCATGCTGCGTCTGATCCAGACTTAAGCTGCCCAACAGTTCACCATGAGCACTACATGTTTGAATTCCCATGAGCACTACATGTTTGAATTCCCATGAGCACTACATGTTTGAATTCAAGATGACTTCTCATGAAAAACGATCCATCACATACGCTCTTTGTAAACCAGCACACTTCACAAGACCTTAGAAAATTTTGTAGCTGGCATAGTTGGTTGCATTGTGGACACGTGTGTATTCTTCAACAATTTCAGATGTGCAAACAAATGCATGGCTGTCATTGTGCAGCTGAATTCATTGGAAAGACTTTAAATGCCATTCTTCACGTTGAATATCCATAGATTCATAACCTCAACCGCTGAACAGTGAATGCACTCTTTGCACGTGGTCTACCTGACATGTCATTTATTCAAAGAACTTTATGTTATATGAGTCTTATTTAATATGCGTATTTCCCAAATTTTCTACCTGAATATTTGGTGGGAAATTCACAGGAAGTGAAGTATTGGCTGAAAATTATTTTAGCACTGTAATTTACGTAAACCTGAAGTGAAATCCGAAACTCGGGAACAGATTCTGTCCTATGAAGGTGCATTACCACATGACTTCATTTATGTATGCATGCAACATTTCACAGCTGGTTCCAAACTGTCTCTTCAGCTTTCGCTTAGCGTGCACCCAGATGTTTTCAATGTTTTGTGTGTGCACTGTGTCGTTGTCTGTAAGTTTCTTTCATGGATCACTGTGATCACTGTTACGCACAACAACTTCATTAAAATCCGAGGATGAACTTGGTAAACCTTTGCAAAGTCAGTGATTATAGTTCTTCGGCTATCAATAAATTGCAATAGCGTGGGCATTATTGTCGATCCTTTTCTATCTTCCACTTGCACAATTCCACACTGTTTTGTCTCCCTACTACTGTAGGGAGACAATACAAAATGTATTACAGTGCTAAGAAGCAAGATGTCAATAATTTTTACAGATGTTGTTGGTATGGTATTGAACAATGTGTTTCTGGGTTTGAATACACCCACCAACCACCTGAAAGATTTAGTACGAATGCAATCAATGCTGTAGAAGTTGATATGGAACAATCCATTGATTTTATGTACAAGCAGGATTTGTCCATCATTTGTCAAAGAAAGAGTTGTTAAGTTGTTAAGAATAGTTAGAAGGTGGTGTTTGATGACACCAACTGTGCGATCAGCAACAGGAACCATGAAGCATTTCCCAGAGGCTCTTTCTGTAGCATCGAATAACCAGAATCCTTTGTTTATATAATCTTCCCTGTATTACTTAAGATGGACCAATATTCTTTTGTCAACAATAGCAATCATAACCTGGCTGTCTTCGTCAAATCCTCTGATTACTTTGGAGGTTTTGAATAGCCAGTTGGCACATTCGTCTCGACAACGACGGAACCAGTCCATTGCTATTTTCTTGCTGATATCAGGCTTATTATCAGCCTCTTTCATGACCGTTGTCTGAGGTTGATCCTCAACCCAGTGGTTGATTTTGACAATGGTTTGTTAGTTTACTTCTTTGGAGAAAGGATCCGTTGCGTGGATTTAACTCTGCTCTGCAAACTGCATTACCACCGCTTCTCATCTTTGATCTCGTGTTACTGTTGTACGTGAGAGCTGCAGTTGCAGCACCTATTGTGAAAAAAATAAAGAAGCATGTATGTTTTGCCAGCAAGATACCGGAGAAAATTTTAGCTGTAGTTTCAAAGAATTTTAAAGTAATTTTTGAACAGTGTCATGTTCTTGGTGGGCGTGACAATTCATTCAGTGTGTACGTTTCTTTCTCACATTCAGATTCAAGCTTTTGGCACAAGCATTCAAGTGCGTGCATGCCATCCTTTGGTTTATAATGGTTAAATATAAAATGCAATGTTGTTAAATATACTTAGAGGCTAGAGCTTAACACACACATCCACGTGAAGTTGTTTATTAAAACTGAGCAGAGTATGCAATAGATTAACTGAGGCTAACTTGTTAACGTTATCACAAAATAATGCTGACTAAACCACTTCAAATGCAATGTTTGTGATAATACTGAAAACACCCGCTGAATAATGTCTAGCATATGAATGTTACACAAAAGCACACATCTGTTTGTACAGGAAATAAAATTTGTACAGTGAATATCAAACACTATAAATTGCAGTTCTATACCCAGAACCTAAAACAATATTTGCACAAAAGTGCCTGGTCAACAATGTCAGTTGGGCATTGGAATGCAATATTAAAATAAAGATCATGTCTCCTTGCAGACTTCAAAACAGAACAGCTTAATGTTGTAAACATTACCTGTATTGCACCTAGATTAGTATAATAGTTTAAACTACAAGGTTTGTAATACATAAAACATAATGGATTATTTCTGTAAAAACCCACATACTAATACACAAAACTATACCTAGAACAGTATAAACTTAACTAAAGCACATTACAAGAATTAAGTAGAGAACAGGACACTTGGATTCAAAAACCTCATTTGACTAATGGAGGTAGCAGATTGCACAAGGCTGCAGTTATGATTAAGATGTCGTCAAACAAGGGGACAAGTGTAAGGGGCAAAACTGAACTTAATATTCTAAACCATTTGAGTCTGTTTATTGCATGTTCAACATGGATGCGGGCGTTAGCTATCTGTCTGGTTTTTCTTACATTTTCCCTCGTCATCTGCACTTTACCAGAACCAGAAGGTGGTATAACTAAACTGGCCTGACGAAAAAGCAAGTCGTCTTGGATTGTGAATCCCCTATCCGCCAGAACAACGTCTCCAGGATCAATGAGGTCAAGGAATTCAGACTGCTGCACAATAAAGCGATCTGTTGCACGCCCACCCCAGGCATTAGAAATGAACGAGATATGACCATTTGGAGCAATGGCAACAAGATACTTAAGGGTGTTGTGGTGTTTATAATCAGACCACGTGGCTGCTTGCAAGTAAAGGTCACGTGGTCTGTTTATAAACATTTCCGAGCAATCAATCGTGCATCGAAGACTCGGATATTTCTTTGCCAATGATGTAGGCATAAGGGCCTTAATGACCTGTTTATCTGGCCAAGAAACCAAAACTTTCAACTCATGTGACATCAGCTTAACCCAAGTGTTGAAAATCGATGAGCATGAGCCAACAGAAATGTGAAACAGCCTAGCGAGAAAGGCATTAGAAAGACCAAGTCGAAGTTTCATTATCACCAGCACCAATTCACATTTCACCGATAATCGCCTCCCAACTCCTGGTTTTCGGGGGGTAGACTGGACAGTTTTCCTACTGGACTTTATTCTTATTCAAGCTTTTGGCACAAGCATTCAAGTGCATGCATGCCATCCTTTGGTGGTCTTCCACGTTTCATCTTTCAGGGAGTGTGAGGCAATTGTGCGGTGAATCTATTATAGCAGGATTTGTGATAGACAGCATCAGCTGCAAATAAATCAATAACACTGTCCAGGTGTTATTTTGTTAATTGGCAAGTATTAGTTGTGACATCATCAAGATGACTTCTCGTGAAGAAACATCCATCACACACGCTATTTGTAAACGACTAATTCGTCAACAGTTTCCGATGTGCAACCCAATGCATGGCTGTCATTGTATAGCTGACTTCGTTGGAAAGACTTTAAATGCCATTCTTCACGTTGAATATATCTAATAGGGCGCCCCCTTGCGAGCAACCCTGTCTCTAATTTGCCCTTCTGCAACGATCTTCAATGCTGACCGAAAATGGGAACTAGCTGCTCAGTCTGCTGTTCGTTTCCATGACTCCGTGATTTTCGGGCTATAGCGCTGGAGGAGAGCTTCTTTCAGGTGGTTATAGTCATTTTGAACAGCTCTTGTCTGGGTATTGTACCAGACAGCGGCCCCAGATTTGAGCAAGAGAGGTAGTGCAGCAAGGCTTGATTCGTTGTTCATACGCCTATATACTGTCCACAGTTCAAAATTCTTAAGAAACTCGAGCACATCGTCATGAGGTTGGCCGGTGAAAGGAGCTGGTAGGAGAGAGTTGGACGTAGATGCCATATCGACTTGATTGTCACTGTCTGAATCAGGTTCGGTAGGAAGAGCGGCAGATCGAAATAACGAGCGTCTAGACTGTCGGGCAGGAGTGCATTTGTGTGTTGATACGGGTGAAAGTGAAATGTGTCGAGAGTGTGCTGGCGATGTAGGACTGGCTGTGTTGGTCAAAGTAGTTGAATTTGAAACCGACCTTTGTCTGCTGCGCAGTTGATAGCGTCCGGTCATTTACGCTTGCGGTAGTCGTCTGTTGGTCCTCGTTGTCGAATCCTCGCTGATGTGGCCTCTGGCTGTAGAGCTGTCGGAGATCGATTCGGTTCATCCACCATCTAATAGGGCGCCCATTTGCGAGCAACCCTGTCTCTAATTTGCCCTTCTGCAACGATCTTCAATGCTGACCGAAAATGGGAACTAGCTGCTCAGTTTCATTGACGACATTTATTTGTTTAAGATATAAACATTCGTTGAACAAACTGTCTACTCGAAGAAGAGTTCGTGATTCAGCATACAACTATCTTGTTACTTTAATAATTTCTTTTCATCAAATAATTGCACTGCGTTATAACATACAGCGCAACGATCTACACTCAGTAAGATCGGATCAGCTCAGAGATGATCCAGAAAGCGAACAATCAATCTCTTTTATAGAAATTATTATAAGCGATCGAAGAATATAACTTTATAAATCCTATTGCGAAACCACCTTAATAACATTCATTATATGCCTACGTCTTATTCAGTTTGTTTCTTGTCTGTGCTTATGTCTTTCTAATTCTATGTGTGTGAAGGGACGCGGCTACGTCACTGACTTATATTTAACAAATATACTTGATCGCGTTCCACATTTAAATCCTATTAGCCTCGCACACGTCCATAAGGACTCCCTGTGTATCGCTTAGTCCGTCTGTCTATCCCTACTGTCTCTTTAAGTATCTGCGACTCGCTGCCTTCCCCTATGTGTCCTGCATTGCTCTGTCTTTCTCTCCAAGGTCCTATGTTTTCAACTCTAGATGTTTTTCTGCGCGTGCTGCAACAACAAGTCTAGTTCGTTCGCCTTGCTGTTTGCCTATGTCTACATCCTCTTCTCTATGTGCCTGTGTCTTCTTCCCTTTCGACTCGTGTTTGCCCCACCCTAGTCCTCGCTTTCCAGGTTTACCTTAATCCCTATATATCCATAGATTCATGACCTCAACCGCTGGAACAGTGAATGCGCTCTTTGCACGTGGTCTGTCTGCCATGTTAATTATTTAAAGTTATGTTATAAGAGTCTTATTTATTGTGTAAGATTTCCCAAATTTTCTACCTGAATATTTGGCAGGAAATGCACAGTAAGTGATTTATTGTCTGAAAATTCTTTTAGCACTAATTTACCTAGACCTATTGTGTGATATGAAATGGGAGACTCGGGAACAGGTTCTGTCCTCGGAAGGTGCATCACCACATGAATTCATTTACGTATGGATGGAACATTTCACAGCTGGTTCCAAACTGTCTCTTCAGCTTTCGCTTAGCCCGCATCCACATGTTTTCGATGTTTTGTGTGTGCACTGCGTGGTCTAGTTCTGTGGCACGATTGCACAAGGCAACACATGTGCACATTATTTTGCAGGCCTTCTGTGGTGTGACTCTCAGCTCTGTGTGAAGACAGTGCCACCGACGTTTCAGTATTCCGATGCAACGCTCAGCTTTGCAGCAAGTACCACGGCGAGTCACGTCGAAACTCGTCCGTTGGTGAACGCATGTTTGCAACAAGTGTCTTTAGCCAGTCTCGTAACATGTAACCACTGTCACTTAGGATGAAACCTTTTTAGAGTTATCTGACATAGGTGTCCAATTTTTTCCCTGCCTATTGAGTGAAAATTCTTTCTTTTGACATATTCATGTTCATTTTCACTGGGTGCCAGTGTGCGCATGTGAGTCCCATCAATGCGTCCAAACACATTTGTGAATTTAATCCCTTGCATAAAACTTCGTTTTTATGGCATCGACTAATTTTTGGGTGGACAGTTTTACCCATTTCTGCTTTTGTCTTGCAAGTGCCTTCATGACATAGCTCAGTTACCTATGCATGACACGGACTTTTCCTCGCATTGGGAACTTTTGCATCTTTGTCATTGTTGTCCATAACATAAATGTCAGGAACGTTTTCTAGTTCCGTGGCACAATTGCACAGGGCAACACATGCGCATATTATTTGAATTCATTTATGTATGGATGGAACATTTCACAGCTGGTTCCAAACTGTCTCTTCAGCTTTCGTTTCGCGCTCATCCACATGTTCTCGATGTTTTGTGTGTGCACTGCGTGGTCTAGTTCTGTGGCATGATTGCACAAGGCAACACAAGTGCACATTATTTTGCAGGCCTTCTGTGGTGTGACTCTCAGCTCTGTGTGAAGACAATGCCATCGACGCTTCAGTATTCCGATGCAACGCTCAGCTGTGCTGCAAGTGCCACAGCGAGTCGCGTTGAAACTCGTCCGTTGATGAACGTATGTTTGCAACAAGTGTCATTAGCCAGTCTCGTAACATGTAACCACTGTCGCTTAGGATGAAACCAGTCAACTGGTCAGTCTCAAAAACATAGAAAATTGTTGTTTCACACAGAATCCTAGCATCATGAACAGAGCCTGCCACCTGTCGACACAGTTGATTTTATATGCATATTAGCAACACAGATGAGCTGCTTCAAATGCATGTGTCAAACTTTATAGATTACTGTATCATTATGCTGCTAAAAAGAACTAGGTGTCAGCTAGGATAGTTGCGTGTTTTGCCATGACAAGCCAGGACCACAGGGCTTGGATATAGTTAGGATTTAAGATCATTGCATGTGATCACAACAAGCAAAAGCAGTTGATGTCTTGAGACTGGTAAAACAATCATCAGTCTGCTGAATAGGAGTTTGAGAAGCACTGCCTTGATTAGTTACCCAGATATTACATCGGTAGTAACAGGTGCAAAGGTTACAATTGTGTTTTCACTGACCTTAACTTAGAACGTGACGTACTATAATAGAGTTATCTGACAAAGGCGTACATTTCTTCCTGCCTATAGATTGAAAATTCTTTTTGTTTGCATGGGGAAAAACTTCCTCGGATTCCTGCACCTTTCTTTTCCTCTTTTCTTTCCTTGCATTGGTCGTCGTCCTCTCATACTCCAATACGCCAGGCAGCAACTGCTCTTGACGCTCCTGTCCGTCTTCTTCTCTCAAACCTTCTCCCAAACTTGTCGCAACTGGCATAAACTTCAGTTATAGTCGAGCCATCTGACTTTATTCGTCTCGATGATTTAGAAGCAAACTTGTTGCCAGTCATATGACTGAAGCTTTGCTTGACCGGCTTTGGCTTTAATTCGATTCAATTTCTCTTTTAGTCGACCAATGAGTTCATCAATGCGACATAGTGAAGCATTGCCATTTGATTCTGTAGTTGTGTCTGTGTCGTGTTTCTTTGTACAAAACACATGAAGTGCAATTCGATACATCTTTTTAGCACCTAACTGTGACTCTTACAGAACAAGTACGTGAGCGTGTCTAATCTTAACACATCCATCATATGTTTCAAATGCAAAGTTCTCGACCTTTCCTTTGTAAGATTTTCCATTAGGGAAGAAGAGATCTTTGGCATAAGTCTGGACAGTACTCATGTCGCTGCTTCCAGGAACAACCAGTTTTCGAGTACCTGCCCCTCTTTTTTCACAAACTTGTCGGAACTGGTGTAAACTTCCATCAGAGTCGAGCCATCCGATTTCTATTCGCCTTGACAATTTTGACGCAAACTTGTTGCCTGTCAAGTGACTGTGAGGCTTTGCATCACCAGCTTTTGTCCGATGTAATCTATCTTTTATTCGACCAATGCAACATGCAGCAATGCAGTAGGCCTACTCTCAGTGCAACATAGCGGTGAAGTATTGCCGTTATGTTTGTGCCGTGTTTCGCCTGACAAAACACATGAAGTGCAATTCGATCACTGAGTCACACAATTCCCAGTCTGTGCATGTCATTGCCTCCCCAAATATCTCTCTGATATCTCTGCCATCACCATCAGCACTTCAATGCCTGCACTCTTAAGCTAGTTGATCACAATGGGAACACATTTTTAAACGCCTAATTTGTATTAATGGGTAGGCCTAGCGTTGAAAGTTTGTGAATACTGATGCTAACGAAGGGCACATTGTTGCATTCTTAAATTTTTGAAGATTTCATAGAACAATTATTCAATAAAGTTGCCAGAAGAAAATGTCAGCTCATTGTACAGTACTTTGAAACAGCAAAAAACGGCTGAGACTGGAGAGTAGTTCTTTGTAGGTTAGTCCTTACAGCGACGAGTGCACAACGGACGTTCATTGTTGGCTATCAGGTACCCAGAAATGTTCATTATCATACAAGGTGGCCAAAATTGCATTCCCTCACTTTCAGACAACTAGTCAGTCTGCAGCTGAAATGGATCCGGAATACGTGTCCCGTCGTCCAGGCACAGCAGCTCCTGATGCTGCTCGATGGCCTCCAATTTCTCTTCATCTTTATTAACAATGACTGGGTAGTTTTGGCTATGTGCGGAATACGCAAAAGCCTTTAACTCCTGCCTATAGATTGAAAATTCTTTCTGTTCACATATTCATGTTCATTTTCACTGGGTGCCAATATGCGCATGTGAGTTCCATCAATGCATCCAAATACATTTGGGAATATAATCCTTTGCATAAAACTTCATTTTTATGGCATCGACTAATTCTTGGTTGGACAGCTTCCGCTTTGCCCATTTCGGCATTTGTCAAGCAAGTGCCTTGATGACATGGCTGAGCGATGGATGTTTACCCCTGGACATACTCCCCGAACAGCTACCCCAGGCGCTCTCTCAAAAAACATTTCCTTTTCTCCTCTAATATTGTGAAATATGCTAGATGATGTCTCTCGTATTGAGAACAAGTTGGTTGTGAAGTATTTCAATTATTGGTGTCACTAAACAAGTGTGTGTGTATAACAAAGTTTCTATATAAATTAGATCCATGCAGCCTGGCTACAATAGTATGCTTTGACCCAGTCCAGAAAGTGTTTCAATAGTTGATTCAATGCCACTACATCTATCCTGCCAGAGCCGCAGCAAACATCCTTGAACCTGTGCTTTGCTTTGCCTGTTTCTTAGGCAGTTGACTGCGGGCAGTATGTTGTAGGGCGGTGGTTGCCATGGCCTCATCTTCCTGAAGCGTTCCTACGAGCACCCAGATTGACGGATGGCAATGGTCCTGTAAAGCACCGTTGGTATGAAATTTTCATCGTTCCTGACGGCACGGTGAAATATGAGGACACAGGCGCAGGTTGAAAAGTTGAATAAGTTTAGAAGGGAATACTGTAGAACGAGGAACTCGGCTCGTTCGTTAACGCAACTTTCAGTAGGTTAGCATCAGCACGATGCGCCAGCTGATCCACCCATCGGCGAGTTAGGTGAAAGGTATCTGGTGTTTCTTATTTTTAACACAAGTCTCTCGAGTCTTTTCTTGTCAATTGACTTTGACAGATCCACCAGGCCAGAGAGGCATATATATCACTCAAAGAACAACAGTTGGCTGTCGAAAACAGTGCTACTGTAACGCGCCTCCCACCCTCACCTGGCGCTACTCCGGCGAGTTGGAGTGGTGGGAGAACTTCGTGTTGCCGTGGAACCGTTAGAAGGACACCGGTACCCAGGCTCAAATCCTGGCCACCAGGAGCATGGTATCTACCAATGCCGCTGTAGAAAGCATAATTTGGTCGAAGCTTTCCCCTTAAGCGCTCGCTCCGTCGTGGCGCTATAGAAGCATCTGCGAAGTGGTCGGGACAACGAATTCTTTTAAGCTGCCGAACTATCGCTAATTTCTATTGACTAGGTCTAACTTAAACTTCTACTTAGGCCTACTTAGGCAATCACTTACAGTTTTGGAGTATAAAATAATAATATTTGAAAGCTTGGATTTTTCTATTCAATTGACATTTTCCCCCAAATTTGGCTACTTATCAACTTACAGGGGGAGGGGCAAATGTACTTCCCTTAAGAAGTTCTTCATTCAATGTTCCGTCAGCAGTTCATTTCCTTGCTCGAACAGTCAGAGTCGTAGGCCTACGAACGGCATCAATCGCTCAGCGGTGGCAGATGTCTGGTTAGCTTGATCCCTTCCGTTGTTCCCGTGAAGTCTAATCTCTTTCGTTCATAACTTCATTCCGTCCTAAGCTGAACTCAAGATCCATTCCTCCAGCGGCAACCAACAAAAGCGAGACCCCTATTTTCTAACTGCAAACACTCCACAACCAACACGAGCGAGACCGTTCGTCCGACTGCCCTGCATTCTGTCTGCCTGTGGTTTATATTCTTACAGTGGCTGCATCATTTGCACAGTCCTGGCGTTCAATTTCCCTCCCACATTCTGCATTAAAGTGCCTGGATATGAAACCCACCCAAAAAGACATTATTAGGCCTAATTATTCTCTCTCTTTCTCTCAGTTCCTTTCATTCCTTTCGACACATCGGGCAACACCTAATTATTTGGGGAAACCTAATATTCCGAACTTGATACAGAGGAAACTTAATATCTCCCAAACCTAGTAAACGCCCACTCGTGTCGCTTAATCGAGGGAATCATGCATAATTTATAACGCTGTTTGATGCTCGTCCTGTCTCCGAAACTTCATACGTCCTTTATTCAGTCGTCTCTCCGAAACTCTATCCCAGCGATGCACAGGAGAATTATTTCGCAATAAATTTTGGCAATATCTTTTGACAAGCGACATTTGTCCCGTTAGATATCTCAGTACATAATCATAAACAGATGCCCACCCAGTTGATAAGGTAAATTCCATGTAGTTATAATCCATTACACTACCAACTAGAAATGCAAGTACGTTATTTACAATTGTTGCATTTGCGCCATGTCCTCGCAGTATCTTGGTAAAGAAAGTGTTCTGGCGTGCATGTATTTCAATAAAACAGAGACTCTTCTAGATGTAACATACAAATTTGCACAAATTAACATATTGTTGTTAATGCTACACCTTGCACAGTAACCATAAAGTCAGTTGATGCAGGTTGCCTATTGGACTGTGAAATACTTCAGAAATTCAGCTGTGTCAAGCATCACTCTGAAACTGACTAACAAAATTTGTCTATGATGAAAGTCACAGAATCGTCCTAATTCATCAATGTCCGCAGGCTTTTGCATGTGAAGACAGCTTTCTCATTGTCAAATGATTAGATGATGACAGTTCTCCCTAAAAGCTTTGTCAATATGCCAAGCACAATATAGCCTGTTATGACACTCATCCATATAGCAACCTGCCAGGCATTGTGGAACCTTGTCTGACATGAATGTGTTACACTTAATTACTCCACACTTCTTCGCTTTCATAACCTGAAAAAACACCTGAAAAGTTTCTTTAGTAACCCTGCTGTAGTACAGGAAAGCAACTGGAAAATGGGGGTTGTTATTCAGCACCAAGACAGTTGTCAACTGGAAGTCATAGCTATTTGTTCCATGTGTGGAATCGACACACACGACACTCATTGGACCGTTTCTCTGGTTCTGCAACATCTGGCACTGAGACCTATCCATAATAAGCTATTGAGGTCGTCCGACTATCTTCGACCCTTGGAGGTCACTTGGGTCGTGGGAAGAGGAAAGAGAGTTACCACACCGCCCAGGGTGATGGGGAGGGGTGGCCTACTCCGCCGGAATATATAACATGTACCTATACATCTATAACAATTTACAATACATGAACAAACATAAAATTATACTCTAAGATAATCAAAAGCTTTATCTACTGAAGTCTAACTATAACTATGGCACTTAGTAATGTCAACTCAACAACAGCAAGGCGAAGTATACCTTCTATAATGTAATGCATGCAATGGCAAAATGATAGGCAGAAAGATGTGCATAACAGTAATTTGTCAGGGAAGACAGGACAGATTTCAAAGTATGTCTGGCATACTATTTCTCCGTACAGTTTGGGATTGCGTCGGCAGTCTTTGAACTGTAGTGTACTGTTTAATTTTGCCATAGCAGACCTTGCTAACCTGCAGATGCACCCCAAATTCAAACATTCCCAAAATGCTCAATCACATGATTAGCTAAATTATCAGCACAGACTGTTGTAAGAGATCCAGAAAGCTTATGTCGGCGCTTATTTGTCCAGTGTTCAGTAGGCTTTTGACAGGTCACATTTATGTCCGCACGCTTTTGTCCTGCACGCTTTTGACGGGGTACCACGAAAACATCATTAATATGAATAAAGCCATAGTGTAAATGGACTTGTTTGTGAACACTCGACGTTTCGGTTCTATATGGCCTTCATCAGTGACGTCGGCTGTTTACATATGCATCTGCAAAGCCCCAGTATGCAAAGAGAAGTATCTGCTTTGCGGGGTATTCATTTTTCATTCATTTCGGGAATTTGTATAGCGCCCTTCAAGGAATCCACTCAAGGGCGAAGTTGGTCAGACGAGTAAACACAGTCGAACGATAATGAGGGTGTAGTCATAAACATTAAGTTGAAACCTGATTTTTTTTTGAAAAATTATAAAATTGTCAACAGATAACTAAGCGAGTTTACTCCAGAACAATAAATCCATGAAAGTAAATCGTAGAATCGCTGATTAACTTTCTCGTTTTTTTACCAAGTGTAGCGCTGCATTTAGAACTGAGTGAGTACACATGCAGAGGCGCCACCTATGATAATGAAGGCATGTCCATTGAGAATCTGTCATGTATCCAACATTTTGAGGTAGTAGATATGAAGCTTGAATTTGATCATGAACATTTGATATCATCCAAGACAGGAATTGATTTTGATGTGTTCAGTGTTCACCTACTGTATGCTTTTTGCATCGATGCATTTGCCGTTACACTGTGAGGTTGCTTGCCCACGCCAAGCACTCATCTACACAATACTGACAAGTGTTGTGGCAGAGAAAGTGCATTTTACATGTAAGCCTCAATGAACTACAGGATTTGACTTTAACTGTGCATGCTGAGACATTATGGAAACAGATTAATTTAGTTGCACAGAAGAAATGACTATTTCTCTTGTGTCATCAGGAGCAACCGTGACCATTCCTGCTTCATGTACTTCGGAAATGATAGATGGACATTTCTTCTGTTCAGCTAATGTCTCTTGTGTCATAAGCAATTGCCGCGAACATACCTGCTTCATTTACTTAAGAAATTATCAAGTCGCTGTTGCTTGAGTTTGCAGTAAGTAGCATGTCATTCTGCGAGTCCTTTGAAATGTTGCTCGCATTTTGGGAAGCTGTTCAAATACTTCATCAGTAGCTTTACTTTCGAACCCTAATAGTTGAAGAATTGCCCGAAAGTTTCCAGACTTGCTACTAGCCCCAGTCACATCATGCCTCATAATACCATATCTGGTTTTCCAAATATTATGCCTATGTGGGCAATTTTTTGCAGCCATGCAGTTGTTTCAGAACTGATCTGCCATCACTTGCATCTGTTACTCTATAAACGGACCAGAGAGTCCTATTTCAGTGTGACTTTCACTTGATCCATGCTTCTGTAACTTTTGTTATTCTTCAAATTTTAATCCAGTTTGGACAAAAATCTTGTTCCGCTTTTTCCAACACTGATGGAACATTCAGCTAATGGTTCTGGCAAATTAACTGTCCTTAACAGAACGGAGTTTTTTAACAAAGAATTTACATTCCTTGCTGGTGTCCTTCTTGTAAGGCTCACCAATTGCTAGAGTTTGGAGAACACCTAACAAATTGGCATAAACTCGGGGGTACTCCAGGTCAAACAAGCAATATGCAACAAGCAGTAGCAGGGTTGCACTAAGTATATCAGACTTTGGCACTTTCACTACAGAAGTGTCAGCAACTATAAAAACACCCTTTATGTCATCCCAACTGTCAGAACAACAACATGCAGTGGCTCGTTCTCTTCTGTTGCCAAAGACTGTGCCACATCATTGTCTGCGATGTTCTGAAACAAAATGTGCAGCATTCAAAAGGACTGATACTATACCAGTATTGTCAACAACAATAACAGAAAAGAGCATTTCTAGAAACAATGCTCCAAAAACTGAGAGCGATCAATCCATGCATAAAGAGTTGTCGCCAACAATTGCAAGTAATTGTTTCTTGCTGTGCTGAACCGCAACAGCAACCATGTAATGTTACGATAATAGTAAAGTAATTTTAAGCAATCGATGACTCTAATCAGCTCCAAGATCTACATTCCGAGAGATGTTGCTATTGGTATGTTTATTTTTCACACTTGAAAACAATCAGCTGTGCTGCTGCAGGTACATTTTTCTGCAAAGACTGCACGTCTAATCTTGGGCCTTCAAGTATCATGCTAGCAAGGGTCAGCAAATCATATGGTACAGAGTTGTCATTGCCATTTGAGTTAAATTTTGAAACAACTTTAACTGTCAGTAAACTGTCGCCAGCCAATGATATTAGAGTTCATTCTTAGAAAAACCCGCATTTCTAGGAACTGCTTCATCCGATTTCTGCGACCCATTGAAACTATTCTTGCGACTGAAAATATGCATTCAATGTATTCCTGTGATGCCGGTGCTGAAACCAGATCTTCAGCCATTGGGGAGAGTTTGGGGGGTAAATTGTGTGTCTACCCTTCCAGAATTCAAGTGAATTGCAAACTGTTACCTGTTTTTTGTCTTGCAAATATCTGTCCAGTTCCATGGCAATACTGCCATTCATTTGAGATATGTGAATGCAATCATTCTTCTCCATTCTGGAACTCAGAAACTTGTAAGTTTGTGCTGGAGGAGAAAATTCGCTGTGCATTGGTGTAGAAGGAAGTAGAGGCGAGTAATCAGATTGGCCAGTTCATGTTGAGATATGGCATGGAGGTCTCAAAACGTGGAGTGTTAGCTGTTACCAGCCCTCTGCAGCTGGGAGCTGACTGCAGCAATGGTAAAACTCCAGAGCATAGGTCTGGACAGTACTCATGTCACTGTATTTAGAGTTTATTCGCAGATACTGCGACTTCCTTGCATACTCCACATGGGATTGTAATTACCCGCAATGGAACTGTGAAGAGGAGTTCCTCTAAAGTAATTGCGCCAAACTATATTATCTCAAGAATATCTAAAAAATCCGAATGTTGGTGATTGTAGAATCCTTTCTTCCATTCATTCACTGAATGCATCATAAGATGCGAGTCACGACAGGGAGATTAAGAATCCGTCCACAAGTGTTTGCCAAAGGATATTTTACACAGGGTTGATGATTAAAGTGCAACTGTGGCATGGAAAGAAAGTCCTGTGGATGTTCATATTCAGCACCAGTTGCAGGCACTAGTACTTGGTCCAACGACACTTGTGACTCATTATCTGCACACAACAGTCAGAAACAACAGTGTGTTACATTATCTTCATCATGCATCACGCATTATTTGTGTCACACGAAGCAAGGGCAAAACTTCCTCGGCTTCCTGAACTTTTCTTTTCCTCTTTTCTTTCCTTGCGTTGGTCGTCATCTTCTCACACTCCAATACGCCAGGCAGCAACTGCTCTTGACGCTCATGTCCGCCTTCTTTTCTCGAACCTTCTCCCAAACTTGTCACAACTGGCATAAACCAGTTACAGTCTAGCCATCTGACTTTATTCCTCTCAAACTTGTTGTCAGTCATATGACTGAAGCTTTGCTTCACCGGCTTTGGCTTTAATCCGATTCAATTTCTCTTTTAGTCGACCAATGAGGTCGTCAATGCGGCATAGCCATTTGATTCTAAAGTTGTGTCTGTGTCGTGTTTCTTCTTACAAAACACATGAAGTGCAATTCTTTACATCTCTTTAACACCTAATTGTGACTCTTACAGAACGCGTACGAGCGTTTCTAATCTTAACGCTAGCATCATATTTTTCAAATGCGAAGTTCTCTACCTTTCCTTTGTAAGATTTTCCATTAGGGAGGAAGAGATCTTTAGCATAGGTCGGGACATTACTCATGTCACTATACTTCCATGAACCACCAGTTTTCGAGTACCTCCCACACTTTTTTTCACGAACTTGTCGGAACTGGTGTAAACTTCCATCAGAGTCGAGTCATCCAACTTCTATTCTCCTTGACTATTCATTTGAAGCAAACTTGTTGCCTGTCAAGTGACTGTGAGGCTTTGCATCACCAGCTTTTGTCCGATGCAATTTGTTCTTCAAGCGTGCAATGAGGTCGTCAGAGCGACAGACTAGTGATGGAACGACGGAAGATGTTGAAGCTGCATTTGTGTCATGCTTGCACTGACAGAAGACACGAAGCGCAACACGATTGCCGTAGCGCAAAATTCCAAGTCTTTGCAGGTCATTGTTGGACATGATCAACAGCACTTCACTGTCTACACTCTAAAGCCAGGTGATCACAATAGGAACACACTTTTTAAAACACCTAATTTGTGTTAATGGGAAGTGTTGATAGGTTATTAATGAAGTGCACGTTGTTGCATTCTGTTCACAAGCACTAGTGTTCAGATCACGTGGTTTGAACGCCCGGGTGCACACATACACATATATCTACAATTATGATGAAGGCAATTGTTTGCAATGGATTCCAGCTAGGGAAATTAGCCAACATATCACACTCGATGTGCAAGTCATATACTATGTGCAAGTCAGAATTATGAGACTTATAATCGAATCATACTTCGATGCAATTGCACAAGGTTTTTCATCCATCCTCCCTGCTTGTCCACTTTTGGTGTGATCTTGCAGACCTGTGCATTCACACTTGAGATCCTCTTGTGAGCAGTAATAATGCATTAACATACAGAAGATGTTCTTACTAAACCACTCGTTTTATCTTAATTTACCCACAAAGGCATAATTGAAATTAATACCTGCTATTTGAAATGTGAAGGTAAGGCAATGTCCATACAATTACAGTACATAGAGTTGCAAAAACTGTGAAATGCCCGTCATCTTATTTGTAACTGAAATTAGTGCATAAAGTCCGCATTGAATAGAACATCTGTACGTGATCAAGTGACTCAAGGCTATTTAAATTCAAATACTAATCAAAAATGTTAGACCACAAATGCAATTCCAACAGAAAATAGGGCACACCTGGGAACGGCGGTCCCAAATTCTGAAACATGTATTTTCGTGACAGACGTTACATGAATGAACGATACTGTACAGAAATATTAAGAAATGTCTTTCTCGTAACACACACAACTGTCGGTCTTACAGTTTGCAATCATATAGCATAGTTGTCACTGAGCAACTTAAGATACTGCCCGTAAACATGTGTTTTATGCGAATGTCGCCACTGAAATTCCGCAAGGTAACGTGGAAATAAATTCCTGCTGCTTCCAAGTTGGTTTCTGAGCTTCCTTTTAGCGTGCATCCAAAGCCCCTCTATTGTTTGAGTGTTGATGTCAGAATGCACAGGATCTACGAAATTGTCTCCATGTACAACAACCTGATGATCATAGACACCATTGTTTATGGTCGAAACATTACGGTACGCAGCCCACCCGTCCGTGACAATGACCGAACCAGGTAGAACATGAGCAGTAATGATACGTTCCAGTGTCTGTGCATCACGTCGGTTAACGATTTCAAGCCAGCATCGGCCACTTCCGCGTTCCACAAGTCCAACAACCCAAATTCCGCGTCGACGCATTCCCCTGTGATATTTCCTGTGGAAGTAAAAAGTCTCGTCGACTTCCACGATCATAGGCAGACCACTTGCATCGAAGCCGCCAATATAAACCTGTTGAATGTTCAGCCAATTTTCACACTCAACGCGAAAGAAATTGTTGTAATCAACCATAATATGCCAGTCGACAATTTCTTCAAACGACATCACATGTTTCGCAAGCACTTCATGACTCCAGTAGTACATCATCATTACGACCTTGTCAATGCTTAGAACGCAATGCGCAAAAAACGAACCTGTTCGCACACTTGCTCTGGTATCACAACCTCGACATCTCCACGAGAACAGTTCAGGCGACTCACCACGTCGGACCAATGCCATTGGCCTATGACAAACGCCGCAGTCATTAGTGTTCCGTATCAGCCTATGTTCTGCGAGCCACTGAAGCCATTGCAGTGGATCATTCATAGCTGCGTAAATTTCACGTGGTGTACAGTGAAAGAACTGCAATTCGTTCCTCGTCAAAACAACGTTTGTAATGCTTCGCGGTGCTTGCGGTCTACCGGCCATTTTAACTGTCAGTCTGATATTTGTACCATTTGAATTTCTTTTACGACGACAGCAATGACGTAAACAACGACGTAAAAAGACAGACAAGATGGTAAGTAAGTGAATAAATAAAGAATTAAGTGCAGTTGGCTCTTGCTTTGACGAAAATACATGCCTCAGAATTTGGGACCGCCGTTCCCAGGTGTGCCGAAAATAGAACTACATGCCCTATATTAACTGGAAAAATATTGCCAAGCCATTGATACTCGCGAAAATCACAAAAAAATGTGAACAAACCCTAGGGTATTCCAAGTCGAAAACATAGTATGAGACAAGCGGTAGCAGCGTTGCACTCAGAATATTGGACTTGGCACTTTAATCACATCTGTGTCACCCACGATGTTATTACAGCCGCAGCTATAGAATTTGTCAATTGTTGCCCTAAAGTCCAGTTTTAGCCTTATGTGGCTCTTGCAAAATCCAAGCAAGGCAAGCCAAAATAGGCAGTCCACATAGAATAGTCTATGACATATAATTATATCATACACAAGCAGGCTGAACTAATTACCAGCTGTTTAGCACTGTTGGCATTTTCCAGCACTTTTTCAAGACCTGTGAGTTGAGCAAGGTTCTGCACTGGCAGGCTGACACCTTCAGGAAGCTCGCAGGACTCGTCCGACTCCTTATTGGCGGCATTCAGGATTTGCTGCAGAAGCTGTCCATGATGACGTTGTTGGGCGTCGATGATTGCAAGCTTCGACAGTATAGTTTCCACATCTTTTGATAGGGATCCTAAAGAAGCATACAATTAAATATACTCCCACTTCACTGCACAAGTTTTTTTTAAACGCATGCATACAACCGATGCCAGCTTTTGTTTTAAAATGTGAGTTTTTATTTATATAGTGCCACTCAAAAATCAAAGGCACTTTTGACTCGAGCCAGTGTCTGAGCTTTTCTTATACATATGTGATAGACCAAGTGTGTGAAAACAACACAAAAGTTACTGCTGAATCACAGAGCCATCTGTACTCCACTAGGCCCTAAGTGACATTCTTTGGAGCTAGTATACGTAGGACCAGTAGTAAGTTGTAGACGCAGCGAGAAACGAAGACTGTGGGTAGAGCAGTTCTTCTTTGTAGTCATTACGGAGACGAGTGCACAACGGATGTTCATTGTTGGCTATTAGATACTCCGAAATGTGCATAATCATGCAATGTGGCCAAAATTGCATTCCCTCACTTTCGGACAACCAGTCAGTCTGCAGCTGGAAAGGATCCGGAATACGTGTGCCGTCGTCTGGGCACAGTTACTGCTATATAAATGCTCTGAATGAATGAATGAACTGTAGCTCCTAATGCTGTTCGATGGCCTCCAATTTCTCGTCATCTTTAAGTGGCGATCACTGATTTGTGATGGAAGAAACTGACGCTTTGTAGAGCGCATAGAATCGCTGTGCCTGTGGTCTGTTAAAGGCGACAGCGAGAGACAAGTTCCGTTGCCTGTGGACTCCTAATTAACAGATCTGGATATCGGCTAAAGAATCCATTTAACCAATCTACTCCCTCCTTACCACTGACCTTGTTAAACGGATGTTTCAAATTGTATGACTCCGCAATTTCAAACGCTTGACATCGTTCACAGTCAACCCGTACATGGATCGCTCCATCATTTGAATGTGATCATGCAATTCCTTCTCCACGTGAGAAGGATGTGCTGGCAGGTGCCTTCCTAGAGCAGCCTTTCCTGGTTGTTCAACTTTTTATCTCTTGTGTCGTCTGAGTGTGCGCGCTGGTACATCGTATTCCTTGCTCGTTCTGGTTAGTGGAATTCCATCATTAATTGCCTTCAGAGCATCTTCCAGGTTTTTGTTTCCAGAATGCCCTCGTACAATTTTTTGGATGCAAGTCCTAACCATTCCTTAAAACAGAAAAGAAGCAAGTAATTGTACCCTATATTGCTAGACAGTTGTGTTGCTTAATTTATTGAATTGTGATGGGGCAATAGCCGCAATACGCCTACTAGGCATTTTAGCCCAAACTCATGATAGGCGTTTTGCCCCACACAACATGCCTCAGCTTACAAGATCACTACGCAAAACCCTTGCAATATCGCTCAAAAATAAAGCTTATTATCCACCAAGCACATATAAACCTATTGAAATGCAAAGGTTCATTATCTGCACGGCGATTCGTGGCACAAATTAGACAATGTGACTGAACAAAATTTTTACAAGAAAGCAGTTTCCAAAGAAAAAATCGTGATTTTGTACTCGCTCTTGACGGAATCTGCACGCGATCGAATAGCAATAGTCTCTAGGTGGCGTAGGTAATGAGACATGCAGTATAGAAGTAAACTTTATTTCGTGCACTTTGTTTAACATAACTGGAGATATATTTAGAACATCTTGATTAATTTAAAACTTGTGGGTATACGACGTTCGATGTCTTTCCATCTGGAGCGAGGAGGAAGAGGTTTTTGCTTGCACCAACTCTTGAGCATGCAACTTAGAGCTGTCCATGGGAGAAGCAATGAACTTGTAGTTCAACTCCGGCTACCTTAAGTGATTGTCCTTGGGCCTTGTTGATTGACATGGCAAATGAAAGCTATTATTTCCGCCCTGCCCCACCCGGCCCCCGCGGGGCGTGCATGGTGTGTTGGTTGGGGGCGAGGTGGTCCCGGTGGCACCCTATCTAGCTGCAACTTTTCAGGTGAATAGCTGTGAAACTATGGCGATGGTATACAAATAGAGAAAATGGAGTTTTTGGCAAGCAAGGAACTTGTAGTTCAACTCCGGCTACCTTAAGTGATTGTCCTTGGGCCTTGTTGATTGACATGGCAAATGAAAGCTATTATTTCCGCCCTGCCCCACCCGGCCCCCGCGGGGCGTGCATGGTGTTTTTTGGTTGGGGGCGAGGTGGTCCCGGTGGCACCCTATCTATCTGCAACTTTTCAGGTGAATAGCTGTGAAACTATGGCGATGGTATACAAATAGGGAAAATGGAGTTTTTGGCCCCCCACCATTCTCCCCCTGGTGGTAGAGTTTCGCCAACTCGTTTACTGGGTGGACCTAACGGTCCTCTGTCTAAATGCAAAGTTTCACATCAATAGTGGGGGGGGAATTTTGTCGCCCCCCCCCCCCCCAAATCCCCCCCGTCCTGGCACCCATGGTGTTAGAAATTCGCCAACCCCTGGACTTGCTAAGTTTGATGGACCCCTGTCTAGGTGCAAAGTTTAAGATCAGTAGCTGCGAAACTGTGGGCGTGTATTCTGGACAAATATATAAATAAATATACATCCTCTTTTATAGATATAGAATTTATAGATATAGGCGTTATGCCTCCAGTAGGCGTCTTGCCCCTACCACTCACTGAACGAGTCCGACGTTGTTGCGTGTTCGCTTGACAATAAACTTCTGACCATCACTCTAAACTTGTCTTGCAGATCATTCCTTCATTTCGGTATGCCTGTTTTAGGCTTTTAGCGGGCCAAACACTACGGTCACATGGTTGCAACCAGTTGGATGTGTAAGCTGGGAGCTCAAGAATGTGTATCTGGTTCTCTATTGCTACATCGATCAGTTCAATGAAATTGTGACCATCAACAACTGTGGCCTATCACTGCCAATATTATTTTGGTAAGAACGATTGCTTTGTCCAACCGCTATCTGATTCACTCCAAGTGGAATTTTCTGGAGCAAGTTCCACCTGGAAACTGTTCAGAGATTTCCTCGTCTTTCCTTTGACAATGAGATGTTGTGTGAGACAACCACCCGCAGCATTTATGGCTCCAATCACTGTAATCATTTCTCGATTACCACTCGTGCGACTATGCAGAGACTTAATTCCTTTTTCTGCCAAAACACACTTGACACCAACATCCAGCTGCATTCCAGTCTCATCCATATTCCAAATGGTGTGTGGCTTTTCTTGTAGACTATGGTCTGTGGTCTAAGGGCCAATAATCATGTTAAGGCACGAAATAGCCAATCCTGTGCTGAAATGCCGTTAAACCCAATCAATCAACAAGCTTTACAGTACCATGAAATACTTTGCCACTTTCTCTGGATCCATGCACTGGTGTCTTATAGCTGCTGTGCACTTTGGCTTCCGCAAAGTCATGCGTTGATGACGTCTACGCATAGGCCTACCGTTCCACCATCTTGCGGAAGGTTGTCCGGCCTTGAATGACTTAATGTGTTTTTTACAAAATTTTCTGCATGCGTCAGAAATATGCGAAAGCGTTGTTGGATGAACTGAGTCTTCAATGGGATGGTTGTCAGTCGAGCCTTCAGTGAAAAGCAAAGATGATTCTCTAGAAAACAGAGAAGGACTTGCACATTTCTTAGACTGCAGATGAGGAGCACGTTTCACGAGATCACCTTTTGGTAAACGCACTGGCTACGGAACCGTCCGGACGGTGCCTTTTTTTTCTTTCTACGTAACCGTCCATTCTCGTGTTCAACTGCGTTCTCGGGTTCAACTGCATTCTCGTGTTCACCTTCGTTCTCGTGTTCAAGTTCATTCTCGTGTTCAACTGCGTTCTCGGGTTCAACTGCATTCTCGTGTTCACCTTCGTTCTCGTGTTCAAGTTCATTCTCGTGTTCAACTGCGTTCTCGGGTTCAACTGCGTTCTTGTGTTCACCTTTGTTCTCGTGTTCAAGTTCATTCTCGTGTTCAACTGCGTTCTCGTGTTCACCTTCGTTCTCGTGTTCAAGTTCTTTCTCGTGTTCAACTGCGTTCTCGGGTTCAACTGCATTCTCGTCTTCACCTTCGTTCTCGTGTTCAAGTTCATTCTCGTGTTCAACTGCGTTCTCGGGTTCAACTGCATTCTCGTGTTCAAGTTCGCTCTCGGCCTGTACCTCCGCACTCTTGTCTTCACAATCTGCGTCCTTTATAATGGCTATACCTCCTTTCTGCCATACTCTAATCAGTCTGTAGAGAGCAGCAATTCGGCTATGAAACTGCTCGGAGCCACCTTCACAGTGCGTTTAGTAAAGGCAACTTACTGAAGTCGCTATCACGCACATGAGCAGTAATATCAGGCAGACGGGCAACAGTTGTTGCAGATTCGTTAGAAATGGAGCACTGAACAATGCACTAGGCATCTTGAATTTATCTGCTGATTATTTGGCGACCATGGACGGTTGAAATCTATAGCTGAAATAGCGTACAAATGAAAATGATCATATTGTTGTAATATAGTTGTAAATGATTGCGCTTTTTAAAAAAAAAGCATTTGCAAACCCGATTGTATTTGAACGGAACGTTTTGGTGAAATTTTGAAAGAAATTGGTCAAGAACTGTCCGAGATCCTTCATTAGACACCAACTTGTTACATTTTTATTTATATAGATGACTGGATAGTTCTGTCTATATGCGGAATACACCAAAGTTGCTAACTCTTTTAACCTTGCATAGTTTTTATCTGCGATTACGGCAGAATTTTCTTGCTGCATCGACGTTCCAACGCTTTAACCATTCACAATTTCCTTGTTTAATGCAACAACTACACTTCCGTCAGTGACCTTCGGGTCATTGAAGTGACTTCCGGACCAGTGGCGTAACTAGGAACTCGGGGGCCCTAGACAAATTATGAATGTGGGAGCCCTCTCCTTACGGTACTTATTGAAATGTATCATTACTTATTAATTTACTGAAATGCTGATGTATATGATCAAGATACAAGTACGAATTACAGTAAACTTGCTTCCCTATCACGTGAATCAGAATGAAGGTTTTCCACACCTTCGAGAAGTTCGAGTGAATCGAGTCCTGCTGATTCTTCAACAGATGCAAATTCAGACGGTGAAAGAACTGGCCGCACTGGCGTACTCCGATTGGCAGCAAAATAGTTATCCATCTTTGCAGTGCTGGCAACGGCATTTTCAGGGCCGGCGCCAGAGTATTTGGCACCCTAGGCGAACCTGTCGCACTGCGTCCCCCCCCCCCCCCCCGCGCCCTCGGCAACTAACATTGAATTAATATTAACTTTCACAAGGGAATGCTATGGTGCCTTTTGTTTTAATTCGTATTTGCATTCAATAGAAAGAAGAATAGTCTGAGTAGAATAGAACATGTGTAATCTATATAATGGTATATTCGTTTATACCGGTAATGTAATTTCAAAACTTCATTTTTCGCGCTTTTGCTTTAGCAAATGTAGAAACTAGTTCCCTCAGTTCAATGTCTTTGGCAATGTCATGTTCAATTGACAGAGTAGCTAGTCCAACAGATCTTTCTTGTAGTATGGACGTTCGCAAATTTATATGTTTTTATCAGTTTGAGCTTAGAGAAACTTCGCTCACCACTAGCCACAGAAACTGGAAGTGTCAAGAGAATTCGCAGAGCTATAACATTGTTGGGGACACTATCTGTTAGATTATTTTTCAATATAAAGTTTAGTACATCATGTGGCGATGTAGGGGAAGGGTGTCCAAGACGCCCACCTTAAGGAAAATTGCCATTTATTTATGAACCAGTGAGTACATATGCATATCTGTTTGTAACCAAGTAAATAATGTTTTCACAAGTTTTTCGAAAACAAACCTCCATGTTGAACAATACAGCAAAGATCATGAGATAGCCTAAATCCCAGCCAGCACACATACATTAGGCTTACGTCAGCCCAACGTCAGAGTCACCGTTGGCGAACGGTTGTAGTACACGGCCCTTCGTTCCCCCGTTAACATTAGCCCAACGTATATTTACCAACTAAATGCCAACGCCGACCCGATCCTTTACTAACCTCTCAACGACATTGGGTCAACTTTGGCCCCACATCAGGCCTACCATCGGCATATATTTTTCTAAACGTTAATATATGGTATATATGTGTTTTTGAAATCCGGGCCTACGTTCACCCAATAACATTTGCCCAACTTTGCTTTGCCTACCAAAATACAACCAAAGGCCATCATTAACCTGCTGCTTAACCGACTTCTATACATTGGGTCAATGTTGGCCCTACATCACGCATACCATCGGCATATAGTAGGATAAACAACGTTGGTACAATGTGTTTTGAAATCCGGGCCTACGTTCACCCAATAACATTTGCCCAACTTTGTTTTGCCTATCAATATACAACCAAAGGCCATCATCAAGCCGCTGCTTAACCGACTTCTATACATTGGATCAATGTTGGTCTGACGTTAGGCATATACCATTGGCAAATGGCTTTGCAACCACATATATATATGGGCACAATATCAGTGTGCAACTACTTATAGTTGCTAATGGAGTGGAAAAGAACAAGATGACCAACAAACTAATATTTCCTAAAAAAACTACATTTTAAAGAATGCAACATAATCCACAAATTTGATTGCTTTGCTTTACTGACAAAAGCTACAAAACAAGCTTCAAACTACAAAACACATGCATCATCATGCATCTCCCAAGTCACTGTTCAGTCCACTAATGAATCACTTTCACTCTCCAGGTCCTTTCTTCTCTGTGCGGGACGACGGTTATCCCGAGCATGTCTACCGCCACTTCGATCGCTCGAGCCGCGCAGCCACATCTTTACGGTTAATTCTACCTCCGCCCGACTCGGGTTTCTCAGTAGCCTGTTTCGACGCACAGCTCCTGAAGAAATACAAATCAGTGAATATATATTAGTGAAGTTGAAATAACCAAAAATTAGCCATGTACATAAACAAAGTGGCTGCAAGAAAATCGCATGGATAGCATGGTGTACAATTAAGTGAAGAAATTATAGAGGAAGATAACAAAGGAAAGTGAAATAGAGATCAGAGGCAAGGCAGGAAGCGAAAAGATTAAAGGCGGTGGAATGTGTATAGAGGCGTTAAGATTTGCAGACGCCCGGAAGGGCTACAGACAATTATGGACCGAGTAAACAAAACATTAAAAGAATATAGAATGAAAATAAATAACAAGAAAACAAAGGTCATTTAATTTTTGTCAAAATAAATTTCCTAAAATATATGTAAAAAAACAGCCATGAGTGAAGTCATATGTGTGGTATTTTATCTGATTTCTACACATTCTTGATGTAACAATTGCTTTGCAACTGCAACCGCATATCCATTATCCAATTAAACTTTCTAACACCCATCCAATTGAACCTGTTAATATCACATATCGTGTTTAAGATAAGAATATGATCATAAAAAAGTTCTGAAAATTTTTTTATCATCAAGAGTTCTGAAAGTGGTTTTCTCTTCCACTATTACTGATTTGGGAAGGGTCATAGAGCAGGTAGTACAAAAAAGTACTATAGTTCATGGGATTCATCAAACATAGCAATTAAAATCACTGTAAAATCTATATTAAGTAAATGCAGTTCACCCAGAAGAATAACAATATATTAGAGGTATATTCAATTAACAGTTGCAACCAACATATGTTCCATCTCAACACAATAATTGTTCTAAAATAACCACTTGATCACATTTGCAAATTACTTACCAACAATTACTTTCAATACGTTCAGATCGCCAATACCGATTTTTCTTCCCCGACCAGCAAAATTCATGCGTTGAGCAACCGAGTTGGTCATTATGCTGGTCATAATGCGCCGTGTGGTTTCTGCCACATCTTTGCCGCCAATGGCACCCAAGTAGCGTGTCTGTAAAGCGGCATATATACACAGCTAATACAACTACTTTCAACAACACAGTTCTTTCATAATATAAGAACAATATATTCAAGGCAAAAAGGAGAAATGGCCTGTTCAAAATATAAATTTTGCATTACTGTTTTGACTTTGTATTTTATCATTATAACTAGCAGAACTTTTTGGCTAATAACCAACCCAAAAATAACCAAAACAATGGCATTGAAAAGACAATGAGACATAGAACAATTCAGAGAAGCCACTTAGCAATGATAAGAACAATCACGCATATTCATCCAGTGCTTGAATGATAAAGTTAAAATTGTCATCATTGTCATCAGCCCTACTAGTGCAGAAGAGGCATAACAACAAAGACATCATTATCATCTGTTGGCCAACCGACACACTTGCAGACAACATCAGCCAATGATACGACGTGCAGCGTTCTGCATTCTCTTTCTACCTTACAAATATTCAACTTGGAGGAAAGTAAAGGCATGGTAAAAGCTTCAGACACAATCTCAAAATTTGCACAGAGAAGGAAAATCTCTTTTCCATTCCTTAGAATGTTCTTAATAATAGCTGGAATGCCACCACTAAGCAAAACAAAATTGTTGCCTGTGTTTAAAGACAAAGTCCACTTGTGCATTTCTACCTTCCTAAATTGTCTGGCACTTAAAAGACTAGGCACGATTGGACCAGCACTGTGCTCACACTTAGTTACTGGTGTCACAGTTGAATTGTCTGTCTGAGCACCAAATGACTGAAGTTCATCCAAACGCCTCAGAACTTGCTAGATTGGCTGCTGAGGTTTTCGAATAAATTTCTTTAGTTGCCCAAGTTTATTTTCAAACACAAAAGCGCTGAAGTCATCGATACAACCTAGCCTTTTTACATCGTCTGGCAAGTGCATCAAACAGTGTACATTATACACCAGCATCGTTTTTCCATATAAAACTTTGGCATCGTGAACAAATTTAGTCAAAAGCTGCTTAGCATAGTCACAATACTTTAATGCAAGTTGTTGTGATGCCAATATTCTCATTGAGACAAAGAGAAGCATGAAGTGATTGTAAAGATGATCTGGCAAAATCTTACACAACACAATGGGTCCACTATACAACATAAATTCACGGAACTCCGTGGCCTTCCATCGAAGGATTTCATCAAGTGTACGAGGCTTACGGGCAAACTCAACAGGTACAAATGGTGCGAGATGGATCAAATGCCTAGACATCTCACTCACTCTCTGCCTACCTAATCTTACGTGCAAGGGACCCACTGGTCCCTTCCAATACAACATGAGACGGCGCACAACACCCAAGCATGCTAGATGCATATAATCTAGACCAAACTGGGTAACAAAACCCACTGGCAGTGGATTGAGGGGGCATGCAGAAACGTGATGATCCTCATCTACCATTGCATTAAAAGATGCATCTGTCCGCAAAGGTGCATCAATACGGGGAAAAAATCACTTTTCCATCGTGTTCACCATGAATAGTACATTTTTCACATGAAGCGTATCCAGAGTGAGATTTGATACCCTTAATAAAGGCACGTGCTGGGGCATCACATACAAAAGAATGAATTCCTACAGTATAGTGTTCTGTTCCAATTGTCAAACCATTTTCTAAAATATTCGTAGCATCGGCTACGAAATCTGATAGAAACTCTACAGCACTGCCAGGTTTCTCCTTACCACAGAATAGGCCCACAACAAACGGTTCTTTATAATTGATGTTCACGATTAAACACAGAATAGGCCACATACATATGCTTGAACTTTTAAAGAGTGGTATTCCGTCTACATTAATTTGAAGTTCAAGGTGATCCACAGAAGTCTTACTCTGCCTAACCATATGTGAAATACCCTTGGCAATACCCAGATGACAATATTCACCACCCTTAGGGTAAAGTTACCAAATTCTGGCCACTTTGTCAGAACTTCGCAAAAATTGAATACTTAGATCAGTTAAATTTGTTTAAAAACAAAACATCGAGATCAAGCAACATATTGAGTATATTATTATATCGTAGAATATCTTGCAAGAAGATAAATGAAATTAAAATATATATATTGCTGGGACCCCTCTAAAATACCAAACTCTGTCCACTGATACATATTTCTTGGCCACATGGGTACATATTTCTGGCCACTGGGCAGAATAATGTTTCATGTGGCTAGAAATAGGTTTTATGTTGTACTATGCATAAACCAGTAAAATCAAAAATCTAAATAAAATCAAAATGGCTACAA
This sequence comes from Lumbricus rubellus, assembly GCA_945859605.1. Classification (NCBI taxonomy): domain Eukaryota; kingdom Metazoa; phylum Annelida; class Clitellata; order Crassiclitellata; family Lumbricidae; genus Lumbricus; species Lumbricus rubellus. The sequence goes on along the minus strand of OX243813.1, from coordinate 50,635,534 downwards.
ATCCTAAAAGGCTAAGAGTACCAACAAAAAATCAAATCGAACTACTATTTTGTAACATAGTTGCCTTTAGCCGGCTATTGCAAAACTTGAATAGGCCTAGGACAAATTGACAAATTTACGCCTTTGTCTAGGTGCTTTTCGCACATCGCCAGTTGCTAGTCTTGAGGTGGAGGCTGACGTCATCCCCTTATCTCTTCGAAGAACGAAACTCGAGCTGCAGTATGTATCTAAGCTTAAAAGTAACCCTAGGAATCCAGCATACCGATGTGTATTTCAACCGGACAATGAACAGTTATTTACCAACAGACCAGCTGCTGTACCACCGCTGGGTATCCGCATTTGGAGAATTTAGGCTTTGATATGAGTTATATTGTGGAGCAGAATGTTAGCAGCCTCCCGCCATGGATCCTTTGTAGACCCCAGATAATGTTTGATTTGCACTACTATAAAAAATCCGACACCAGTCCAAATATATATCAATGTATGCTCCAAGAACTACTATCAAATTATACGTCATACATGAAGATATATACCGATGGCTCAAAAGAAGGTGATAGAGTAGCTGCAAGCGCATTTGCAGAGAGCACCTCTTTATCTATACGAATCCCAGATAAAACTTCTATCTACACAGCTGAACTCACAGGTCTTCTTCTGGCTCTGGATATTACAAGTAAGTCGAGAAAGAAACAGTTTTTAATAATGAGTGACTCACTGTCGTCCTTACAAGCTGTCGCAGGTTGTGATCTAAACCACTCACTGGTGAGAGACATTCTCACCAAGTATCACCGAATCACAACATCTGGCAAAGTGATCAAATTTTGCTGGGTACCAGGCCATGTTGGCATTAGAGGTAATGAGGCTGCAGACTTAGCTGCCAAAGCAGCACTCTCAGATGCAGTATCATACTGCAAAGTTCCATATTCTGATGCCAAGCAATACATTGATGCTTATGTGTATAATCAATGGAAGCTAAAGTGGAGTAGTATGGATCGTAATAAACTACATACCATTAACCCTAATATAGAAAGATGGCGCCATGCCTCCCAAGACAATCGTAAAGACGAAGTAGTCTTAGCACGGCTAAGAATAGGTCATACTTATCTTACACATGCTCATCTGCTTAAAAATGAAGATGCACCACAATGTGTGGGATGCAACTGCCCTTTAACAGTGGAACACATACTGGTGTCGTGTGTTGATTTTACACTGACAAGACAAAAATACTATTTAGAACAATCACTCTCTAATATTTTCGAACATGTCTCTCCAAAGAATATCTTACTGTTTTTAAAAGAAATACAACTGTACAACAAAGTATAGAAGATATCATAAATAAAATGACTCGTAACCTGCTTATCGGAAGTATCATATAATCTTGAATATATTTTAACCTTATTTATTAATTTTACTTCTACCATATATCGAATGCTGTAGTTATAAGTTTTATCCTATCTATTAACCCCCAAGCGTTTTTAGTATCAACTAATGATGTGTATTCGATAATCATGCCAAGGCACGAAATAGCCAATTCTGTGCTGAAGTGCCGTTAAGCCCAATCAATCAATCAATCAGTCCATGTTCCAGATGGTATGAGGCTTGGAATTCAACTGGTTGTCATCCAACACCATCTTCAGCACGCTGAAATATTTTGCCACCTTTGTAGGGTCCATGCATTGGTGTCTGACAGCAGCTGTTCCCTCCGGTATGACCGTTGCTACATGTATGTCCCCAGGGGTTGATCTAGGTCGACTGTACACCAACTTCGCTGACTTGCTGCATGGAGTCATATGCAGATTAGCAAGGCCGACGCCGTGTAGTGTATAGTGTATACCCAAGAGGGCCAAGACCTCCTTTCCACTGACTTGGTCGCAGAATCTTGACCAGGATTGTATAAAGCTCTAGACTGTATAAAGCTCTAGGCTCTAGCTGGTGCCCATGGCCTATAAACAAAGGTACTCGTCGGCCATGCTCTGAGGTAAAGGCAAACACATGTACTCCGGGTTGGTGTAGAATATAGATAGCTAGTACACCATCCGCTATACAGCTGTACTAGGCTGGTGAACCAAGATCAGTCCACACACACCTTGCCGGTAAACTGTCCAGTCATCTGTCCAGTCTCACTGTATAGCCTGGTAACCTGACCTGGTCTTATGCAGATTAGCTATGGTGGTGGCACAGTTGTGTATACTGTATAGATATATGTGAATATTATTGGTATACACTAGTCAAGATTCTGCGACCAAGTCAGTGAATACAAAGAAATAGGCTCATAGAAAACAGAGTTTCTGGATTACTTTGAAAACTGGAAACTTGCTGTTAATGCAAGACCTGGCACATTCTCACCCAAACAGAAACAGCAAATGCAGCTAAGCACACAAACATTGCATGGTTTTCAAATAACCAGTAAATCAATTGCAGCAATTGTGCATTTTGTTTTAAATGCTGGGGCCCCATTTGTGTTGACAAGTCATTTCAACCAAGATCCTCTTGAGCAATTTTTTGGACATTGTCGTCACAAGGGTGGATCTAATGACAACCCAACAGTCAATGAGGCTTGTCATGCAATCAATACTATCCGAACTGTAAACACACAAGCCGTATCAAGTAGTCGTGGAAATACCAAGCCTGTACCACAGATTCTGGATATGACACCGGTCCCCAAGCGCCCTTCGCATATTCGATTAACCTAGTACTTCTTGGCAAACATATAGTTGTAGATCTGAAACAATTACTGTTTCTAAATTATCATGTTCATTATTACGAAAAATGTATTCTGTTGTACATATTCTATTTCTTTGTTACACTGGTTGTGGCCAACATATAGTTGTAGATCTGAAAACAATTACTGTTTCAAAATTATCTTGTTCATTATTACGAAAAATGTATTCTGTTGTACATATTATTTTGTAATCAACGAATTCTATGTCTTGGAACTGTGAAACTTATTAATGTATCTGATCGAAATGCATTATCATTATTAAAATGAAGAATGTTATATGAAACACCTCGTTGATTGTATATTCACAAAGAAACAGCAATGCACTTTAGCATGAAGAAACCTAAATACCCAAGGAAAGTAATTGCAACATGCAAACCTTTATGTCCCATTTACACAGTTGACATTTAAATTGCATGTACAAGATGTACCAGATGACTTTCGCACAAAGAATAAATATATACACCTAGTGTAAATCAAACACAGTTGTCATTCAAATTGCTTGTACAAGATGGACTTGAGCACAAAAAAAGTTATATACACATAATGTAATTCAAACACAGTTTGCACTTTACCAGAAGCATTTTTTCAAAACAATAATTATATGCCACAAGTACAATCCATGCTTATGAGTTTTGCGTTGCAGCAATATGATGCAGAACCGTGGCAAACTTATTTAGCTCCTTTACGTGTTCCTCTTAGTGACTTTGACTTTTTATCTAGTTTTCTCTTCGTTTTGCCTTTCTTCATTAGATGGGAATCACGTTCCTTTCTAGCAACAGCAAAACCTTTTATTGTTAAAAACAAAGAGATAAGATAATCAATGACATCTAAGGAACTGTGCTCATCACAACCTGCTACTTCCAGAATTCGATTCCAATAATACTTTACCATAAATGAATCATGAACTGCTATTTGTAATAAAGACTTATTCAATGACTCGGAAGTCAGACGTGTGGTAACTACCTGTCTATAGACATTGTCACATTCTCTGACCAGCAAGTAAAAATCAGGAATTGGATAAAGCAGACCACCTCTACTTTGTTTGCTTACCCATTTGGTATATTCTTTTACAAAATGGTCAGAATGTTTTGGGACCTTAGCAGCAATATGATTAATTATCATTTCAGCTGATTTCAGTTTCTTTGATCTAAAGCTGATGGATTTCAATTTCATTATCATGTATCCAGAAATATGGTACAAAACATTCTGATCCGTGTCACTAAGGCCCTTAGGAAGTACAAGTGCTTCGTCCGCAGGTGCGCAAATATGTACCATAGAATTCATCATTTCGGCCACAAATTTCCTTAACCAAATCTGATACATTACAATACACGATTCACGTTCAGCAAGTGGGATCTGTGTAGAAATGTATTCTACAAACGCACCCTGAACTTCCACAGACATCCTTAAATCATGGACTTGGGTTATAAGCAAACCCCTGTCACTATGGGTACCTAAGGGCTTGTCAACAAAAACAGTTCTCAATTTATTCTCTATCACTGTGAAATTACCTATTGTGTCACTGTTAACGATCATGGACTTGGCAATATCTGTGATCACTGGCCCCTGCTTTGACTTTGGCAATGAAAGCAATGGGCTCACAGATATCGCATGCCATGCTTTTAACGTGTTCGCAATAAATAAACTGTGAAAATCAGCTTCAGTCATGGCTAAGGTTGTAGGCTTTTGGCTTTCAGCTGCTGCAGTAGCCTCTGGTGCTGGTGCTGAAGTAGAAACTGCAGACGAAGACGCACCAGTCACATCACACCTCCTTCTGTGGTTAGCAACTGAAATTACCAAAAATGAGGTTTCAGAACACAACACAACTTATCGAATGCACCATAAAATTTTAATTCACTATAATAAAATAAGGTATATGTATTGCTCAAAGGATACAGTGCAGGACAGTTTGTGTCGGTTTTAGTTGGGCATGAAACATGTGAAGTGTCGTTGAAATGAAATCTCACTAGTTAGCAAAACAGCACACATATTAGTACATATTCTTATATAATGCTCTGGAGATAAAACTCCCATTCTAGATAATAAATTATCTATAACTACAGGCTTTTAACCTGGTGTCTCTGAACACATTGAGACTATAAGTCGTGTCTGAAACTAACACCTATGAAAGAACTTGCAATAGATGTTCTAATATTTTTTGAACGGCTAAAGGTATTTACTGGCTGAACGTCCAGTGGGTTTAAATGTCTTTTCGGGGCTAATTATCACGCAATTTTTGGTAATCCTTCGAATGTATTAAAAATGCTTCTCGACACAGAGTAAACTGTGGAACATTCTAAATCATACAAACGAAAAACACTCAACCTTAGACACTAAACTCAACCTCTCACTTTAAATTTTTCTAGGCATAATTATTTTCCCCGGGAGGCTTCGTTAGGTCAGGATAGACGTCGTGAGGGTCGGTTATGGTAAGGATTTGGGCACACCTGGGAACGGCGGTCCCAAATTCTGAAACATGTATTTTCGGGACAGACGTTACATGTATGAATGAACGATACTGTACAGAAATATTAAGAAATGTCTTTCTCGTAACACACACAACTGTCGGTCTTACAGTTTGCAATCATATAGCATAGTTGTCACTGAGCAACTTAAGATACTGCCCGTAAACATGTGTTTTATGCGAATGTCGCCACTGAAATTCCGCAAGGTAACGTGGAAATAAACTCCTGCTGCTTCCAAGTTGGTTTCTGAGCTTCCTTTTAGCGTGCATCCAAAGCCCCTCTATTGTTTGAGTGTTGATGTCAGAATGCACAGGATCTACGAAATTGTCTCCATGTACAACAACCTGATGATCATAGACACCATTGTTTATGGTCGAAATATTACGGTACGCAGCCCACCCGTCCGTGACAATGACCGAACCAGGTAGAACATGAGCAGTAATGATACGTTCCAGTGTCTGTGCATCACGTCGGTTAACGATTTCAAGCCAGCATCGGCCACTTCCGCGTTCCACAAGTCCAACAACCCAAATTCCGCGTCGACGCATTCCCCTGTGATATTTCCTGTGGAAGTAAAAAGTCTCGTCGACTTGAGGCCATCAATTGCTTTAACATGCGATCCATGTCCATCAAGAATGAGAAGGGCAGGCGAAGTTGGATCCTGTAGATGTTTCTTGAAATGATGAAGCCAGACCTGGAATAGTTCTTTGTTCATGTAGCCAGTGTCAGATATTGAAACAAGAGTACCATCTGGCTTATCTGATTTTAAGCCCTCTGAGAGTCGCTTGCCTTTGAAGATGACCATTGGAGGTATGTAGTATCCTGAAGCGTTGTAACATGGCAGGACGGTTGTCAAAACTCCACGCTCTGCGCTGGTAATCTGGCAAGCAGAAAACAACCAAGCCACAACTTGGACTTACTCGAAAAAATATAAAATAAAATTGAAATATAATTTAAATAAAAATATCTAAACCATAACATTTTAAACAGCACATGTGCGCCTTGTTTATCATAACTTTCAGACTAGGAGTAGGGACCTATTAAAAGATCAACAGATAGCCCAGGCATAGGGTAAAGTTGATAACTTGATTTACCTGATATATATTTTTCTTTCCTTTGCGTCCAACTATTTTGCTTGCATCAGGGACCAAGCTCAGTCCACTCTCATCACAGTTATAGATGCAGCCAGGTTTGCTGGCAAGGCCCAAACGACACATCTCCTTATCAAGGATACTAAAATATTTCTCAATAGCAGGTCGATTCATGGAAGAAGCTCGTGAGAGTGAAAGTCCTTCTGGCTTCCTGATGGAAAGCAACTCACGATGCCGAAGGCGAAAACCAGCCCACCAATCCTTGCCTGCCATTTTCAGATTGGTATCAAATTTGTTTGGTATGTTATGGCTCTCCACGTAGTCAAAGGCTAACTCTCGTACATCTGTTGGAGTCAGGCCAAATCCTCTTTCCTCTAGCTTCAGGATGTATTCTACAAGCTCTGTTTCAACAATTGTACAAGGAGAGATTCACGTCCAAGGTGGCGAGATCCAGGATTCTTTTTTACCCTCTTCATCCAGTGTCGACGTAGTGTATTGCGTGGAACGCCGAAATTCTTTGCACTAGTGAGAAGAGGTTGTCCATCATCAAAGGCAAGCAGAGCCTGTTCCTGTTCCATGCTGGTTGTTGACCAATCTCCACGTGTAGTCTTTCGTTCATAATATCGAGGCATCTAAAAATGAATAAGTATAGCTAGTTTAGCAGACCACTGTGTACAAAAAGAGCAGACTTGCAATGACTACTAGAAAGCAAACATTCACACGAGTTTAAGGATATGCGTGGGGGAAGTTGGACACCTGTGATAGAGCGCTTATAATTTTATTCCACCAACTGACTAATATTTCACGACTATTTTTAGTAACATTATACTACCTGATAAGCCAATAAATAGCAATTTTTAGATTTTAAAGTTACTTTGAAAAATGGACATATAAACGGTTCATGGGGTAAGATAGACACTATATCCACCGTCGTCATTACAACGATAATGGCGAAGCAAGATGATAATGTACATCTTCCGTGATAATTTATTTTAGAGCGCAAATGTTAGCTCACTAAATAAAAATACTAACTAATTACGGCATATTAACCGAATTTATTAAAAATCGTTAGATGTTTTACTTACCTTCTTAGGTCGTTTTACAATCAAAACAAGTAAACACAGCTACTGTTGATCTTGATGCAGCCACACCTCTTCCGGTAGTCTGGTTCCCTGCGCCTACAAAGCTCAATGCGTAAAAATGTTGGGTGTCCATCTTGCATCTTGTTTGGGGTAAGATGGACATCGGAAAACGCAAGATCTACCTAGTTATACGCTGGGTGTCCATCTAACCCCACTGTCCATCTTTCCCCACTCGACCCTAAGAACTAACTCTTTGATCGACGACAAAGTCAAGAACTAAACCTTGTGGATTTGCTAGTACAAAGTTCTTCAAACCAATTGGGTGGGTTTGTTCGGAACATATCGTCGTGCCGGCGATGCTCCTGTGAATGGTAGGCCTATCATCTGTTCGTCGATACTGACATCCCGACATCTACTCTGAGCAAGACATTCACGGCGCACGCGATCCAGTAACGGACGAACTTTCCAAAATCTGTCGGCCTTCCTAACCTCATCTGTTACATCCGAATCTATGACAACTTTGAGATTTGATCTGATCTTGAAGAAACGTTTACGCGTGATGACGTCTGCAATCGATTGGACACGGTAGTTGTTCTGCCAGAACATATTGACTCGTGGGTACGGAATCGCTGACATTACAATGCTAGCACCCAAGAAATTTTCGATCTCGGTAACACATGTATTCAAACTTCGACCAGCAGCAACCGTTGAATTGACATTAGTACAAGAGGACATCATGTCAAGGAATTCAGTGTCAATGTACTGCTTAAAATAATCCATCGAAGACCATTCTGCTCTGGCATGAGGATCATCATCGACAACTAGCCTACGTAATCAGAAATTTTAGGGGAAAATGATCTTTTCGTTGTCCACTTCTTGCTAAGGTCAGTATACATCGAAAGGGGCACATCTTCATCCGAATCAACGTCGTTATCTTGTTCGCTTGAAGACGAGGATGACGATTTGTGAAACTCCTCGGCATCGCCGTCGGACAAATCAGAAAGTTCAGAATCTTCCTGCTCAATTCTAGCAAGTACATCAATTCCTCTAGCTACAAAGCAAAACAAAAAATGCATTGCACACTGGTCAACAGTGAAAACAATATTTTTGGCAATCCATGAAGTAAAATATTATGGCATTATCAAACAACAGAATGTGTAAATTATTAACTAACAACACTGACGTATTTACACTTCGGGGCCTAGGAAAGAAATTCCGACTCTGCGTGATGTTGAGTGCCGCAGTCCACCCTGTTGGACACGGCATTGCGACAACCCTATCTCCCACACCTATTGAGTTAAAAGCCTACAATTTGCACTAAAAGAACGAGTAATGTCTAGGTAATAAAACTGCTGATTGCTTTTAATAATATATGTAATATTATGTAACCCCTGAGGAAATATGGTTCTTTTGCCTTTCCGTAGAAGGTTTTTACTCCAACCGTCGCCATTTTGTTTTGAATCAACACTGAAAAGTTTTAACTTTTTCATTCGCTAGATGTAGGCACATTATGTCCAACTCGTTGGAAGTTGGTTCTGCAATATTGGATGAAATAGCTTGTGAGTTATAGCCCTAGAACCCAATGTCCAACGAGTTGGACAAATCCACTGAGGAGGATAATATATATTACAGCGAAATATCTGTAGTTCTTCACGCAAATCAGTTAAACCGGCGGCATGGTAGAAAATGTGTGCAATACTGTAGCGGACCAGGGCTGGGCGAAAGTTACCAGGATGCCGAATACCAGCCCCAGTCGTCAGCGTACCGTAGATTCGTCCGCTGGATAAGGCTTCAATTGTAGGTTGAAGACTAGCCGACTAGGCTTGAGCTCATTTATTAAGAAACGACAGAGATAATGCGGAAAGCAGCAACAGCAATGTCGTTGCAGCAACTTCAGAGTGTCAGAGTTCGCAATGTTTTGATACAGCAGTTTATGAAGCGCCAGCGTTCATAACGTTCGTAGCAAGAAGAGTTTCGTCGTCGATGTAGAGATCACAGCAGGCAATAGCGCCTGCGTGAATGGTCGGAGTAGATTCGCGGCGGTCAGGAATCGAACCGGCGTCGTAGCAGCTTCTGTAGCACCAGCTTCGTCGTCGGTATAAATCAGCAGGCAATAACGCCTGCGTGAATGGTCGGAGTAGATTCGCGTTGGTCAGGAATCGAACCGGCGTCGTAGCAGCCTCTGTAGCACCAGGATTCGAACCGTCGTCTTAGCAGCACCACACAATCGTCTGTAGAGACTAGAGAGACGCCGAACCTCTAGACCGATGCTTCGCTCAAGGCCGAGTTTCAAAGTCTAACACCCTCTACAAGTAAATCTTTGCCCGGGCCTGCGTTCTACCGCTACTCGAACCTGATTTCGACTGCCCTGAGCAAGGGCAGCGACCCTTCTTAAATACACAACAGCGTAGGCTAAAACCGACATAGGCCAAAACCGGCTAGGCTAAAACCAACGTAGGCCAAAACCGGCTGGGCTAAAACCGGCTAGGCTAAAACTAGCAGGCCAAGTCCTTATAAGCCTAGGCTGCCTAGCAGACCAAGACTTTCCAAGCCTAGTAGGCCGAAACTTTCTAAGCCTAGCAGGCCAACACTTTCTAAGCCTAGCAGGACAAAACCCAGCGAACGGTCAGCAAGCAGCAACGCAAGCAGCGAGCAGCAACGCCAGCTGCAAACAGCAACGCAAGCAGCGAGCAGCAACGCCAGCAGCGAGCAGCAACGCCAGCAGCGAGCACAACGTGCCAAAACTTCCAACAATACCTTACGATTTGAAGAGCTTGTCTTACATGAACAACACGTAAACTCAAATTTATCGCTGAATTTGACACGAGTAGGCTTTTGAAATATTTCCAACAGCGGCAACATTCGCTTTGTGCTATTTATAGCATAAACTGGGGAAACCCCGAAATAAACGTCACCATACGTAAATAGGCCTAGGGAGGGTTGACATCTTGGCAACCCTGGGCGTCTTATGCATCCCTCCCCTAAGTTGTAGAAACAGAAAAAAACGGCTAAGACTGGAGCGTAGTTCTTTGTAGGCTAGTCCTTACGGAGACGAGTGCACAACGGACGTTCATTGTTGGCTATCAGGTACTCAGAAATGTTCATTATCATACAAGGTAGCCAAAATTGCATTCCCTCACTTTCAGACAACTAGTCAGTCTGCAGTTGAAAAGGATCCGGTATACGTGTCCCGTCGTCCAGGCGCAGCAGCTCCTGATGCTGCTCGATGACCTCCAATTTCTCTTCATCTTTATTAACAATGACGGGATAGTTTTGGCTATAAGCGGCATACGCCAAAGCGACTAACTCCTCTTTCTTTCTACATTGCGTGATTTTCAACCCGCAATTACGGCAGAGTTTTCTTGCTGCATCAACGTTCCAACGCTTTAACCATTCACAATTTCCTTATTTAATGCAACACTACACTTTCGTCAGTGACCTTCGGGTCATTGAAGTCACTTTAGGGCATTATTTACGTGACCTACATTGAAATGTCGAACCCGCTTAGGCCTATAGCTATGTTTCGTCTTCGAAATTTAATCGTTCTGATATAATCTAATCAAGCATTAGGCCTACTGTGAGCCGGGCAGTATTGTCTCGGTAAGCACTAGATAGTTGTTGCCGGGCATTGTGTTGGACAGTCTAAAAACTCTAACAACGCTGTACGCGCAATCGTATTATTTTGTGTATAGGCTACGCCTGTAGACGCCCCTGCATAGGGCCTACTTTAATACGTTATATCACAGAATAAAAAAAGCAGCAAGTTTAACTCGCATCTTAGAAAACGATGTCCAATTAATGTGTTGGCCACTCGGACGTGGTGCTAAGCGGTAGTTTCGCTTGGCATCAAGACTGTACAAACTTCTAACATGTTCCAATGTTGCAAAATTTTGCCGCTGTGCACAGTGTTTTTTTCAACACATTTCTGGCACTTTTCAGTAGATGACAAGGGTCATAAAACACAAAAACAGTCCTATCATTCACCTTGATAAATGGTTCAGTAACAGTAACACCCATGTTCTTGTAAGCTGCAACAAAGTTTGAACCTTGATCACTAATCACAGCCTTCACGTGAAGACCAATTGCGTACAGTTTTGATAAACAATCTAGTAGTAAGTTCTGCACTTTATCGGCCTTAACAGCAGATGATGAGAATATGAATGCAAAAGTCTGCTTCCAATTGTCACGCAGACCACGCACCATAAAACAAAGACAAATGAAAGCAAGAACATTAGGCCTACTCTGACTCTTATCACCTAAGTCTTCATAGCCAATTATACAGTCAAAGCGCCTATCATATGTTAGACCACGACGTGGCAACATCTCGTCTAGTAGAAGAACGCAACAGCGATTATCCAGTGGCAATGAAGCTACCTTTTCCTGCATAACAGTTACAATAGCATCAGAAAAACCACAAGAAACACTGAAATTCCTGACCCATTTACGCAGACTTGCCTTACATGGCAAAACAAACAACTTCGCCAGTAACCGATATGCTTGTGGACTCTTATTATAGTACAGTGACAACGCTAGCAACTTGCACTCATCATTCCACCTTCTACCGCGAGGTAAAACACCACTGAACTTAAGTTGAGCTGCAATGAAGCTGTATGCAGGACCAGTCACATGCTTGGATATCTCTGTCAGCAAGTCGTCCTTGGACATTGGTCTTGAAATTGAAGCGGCTGATAGCTTCACATTACTTCTGTGCAACCTGACCCGCAATCTGTTTAGAGGCCTTCGGAGTTTCTGTTTTTGTGGTGATGATCTGGCGCTTAGCCCAGCTCCTTGATGAAGAATGGATGGAACAGGAGGGACAGACAAAGTATAAGTGCTAGCATCACTACCACAGGTCACTTCACTAGTAGGCCTACTACTACAGGTCACGCTATTAAGAACACTCATCACACAGAACACTTGTACACTAACAGCTTGTTCAAGATGTTCATCTGTGACCACTCTTCCAATGTTCGTCTGTCTTCGTTTTGTGGCTGGCTGGCAGATTTCATTAAATTGTCAGCGACTTTTACATAAAGAATCAGTAAAACATTCACACTTGTAGCCAACGATGCTCGTAACATAATATTATCCAACGCGCTAAAATGGCGGACGGCATAGACTACAACCTTTTTAGAATGATATCTGAATTACAGCAAAAGCTCCGAGTTAGACTTCTGGCTACGCTTTCTTTATTCTGTGGTGATGTGCAGGGTGAGAATTGTCGTATAGAGGTTCAACTCCCTTAGTCTTCCTTGGGACCCCATAGTAAAGTCTTCACTGCACAACAACTCCCCATAGGTTACCCGGACTGACCCCTCCCGTCTTTCTACAATTCCCATGCTGCAGACATGTATAAGCTTCATTTTATATGCATGGCAACGTGCCTTCATGCATGGTAACGTGCCTAGGCCTATGTCCACTACTCGTAGGCCTACTCTCCTATAGCACCGCATCTCTCCATAACCGCTTCCAACATCTTTTTCTCCACAATACGTTTTCAAAGCTCCTATCGTTCACAATATATAAGACATTCTTTTAACGGAAATGCCCGCCTTTTTCGCTGTTGGATTCATTGTTTTTCAGAGACAAAGACTTCGAGGTGCGCGCGTTAAAGCAGACTCGCGTCAGAAATAATCGCGTCCTATGACGGAACACTGCCACGACAAAAGCAGCGTTGAAATCTATTAACATATCAATGGTCCAATGGATTTCCGCGATGACGTAACGCTGTATCAACGACGCCATCTTCCAAAGAACAGAAAATATCAAACCGTTTGCAAAACAATACTTGCTGAAGCGTCCAAAATGCCTTCAAAAGACCTGATCGAGACGTTCTAAAGCGGCGACTGTGATAAGAAACCGGAAACTGTGGAGACAACCATTCAGGCGGGAAAAAACAAGTAGACGAACCATTTCCGAGAAATTTATCGACGCCATTATTGTTTCACTGATACTGAATTCGTCGCGTGTCGGCATATAGGCCTATACGCGAGAAATTACATCATAAGCAAACTCTGGATATTTAACCAATATATGAACCTTGACAAAACGGGTTGAGCTGAATAGGCTTACAACGACGAATAACGAAGACTTGTAATTAGACTATTACGTTTGATTTATCATTCTATGATTCTAGACATTAAAATTTTGCGTAATCGTTTTGTACATTGATGGACGTTTGTTGCGTAATGCTTGTATTATAATTATTATGCAGATCCACGCAATTGTTCCGAGTTATTGCTGCATGTTTTTTTCCTGGTTCCAGACGAAGTCTTTTGAAAGTCTTCCATTCATGAAATTAACTACGCTATAAAAGTCGTCATCTTCTTCATGGCGTTGATAGATCGTTGCTGATTTATCCCCTCCCTCGTTTCTTCACAGTTTAATATCCCTCTCTTTTCAATCCGTCCATTCAGTACCGTCTGACTGTAGGCTACTGTCCATGCACCAATAGAGCTATCCGTCCTTTCTGTCTTTCCATTTTCCCTCTTTCTGCCTTCCATCTTCCAATCCTTCCGTTATTTTTCCCACCCTCCTATAAAGGCTATGATTATACAGGGTGGGCCAGCATAAATGAACCAACGTTGCATGCTTATAACTCCGCCAATTTGTGGAATTTATTTGTACTTTATGCGTCAAATTAAAGGTATCTCGCTCTAGTATTTCCTCTGAAAAGGTCGAATCGACACCAGTTCAAGTTTTAATTATATGCCCGGAACAGCGCTACCTACCATACATTGTATTTCGTTGTCATTTTTGACGTAATATGGCGACGTTGTCAGACGATGATCGCGTTTTGATCCTAATTTTGCGAATTGACGAGGGATTTAATTCGTTTGAAATGATTAACAAGTTTTCGAACAGAGGATGGAGTAAAAAAAATGCCTTGAATATCTGCTACGGAAAATTGATAAAACAGAACTTTCTATAAACTCGTAAATCATGAGAATCGGTGAGCACGGCGCGCACATCCGCTAGTATTGCTCGTGTGTCCGAATAAATTTGCAGTCAAGAAAATGACCCGGGCAGACCAAACTTCCCGGGAAATTCTTTGCTAAACAGGTAGTCGTAGAGACACCGTGTAAGTTGTAACGTTTTGGAAAGGACTGATCTGAAGTTATTCGTCGACGTGAAGTCCAACAGCTCTCCAACACTGACGCAAAGAAACGGCTGGAGTGCTACCAGCTGTTTCTTGGCTTAAAAAGCAGCGCGTGGTAGCGCACACGGCTGTTGATAAAATTGAAAGGACATGGTTTAGCGATGAAGATGATATTCATGGTAGAGATTCCTACAAACACCCAAAATGATTGTGTATGTGCGCCTGTTAGCATAAAACGATTTGCGAATATCCCTGCGAAACGGCGCCATTTCACATCAAAAATGACAACGAAATATGGTAGCTAGCGCTGTTCCGAACATATAATTCAAACTTGAACTAGTATCGATTCGACCTTCTCTGAGGAAATACTAGAGTGAAATACCTTTAATATGACGCATAAAGTACAAATAAATTCCATAAACTGGCAGAGCTATAAGCATGCAAAGTTGGTTCATTTATGCTGGCCCACCCTGTATATTCGTTCTTTATACCTTTATTTTGTTTTGTCTTTCATACCCAGCCACCCATTCCTATAATTAGTCCCCGGCATTAGGCCTAATTAGCATAGGCCTATAGCTTCTTTAGCGACTAGGCTGTCTAAACTTTTCAGCTGGTATCGAGTTATATAAGCACTCGATACCAAGTCGGTAAGCCAGCTGAAAAGTTTAGGCAGCCTAGTCGCTAAAGAAGCTACAGGCCTGTGCTAATTAGGTCTAATTACATAGCCTACGATGTAGGTATTGTAGGACAGCGTGTCTAGTAGTTCCCTAATCATAATGTTTGTTTGTATGTGCACTTGTTATAGCGCCCCTTCAATTTCTTCCTGCTCAGAGGTGCTCCAGAACAGTGGCTGCGCTAGGGAGGGCTAAGCTCCCATAAATGGCGCTCAGCCCCCCCCCTCCAAGGAAAATGTGTACAACCATTGGTAGGCTGTCATGGCGTATGCTGACCTGAGAAAGAGCAAAAATCGGGAAAATAAAGTCCAAAACCATTGGACGAATAATTTTTTGACGGGAAAAACGGAATATTTTCCTGGGTTTCAGATCGAACGACTAAAAAAGGTCGTCAGAATTTTGGGAGCGAATAAAAGACGGAATATTTCTGGCCCGATTTCAGCTTCCCAAAACTGAAATCCTGGCGCCGCCACTGCTCCCGAATACAGCGCGGACACTTTCACGCCGAAGCGCTGAGCAATTACGAGTGAAGGACTTGCCCAAGTCCTGCGCGGCGACTTGAGGTGGATTCGAACCTGCAACCCTAACCCACTACACCACCGCGTCTTATGCTTGTCAGCGGAATAAGCCATATAGACAGTGGAAGCCCATTCCATAGGCCGACCAACCATGGGATCAATTTCAGATTTAAAAATTTTTAAAAGTGTCCCGGTTTTTGGTGGCGAAAAAATGGTCAGCCTATTATATAGGCCTATATATATATAAGAACAAAATACTATGTATAGATTAGATATCTATGTAAGTAACCTATGGGCTATAGGTCTAGTTGCCAAAGGAATCGCTGCTGGTCTAAGTTTTGTTTTCTCTATAGGCTATACAACGCATAGACAGAATAAATTAGGCTATAGGCCTATTGCTCTATGTATCCTGGCAAGCAGGTAACAAACAGGAATAGCCCTAAGTTCTGGATCTAAACTTAGATCGCTTTAGTCTCTGTACCAGGCCATATAGGATGCGGAGTTCCAATCATTGCCTTAATTCCATGTTAGTATGTTTGTGTGTCTGTATGTAGGCCTATGCACATGGGCGGAGTTTATCAGAGGCTAGGGGGGGCTAAGCCCCCCCCAAGAAGGCCCAGATTCAGCTTTTTTACCATGAAAATTAAATTTTTTCCGGGCTTAGCCCCCCCCTAAGAAGGCATTAGCCCCTCCAAAAACGGAAACCAAACTCCGCCCATGCCTATGCATGTACAACATTGTAGGCCTTCATGTAGGCAAAGTTAAGACAGTATTTAGACTGGACACAGTCTATTTGACAATCTCTATTATAATTATAATTTAGCAAAAATAAATATAAATATATAAAAATAAATTAACCATTTACACGGTGTCCCAATTGAACTGATACCCTCTTTGTTTTGACGACATACTTGTCAATTCTACATGAATCTCAATACAAAATTTAGGTAATGTAAGACGGATAAATTATCAATGTTTTCTGAAAATTCTATCCAATTCTACAAAGAGTGTCCGAAGTTATGCACGTTCAAACTAGGGCAACGGAAATTGTAAGTTTCCAACATGTAAAAGATAGGAAGTTATTGCTTGCAACTGCACGCCTTAATTTCTAAATTAATAAATATTTCCGTCAAGCAATGACATACTTCCGTCATTTCCATGTTAGGGTACAATAATAAAAATGGTTTTCACCAAAGATGATTTGAGTTTTTAAAAAATTATTAGAAAAAAACATTACGGTGACAAAGGTTTTTAAAGGAATTTTCTAACAGAAACTGGCCCATCGCAGCCGTATGAAACTCGCATACGTGACGTTGTCCAGTGACCACTTCAAACAGCGAAATGTGGAAGAATGAAATCGTTTTAATCAAAGGGATTGTTGACAATGCAATGAATGAATGGCAAAAGCGTCTTAGAGCATGCAGTCGAGCTAATGGAGGACATTTTGAACATCAGCTTTGAAGAACAGCGCTAACACTAATTTCCTATCTTTTACATGTTGGAAACTTACAATTTTCGTTGCCTTAATTTGAACGTGTATAACTTCGGACTCTCTTTGTGGAATTGGATATAATTTTCACGAAACATTGATAATTTATCCCTCTAACATTCTCTGAAATTTTATAGAGTTTCATTTAGAATTGACAAGTAGGCTATATCGCCAAAACAAAAAGGGTATCAGTTCAATTGGGACACCGTGTATAATATATGTCTACTTACGTATACATGTAGCCTATGTATACAAGTTATTGTACATATATAGCATATACAAGCACAAATAGGAGACTAACGTAGGCCTATAGGCTATATGCATGCACGCATCATAAAAAACAAAACGTATAAAAAACACGACTACATGCATGCATGCATAGATGCATGCATGTATAGTTTTTATACTGTATAGGCAATGTGGGGCCTTTACATACAGGCAGTCATTCATTTAGGAAATGTTATAGGCTTATGGTGCGTTTAATAATTATGCAGCATGCTTAATTAGTAATTACGATTCATTCATTTATTCCTTGCCGTCCGACGATACTGGATACTGATAGTCCGTTTGCAATATACAGAAATCTGATATGCTTTGTCCTATTATACGCCTGCAGTAGGTTCATTAGGGTCCTACAGCATGCTCATGATGCTGCTCCCTGTCGCCTGGGGTGCTGGTGGCCAGCTGCAGCAACCTGCAGGTCCAAACGGTGGTGTCCCATTCAGCAGCATGTCCCTGATGAGCATCTCTATTGGCGTCTTCCCTACGAGTCGAACAAAGAACATCTGTTCGATGAGTTGAGGAGAGATGGCGCGAAGACCAGGCAGCCTCAGCAGCAGCTTACCGAAGCGATACGGATGACTGGGATGCTGGAAGCGAACGTACTCCTCGAGGGCGCTGTGAGATCGCTCCTGGAGGCTGTCGACGTATGAAGGATCCGAAAGACTGCTGCACGTATCTGCACGATAGATTTAAAACATGCAACACACGTCACTGCAAAATCTATGGTGTAAATTATTCTAAAAGTTTGTTCAGTCTTTCCAAATCCTACTCTAATTCATCTGATTCAATTAATGTATGCATCATACATTCCTGCCCTAAATCTCCATACGCTGAAGCCTGAAATTCAATCTCTGGACAATATAATAGCCTTAATAGGCCTAATAGATCTGTCGCTGACACGGTGCAACACTCGTAAATAGGCATTAGCAAGCGCATGATTAGCTTATAGGCCTAAGCTGGTACGTGCCCTGCATGTGCTTAACTTTACAGAGTAGGCCTAGCCTACACAGTAACACAGCGGTCTACAAATTTACAAGAGAGTTACTTTATGATTACGATTTCGAAAGCCTATAGCCTACGCCATACGCACAGTTAGCCTGTATAATTATGTACGACCAGATATACAGTAAAGACCTGTAGGCCTAGACAGAACAGTTATGGCTTACCGTAATAAGTGTAATTTCGTACTGGTTTTGATTTTAATTTGTCTAAAACAAGAACAGATAATTATAATTATTATGTAGGCCTATACGTATAATATAGGCCTAGGCCTATAGTTCGATGAATTGATGAATACATCCTATAGGCATCAGTACTGTGGTCGTTGCCATCGACAGACATTTTTCTAATGTTGGAAGATGAACTATATGAGCTAGATGACTGTATTGGGAAAAAATTACCTAAAAAGTAGGCCCTACTGCCAAAATGCAAAGTGAGAATTGCCGGAGTTGGGGGTTTCAAGTTTTCAAACCCTAGTCTTTCTTAAGAGTCCCATAGTATGTTTTTCAAACCCCAATTTCATGTGGATCATTAGAAAACTTAGTCCAAACCTCCAGCTATTTTTCCACAATTCTCACACGCCCGGCTCAGACTAGCCTACCAGTACATTTTTTTAATTTGCAGACTTTCTATAGGGGATTCAACTGCAGGGATTGCAACTGAAACACTGAGACAATTCGTATACCTGAGCTGAAGAGGACGATGGCCTTCAGGCAACTGTACTCGGCTGGATCTACTCGTAGCGACTTCAGTTTCTCCACCTGTTCCTCGAACAGTCTGATCTGGTCCATGAGAGCGACAACCCGGTCGGCCCCAACAGATCGTGATGAGTGGACATTGGCCGCCGCTGTGAGGAGGGGCGCCACGTGCAGCGGCGTCAAGGACTGGGCCGCGTTCAGGACGAATAATTCGCTCCAACTCAGTCTCAACAGGGCCACTCGATCTGTCAACTGAAGTTCAGGGAATACCTGGACGTTTCTGGCCCACTCGACCGCGTTGAATAACAAACGGGCCGCCAGCTCCGATAGGCTATCAAGGCCCTCGACTCCGCCTCCAGCCACGCCCCCTACCCCACCTCCGTTCGCGTAGCACGGCGTCGATTGGCTAGAAAAGTGTCGGTAGCGTGGTAGTTGGAGGGGCGGCTCGGCGCGCAGGAGCATTGAGATGAAGCCTGAGTAGAAGGCGGAGCTGTTTACTAAGGCGCCTGCAGAGGAGGCGGGACATGAAGGGGAGGAGCATGGAAAGTGGGCGGAGTCTGAGATGACGTTGACTGGTACTGAACTGCAGTAGCTGTTCAATGCCGAATGCTGACCGATTGGAATCAGCCGACCCCACTGCACGGCTGTTGTCCAAACAAAAACACTGGAATAAGTTAACAAGTAACCAACAGTCAAAGTAGCAACGTAGCCGTGACGTAGGGCTAATGTAATGTTCATTTGATTAATTCCATATACATGTATTTCTATAGCACCCCTTCAAGACCATCTATTCAGGAGCGCTCCCGATCGAACCCCTCCCTCCGGCTAAAGGGAACAGTCTTAAGAGTAGAGTAGAACGTGATCTCCAGGGCGTTATTGCTTCACATCTGCTGTACTGCAGACATTTCAGATTATTTCAAATATTGTGCATTAGACTTAGTTGACATTAAGCGTACCCTAATGTAATGTATCTATAGGTCAGCGGTTCTCAACCTTTTTAGTCTGGCGACCCCTTTTTAACATTTCAAAATCTGTGACGACCCCCAACGACAAAATTGATTGTGTTACAACCTCCATTTCACCTAATTTTTGTTACTATTGTCCATTGTTAGGCATTTTCACCCTCATAATACGAAAACTGTTTTTGGCAGTTGCATGAGGTTTCCTTTAGTTTGAAGTAGTCGAAGTTATATAAGCCTATTCGACATGTGATGCAGCTTCAACAGCTGCAGCGTCTTGCTTAGAACTGGAATTCTTCAAACCCGCTGTCTCAAGTAAAGTGTGCCTTCTTGGGGTCATCAGCTTTGTTCTTACAAATACAGGTCATGCTTTCCTACATAGCTAGGATGGTTAAAATAGCCTATCTGAATAGTGCTCTGCGGTTTATTTGTTGGGTTTCATTGATTCTACCGATAAAATGTCATAACAAAGACCTAATTCTAATTTCTCTATTCATGCTGCAAAGTACTATTAAGCAATTTAGGCTACTCTGAGAATTGGTCAATTATAGTTCTCCTTTTCTTAACACTCATTTCACCTTACTGATTCGTTTTTCGATGCTGGCAATTTCAAAAACTTCATTTGTGTTCTTATGAATGCGCCGAGCAGGGAGAGTTTGGAGAATGGACGTAGACCTACGTGCCATTCCCCATTGTTAACAATTTTCCACCCCGCAATGGTAGCATTTTAGGCTGTCGTTTTAGCGAAACTCTTAATCGTTTCAGTGCCGAGTCTGCTGACAGTCGTGACTTACGTCTTTACGGCTTCAAAGTGTCTCCTCCCACTGTTTAGAATCTCAATAAAATAAAACTTCATAATTCAGTGCTGAAGGCATGGTTTATGACTTCAATAAATGTCCTCTTTCCATTCTTATTTTTTTCTAAATTTCCAATCAGTAGCCTATTTTAAAATGTCATCTGAATTTTGTCAATGCTAAGTCATGGTTTAAGACTTCAGAATGTCAGCCCCAGTTGTTAACAATATGTTGGATTTGTGCACCGTAACATTTTAAGCCATCATCTAAGAAAATTACTCATAATTTCAGTGCTCAGAGAGGTGGTCTAGACTTTCAAAAAATATTTCTCCCTGTGTTTCTTTAGAAGAATAGCAGAATTTACATTTGAAAACTAAAATGGAAAAAATTAAATTAGCTGCCGCAATCTAACTGATGAATCACAGCAAAATTATGAATAAAAATTTATTTTAGTTTGTTGAAATTGCTATTTGGCCGATATCTTTTGCAAATTTCTGAAGGGGCCAGGCGACCCCTGGCAAATTGTCAGGCGACCCCCGAGGGGGTCGCGACCCACAGGTTGAGAACCGCTGCTATAGGTGTATAGATTTGAGTAGTCTACCTTCTCTTCTCATTCCTTCCCCGATGCATTTCCTCAGGCGACACGACTGGCACTGGTTGCGATGCTGGAGGTCGACGATACAATCGTCATTTCCGGTTCGACAGACGTAGCTCAGGTTTCGTGTGATGGATCGCTTGAAGAAACTCTTGCATCCCTCGCACGTCAGCTGACCATAGTGCTTACCGGAACTACGATCCTTGCATACGACACACAACGTGTTCCTACCATTTGTACCAACACCAACACCTTCCACTCCCATTCTACCATCTCCTCCTCTCTCCGATGATGCTTCTACTCCTGCTTCCATTACTCCTCCTTTCCCAACTCCAATCCCTTCCATATTTCTCCTCCCAACTCCTACTCTTTCTCCACCCTCACCTCGTCCATAACCCTTTCTTACCCCACTACTTTCTTCACCTCTTCCCGCGTCTTCAACTCCAACTTGGGCGTCCGTCATGTCGACACTGTCATCGCACTTTGTCTTCCCCCTCCACGGGTGCAGAAGACACTTCTTCCCTGCAGGTGGCAGGGTCTCTTCCCCTCTCCCTCCGCTTCCTGCATGCCTCCCACCTTCGACGGAGATGGCACTGCTGGATGCTGAAGATCCATGACAGCAACAGAATCCCTTCGGATGATGATCCAAGTCTTTGACCATAGCCATACGAGACACGCCTCCCTTTGCATGAGCGCACATGTTAAAGCGCTTTTCTATGTAATTGTCATGCGGTGGTCAATTCGGTATCGGACTTGGGCTGTAGAGTCTAATCCAACGGTTGCGAGTTCGAGTACGCTGTGCGGACACCTGTGAGGGGCAATTGTTCATGCAGCTTCTCTGCTGCCAAGTTGCAGACTTTGGTAGATGCCGGTGTGCTTTGTGACGCAAGGTTAGGCCTTATCACGACCGCTGCGTCAAGTCAGAAAGCAGCGCTATAAGTCTGAGTATGCTACACAACATATAGGAGCCTATGCCGCGACACCTTCGGAAGATTGTAGCCTACACGTGTAACATGTAGGTTACGTCCGCACTTCCTTCTGTAGCTTACAACCCAATCAATTACATGCTCGCTAAATTTAGTCATTTTGTAACTAAACGGAAACCGTGCAGACCAATTAGAATCTTGTCATGTATATAGGCCGGGCTATCACGCTATATGCATTGCGTCGCATTGGCGTATAGGTCAAACATCGCTGTCCAATTGCATCAGAGGCAAATATAAGACGCGTCCATTCGCTGATTGCGACCGACGAGTAGATCCGATTGGACAGAGCTGTCGTGTGATTGACAACTCCATTGCGTGTGTCGTCTGCAGTAACGACTACTGTACAGCGGTAAAAAAATCTTCGACTGAGCATTTAAGCCTAGGGAAGCCAATGAAGGTTCTCAGTCATAGGTAGGCCTAGTCATAGGCGTAGGGGACATTTCAGCGTTGGGGGGGGGGGCAAAAATGAGACTTTTGCCCGAAAATTTTTTGGTCATTCGGCCGAAATCTGAAGAAAAATTTTCGTTACGTTTGCCCGAAAATTCTGACGACCTTTTTTTAGTCATCCGGCCGAAATCTTCTGAAATTTCCCGTTACTTTATGCCCGAAAGGTCTAACGACCTTTTTTTGTTCGGGCAAGTCTGATTTTCGGGCAAGAAGACCCGGAAAAATTAAAAAAGTAAACAAAAAATTTTTTTAAAAAAAATTTCCGGGTCTGCTTACCCGAAAAATCAGACTTGCCCGAAATTTGGGGGGCATTTGCCCCCCCTCTGGACCCCCGTCTCCTACGCCTATGGGCCTAGTATGTGCACTTGTTATAGCGCCACTCAAGCTCTCTACTCAGAGGTGCTAGAGACTACAGAGCGGACAATATACAGCCTACATCGGATGATCGGAGTTTCAACCCGAAGCGCTGAGCAATAATATTGCGAGTGAAGGACTTGCCCAAGGTATAGCGTATACCTACGCGGCGACTTGAGATTAATTCGAACCTGCAACCCTCCGGCTGCAAGGCAAAGAATATACCCAATCCACCACCGCGCTCCACATAGGCCTAGACATAGTGACAAACACTCTGTCACTAAGAGCGAACGGGTGCGGGATCGCTTCCAATAGTTCCATCTAGGCCTATTAGGGCTTAGGCCTACCCGAGCTCCAAGAAAGATCCACTCAACCTTCCATTCGGCAGTTAACGTTGGTAAACTGAGTAGTAGGCCTAGGACGCACGGGACGAGCGACTAGCATATGGCTGCCGACAGTCAAACTCGACTCCTTTAATAAACCTGACAATTAGGCTAATTGTATTGAATAGCCTACCGAGCGGAGCCAGGCAGGGTTTTGGTAGGCCAACAATCGAGTAGCGAGTTGCTGTAGTCAAGGGCGGATACAGAAACTTTGGACGGGGGGTGGGGGCAAAAATTCTTGGCCTTTCAATTGGGTCTGGAAAATGTTTCTTTCGTGCCGCAAAAAGTTGATGACCTTTTTTTAACCATTGAGTCCAAATTCTTGAAAATGTATCCAAATTATAAGCTTGTTGAAACCAAATGGGGGGGGGGGGCACGATACATGGGCATTTCTAAATGGGTGGGGCATGGCCGGATTGGCCCTAGGGTTGCCAGGCGTCCGGTAATGAACCGGACAGTCCGGTATTTGCACAATCTGTCCGGTCAGAAATTTCAGACATTACCGGACATGGCCATGTCCGGAAAAAAATTATTGCTATATAGCAACAAGTGTATTTGGAGTGCATATTTTTTCATGGGGCCACGAAAATATCTGCTTACGATTTTCCCCGTATAATTATAATGGATTGCCTTGTGAAACAAAGCCAAATTTATAGCCTACACCGATCATCGTCGAAATGAGGGCATCGTTAAATAAACTAACATAACAGAGCCAAATGTATAATGCACGTATACCTTGTGCATACAGTACTGTTGGAGGCTTGATACAATGCATAGTTCAAATAATGGTTGAACCGAATCTCTGTCTGTCTGTTTGTTCGTCTGTCTCTCTCTCTCTCTCTCTGCACAAACGAACTCTGCCTCTGTGTCTGTTTATCTCCCTCCTTTCCTTTAAGGCTTAAACACGGGCGCTTGTAATCTGTCTGTTCTTATCTGCCTCTCTATCTCTGTGACTCTGTCTGTCTATGTGACTATGTCTGACGGTGTCAATCTGCCTCTGTAGCTCGGTCTGGTGGTCTTTCTAGCCTGTCTCACAAACCCCACACTGATTAATTATATTTGTCTCGACAACAAAGACTCCCGCCCTAACGATGCCTTCGCATTTTTGCCTTGCATGTCTATAGGTCAACTGGGGTTATCTACAGAATGGAACTGAGTGATGAAATCGTTAAATGTGTTTTTATTATTGTTTAATATCCGAATTCAGTCATTCGTCCAGGCGCCAAATTTTCAAATTAGCCACTAGGCCTCTGCCGCCCCTACATATACAAAGGCATACTGCAGGTATGTATAATTTTATCCACCCTATAGGTCTATTACATGCTGTAACTGGCTGAATTTCCAAACGGCAGTCTAGAACTCTAGATGATTTCAAAAGCTAGTTTATCTATATAGGCGTTCGTGGTTTTGCTCAAACGTTGCAACTTTCAAACAGTCCCCGGCACCGATACCACCTTATATATATATATATATATATATATATATATATATAATCTGTATGTATGTACACACACCCACACGTATAGGCTACATATATATATATATATATTAAAATATGAATTACCCAACGTTGCCCGGGAAATTTCGGTTCTTCGCCCCCTCCCACCAAGCATCACCCCCCCACACACACACACACATATATATATATATACACATATATGTATTCTACATATAATTATATATATATATATATATATATATATATGGCCCAGTAACGTGATAGCCATTGTCCGGTAATTTCACGAAGGTCATCTGGCAACCCTAATTGGCCCCCTGGATTCACCCCTAACTGTAGGCCTAGTCAATGTGGGTAGGCCTACTGTACAGACAAAGACTTGAACCACGGACGAAGAAATCGGCGAAGGTATAGAATGTGGAATGGCATGTAGAGTTGTAGACCTATACAGTTTAATGTAGAATATTTTCTCCATAATTTTGTTTTAATTAATAGTTTTTGTAGGACCATGGCATATTTTAAACCGATCAAGTTTTGGAACAAATCTTAATGTGCAATTTAGGAAATCCTTCCGATTCAGGAAAGTTCACAATGCGCAGTTGGACATTTATCATATTATAATATTAAATAAATATTATATTAATATAATTGTTTGATATCAGGTTACGTTTATAATACTTTATATTATTTTGGCACTGGGCAGCACTAGGCCTAATGTTTTGATTGAGCACGTATAAGGCGGGAAATTTTCTAAGTTTCTATAAATAGAATAATTCTATTTTTAGATCTGATGTTTGATTTGAACCGGAAGTTTTGAAGCTCTGATCGAGCGCGTGTAGTGGATAAAAGATAAACTTCCTTGTGTATGAAACAAATTTCCAAATGCCAAGGAATTCACGCACTTCTAAACCAATCGGGTGTTAATTATGGCAACTTAAAGGCAATTAATTTTACTTTGTTTACATAGAGTTGTTACGCATGACAGACCGTAGGCCTACACGAGAAAGAAGTACAGCGAGTAGTAGACCTACTGTAAGCCACGGGGTTGCATGTTGAAAGTATCAGTGGACAATGAATGCGTTAAGAGAGAGGGATGGCATAGGGAAACTGCCTCCTGGAAGACACCGACATCTCTGTCGTCTCTTAACGATTGGTGATGCGTGGATGAGTCTGGCTGAAATAATACCAAATCGGAAGAAGACTGGATTGAAATTCACTGGAGACGACATCGAGTGAGTTACCACTTACGCTTTCAGATTTTAATTTGATTGATTTGATTTATTGTAAGCCAGTAAGTTGCACCTGGAACTGTCATAAGTTCTATGGATGTAGTTACAAGATTTGAGGTGAATAACGCTACATTTTAAAGGCTGGCACAGAGTACTCTTCCTATGTGTTTTCTCGAAAATGTGCTTTGCAAATTGCCATAAAAATTGCAATTATGTTGTGTGCAAATGCATTGGTCCTATGGTTTCGTTGTTCCAGGTTGTTTCGTCGGTCCAGAGATCCACCGGACCAGCTTCTTCGTCAATGGAAGACGGATAATGTGACCATCGGAGACCTCATTCGATGTCTGAAAGAAGCGGAACTACTGCGTCAGGCTGCTTACGTCAGTCAGATTCTGCAGCCAACAGAAACAGTTTTCGTTGAAGTTCCGATCCACGGTTGGAACAAATCGAGAGGAATTTTATTTAATGTTTGTATGTGCACTTGTTATTGCGCCCCTACAAGCTCTCTCTACTCAGAGGCACTCCCGATGCAGAACGGACACTGCATCGGAGTTTCATGGCGAAGCGCTGAGCAATTGTAAGTGAAGGACTTGAACAAGGTCCTTACGCGGCGAGGTGGATTCGAACCTCGAACCTTCCGGCTCCAAGGCAACGACGCCACTACTACACCACTGTGCCCCACACATGTCACGAACAGAGAAGAGCCATGCTGTGTGAGGGTGACCGGTGTGCTTTGCCGTTTGCAAGGAGATCTATATTGGATAAGGGTGGTATGCTCTGACTTTTGTAAGGAAAAAACTATGTTGGGTGAGGGTAGTATGCGTTGACTTCTGTTAATTTTTCTGTGCGAGGGTGGCATGTTTTCTCTCTCTTCTACCTTCATCTAATCTTCCCACCGGCAGTTTCTGATTGGTGTACTCATTATGATTGAGTTGACAGATGAAGCAGAAATCTCAAAACAAATGTCTGCCTTGGTGGGGATATAAAAATATGTATATTTTGCATTTTAGTATGTTGTTGATGTGAAAAATGGCCATTTCTGTTTAAACCCTTACAATCGTGTGTCTTATAGTATGCATAGTATTGCATATATACCAGTATTTGTGTATGATTGATGACACTTTCGAGTTTTGACCATTTAAGAAACCCTCTCTGATTTGGATTTTGGTGCTGAATGTTGCTAGATGATAATAATAATTGCAGGTGGAACTCCTGACGAAACCTTGGCAACTCGGCTGTGCATGCCAACAACTGAAGACGCCTTATCTGCCGTAAATGGTCTAAAGATTCCAATTCGTGAGTGTTTGCTTTAGCCATGTTACAATGTCTATTAGAAGGGAATCATTCTTCCCATTGACTTAGACCATTCCCAATGGGATCCCACTTTTCAGGGCTCATACACAAAGGTCTTTACACCCACAAGTTTCACTATGTCAGTTCTTTTCAAATTTAAAAAATACTCCACTAAATTACATTTACGTTGCTGTAGTGCATTGATAGCTTGAGCAGATTTGCGCAGGACCGCGGACTTTGGACGACAAAGATGAAGTGTGCATTGGACACCTACGGGTTATTAACCCAAGGATAATGATGATGATGATGAGTGCATTGAGAATTCTTACTGTTGAGTCAGTTATTGAGGATAGTTTATGATTAATAAGTTAGTAATATAAGTGTTACTCAATCTGTTTTCGGCAAATGAT
Source organism: Lumbricus rubellus (assembly GCA_945859605.1). Lineage (NCBI taxonomy): Eukaryota > Metazoa > Annelida > Clitellata > Crassiclitellata > Lumbricidae > Lumbricus > Lumbricus rubellus. The sequence continues at coordinate 50,607,512 of OX243813.1, read as the reverse complement.
GGTTGTTGTATAATTTTTCTAATTTTACTTGATATTGTATCTTTGACAAGTCAATTAATATGTAGCCAAAAAATTATAGAATTTCATCTGTTATTGTTTTCTGTCAGTGCCTTTAAATTCGTTGGCTGCATGGACTCAGAGATTTGACGCTCGAAGGGTCGAACAGGGTGGATGTCTAATTGGAAGGGGTGGCTATGCAGACGTGTTCAGAGGTACACTAAATTTTCTTTTCTTTTGTTACGTTTGGACGTAAATTTGCATCTTTGAATACACGTATCAATAAAGGGATTAATTAATTTTATTTGGCACCTTTGCAGAATTTGTCGGCTTTGCATGAATGTTTAACTGGAAATCTCAGATGGTGATTATTTCTTACTTATGTGTTGATTAAATGTCTCACTAATTTACCGTACAGAAGCAAGCGTCTCAACTCTTCAGGTGATTTCTGAGATTTTATTCTGTTATCCGACTGGCTACATAGATTGGAGATGATAATAATAATAATTTATATTCGTTTATTAATTAAAATAGTGATTTATATTACATGATACGGTGGTAACTGATGATTACAAGTTCAATAGGAGTTGAATTTAACTCTGTGGCAGCTTGCAAGGTGCTTATTTGTTCTTTGAATGTAATCTGCTCCTTCCTTGGTTTGTATTGGCTTCTCACTCGTTTCTGCTTTTGATGCTTAACTTATTTATTTCTTCATTGTCACTGGATCATTTCATTTCTGCTTTGACGAATTTACAGGTACTGACGAGTCGGGCAAGATGGTAGCGATCAAGAAATTCCGAGATGACTCCGTGAGTTGCAGGCGACAGTTTGAGAACGAGATCAACGTACAGTTGAAGTACGTTACAGTTCTTCAACATGTTTAATATTGTTTATCTACTTTGACTATAATTTGATCATGAACAAATGTTGTATAATAACAAACTTAACTGTAGTGTTCTTGTTGTGTGTTGTATGGCAGATGGTAAGTCGAATGAGTCACTGAAGGTCCACTTGATAAATAGTTGGTGCATAAGGTTCTTAGATGATTGTTTACCACCTTGGATGATTGAATAACGTTGCTCAGTCCAGTCAATTCAACCACTGCATGTCTCCTTAAGGTAGAAGTAAGCCTCCCATATTCCATGTACATGTTAGGGAACCCCATTTCATTTACTCAGCCTTGATCAAGTAATGGGCAAGTGCAAAGGTGCTGTCAATCGTGATTTCTTCTATTTGTGGAGATGGACATTTATACAGCACATTTTGTGAGCTTCTGAATTCTTCTAAAGCAAATTATTGTCTTATAGATATAAAATACTCTGAGTTAGACTGAAATTGTGTCTGGCAGTGAAGTTTGGATAAATACTGAAAGATATGATTGCTTTTTAACGCATAAAATATTTGAGGTAGAAACTGTGACTAGGTGTCGCCACGAAAACGTCGTCTTGTTGATCGGCTACTGCTACAGTCCGACCGTCTGCTGTCTCATCTACGAATACATGTGCAACGGATCGCTTGAGGAATTTCTCGACTGCAAGGTCAGAATCGTGAGAAAATTGCATCGCAAGACTTTGACAATCTAAAGCATTTATTGTTTTGTGTCTATAAATTTATATGGCGCCTGTCGTAGTCCACACTATCAGAGGTGCTCCCAGTGTGTGAGATGGAGAAAAAGTGGTTTTGAGACAGCAATAAGAGGCTCTTGACCAACCTGGTAATAAGAAGGAATGCGTCAAAGGAGGGAGCTGGTTCCACAATGCAGAGCCAACGAAAGTAATGTAATGGCTTACGTTTTAGCCACACAGATCCTAGCTTTATGGGTAGTGACCTAGTGGGACTGGGGGGTTAGATGTGTGACTGTTCTATGGTTCTACCTCTGAGAGGAAGGTTTTACTCCTGATGCATAGTATTACACTGACCACTTGTTTTTGAGCCATGTAATTTAATGGTATGCAAAATAAAAGCATGCATTTTTCAGGTAAAATCTTTAGGCTATACTGGAAAAACTGCTACTTGCAAAATTACAGTCTCTTTTTAAGTAATATGAATTTAAGTTATGTACTCATAGTATATATGATTGTTGTAAGTTATTAGTAACAGTGCTCGACTTTTTTAAACCACAGAGAATTTATTCTGTTAGTCATAAGTATTAATGATGGTTAAATAATATAATTAAAAGTTAAATAATAAAATAAATAATAAATAAAAGTTCAATAATGACTTATTTCAAGTATTTCTTTGGCATCTAGGGTGGGCGATCGGCACTTACGGTTGCACAGAGATTGTTGATAGCGAAAGATGTTGCTCATGGAATTGCGCATCTAAACGAGAACAACTTGATACACAGAGACATCAAAAGGTAATTAATAATTGGATAATTCGATTTAGAATTAATCCAACTCTCAGAATTTTTAAAGAGCAAGTGTCATTTGTAAATCATCTCTTTGGCCTGATATCAAGGACCAGTTTGGCACAAACTAGATAATTTTCACCTGCCCTGTGGAATGCCCTCCCCTCCTTTTTACTTGTTTCCTTTCTTTCTAGACATGTTCCTACGTACCGTATAGATCTGCCTCTCCTAGAAACCTCTTTCTTCTCTTAACCCTTTGAACCCAGCAGGCCGGTTTTTCGACCCGTTATCCATAGGGTTATGGGAGCTCCGGGTTCAAAGGGTTAAGGTACTCACACTGGAATGGTATACACTGAGTGGTGCTATATAAATTACAAATTACATTACCTTACATTACTTTATAGAAAAACATGTAAGGATGAGACTGAAATTGTTGCAGTGCTAACATCTTGTTGGACGATGCGATGCGAGCAAAACTTGGTGACTTTGGCATCACACGATGCGGTCCGTCGACTCCTCTGAGCACGTCAACGCAGACAATGGTTTTGATTGGAACGACGCCGTACATGGCGCCAGAATATCTGTTGAATGGAAGACTGTCACTGAAGACAGACTCCTTCAGCTTTGGTGTTGTGAGTAGTGTTCTTATTACACATTGCACTTGACAAATGGGTGCTTGATAGTGTAGAGGTTGGGGCACCTGAGTGTCAGTTGAAAGGCTGAAAAATTTTAAATTTCCACCTGTTCAGAAATTTTGTTTGGCAATTTCATCTTTGCCTGTGTCCCTTAACCAACCCTTTGTGGGGCGCGGTGGTTTAGTGGTAGCGTCTTTGCCTTGGAGCCGGAAGGTTCGAGGTTCGAATCCACCTCGCCGCGTAAGGACCTTGGGCAAGTCCTTCACTCACAATTTCTGAGCGCTTCGGCGTGAAACTCAGATGCAGTGTCTGCTCTGCATTCGGGAGCGCCTCTGAGTAGCGAGAGCTTGAAGGGGCACTATAACAAGTGCACATACAAGCAAACTAAGCTATTATGAGTAGGTTACACAGACTACTCTCTCAGTGGGAAGATGAGACGGCAAGGGAGAGGACTGGCTGTGCACCTTCATAGGCTGAGAAAATGGTCACTTCATACCCACGGCTGCCTCAAGGCTAGAGCTCTTGAAGATCTGCTCTGCTTTTCAGTTGACATGTTATCAGAGTAATATATTAATTGTTTCTTGATTGGTCTTATATTTATGCTGCAGCAAAGAACATAATCTATGAGGAATAAGAGCAGAAAATTGATGCCTTTGCGTTCAAGTTGGTTGATGTAAAATTTAGATTTGGAATGCAAGTGGTCAGTGATTTGGAAAATTTTCATGTTTTAATAAGAGTTGTTCAAAGACTCTGTACGCGGGTCTGTAGTCAGTATCAGCTACAGCTATATAAGAGTGAACACTTGGTTATTTCACCAAAAATTATTTGATATTTTAGGTTTTACTTGAATTACTAACTGGCCTTCCTGCTTATGATTCTCGAAGAGAGGAATGCACACTAGTAAGTACCGCATCCGAAATTATTGTTTTGTGTCTGCAAAGCACAGTATGAAACATTTTTTAAATGTGTCTCAATAACTTGGCACGTTCTACGTTTTGCTTATGAGAATTTGTTAAACATTAGCTTGGAGAGTTAGAAAATGCAGTGCTCACATAATTTGTGAGATTCTAAAACAGTGTTATATTGGGTTGATAATACTATGTATGCATACATAAATATAGATTGTAATCGTAATCATGAATTTATATAGCGCCACTTACAAGAGAAACTCCTCAAGGCACTCCCGACCTGACAGCACAAAGACACAATCAAAGACAATGGTTGTCAAACGTTTGCGTAACAGTTGCAAAGAATAACGAAGACATTGATTATGGAGACTGATAGATAACTTATTCCAAAAAGCTTTATAGATGCTATTAAATCTTGTGTCGCTATTGGCCAGCTCTCTATATGGTTTGTTGATTAGACTTAATTATTTCTCACTCCTACTCTCATTTAACATCAATTAAACTCTAAATTTTTTATTATATCATCAAATGTTGAAATTTGTTTCATTCAAGTTGGAGCACGTCAAGGAAACATACGATGAAAACAATTTCATTGCGATGGCCGACGCAAAAGCAGGAGATTGGAACGAGAAGATCTTTAGAAAAATCTACAATACATCGATGCTGCTCTGCGGGAAAGAGAAAACGAGACCCGAAGTGAACTGTGTATGTAACAAAAGTTGAATATGCATCACAACAATAATATTGCTGAAATCAGTAGTTTTTTCGTGTTTAACGACTGGCATTGGCTGATAGTGTTACCCTCCTCCTTTTTCCAGGCATGGATCTGGCACTACCGGAGTCGGTGGCAGAGTTTAGTACTTGCTGTATTTTTTATTTGTGAGAATGGTCATTATGGGGGCATTCATAAATGACATCAACACGAAAACTGACCTACATTGGGCCTTCCCTCCATCTTGTCCACATTTTGGCATTCCTCTCTCTCCAACCAACCTTTGTGGGCATCCACGCTCCAATGCACAAAATGGAAGTTCGGAAGCCAGCAACATACAGGAACTTGTTGCTATTAAAATCCCAGTGTGCTCAGAAGTGACAGGAGCAAAGACAGAGCCTGTCGAGTCCAGTAATGATCCAACACTGGACTGTGTGCTATCTAACTACAGTAAGTGTTGAACACGTTAATGAGGAAATGCTTTTGCTTCCCAGTCGCTTGCCGTTAGTAGACTCTCGTCCTTAAAGGGTTAAAGGCATGGTCTGTACCAAAATAACTGGTGTACAAAACATTGACACAGACATCTGAGTTAGGCTTAACATCTACACTAAGCTTAAGCTCCCCCTTCTGTCCTCAGTTCAGCGAACTGTTATCCCTACCTGCCAACCCCTCTATTGTTGCCCTTATGGAGTATCCATAGTCCAGTAACTTCTTGAGTAGATCAGTGTTGAAAATATCCATTTTAATCACACGACTTCTGTAGAGCCATGATTTAGCAGTTTATATTAACCTGAAACTGGAAGGTATTTACAGAATTTTTATAATAATTTGTTCCAGGTTCTAGATGAAATCAACTCGTGGTGCTAACTCAACATTTCTACAAAAGTGCATAAAACAACAATCATGTATAATTTGTACATAAAAAATCACTTCTCTTCAATCAGATCATGTACAATTGAAAACGTTTCAAGTTCTTCGAAAGACTACAACACTTGCGTATTTCTCTGAACCAGAGATCAATTTTTTATTTACAAGCAGTTGATGTTAGCTTTTACAGATGTTCAGCAGTGATGAACTAAGAAACATGTTCAAATTTGGAGCAGGAATTTCAATGGAATGGGGTGGGGGGTGGCAAAATACTGAACAATTTCAGTTAGAAACTTAAAATTTTCAACGTACGGATAGAAAATGTACAAAACAGCTTTAATAGAAAGGGTACAAAATATTTTCAGTAGTAAATTTAGTATGTGTTCTGCTGGTTAAATTAAAAATTCTTTTATGAATTTATAACAGTAATTTTGGCGATTTTGACTTTATTAGCACTCGAAACGACAGTCTGTCTATTTGTCCCTTTCTTCCGGTTTTTCCAGTTTCTTCGGTTCTTCCTTAAATTCTTCCGGAAGAACATAGTCGTCATCGTCTTTCTCGTCAACTGCTATTGTGCGAAACTTTCCAATGTCTCCTTGACTTGAAATGATGTCGTCATCATCGAGATTGTCGATGTACGCTGGAGGAATGAACGCACCAGCGACGTATCGCTTCTCAGCGTTCAGGAAATTAAACGTTGCAAGCGCTTGATCCTTTAAAAACATAGACAAAATTCATTTAAATTACTCCATAGTTTCAACATGCAGTTATTTGTAGCCTCACTTCTGGTCAATGGCGGATCCAAAGGGGGGGGGCAAATCCGGCCATGGCCCCATTGTGAAATGCCCATGTATCATTTGGTTTCAATATGGTATATTTTGAGGACATTTGGACTGGACGACTAAAAAAAACTTCAGCTTTTTTGGCGGACAAGATGGTATCCTTTTCCCGAAATTTCGACCAGATGACTAAAAAAAGTCATCAACTTTTTGGCAAATAGGAAAAAACAGTTTTCATGAACCAAGGCCAAGAATTTTTGCCCCCCTCCAAAGTTTCTGTATCCGCCCCTGCTTCTGGTTTCCAAGCTCCAGGATTCTTCCAGAGTTTTATTATTTTTTTGACATTGATTTCACCTCTGGCAATCACGAATTGATGCTAAGGTATAATAATTAATCGATTAATCTTGCCATTGTGCATTATATCATGCACTTGCTGATATTGCCCTGCCAACAGGCCCAACACCAATATCACCTACCTTCACATAAAAAATAATTAATTCCAATCCACAGCTCCTAGACAACTACCTCAACCTCAGATTTAACAGCATTTGCAAACTCTGTATGTAGTATTATGCATGTCAATGTAACACGGCATGGTTGTGTTACGGCACCATAGAAATTGTCATTGTTATTATTATTATTATTATGATTGATGCATTTACTTCCGTACCATTTTAAAACCTCTGAAAAGTGCTGCATTTTATAACATTGTATGTATGTATGTATGTATGTTTGAGCATTTGTTATAGAGTTCCTTCAAGATTTCTACTCAGAGGTACTCCCAACTACAGCGCAGACACTGAATTGGAGTTTCACGCTAAAGCGCAGGAGCACTTGGGAATGAAAGACTTGATCAGGGTCGGTACGCGGCGGATCGAGGTGGATTTGAACCCACAACCTTCCGGCTCCAAGGCACTGAACACACCCCCTACACGACCGTGCCCCACATGCAAACAAATATAATTGATAGACAATGGTATTATATAATTATGCCAAATGCAATTTATTAAATCGTTGAAACTTACTGTTGGAAGCATCTCGACGTTAATCTTGTTCGCTCGAAGATGTCTCATGATTTTCGAATCAATTTTTTTCATGTTGTCACGTTCTCCAACGCCCAGCACTAAGATGTCTGTGCACAACAGATTTGGAAATCAAGACTATGCACAATGCACAGAGAAACTCCACATCATTGTGTATATATATATATATACATTATATATATTTGACTAATTGTATATACATGTATCACTAGCAAGTCTTTAATGCAGAATTACTTTGTATTAATCATCGTCACGCTCGGTCTTGGTTCAGCCTATCTTCGCAACCTACCTTGAAAGCACCAGCTCACCGCTCTACTGAGCAGGGCATGCTCGTTGTCACTTTTGCCCACACAGCTACCAAACAGAATCTCAGTGGTTGGCCCCTTGCCATGGTTTAAAGTGGGTTGGAATGCATGGGAATGGTGTGAGTTCCCACTGCTCTCGAATTTCTTGCCTTGCGTTCCCACTGTTCACAATGCATGGAACTCTGAAAACATGGGGTTCCCAGTAAAATGTTATTAGCGTTCCCACTGCTCACAGTTGGCGTTCCCACTGCTCACCCAAACCACTTTAACCACTGCCCCTTGCTCCGGAAGCTCTTTGGCATTGCGCTTGTTCACCTTGTTCGCCTTGGCATTGCGCTTGTTCGCCTTTTTATGTGCATCACAAAACTCATTTTTAGATAAACTGTATCTTTGTCATGAATGAATGATGCTAAGTGCAATACAAATATTAGGAATTTATAAAAAAAAAGTTTGAAAAGAGCCTGTACTAGATTCATGGCTGTTGACTGACTGTGCTCAGTTAGGGATTTGCCAAGATAGTTAGAAGCATTAGAATAGTTTTTACCTATTTTAGGTTCCAACATTGTAAAGAGCGAAAGTGAATCCTCGTTGATGTCTTGAACATTGCGAACCTGCAAACACAAAATTTACACAATTTATGCATAAAGCAATAAATCAATTTTAATTTTTTGTATGTTCGGTTGATTCATGAACACCACCATTTATTTAGCGTTTGCAGAATATCACTGCAATACCACTCTGCAATACCACCATGAAAACAAAGATGTCATGCAAATCATAGAAAAATGTTGCATAATTGTTCATCTTTATGCTCGTTCACACGTTGATGAATATCTGACAGACTCACTACTAGGTTTCCAAGTCAGTTTTAGTACATGCTCAATTGCTCATCATTTGAGCGTAGTACAATTCCATCTCTTTGCTTTCCCATTCCAACTGCAGTATCTCCTTTTCTTCAAATGGTAGATTACACAACCCCTCTGACTTGATGCAGCATTCACAAATAAGCCAGCACTACGGATTTAGCTTGTAGGTGGCATTTTAGACATATATCCGAGCAGCTTGTAGGTGGCATTTTAGACATATATCCGAGCTTATAATTACGATTAACTGAGTGAAAAGCTTACATTCCAGTGTAGGACGGATCGAGGAAAGATGGCACACGGTCCAAACACTCGAATGCCCGAACTAAGCAGGAAGCCCATACTGCTGTACGAATCAATGAAGATGCCCTGATCTTGTTCCTGATTCAAAATGGTTACCGTCGTTTTAAATTGCGACAAATCACCGTCATCGTCTACTGCATAGCACCTTCGCGGAGTGAATCTGTCAAAGAAATGCATGAAAACATTGCACACAAGACATTAACCCACAATAAGTACACTGACCATACACTATCAGTGGGAAGATGGGAATGGTGAGTTAGTAGTACATGTATGTATTTTGTATATTATGTGTAGACATATACACAGGCCTATAGATAAGCGTTCTAACCAAATCTGTTGATGGTTTTTCGCTAGATGGGCGTACAATCACATAATGAATATTCATACGAATACGCCGCACGGGTTTCTGAGCATTAAATATAATAATACTGCAACAAACAAATAATTTACGACGTTAAAAACCATGGGTAATCTTCTCGTTTAGCTTCGGAAATTATTTCAATGTAGCATCCTATAATACATACTCCGTCTTTTCAACTCCGTCTTTCACGCGTTTTGCCACGCGTCTAGCCATTTAAAATTTATAAATTCGATGAAAAATATTTCCTGACGAAATAGAAGCGGGATTTAGCGCGTGAGGGTCGTTTAGGGCTCAGGTTAGGCGTCGTGACGGTCGGTTAGGGTTAGTTTTAGGGTTAGTGCAGTCATTCTGCTGAGATTGAAGCTGGATTAATGAAAATGTTCTTGCCTAACTGGAGCTGGATTGACGAAAAATAATTGTTATCTAAACAGAAGTTGGATAGCAACTATTGAATGACGCGAATGACAATTTCAAGGTCTCTTGACGAATGAATGAGTGAATGAAATATATGAATGAATAAATGAATATTCATCTTCGGAGTACCGGTAGAAGTAAGTCACCGGCGTAATTGCAGAACACGGGACGCTAGTCTCTGTAGTTTTTCTTATCGATTTCAAAACAAACAAACTGTTTTGTAGGCGTGGTTTATATTTTTGATTGATGTAAGTACAGAAACAAAGAACAAGTCAATTAAAATCATGTAAATTAAAGGTTGTGTTAAATAGATAAAAATGGAATTATTAGTAGTTAATTAGGGCTACATTTTTTTAATTTTACATAAATATGTTTTTTATAAAATATTTTACCTTAAAGCGGACATCCTTGTCAACCAATAACAGTCCGTATATTAATTACTGCCGTTGACCTGACCTCAGACCAACCAATCAACGTCAGCTATTCAAATAAAAACTACGTCACGCCTAATTAATATACAGACAACACGATGTCTACAATGCACGTAATTAGTCTCAACTAATTTCTATCGGAAGTAAAATAAACGCTACTAAATCTTAGATCCCTTGGACTAACAATCCAAACTTGTTCTGTATCATCCCAATTTTGTAGATTTGTATCTAAAAAATTTATTTATATTGAAAAATTCATTGTAAATTTATGTCTTTTAAGAACAAAAAATCAAGCGTATTCGTGTTTATTTTTAGTCAACCAATCACAGCGTTACAGACAGAAATCATCACTAATGGTAAAAAAACGCTAAAACCGTTGAAAAACTACAGAGACTAGCGTCCCGCGTTCTGCAATTACGCCAAGTCACCTTGGGTACTTCAGCTTTAATAGAGCAGAGACTGATCTTCGCAGCAGCGATTCCATAATTGTGCTCCAATTATATTACGATAGTATGTTCCAAATTTCATTTAAGCACACCGAACACGTTTATTTATCCAAATAATAAAACTATTCGTAAATACAACGATTAGCCAGCGTTGCCACCCTAAAAAATAAAAAAAAATCCCAAGTTGGAGGGTCGAAAAAACCCAAGAAAACCCAAGTTGCCAAAATTATCGAAAATGTACACAATTTCTGGCCCGAAAATTTTGACGACCGTTTTTTCAGTCATTCGGACCAAAAAATCTTTCAATTTCTCGTCTCGTCCGAAAATTCTGATGACCTTTTTTTAGTCATCCAGCCAAAATTTCTCCAAAATGTCCACAATTTCCCGATTTTCTTAGTGGAAAGAAAAAACCCAAGCAAAACCAAGTTTTTTCCAAAAAACCCCATTTTTCAAGTTTGGAGATAGAAAAAACCCAAGATTTTGTCCAGAAAAACCCAAGCAAAAAACCCAAGTTCTTTTCAGAAAAACCCCATTTCCCAAGTTGGGATCGAAAACCCAAGATCTTGTGAAAAAACCCAAGGAGTGGCAACGCTGCGATTAGCATTTTGTCTGACCGGTGTTTCCTTGCACCATAGATTGGTAATATAAAAAACATAGATTTATATAATTAAGGATTCGATACTTTTCTCTGACGTCATTCAAAACCGACGCATTATATTATTTGCTGCTCTCTATCGGTTTTTCAGTTTAGCTCAAGAATTAACACAGAGAAATCCACACAGAGACGCTATCCGGTGTTCCAAATAGTTCGGTGGCGGGCTATGGTGGTAAAAACCAAAAAACTGTATTATGCCAAGCAAAATTGTTGTCGACGGGCGACGACGGCAACGGCCTTTGTTGTTAATAAAAGCTATCGTTAACCTCAGTATCCATCCATCCTTTAGTAGGCTAGTATATTAGAGGCAATTCATCATGCTGTAGTCAGGCCGACACATGGCCATCTATATATATAAAAATGAAACTTTCCAATAGTTTGTGTAAAGTGTTCTCGAAACGTACCGCACAGATTGTTTTGAAAATTTCACAAAACCTTCCATTCCTATAAGAGAGTTTCCAACTTTTTTTTCTCCGAATAAACGCAATATTTTCCACAAAAAGTGAAGTTTGCATTCCGACCGACCGCCATTTGCAAATTCAAAACCGCACGTTGCCAGATTCACAAACGCCTTGACAGTGACTGCGACCATGCAGATGAAACATGAATGAGGTTGCGTCCCGTGACGTCATAAGCGATTCGCATAATTATTTTGCGGCCTTCTTGGTTCAGAGAGGAAAGGAGCGGAGGGAGCGGGACGGAGGGGGAGGGGAGGGAGGCGGCGAGGGAGGGGGAGCGGGACGGAGGGGGAGGGGAGTCTTTTCTGCCACAGCAACGCGTGGCCGGGTACAGCTAGTAGCAGATAAATTCCTTTCCTAAATATAAGCTTATTCTGAAATATAAATAATATGTGCATACTATCAAGCCCCCCCTCCCATTCACCTATCCTCAAGACAGTGGAACATGGATATCCGACCATGAGCTGAGACTTAGAGGGGGACAGATGTAAGGCGCAGGGGGATGAAAATTTAAATTTACGGGGAAATGCTGGGTGCCCCAGGATGGTGGACACTTTGTGGTAGTACCCTACCTCGCCTCTGATTGAGGGTGAAAAACCCAAATTTCTCGGACAAAGCCAGGTATCCCAGCTAGTATTTTGTCAAAACCATTATACACTTCTACAGTGTTCTCCATTGTTTTATCCTTTGTGGAAATTGTGGTGCTGCAAAATTCACAAGCTTTACATTGCAGTCATTTCGGCCATTTCATTACTCCATGCATTGTAAACGAAATTTTACGAAAACAGTTTCCATTCGTTTAATTTTCTATGAAAGTACACCACCAAAACAAAAATAATTCACTACGACTTGGAATAACAACACTTTAAAACCACTGAAACAATCAATTCAATTCACAATCATTAAATATCAGACGTTGAAAAATGCAAATTAAAATAAAGCATGATAATAATTTAAAACACAGACTACATCTAAATTCTCAAATTTCACTGATACACACACTGTAACACAGCTGCTCTTTAATAATCTGAAACTTCTCTTCAATCGGTTAAAAAATTAATGCAGGTATCCCAGCTATAGAGTGCAATGAATTGTTTCAAAAACGACAAACAATTAATTACAGCTGGAGACACTTTCTTTCATTGTGACTAATTTCATTCAGCAATTAAATGATTAAATCCATTGAAATATGGACAAATCCATCAACTAAACAGGTCATGCTAAGTTTTGCTCACCGATGTGGTAATACCAAAGTCGTCTGCATACACAATCAATCAATCAATAAATCAATCACTCAATCACTTAATAAATTTTTTATTCTCTGTATAAAACTGACAGCTAGTCATTAGTGATTGCAATGCGATAATTAATGCAACTTTGTTAAATGCAACAAACTTTGTGAAATGCAAAGCCATAAAGGGTAACCCATTTTGAGGCTGAAGCAAAGCGAACTGATCAATTTCAAATTTCAAATCAAAACTTCGAAAGTGCTATATTAAACTGCATGACACTTTTCAAATTTCTGGTATAGGTATACCCAAACGATTTTAATTGCAAAATTGCAAAACTCTACCAACATCTGAGGATAGTACTTTCATGTTTGAACCCAAGCCCCATTAGTTGTGGGCCAATACATGAATTCATTCATTCATTTCATGAATTTACACAGCGCCAGTTTCAAGAAGACCACTCAGAGGTGATCCCAGTCCACCCACGATGATACAAAAAGGTTTTAATGAACCTGTAAAACACTGACGAATCAATCCTAGGTACCAGTAGTCATGCCACCGATCAAACCATCACACAATAAATTCATGCCTAAAACAGTTTTGTGCATCTCAAGAACTTCTTTGGAACAGTCATACAAATGTTGAGAATGCCGTGGGAGATGAGAAAATCGGTTCCACCTCCTTCTGAATTCCACAGTACTGTCCGATAAACGAACCGTCCTCCAAGAACCTAGCCATGTCCGCATAGTCCTCGTAATCCCTTAAACTTCCCGACTCACTCTCGAGCGACTTGTTGCGATGTAAAATCCTACGACTCAGCCGTCTCCTTCGCCCCATCGCAAATCTTAAAGCAGAACAGTAATCTATATATTATTATTATTTAGTCTTCACCAGCTAGAAATTATTTCAAATTATTAAAGCTCTAACTATAACATATTTCATTTTTATTGATTTTTTAAAGATATTTATAAGTTGTTCATATTAAATTAACAATTGAATTGGATCACACAATTTAATGACAATTTACTTAGTACATTATGCAATCTTTTATTTAAATAAAAAAATGATTCCCTTAGAATGCAAAACTGACAAACTTCATTGTTCTGCTTTGTCTTTTTTGCACGACAAAGGACAACAGTAATATGAACTGTATGATAGTCGCTTAAGATCATCCACAAACAAACGTCTCACCTTCTCACATATTCTACAATACTGATGTCACTGACAGCTCGCTCTGGTTCCCTGCCCGAATATCTTTCCTTTTCTTCCACTGTAAAAGCACAAAATACACACTTCACATCATTACATCAAAGTGAAAACGAAGCACCTTCAGATTCTATGAGAGTCTTAAAAATAAAACATTTGTGCCTCTCAAGAACTTTCAAAAACTGCAGCACAAATTTGTGGCTAATAAACGATACAATTTGTCCCTCACTTATTAATTATTAATGCCATCAACACACAGCAGATTGCTAATTAATTAATTACCTGGTAGTGAACAATTATCATTCCTTCCGATGGCCCTACAACTGGTTAAGACTAGTTTGTTTTGTGTGAAAGTCAGACATTTATGGGATTTGCATTTCCATCAAGTTACATGACAAATTGTACAACAAGCATACATTCAAGTGCACTGACAATGGTCAGTTTCAATCAATTATAAACAAGTATTATTAATACTATTATTTATTATTAGTATTAAAATAATTAATTCTTATAACAATTAGTTATCCTTATTTTAATGACTATTATTATAATAATTATAATAATAACAATAATATTATTTTTTATTATAGTTATTATTTTTATTATCAAAATCCATGGTGTCTAATGCACTCTGCCATTCAGTCCATTACAACCTGCTTCATGATCACGAATCAATCTGTCATAATCAAATCAACCTGGATAATCAATATCTGTTAAAATCAAATCAACCTGGATACTGTTGTCCTCGTCTTCGTTTCAAGATGCAGACGATGATGAGAATCATGAGAAGAAACGTAATCGCTGACATCATTCCAATGAACCACTTCGCCGGACGTGGGATCTCTACAGCAAAGCACCAACACCTCATAAATAAATCAAAATTCAAACAAAACGTCAAGAAAAATTATAAACTATTGATTTCCATTAAGTATAACTGAAATTGTAACTGAAAATAATTATTTCGAGAGCAAAAACTTAAATTCAACGAAAATTAGGCAAAGCAGATCAAAATTGGAATAAAAGCGAAAATCAATTTTCGAACGGAAATTAATTTTTAAAACTTGGAAATTTTAGCTAGGCCTACCGCTTTGCATCCTCTACCTCTGTACTCTTCTTTATTTCTTTTCCCCCTTTCTTCCCTTTCCCTTCACGTTCTCATCCGCCATTTGCATATTATGCGTAGGCCTATTAGAGCAGCTCTGCAATGTTCTTTTGTACCTTTTGTCCATTGATGCAAAGTTGCTGTACAAATATCTATTCAGATATATTCATAAATTTATATATATATATATAAATTATATATATATATGTATAAATTATATATATATATATAAATTTTATATATATATATATATAATTATATTTTGACACACAGTACATTGATTTGTATTTTATTATGCAGGCTTCTCTTGAAACAGACCTTGTCCTGGCTTTCTGTTGCTCGATCTTCTCCCTGACGGCTTTGAATAAGCTGCCAACAAATTAAGAAAAAAAGCAAAATTAAATAAATATTAAAACATGAACTGCTCAATTTGATTTAACTTCCATCAACCTGAGACCACTAAATCGTAAAATTTGTATTTAACAAAGAAACTTGTGGTCCAACAGAAGTCCATAGATTCACTCAGACAGCAAAGCATTAAAACAGAAGCCAAGGAATTTCTATTTTCATTCATTCATTCATTCATTCATTCATTCATTTCATTTCATTTGTTGAACCCAAGAAAAAACATTTTTACAATTAAAGCAGTACATCAGTAAACAATTGTAATAACAGAACAAATAACACACAAATAAATTAGTAAGAAAGCATAGGAAACAAAGGGCACACCTAAAGGGACGGGTCCCGCTTGCTATACATTTATACAATCCCTGACAGAATCATATGCAGATTTTGCTAGGTGACACAAATGGATTTATGCAGATACCTTTTGTGCTGCGGTATCTGTAATATCTAGTTCTCTGTCTTGTGCTGCCACCTCGGAAAGGTTCATCTGTGAATTCGTCTGCAAAAAATAGAAATGAGTAGTTATCGGCAGACTGATGTCAATCATAACACGACTACTTTCAACTTATAATGTACACATGGGCGGAGACTTAGGGGGGGGGGCAGGGAGGACGGTCCCCTCATTTCCTTCAGACTCGATCTTGCTATATCTCAATATTATTAATTATCAATGCACTGTAACTCCGCCACTGGTTACACTCTGCCAGTGCCAGTCCCAAGCCTGGATAAAGGAGGAGGGCGTCGCTAATGGTATTTGTTACCACACAGTGAAGGTAAACTGCAAATATCACCACCAATGCACTGTAGTCTAGTGGTTAGCATGCTGGACTGTCAGGCAAGAGGGCAAAGGTTCATATAACTGGCCAGTATATAAACTTGTTATAGAGATCATCTCTAGACCAGCTGCACCCCCCGCTAGCCAACTCAGCTCTGATGTGTACACCGACCGTACATTGTTGTCGGTGGGAAGATGAGACGGCGAAGGAGAGGACTGGTCACCGGCCCTCATAAGCTGAGACAAAGAAAATGTAGTCGATAACACTTGCTATAGCCTATAGGCTACACATGGCTGCATCAGGTAGTTGAGAGAAATTATTTTGGCAATGGTGGTAGTAGGATGGTATAATTATTGTGGGACGAGACACAATAGTTGTACTTATAAACACCTTGCTTTAGACTGGAAAGAAACATTCCAGAAGAAAGTGCAAGCAAGGTAGCACAGACAACTCACACCAACCAGCAAAATACAGGACATATTGAGGATACAATTTATTACCATGTCTGTACATCAAATGCAGTCAGTAATTATTATTATTGGTCAATTAAAGAATATTCTTTTCTTATTTAATAACCGCTTAGAGGATGCTGACAAGTTTAACACTATATCCACGGGTCAGGGCAATGTAAAAAAATCATCACCTATGAATTTATTATTGTTGTAATCTTCTTCGGATGCTGTCCGTTGAAAATCGATCTCTTCGTTCGACGAATAGCCATTGGTTACTTGAGGAAAGTCGTCAGTTGTGTTTCCCATGGATACAGACTCTTCAAAAACACAGAAAATAATGTCAAATAAAATATGAATTATTATTCCCAGGGTGGACAACCTAACGAGGAAATCGTTTTTAACAGGGATGCTTTAATCTTATTGAAATGTCATGCCATGTAAACCAAAGTTCAGTAGCCTTTAAATAGCTATTCATCATAAGAACACACTTAGATTAGATTTAGGATTATGTGTGTTATTTTAAAACATTTGACTTTTATTGGTTCTATATAATTATGATGATGTATTTTTTATCAGTCTGTATATCAAACTGTGAAGAGCAATTTATTATTGGTCAATTACAGAATCTTCCTTATAATGTATTATCTTGTTCTGTGCTGTCCTGTCCTGTCTTGTCTGATCTTATCTTATTAACTTTCTGCCACAGTGCAAACCTGTATCTGTTTCAATATCCAAGCAATCAGAAGTTTCAAACTCAATCGTGTTGCCCAGATCTCCATTCAGCTTTCCGTTCTGCACAAGAACACCGGCCGTGATTCGCGTCTTTGGCCACAGTCGACGGATCTGACCTCTAACCACGGCAGAGGCATTCTGGCGAAGGTGTGCGCCGTTGCTAAGAGTGTTCGAACAAAGCAGAGACGAATTCCGGGGTGGTAGCTTCACCTCTTCCACACGCAATGATGACATCTCAAGGTCGTCTGACTTCCAAAAGTGAATCTAAACACATGAAATAACCCAATTAAATCTTGAGGGCTTTTGGTTTTCTTTTAAAATGTAGCTCTGTAGTCCAGCTGGACTTATAAATGTGGATCATTTGCCATTCTAATTTCAATTAATGATACATATATAGGCGACCCTATAGTAAGTGGGACCCTTCTGAATCTCTTCTTGTTGTGTCGCTACGCTGCTGTTTAGGCCTACTGGTAATTGTTATATAATGCCGATTGCTTGAACAAGATACAACAAATTGAATTGAATTGCAAAAACGAATTTAATTAAATTGAATTGGATCTAACTTTGCATGCCTTCTTGCATGAAGCTATCCAATCTGAGCTCGCATAATATATCTGTCAGACAAATCAATGAAACCGGCAAATGTCAGCTGGGACTTGCCTTAGACTACTTGGTAAAAATGAGTAGCAAGACGATAGTTAAATTCGACTCTGTAATAACTTGCGATCATGATTCATGAATCAATTGTAATAATTTTACCACATTGTGTCGATCTGAAACTACACAAAGATCAATACTATTGTTAGCCACGACCCATGACCTTCAAAAGCACTCACCTTGACCCATGACCTCTATAATACTAATGTACTACAACTGACCTTGTAGCCTCGTACGACTCCTCGCACAAGTTCCGGTTTGGCTTCAACCGGATCCCAGAAAAGTTCAGCGCTTGAACAAGAAAGTTTTTCGATGTTTACGTTCAAATGCAACGGACGAATGAGAGGTTCTGTATAGAAAACGACAGTGCCATGATAAGCATAGCGAATAAATAAATAAATAACAATAATAAATAAAAACACCAGCCTTTGAAAAAATTCAACTCAATAGATCCATTTGTAAAGCAGGGGTTAATCATCAATTCATACATTTTTTGCATATATTTATGCATGTGCAATACTATATATATATATACACGTGTGTAGTATTAAGTCTTATATAATTATATATTATAAATTATGTATTGTGTCTCTTCAAGATAACTACTCAGCGGCACTAGACAATAGTAGACACATAAGATGTGCGAATCACTATTGCTAAACAGACATTCATGGCCTTATTTGGCTTTTATCAAAAACAGATAGATAGAGAGATCTCACTGCTTTCTCCTGAATATCCCCTCTTGACATCAAGTGCATTTGACATTGAGAATCCTTCATTGTTGACTGCTTGAACATAGATGAGGTATTGCTTGAAGATGGAGTCATTGTTAGTGATGACCAACTCACTGCTTCTCCAGTCTCGTACAACCTGCTTCAGTTCCGGAGCGCCAGGTATATCGATGCGTTGGTATGTCACCAGGTAATAGAAACCCTCTCCATTCAACTCGATCCTTGACAGAGGCTGCGCGAACAGAAATCAAAGCACAGGATAATTATGTGACCAGTCTTTGTAAAACAAATTGCAGAAATGCAATGCTTGGCTCTGATGGCTCACTTGTATCATGCCCGGAATTCTGATTCAACGTACGCTATAATGCTGCTGCCTCTTGCAGGTCTTTCTCAGTGAAGTAACTTGACAAGTATTAGTCAACCTCGACATTTGATTTCTTCTGAAACTTTCAAGTAACATCAATAGTAATAGCAGAAATACCAGCAACAACAACAACAACAACAACAACAATAGTAATAATAAAAATAACCAGCTATCATAATACCTTCAAAACAAAAACGAGGTGCTAACTGGATTTAACACTAGTAGTATTAACAGAAATAGTAAAAAATAATGATAATAACAAAATCACAAACTATGATAATAAATTCCAAACTATAATGAGGTGGCAACTGGCAACAACAACAAAAATAACGACAATAATTTTAAAAAACTAGCTACCTTCCAAACCACAACGAGATGATTACTGGATCTAAGGTCACTGCACACCCCCACCGGATTCCTGAACGGCTTCGACTGTGGAGTGGTGCAGTAGGGTTGGGTGGGGTCACTACGGTCGCTCTCCCCCAAAACATTGAGGGCGGTCACAAGGAACGTATAGTTGAGCCAGGGTAGGAGATTGATGGCAGCATGTCGCGCAGCACCGTCAACTGTGATCCCTTTGTGGTAGACGCCTGGCTTGTCAAGTGAGGTGCTGTAGTAGACAATGAAGTACTGAACGGCGGCATTGTTGTCCTTGCCTGGCTCCCAGTTCACCTCGGCGGCACTGGCACGACAGTATAGAAGTCGGACGTTTCGAGGAGCAGCTGGACGATCTGTGCGTTTAAGAAAAATAGAGACTTAGACAAAGGAAATTTTCACAAGTGCTGTTGTAGGTCTGCAGCTTTGAAAGGGTAACAATTAGAAAGTAGCCTACATATTTTCAACCAAATGTTACTAAATCAAAAACTCAGAAAATCTTGAAAAACGAAGCGACTCAATTATCGAGATCAAACGCATTTTAAAATGTGCATGAATCTGTATGAATGAATTATGTAAGAGCAATGCATTATGCATTAATGCATCAAAATGTTCAACCAAGACAAGGAAATTTTTTCCCCCAAGTACTGTAAGCCTGCAGGATTAAAAGGATAACCATTAATCAGCACACATCGACCAAGTGCCTCAGCAAATTTGTAACCCCTAAAAGTCCCCGGGCTCCTGGGCATTTTTCCCCTTTGCCACTCCCTCTTGGCGGGCCTGCCTGCAGCATTAAAAGAATAACCATTAACCTGCATACATCAAGCAAGGGCCACACGTTCAAATTTCAGACAGCCTTCAAACACAAAACAATTCAAATATCGAGATCAAAAACTGTTTTCAAAAAAGAGCTTCAGAAATGATCAGAAAGTTTGCGGGTAGACACTGTGTTTTTTTTAAAACTCCTTTAATCCATTGATGCTGTGATGCTCTGTTGTTGCTGGTGTCAATAAAAAGTCTTGAATAAAAAATAATTGAAATTTTAAAAAAGAAATGACCCTGAATCGTGAGAAACGCCACCGCCTGCACAGTGTCAACACCGTTCGACGCCTGGCAAGTGTAGGCACCGGAGTCCGATACCAGGGTGCGGATGATCCGCAGGGCACCGTTGTCCACCGATATACGGGGGTCACGGTTGCGGTTCAGAAGGACACCATTCCGGTACCACTTGATGATGAGGTGGTCGAATTCTGCGGGATCGGTGACTGCGCTGCATTCGAATTCAACGTTCGATGAAACGTTCAGAGTCTGGTTGCGCGGCGGTCGCACTATCTCAGTTCTGTCTGCAACAATTCAACGTTTCATGTCAGGAAATTTCCTCTCTACGGGTAGGGGAGATCGGGGCACTGTGATCTGCGTTTAGTGGGGACTTCTAGCTATAATTATGATCACGGTACCCCGATCTATCCTATATTTTTAAGTGATTAGAATATTTGTAGAATTTTTAAAGGAAGAATTCGGTGGGTTGGCAGTGATTTCACGTTGTGAAGTTTAATTTGTTGGCGTGTGTTGAGTTATTGTGTTGTATAATCTTTTGTTTTCAATTATCAACTTTCTATCAGCTCATCTAACCCATTAGAAAAGGCCAACCCAACACAATTCCTCTGATGACAATACAGATAGGCCTAACTATAATATAGAAACAGTTTACAAAATTAATACAAGAAGATCATGGCGATAATGAAATACAGAAAAATTGTTATGAAACAATGAAATAAAGAACAAAGGGTTTATGACAATAATGCAATGAAGAGAAGATGGCTATAGGCTAATAAAGATTGTGAAAACAAGCAGAGGAATAAAAACTTACGTCTTACGACCACATGAACCGAAGTATTTGCACTGCCGAATTTATTTCTAACGTGGCAATAGTACGTAGTCTCGTCTCCAAATGTTATATTCTGGGAATAAAAATAAAAATCTCATTTAAACGTCACATAACAATTTCAAGAGTGATGTTACACAAGACATCTTGAGCTAACTCACACAATATTTACATTAAATAGACAACATTTTATTTTATTTATTTATATTTATTTACAAAAAATTTGATATAGCCCTCCCTCAAGATTACTATTCAGGAGCGCTCCATAAAGTTCAGTGTATACACTGCTGGACCTATAGCTATAGATCTGTTTTGTCCACTTTCAGACAGCTGCTCTAGTCAGCTCTTTCAAAAATCTTATGGACAGTTGTCAGTAATCCCCATTATACTACAAGTTTAATTAAATATAAAAATCGCGAATCATCATACAATTTTAAGAGACAAAGCAGGTCTGTTTAATCTACACAGTTCAGTCAAAGAATAAAACCAACCGTTAGAGAGGAAATCAGGTCTGAAGTGTTCACAGCACACACACACGCATGCAGACACACACACAAACACACGCACACACACACGCACACATAAACAAACATACACGCATACAAACACAAACAAACACAAAAATACACACACAAACACGCACACAAACACAAACAAAATCCTCCTAAGCCCCCAATCAAACCTGTATTTCGAGCGACCCTGACGGCTGTAGAGTGAATCGACCGCTGGTCGTGTTTCGCAGAAGATACTCTCCTCGACTCCACATGAGAATGGGTTTTGGTGCTCCGAAAACGTGGCATCTCAAGAGAACAGTCTTTCCTTCAGTAACCTTAACGAGCGACGGCGAAGTCTCGACAAACTGTGGAGGCTCGGCTTAAAAAAATTAAAAAAACAGCACACAACGTACATCTACTGCATTTGTGGACTATTAAGCCTAAGATGCAGATTTTTATATGCTTTGATGAATCATGGTACCAACATTATAGCATGTTCCCATATGCATAGAAACTTCAAAAAAGGTTCTAAGTGTTATATTCGGCACATGCATTTAGCACCTAAAATGCTTGGTTTACAAAGAAATAAAAAGAGAAAACATTAAGAAAATGATGATTAAAAACAGAAACATGCAATTATCAAAATTGATATAATTGTATTCGAAGTTATTACTTCATAATTACACAATGGCTCAATACATTACTTAATATCAGATAACAACTGTGATCCTGTAATTACCAGATAACTAGTAAGTAACCACTGTAACCTCATCTAATAACTAAAGATACCAGACAACTAATGATTTCACCTAACGCCTAAGTATTCAAGTTAACTATTAGTCTCACCTAATACCCCAAAATACCAGATAACTTGTGATAATACCAAGTACCTATTTATTTTACCTAATACTTAAATACACCAAATAACCAGAGATCTTACGGTTCTGACCTCATAGGCCTACCTACGTACTCTAGATAACTAGTGATCTTACTCAATACCTAACTATTTCACTTAATGACTAAAGAGCCTACCCAATACCTAAATATGCAACCTCATAGGAATTTCAATCCTACCTAATACATTGAGGTAAGCATTAGACAGCAGGTATCCATGTTTGTTGCTGGCGTTGCACTGAATGACCTGGATGTCAGCTTGAGAAACATTCGAGAAGATGATGCTATTGCTGGCAACATGTCTCAGCGAATTCGGAGGCATTTCTAGAAGAAATACACAACAATAAAGTCCACTGGTGGTTCCAAATCAGCATGAAAACTCATTAAAAATATTCATAATCAGCTCCTAATCATGGGGGTCAATATGCTCCGTGCTTAGGCACACTACGTGCATTAGGACCCATCCATATATTACGTGCGGAAAACATTTTATATCCCCACACCTCTGATGCAAGTTCCTCTTTAAGCAACGTCTGGACTAGGAGACGCTATATTAATTCTCAGAATGAATGTAAGCTTAACTTACCCTAGCTGCTCTCAAGTCATACTTTTCTGACTGCCACTTATCGTGACTTTCTACATAAACCACCATCTGGAATAAGCTCCCTTCAAAACTGCGTTCAATGCATCCGACCGATCAAACTTTGTTTCATAAATCTCTAAGATCTTTTTCCCGTGCCGTGGATGGACTGGGAGCGCTCCTGAGCAGATCTTGAAAGGGCTCTCAGTTAGTCCTTAGAATGAATGAATGAATGAGTGAATGAATGAATGAATGAGTGAATGAATGAATGAATGAATACATGCATGATCACTATTTGTACTTTTCTTCTTCAATGTATACGCTTAAAGAGTTTCAAAGCAGATAATTGATCAAAGAAGATGGAAGGGGGCATAGAGTACCTTCAATGGGAATACCATTGCTGAACCATCTGATGAGAGGAGTTGGACTGCCAAGAACGTTGCACTCAAACTTAACGCTGTCCTCATCATGTGCCGTGATGTCTCTCATAGGACGACCAAGAGACCAGTAGGGCAATGCTACAAACAGAACGCAGCATAAGGAGTTACAAAAACATGCAGCCTCCAATACCTGAGAAATGTATGTGGCATGTCTTAGCTACATGAATTTGAGTTGATAACCGCTCTGACAAGTTACACAACACTTACAAATAAGCTCGTGCCTCACCCATGTGGCTTTTAAGTAGCAACACGAATCACCGTGATGATGTGTAATCTATTGTTGGATAAACAATGCAGGACAACAATGATCATGAAATCTATGTTGCTGCTCTTTGCCAACCAGATTCAGAACTCCATTTAACATCTTTGGACCAACCTTGCAAAATCACAGGATGCCACATATGCTTTATATAACTATCTTTGCTGTTTTTGAGCATAAATAAAATATAAAAGGCATATGTATACATGCGTGTAGGTACACGTATGCATGTATTTATGCATGTTAATGACCATTCATTTAAGAATATACATATATAATAAAATTATATAGGCTATATCATATACAAGCCACTCCAATATAACTTTAGACATTTGAGCCTTAAAATATGCTTTAAAATTTGACAGATAATATTATCTTACATTCCACTTTGAGTTGAATGAGAACGATGACTGGTGATCCAGAGTTTGTGGCGCTGCATTGGTAATAGCCAGCATCCTCCAGCTGTGCATCACTGATGAGGAGCTCCTGACCAAAGCTGTCTGGTGGCATCAACATGCGAGATGTCATCTGGTTGCCAAGACGTATCCACGAGATCTTCGGTGTTGGACTGCATAAGACAATATAATACGAGACAATACAATATGACACAATACAACACAATACAATGCAACAAAGTACAATACAATGCAATACAATACAACACAATACGACACAATACAATAAAACACAATACAATACGACACAATACAACACAATACAATGCAACACAATACAATGCAATACAACACAATACAATGCAACACAATACAACACAATACAATGCAACACAATACAATACAATACAATACAACACAATACAATACGACACAATACAATGCAATACAATACAACACAATACAGCACAATACAATGCAACACAATACAACACAATGCAATACAATGCATCTGCACTTTGATATCACTCTTCTAACAGGATTTTCAAAAGATTTTTCCAGGGATTTACATGAGCTACATTTTTCACCCCATTTGAATGTAGGCCTATAGGTTTCTTGCTTTTGAAAGTCAATGAAAACCTATGAGACATTTTCATGCATCAGACATCTTGGAAAAGTTTCAGCTCAACATACTTTCACGGTTTACTTTAAGTCACACTAGTTCAAGTGAGTATAAGCAGTGTTTGTGCTTTATAGGCACAACATACATGTAAATCACACACACACACACACACACACACACACACACACACACACACACACACACACACACACACACACACACACACACACACACACACACACACACACACACACACACACACACACACACACACACACACACGAAAACACAAACACACACATGCATACATCATAATGAACAATAATAGTTACAATAGAAAATAATTAAATAAATTCCAGCAGTTGAATAACTTACTATCCAGAAAAGATACATTTGAGTTTCTTGTTTTCTCCTTTCATTGCAATGTCTGACGTTGGAGTCGACCACATCAACGATGGAGCACGATGTGGAGGACCGCCTGCAAAAGTAGCCTCATGAACATTATAATCTGTTTAGAATATACGAAAAACTAGCAATAAATTCATACAGCAAAAAATTTCTGCTAACAGACCAATAAAACAATATTTACTGTATAACTGAACATTTAAGTCGCAACTCAATTTACATCATAAATTAATTCATTTCAATTACCTAAACAGGTTACAAATAGTTCACTGATATTTGTTTTCCTGGCAATGATTAAAATTGCTAACAGCAAAGAAATTATAGTAAAAACCGATGTATTGTGGTAAGCTGTGGGCCAATTTTCGTTGTCTCAAGACCGTTTGTTTTTCTCTCTTGGTCTGCTCTAATTAGTGTGCACTGTGAACTACGAGAGGCGCTATAGAAATATGATACAACTCTATGTCACAGCACATGTGTACATTGTGTAAGTACCTGATGGGTCCATGGGGACGATCTTCTGGTCATCTCCGTGAGAGAGACTTCGTAGTTCTGGATTCTGGAGAATGCAGAGGTAGCTGTGTCCAGATAGGCTGTCCTTTGCCAGGACATTAGAAAAATGAAGATTCCCTATGAAACGTTAACAACATCAACGTGGTTGACTATCAATTGATTATATGCATGTATTCATGTATTTATTCACGATCATAAGTATGTTTGTCTATATCTGAATATATGTTTCATGTTTTTACTATCTGTGTTTGCTCGTATGCATGTAAGTATGCAATGCAAGTATGCATGTATGCATGTAGGTATGCAATGCAAGTATGCATGTGTGCATCCACAGTCGCATATTTCAATCATCTGGAATCACCATCTCGACTTCTAACAAGGCTAACCCTTGCTTCCACCTCGGATATGACTCGCAATTGCCATCACCATGCAGGCCCCTTGAGGCTTGAAGAGCAGCCCGACATTGGCACTACAGAAAAGCATCCTGGTAATTAATTAGATAATAATTACAGAATGTGATTCAATGATTCATCAATTATACCAGAATAATCCAACGAGATTCGGTCGTTAGTTCGAATGCGTTGTAGACCGATGATTTCTTCGGCCCAGTAGACGCTTCCAGTGGGATAACTGTTTGGAGGACGACATTTGAGAGTGAGTGGAGAACCAATGATCGGCTGATGGATGCGAGGCTCTCGAACGAATGGAAACGGATCAAGAACTGGAACATGAACATAACATTCATTCAGTCAAGTTTTTTGATACAGCACCTCTTCAAGGAAAATATTTAGAGGCAGGGCCGGATTAAGCAATGTTGGGGCCCTGTTCGGGAAATTTGTTTTTCGGGAAAATTTTTCGGGAAAATCATACCATTTCATCCGCCAAAAAAGTTGATGACTTTTTTTTAGTCATCTGGCCAAAATTTTCGGGAAAATCAGACCATTTCATCCCCCCAAAAACTTGATAACCTTTTTTTTAGTCATTTGGCGAAATTTTCCGAAAAATTGTCGTTTCGTCGAAATTTCCTGAAATTTTTTTTCTCTCATTTGTGGGCCCCCCCTGAAGTGTCGAAAGTGTGGGCCCCTGTTCGGCCGAACATGTTGAACATGCCAAAATCCGGCCCTGTTTAGAGGTGCTCTCGACTCCAACGTAGCCAAAAGAACAGCTTCAAGGGCTTAGAGAATGTACCAGAGAGTGATCTAAGGAACAGGTGCTGGTCAAGAGGGAGGCTATACCATACCATACCGCAGGACCAACTACAGAAAAAGCACGGCTTTGCATAATGGAGCTACGAGCAAACGGGATTGAGAGCACTTCCCTACCAGCCAAGCGTATGGATATAAACTTACATATAAACTTACATACCTACATGCATATAAGACATGCATACAATAGCCTACATACATACTCTCACGTAGTCGGCATGTAAATTTGTCATAAGCGTCATATTCCATCACCTGCTTTTCGTAAGAAAGCTGTTCCACTGATTGTCATTCCGAAGTCATTGCTGGCCATACACTGATAGACTCCCTGGTGCTGGTTGAGTGGATTTGAGATCACTAGATTCCCGGATCTTGGTCCTAAAGTGAAATCCGGATTGTCCTCAATGTCAAGGATACTGCCGTCTTTCCTCCACATATACCTGCAGACAAAACAAACAAAGCACTCATCACAATTATATACAGTCAAAAAACAGTGGGTGGTCTCACTAAAAGTGATATAAATTTTGTTGTGTTTTAAGTATTATTTTGATGAAATCTGGCCATCATGTGTAGGCTAAATATGAATTGTTTTTGAGCCTGTAAAATTTCTTTACGAAATTCACACTTCTGGCCAGGATATTGGCCAAAAGCCGTAGGGGATCTTTTATGGCCCACCATGTAAATAGAATAAAACTGATAGTTCTGTTAATAGGCCAGATAGATCACTTTAAAGCCATTTTAGAAACATCTTTTAAAAATAATTCCAGCTAAGCCAACACACTTCCAAAACACTGCAGGGGTCATGTGGGATGAATATGTTGTTACCTTGGTGACGGGTTACCGGAGGCTGTGCAGCGAATTTCCACTTTGGTTCCAGTTTTAAAGAGAATCCGTCTTTCTGGAACTTCAAGAAACGATGGTGGAACGACATCTGCAAAATAAAATTACAGTGTATACCGTCAAATAAAGAAGTAACAGTTTGGAAGTATTACAACTTCGACTGTAGTATCATTCAATGTGTATTCTAAGACAATCTTTAAGTCTTAGTTTGATAATCAGAATAATTGTTTCGGTTTTGTTGTTGATCAAACACAGGGTTTTTAATGTAGCCTAATTAAATGTTTAACCTTATGATTTCACTCATATTGTATTAAGATGACTAATTCCTACTAAAATAAAGCTTAGGCTACACGTGTCCTCAGGGTGAGAATTGCCGGGGGTTTTGGGGGTTCAACCCCCCAGTCTTTTTTAGAGCCCCATGTTAAAGTATGTTTTTCATACCCCAATTTCAAGTTTATCATAGGCCAACCCCCCCCCCCCAGCTATTTTTCCACAATTCTCATACGCGTGTCCTTATAGGCCATTGCAGTATATTAATTAATTAATTCATTCATTCATTCGTTCGTTCGTTCGTTCGTTCGTTAGTTCGTTACTTCGTTCGTTCGTTCATTCATTCATTCGTTCGTTCGTTCATTCTTTCATTCATGAACTCCATGAGCTTATAGCGCTCCTTCCAGAAACCTATTCAGAAGCGCTTTTAGCCCATTAACAAATTGAGAGATTTTTGAAATAAAGTTTGATGGGTAGGCCCTATTATGTAATAAATGCAGAGCTGCACTTTGAGGAGAGGTCATTCCAGATGGACGGCCTTACAAACGAAAATTTTCGACTTTTGACAAATTCATTTACAAATCAGTGACCAAATGCGTAGCCTAAATATGATTATTATGGCTGCCATACTTTTAAGCCTAACTGGTGCTCCACCAGGCGCTGCTCCAGTTTTTCCTAACCACACGAATTTCTGCGGTGGCTCAGAATATTTTGCGGGGGTTGAAGTTGACCCGAAAGTGGCCCGAGATGACGATGACGGTGACGACGATGACGAGGCTGTTGACATGGCGTCATAGAGCATATATTGCAGCTGCTGTTCCTGAGGTCGACGATTCTGAAGGTATGTGACGTTTATCGATAGAAAGATGGCGCTGTCAGATGTTCGCATTGAAACAGATGAAGTTGACTCGTCTGATGCCAGCACTGTGTCGACTGCTGGGAAAATAATAGATCATTGCTTTTACGTATTAATCAATCGATCAATCAGTCAATCAGTCAAACAGTCAATCAATCAACCAGTCAGTCAATCAATCAATCGCTCGGTCGGTCCTCAATCAATCAATCAATCAATCAATCAATCAATCAATCGATCGATCGATCGATCGTCCAATCAATCATGCAATCAATACCTTTATTTATCACCATGATATTATAATTATGCAAGAAAATAATTTTGACATTCATGTAGGCCTAGCATATACATTATAATGGCGTCAATGAGCAGAACAATAAGACCTAATTCCTTGGTATATTTTTAACATCATGAAGCCTAGGTGGCAAGGTCTAACACGGTACAATATGTAAGACCGTTTGGCCCCCGTCTCGCGCTTCTGTGTAGTGTTGCCTCCAGATACCAGAGCTATAGCACTGTTCGTGCACGGAACCTAAGTGGGTCCATCTACACAGATAGGGACTCTAGCAGTTGAGGAGGATCTCTTCCGATCAATTAATTTTGTACATACAATGCCATACATACATACACACACATACGTACGGTAACGTACATACATACATAAGCCTACATACATACATACATACATACTAGGGTGCCAACCAAATGCATGGTCAAAAAATAATTTTGTCTGATCCAGTTGCTCACCCCCTACAAATGTTTTCTATGGCAAGAAACTCACGTGATACAAATTTTATTCCAATAGAAGATCATTTAGAGGTAGCTTAGCGCGTCAGTAGTTTATAGTAGCGTATAACATAATTTCTTCAAAATCGCATATGGAAATAGCTTATATTTACAGAGAACAGGCTGTGCTGTGACTCAATGTTCATACTGACTAAGAATAATAATGTTTCTTGTAATTTTTTTTATCTTTCCCAATTCTTGGATGTTGCTCTAATAACACGGATAAACCATAAAAGGCTAATTAAAGACTGTCAATGTCATTTCATACAACTTCCAGCAATACAATCCTTCCTGATGGTGCCTATGTTTTGTCTGAACAAAAGTGTATAAGAAAACACTACTGAGCTTGGTTTGCAGACCAAAATCATGGAATTAGTCGATGCCAAAGTGTTCAACACCAGATGGGACCTCCAGTGGCAAAAAATCAAGATATTTAGAAGATTTAGATAGGCTACTCACGTATAATTATGCATTTGACGCAGACCGGTATGAAAATGGAATAAAGGTGACAGCAACTGCAGTGGTTTGGATCTGGTGCAAAATGAGTTTATCGAGTTCATCCAGCTCAATATGATAATCAGTCAAGACTGTTAGGAAGACTATGAGCTATTTTACCTGGCACTGATATTCTTAAAAGGAGTATAAAGTAAGGGAGATCTGTGCATATCCATGCCTTTGGAGTCCACACTAGAGCTAGATGGATAGCAAGGTCACAAACAAGGTTAAAAGATACTTATTTTACTCTCAATAAATCTCATCAAATGCGAGTTGTCAGCTCTCCCAGAGTTCAAGTCAATTGTTAAGTTTACATTCAGTGTCTGTACACACATGCATGTGCCACACCTGATCCTCGCAACGTCTTGAATCTTCTGCATGAGTTTGATGCATACAGACAAACAACTAAACTGTTATCGATTCAGCAATCAATTCCTTCTGTAGTCATTTGTAGTATCTAGGTGAAATACTAATTGGTCACACTTTCTCTGATACAATGGTTCCTCTGGATTTGAAGGAAGCAATAGTCATGCACAGCCCTAAGTAAAGAAACCCATGGACAAACTCCTCGGCACGTTGTAAGTTTATACTGCATGGACATGACACTGTTGCTATACAAATGCTTCGGTGGTTGTCACAACATATTTAGCAGTTTCTTGTGGCAATTGGAATATCACAGCACTTTTTGGCCCCAAAGACCTTCACCCTAGCATTTGAGAGAGCATTTCTGAGTATGCTAGTGCTGAGATATGGGCAGAGCGTCTGATGGTGGTAAACAGTGCCGCTGATTTATTCAATGGTGTTCTTGGTCACTATGAAAAACAGAATAAATTTATGTCATAAGTTGCTGAGAGGCACCGCAGGACATTTCTAGTTACTAAGGAGTCTACTATTGCTCACCAGTAGTGCTGGGCTCAATTGCTCATCACTAACTTAGCAATAATGAGCACCCTGGATAGTTGTGTATCTTACGCATTGAAACGTCATGGAATTTAACATTGTCCAATGCTAAAAACTTTAACCGCGTCAAGCTACCAGTAATTTTTTTTAGAATGCTTCCAAATTTTGTGAGCCTTATTATTTCAACATTGAAAACATATTTTGGGGGTGAGAAGATACAAATTACAAACTTTTATTTTGAGTGGCACCCTAATACATACATACATACATACATACATACATACATACATACATACATACATACATACATACATACATACATACATACATACATACATACATACATACATACATACATACATACATACATACATACATACATACATACATACATACATACATACATACATACATACATACATACATACATACATACATACATACATACATACATACATACATACATACATACATACATACATACATACATACATACATACATACATACATACATACATACATACATACATACATACATACATACATACATATATACATACAAAAATACATAGTTTTATATAGACCTAGAATCCTAGACCCTACATAGTCGACCTAATTATACTTGCCTTGGATTGTAATTAGAATAGTGACCGTTGCTGTCATGGAAACAGACAAAAGACCATTCATCACCATAGAAACGGCCACGTGTACCATTGTGCCCCTGCATAAAAGACAAAATAATCTTTGATTGAAATGTTGAACGTTCGGTCGATAACTTATTGTTTAATGTCTTCTTTCTCTAATGGCCAGTGTTGATTCTTAGTTGGGCTTATGAGTGTTAAACTGCTTCGTACATGTATATCTTCCTTATCTGAATTGTAGCCTTTGTTTTAGGTGTAGACTAATTTTAATATGCTTTAAAGCAGGCGGCGTTATGAACTATTGTGTATATTCATGCTCTGTTAAGACACTTGCCTCTGCTACTTTTCGGTTATTAACAATTTTATGGCACTATAATAGACATTAATGAAACTATCAAACCAACGGTAAGCAGAGTGACCAGCAGCGGTAGAGGGGCTAGAGGTTAAGCCTTCAAAATAAGTTTCCCCCCTAAAAATAGTGACACAGGCTATCCATGAGATTTCGACCAAATGACTAAAAAAAGGTCGTCAGAAATTTTGGCGGAAAAAAATTTCCTCTGCGAGGAATCACCCCCCCCCACCAAAAAAACCTGTAATCCTGGCGCCACCACTGAAGAGTGACACTGAGAATGCGAGTTCCATATCCAAGCTGGAAGTCAAGTGAACTCGTTTGTTCTTTGTGGCACATGGACCATCTGGATAGAAGTCCAAAAGTTCTGACAGAGTCAATTCAGAGTAAACTACCCTGCCCCCCATTAAGTCACAAAATAATAATAATTTCCCTTGACTCACAGCAATGGCATGTATGTGAGTAAACCATAGTCGTTAAATTTTTTTACCAAATATTATAATTGACGTTCAACATAAATAAATAGCGGCCTACCGTAAAAATACATGTTCCAAAGATGACCAGCTAAATAGCCTTTGTAAGGGGTGGAGTTAGAGAAGTCTATTTTGTACGTACGCATGGTGGGGGTGGTAAAAATGTACGGGTACGTACGAGGGGAGGGGTCGAAAATACGATTTTGCGTACTTAATAATTATTTGAATGGCTTTGAGTATTGAGTTTTCTTACCACAAAAGGTGAGCGATATGTTTGTCGACTAATAATATTATCCTCGAAAGATATCCGTGTCAACTGCCATTGTGTTCGGTGTTTTCTTCAGAATCAGATTCTGCTATTATTTTATAATTATGAGTTTACCGTGGAGAAGAAAGAAATGGCATCACACAATGCAGGTGTTGCTGAGAGCAGCATCAGTATCAGCATCAGTATCAGCAGCAGCAGCAGCAGCAGCAGCAGCAGCAGAACTTGAAAGCACACCGACATCCACCAAATCATCAGCCATCCAATTAGAATCCAATAATAATAATAATAATTTTGCCGATGCAAATGTACAAGGCTTCAACGTACATGTACCCCGCTCGATCATTCGTTGTAGGCTATATGCGCAGACACACACACACGCAACACGGACCCACACACACGCACGCACACGCATCACTGACACACATACACGCACGCACACGCACAGACACACACACACAGACAGACACAACCACGCGCGTGCACACGCGCACACACCTATTATAGACCTACATGTAGCCTAGGCTACACATACCACTGGAATGATAGTCTCACATGCTTTACTCTTATATTAATTGTGAGTATTGTGGTAGGCATAATATTGTAATCGCAGCTCGAAATTTGCAAAACGCTAGGCCTAGTACGTAAGCTTATAGCTTACCAGGTACTTTAAACAATGTTATAGGCTTACTTGAGCACCTAGCACTGGCTCATCAGTGCGCGCTGCGTCAAGTCCGACAGGTTGTCAAGCAATAAAGGCCTAATTATACCATTTACAAGATTAAATCCAGTTGCTATAGAGGACAATTAATAGAACTCAGTAAAACGAATATATCAATTAAACGAATATATCAATTAAATGAACATATCAATTAAATGAATATATCAATTAAATGAACATATCAATTAAATGAATATATCAATGAAATGAATATCAATCAAGCGAATATATAAATGATGATTGATGATGATGATGGTGCTCTGCCCGTAGGTAGGTTCATTGGCCTCACGCCCCTGGGGATGAGATGAGTGAGGTGGTTTCCCATTGCCTTCCCCACAGATAATGATGGGTATGCAACTTGCCCAAGGTCGCTTCGCAGCAGCTTGCGCCACCGCGTCCCATGCGTGCTAGCCCGAGATATCTAAATCTCTGAGTGTCAGCTGAGCTCCCAGCCCGGGGCTTGAACCGCAGTCCGTTTCAACCAACAGACGAATGCCGCTCTCGCTTACCGGTGTAGCTAACTAGGCCAGCTGATGATTACGGTGCTACAATCCAATAGACCAGATGGAGAAATAATACAGATCCCAAGAAGCTGATTCTGCATGTTGTGTTTAGATTGGTAACTGGGATAATTAATACAACCCTGCAATTGTATACCAAATGATATCATATTTATTCATTTGCATATTTTTGTTTTAATGTCTGCTTTTCATGCAATCTCTGCCTGTCTCTGTCTATCTATGTCTCTCTGTCACTCTCCGTCATCTTCTGTCAGTCTACTTGTCTCATCCTTTCTATTATGCCACGCGTTGTAACAATCAGTTTGTTATGCACCACAGTGCATTAGCGCCGAGACGCCCGACAGCCAGTGGACCGCAACGGAAATGCAGTGGTCCGTGTATGCGTGTCGGGGTGAGTAGAGGGAAGGGAAATATGGAAGGGAGGAGAAGGAGGAAAGGGACGATGACTCAGGAGGAGGAGGAGGAGGAGGAGGAAGAGGAGGAGGAGGAGGAGGAGGAGGAGGAGGAGGAGGGAAAGCGGTCAGCCAGTGAGAAGGAGAGAAGCAGAGGCAGGAGAGAGAGAGATGGACAGACAGACACAGACTGAGGCATATACGGAGACAAAGACAAAGGCAGAGGCATAGACAGAGGCAGAGACAGAGACAGTGACAGAGACACAGAGACAATACAGAGACACAGAGAGACAGAGAGAACGAGAGAGAGAGAGAGAGAATGAAAGAGAGAGAGTGACATGCATACAGATATACTAAGAGAGATACAGATACCAAGGCAAAGGCAGAGATAGACAGAGGCATAGGCAGCGAAAGAGCTCGCTATTCGACGACTTTGGTTCGTGAAAGCGCTATATAAATAATCCGTCAAACATAAATACAGTGACACAAATAAACACACAGACACACATACACACACAGTCACACACACACATACACACACACACACACACACACACACACACACACACACACACACACACACACACACACACACACACACACTTAAGAAACTGCAAGAAGCATTAGGCTGACAGATTTACATAGAACCAATCGACTTGTATAATTGCATAGGGCATAATTTTTGGACTGTAGGGTACTGAATGGGTGGGTCCGTAGCTCAGTTGAGAGAGGCGCTGGTCGATAAACTGAGAGTCATGCACGCGACCCGGGTTCAAGCCTCACACAGGGCAAACATTTATTTGAATTTTCTGTTAGCTGCCGTAGGCGCTTTGCTGTTGTGTTTCTTGACTCGGGTTCTGCTGAAAATAAGATAGCCCCTCCCACTTCTGGCTTGGCCGAATCACAGGTGATCCAGCACTTAAGACACAGAGTTAAGCCGAACCCACTGCTGTAAAGTCAACCTGCGTGTCGTGCTACAGTGGGCCGCATTTCGTATAACCTGTAGGCCTACTGTAATCATTCTGCGGTTTGTCAGATTGTGTCATTAAACGAACCGAAGATATTATATTAGGCTATATATTATATGGGTCTCAGTTTATAATATCCAGAGGAAACCATGCCATTTTTATTTTCTTCGAGCGAGGCGACCTTTGTTTGACCTTCATTAGAGCCACCACTGTTCGACTCGAAACAATAACACTAAGTCATGTCAATGCAAGTAATGGGTCTATAATTATTATTGAGCTCTGAGCTACTTAAACAGCGAACTTCGTGGTGTAGGCACTGTAGGTCCTATATACTGTCCTAATTTTTCTATTGAGCAGATGCCTGTGAAAATGTGGTAGCAGGTTCTTCTATTGCACAAATAACTATTTTACGAGTGTAGGCTGACCATTTTTTCGCCACCAAAAACCGGGACACTTTTTGGAATACTAACAATTGTAGGCTAATTCCTTACAGGGCTATACGAGGGCCTATAGCCCAATATCGTTTACCGTACGATACTAATAAAAAAGGAAAATCAGAATGGCGAAATCCAAGTGACCCAATCGATAAGACGAAATTGAATAAGAAATGCTCAAAGGGCACAAGTTTCATATTACGTCTTGCCAATGGGCTGAAGTGTAGCCCACGAAACAAGTGCAAACTTTGTGCTGGTTTGGTTCATTAATTGTGTCGATGCACCAGCTGAATTTCAAAACTAGCTTATTAGTACGGATTGCTTCCAAAAATCAGTATTTGTCTTATTTAGCCATATTTTAAATTGTGGAGGTTGTAGAGTAGACAGTTAGAGTAGGCCGATGTCGCGTGACAGTCTTGATCCCTAAAAGTCTTCATCCCCCCTCTATTTCGAAATAGATTTTCCCCCGGCAGATCTGTTACAGAATAAATTCGCCCCGTATCTCAGAAATGCGTTAGCAGACCGGAGCAGTAGGCCCTATCTACACTGTGTCCGGGTAAAAAGTAGACCCCAAACAAAAGTGTCATAACTCGGTCAAAACTTTTAGGATTTGTCTGAAATTTTAAACACAGCAACAGCGGCCATATTTACACGAGATTCTAAAACCGATTAGAAATATACATGAGTTTGTCAAATTTATGAGTGTTTGCGTTGGAGCACCGAAAAATTGAACTTTCCAACATGGAAAACTTGAAAGGAAGTGAAATTCAGCTAAATATGCTGTTCAAAATGCCCATCTTGTTCACGGACACACGACCGTAGATTAGACGCTACTGTTTGATGGTCCCGTCGATGATCACCTGGTTAAACAACTGCCAATCTTCAAACAGACACGCCCTACGCCCTACGGTTATCGATGTCATGAATACGCGTGAACAAAAAACGCGCTCCTCCAGTACATGTACTCCGGATCAAAGTATGGACTGCTGGACGGCCACAGCTGCAGGATATGAAGCCGAGTGTTTCCCGGGATAGCTATTAACCTACTACGTCTACGATCGTGTGTCCGAGAACAAGAAACACATTTTTGGCACCATAATAGCTGAATTTCCCTTCCTTTCAGGTTTCCCATGTTGGAAAGTTCAATTTGTCGGTGCTCCAACGCAAACGCTCATAAATTTGACAAACTCGCGAGTATTTGCAAACGACTTTGCAATCGAGTGTAAATATGGACACTGTTGCTGTGTTTAAAATTTCAGATAAATCCTAAAAGTTTTGACCGAGTTATGACACTTTTTTGTGGGGTCTACTTTTTACCCGGACACAGTGTATAATATAGCTGCATCAGCGTGTAGGAGCAGTTGAAGCAGTAGACTAAATTTGTGTACATTGTCTACACTACAGTACACCTACAACCTTTATATTCTATACGGTATATTGACAACTTCACTTTTGCTACAACTTATTTTTGGGTTACAAACCATAATTTGTTCAGTCATTGACAATAAACAGACGTTTCTCATTCAAGTTGACAGTTTATTTTCCCTCTTGTAAAAAACCGGGACAATTTCGCCTTTTTGCCAAAGTCGTCGGGACACCGGGACGCACCACAAAAAACCGGGACATGTCCCGGAAAACCGGGACGTATGGTCACCCTAGTGTAGGCCTACAGTGTTTACCAATCAGTCGCAAGATTTGTTGCTCAAGCATAGTTCGTAATTGCAAGCGTTCAGAAAACAAAGATGTTTTCTTAAACCCATCCGATCGATGCACTGCTTCTTGGTTCTCTGCTTCTTGGTCCAGACCGAAATTATTCCGACTAATAATTAGCCTACTATACGTGTTTGTTCTTGTGCCAACCAATGAAACTTAATCAAGTTCTTGGAAAAGGATCATAGGCCGTGGACCAGTGATTTGATTCAGGCAGATTCCGTCGGATACTAGATCCGGCACTTCGGACTTGAGATCCATCATCTAGGAGGCAATGAATCCACGAACTGAACTATGAGATCCCAAACAGATAAGAGCAGCCCAACTAGACCTATTCGTAGTCGTAATCTCCAATTTCTAGAGCGCCACTTGAAAGCCAAGCGCAGGGCACCAGCAGTGGCGTAGCTAGCTTTTCATGGGCCCGTGTGCAGAAGTTCCGCATGGGCCCCTGTTTGACCTTGTTGGGCCGGTATTTTGTGTTTATGGAATAAGCTTGAGAATTGTAGAAAAATAACACGGGGATCAGACGTTGACTTATGTGGAGTTAGGCCCACAATGAGGACTTTACTATGGCGTCCAAAGAAACCCACAACCCTCCTCAATTCTTACTCTGTAGATGATCAAGATCATCAAAACTAATCAATGACATTTTTGCTAATAGACCAATCACATGCAATACAATTCACAGAATAAGCATGAATGCTGCACAAATCAGACAGATAAGCTAAAGTGCTATAACTTCAATCTATCACTTTACATAATTATATATGTATCCACTTTTTATTAGTAGGTCTACTTAAAACGATGTCATGACATCATAGAGTTTATTTCTAGCATTTTGTTCATCAAGAAATGTCAATCATCTTTCAATTCTGGCCGATGATTTGAAATGTGCACACCAAAAAGACACAATCATCAATATTTTATTGTACCTAAAATAAGTTTAGCAATAATTCCTGCAAGTGCAAAAATAGGGTAGGCCTAAATATACGTGATTCCCTACGACCCTGATCTAAACGTGCTCAGTTTTGTGTCTCACTGATTGTGGAGTGAGTGATGAAGTTAGTCTAATAGTGACAACTGCCTAGTATGAGGATTGGAGCTTGGTTGTGAAAAAGTGACAAGAACTTAACCCTCGGGCTACCAAGCTTTTTTTTGTAACACTGACTACCAAGGGGGGGTCGTTACCACCCCCCCTGGATTTTGGGTTTGGTTTGAGATATCATAACTTGTAATACACCAATGGATTCAGCATTCATTTCTGCACAAAATGATATATTTAGGTTTAATATATATGAATGCACCCCGAAGTTATGAATTTGTTTCCATGAGCACCCATAGCTTTACAAAACATGTACGTGCGCATAAGTAAAATGTTGGATTCTGTGTGTGTGTAGAACATAATATATATATAATTTATATTTAATATAGTCATATATTCAATTATAAAAACTAGTTATAAGTCTTTTTTATGTACAATAAAAAGGAAAAAACATGCATGTCTATCGAAAAATCAATATAAAACACGAAATTATGCCATTGTCGGTTTGCGTCGAAAAAAAATCGACATTTTCACACATTTTAATTTATTTTTAGCACTTCCGGTCATCAAAAGACAAATAAATTGGTATAAAAAATAGCCCTAATTCCCCTCTATAGAATGCCATAATTTATTTCTCTTAAAAATAAAGTATGGATAACATTGGATATGTTATAATAGAAAACACATGTAAAATTTACAAAATTAAAACACCTTTTTATATATTTTAATTTATTTTGAGCATTTCCGGTTGTCAAAAGACAACTCCGAGACCACCAAAATGTAGCCCCACATTCCCTCTGTAGAATGGTATAATTTGTTTCTCTTAATGTTAATTGACGGATAAGATATAGACAAAAATCTATGGAGGGGGTGGTATCCACCCCCCTGGTGCCTCGGGTATAATGGGTATAACTTTTGAATGGTATGGTATATCATCACACATTTTACCTCAAAATGTGTGCAAATGAACCCCCTACAGCTACCTAAAAGGTAAAATTTTTATTCCATACGGAAAAAGTTTGAACTAGAAAAAACCTAGGGGTGGTGGTCCGGTGGATACCACCCCCCTGGTAGCCCGAGGGTTAACTACCACCTCAAACCCCAACAATTCTCACTCTGGTTGAGGGAGATGTCAGATCATTACCGTTACCCTATCCAGCAAATCACCTGAATATACGAGCATGGCTGTGGAAAGTAGGCTAAGACATTCCTGTGTCACACCGTTTAATAAAACACACGAATGTGACAGATAGACTGTTACAGTAGACGGACATAATTATCACACCTATCCTAGATAGCATAGCCACACCGAAGCCATTTGCATAGGAAAGTTAATAAGCGAAATAAGAATCTTATGCTGCATGGTATGATTCGTTTTTGTTCTCAACTTAAAACTATGTTAGACCCTTTGTTTCATGACTCGAGACGAAAACACATGTTAAAAGGAGTTCAGTAGTGCATACAACTGCGTCAGTAAAGTAACGAAGTAATGTAATTGTGTTCACAAAAACTAGATTGTCACAAAATAATGTGAATTAATTAGGTTCAATAATAATTTAAAAAAAGTTTATTTAGCATTCTCTGTGGGCCCCTGGAGGTCATGGGCCCGTGTGCTTTGCACACATTGCACACATGGTAGCTACGCCACTGGGCACCAGCTTATTCACGAGCGCTGGTCTATATAAAAATATTTTATATGCCTACGACTACTATTATACGTACCTGGTAGGTTATAGACGAAGAGTGGGTGGGGACATGGTGATATTTGCCGGGGGGGGTAAGGGTTCAACCCCTATAGTCTTTCTTAGGGCCTCATAGTAGGCCTAAAGTCTTCTTTTCACAATCCACTCAATGTGAATCAATGTTTGAACCTCCTGTTATTTTTCTACGATTCTCATGCAGGGTGGGATCATGGGATGCCGCTATAATGACATCTATACTAAAAAAATACTTCGAGAATCCTAGAATCGACAATAAAACAAGAGCGAAGCCAGAAGCTAATATAAAACTTTACGAGTTT
Organism: Lumbricus rubellus; assembly: GCA_945859605.1. NCBI lineage: Eukaryota > Metazoa > Annelida > Clitellata > Crassiclitellata > Lumbricidae > Lumbricus > Lumbricus rubellus. Next base: position 50,566,590 of record OX243813.1, on the reverse strand, counting down.
GTTTTGTTTTGGCAAGAATAAGAATTAGAAGTATAATAGTTTTAAAAATAACGCCAACGGCTAAGTTCGATGCGGAGAGTATAATGCTCTTCTTTCTTCTTTAGTTTTACGACTGACCGATTTCTAAGACTCGATTTGTTAAAACCTGTTGCTATTCTGCTTCTCACGAAGTTCGCTGACTTCTAGTAGGCCTAAATCCAGTTTTATGGATCATCCTGTGAAGTGGAAAACAATAAACAAAGGGCATTCGGGGCAACTATGCTACAGAGGAGAAAACAGACCTATGGGCCTATGTTTATATTGTATATATATATATATATATATATATATATACATATATATATATATAATACACCGTAGGCTATTAAAACAAAAGCATATTATGCACGTACATACTGTACTTGCAAGTTGTATAATAGCCTAATGTTCTGTGGGCATGGCTGCCGATAGGTTAGATCGCTAGGCTTATAATAGGTTGTGTGTTCGTAAAACTCGCATGAGATGGTCGTCAATGGTCATTGTGTCTTTGTTTTCAGACCTTGAGCATCGATTGAGTTCTTCACGCACAATTGCTCTACATCGTCATTAAAATTTTATTATACTCTATCGTATGATGATGATGATGATGATGATGATGATGATGATGATGATGATGATGATGATGATGATGATGATGATGATGATGATGATGGTGCATGTGCGATTGTGCGTTAACTTTCGAACTTTGGAAGGAGGGCAATATCACCTACAGATGTATAGGCATCGTATTGTTACGTGTAGCCTACATTGTATATTATTGGCCTACATGTATAATTGTATGATATATACACCGTGGTCATGGGCGGAGTTTATCAGGGGCTAGGGGGAGCTAAGCCCCTCCAAGAAGGCCCAGATTCAACTTTTTACCATGAAAAAGGTATCCTTTTTCGGGGTTAGCCCCCCTAATAAGAACCATACTCGGGGTCAGCCCCTCCAAGAACGGAAACCAAACTCCGCCCATGACCGTGGTTTTTAAAAAACTAAGCCAAATTGTTTTTCATATATCTCTAATGCCTGATAAACATATCATGTTAAAATTTTCCAAATATTTAGAGAATTGGGCCAAGAATATGATTCCAAAATTTCATGAGATAAAGTTGAACGGATAAAAAGAAATGAATATTTACCCCCCAGACAATTACACCCCGTACCCCGGAACAATAACTCCTGGATGATAACCCACCGGACAATAACCCAATGTTATTGTCCAGGGTGGGGTAATTGTCCGGGGTAATTGTCCGGGGTAATTGTCCTGGGTAATAATTGTCCGGGGTAATTTCCTAGAACCGAAACAAGCGTTTTAGCGTTAAGTACTAGTTCTACACAAGATGTGCAGTAAAAGGGTTTGCGCGTTGCAGAAGCACTGAAGCACTTATGTGCAATAAAAAAACTAGCAAAAACGTCATTGTTATCCTATCGGGAGTCATTTGATATTTACCACGGAGTATGGTAAAGAAAGAAGGGGTCACTGTGCACTCTGCAGTTCTAGGAATTCTTCTTTTAAAGCCCTGATAGAGAGTGTCAGGCTGGACACAGTGTCTGTAGTTAGATGCCTTCACAATGGAGAAGACGGTAAACTGCCTGCTTTTCAGCACTGCGGTCTGGATTTGGATCCAGGTCTGCCATTGCTGCTGGGCTGTGAGCGAAAACATGGATGGCCGTCATCATTCGAGATCAGATGGTTGCAGAGGTACTTAGGGGGCGACTACTCCAGTCAAGTCGCTTCTAAAGACACCGCAGAGACCCACCTACATAATTATACCAGAAGACTTTAATACGGGCACAGAAGCGGGGCAGATATAGACATAAATGGAGACTCGATTTAGGACAATGGTTAAGACGACCGATTGTAACACGTTCTGTGAAATGATCGAGTAGAATTCCATCAACAGCAGATTCACGTTGAATGGCTAATCTTGGAGGAAGGGGACGAAGGTCACTCATCATCGCCATCTGGACTTCACAACTGCGCTTTGCTCTATGCACTGGCTTCCTGAACTCGGAGGGAGGAGCCAAGCTCGGAGGGAGGGAAGGACGGAAGGACAGATGGAGGGAGTGTGAGATGAAGGCGTGACCGGCATTGCCCCCATCTGTATTCCCTCTTGAAATTCCATATGCTCAGTGTTGTTCGCTTTTGATGACTTGACAAATCCAAATTACATCAACATGATAAGCTTATTCTTCAAGGCCAGTCTTGAGTGTCGCGCCGATTTGGTCCAAAAGCGTGTTATTTACTAAAAGACTGTCGGTACTTCCAATCAGAGGCTCAATGCATTATAAGGCGACTTGGGCGGGGGTTGATGCAGGTATCTCATCACCCCACTCAACAATCTGAAGCAGATATGACCCTATAGCTATCAGTGTTATTTTAGTTCCAGCATAAATTTTTATTCCTATTCTTATTCTATTTCATTGTTGTAATTTTTATTCTAGTTTTAGTTCTTCTTTATAAATAAATTTCGTTCTTATTCTAGTTCCACTTCCTATTTGGAAATAATTTTAGTTCCAGTTCCAGTACCAGAAATTTTTAATTTCTAGTTCCACTTCCAATTCCACTTCTCATAGTTATGTCTAACATGAATGATTACAGTAACACACAAAACAGTGTCTCGAGTCTTTTGACCTTTTTATCATAGCGCCGCGTGGTGACAAATCAGGGGCCGCCTTCAGTCCGAAAAACTATTAAATTTTTTCAAGTTTCTATTTCTATTCTGTTCTCGTTCCAGAAAAAGATTGAAATTTTTATTCCTATTCTATTCTCGTTCCAGAATTATTTTTTATTCCAGTTTTCGTTCCATGGAACGAAATTAAAATAATTATCATTCTTATTCTATTCTCAGGAACTAAAATAACACTGATAGCTATTTGAATTTGTTGATCCTAATTTCGAGTTTGACAGTTTCATTAGAAGTAGGCCTACCGGAAAGTCAGATGGGAAAGTAAACGACTAAATGACGAAACTTCTACACAACAAACTTCGTGCGTAATCCACCCACAATTAGAATTTATGGTCAACTTGGCACCGTAGTTTGTCCTAATGTTGTGGTGGAAATGACGCCGAAGGAGGAGGAGGGAGGTTTTTGGATCCGCAAGAGAAAGATGAGTTAGATGACTGAGTTTGGTTGGTCAATGGATTTGTGTTACTCGACATCTCAAGAGGCGAAACCTAATAGGCCTACAATTATGACCCTTATTCCACCGCGCTAAAAGACAACCTATATTATTTTTAGATAGGCTATAAACCGGGGCGGACACAGAAATTTTCTAACGGTTTGAAGTCAAATTTTGGGTTTTGGGTTGGAAACAATTTCGTTGGTCTTTTGGTCTTTGGCCAAAAAATCTGATGACCTTTTTGTCATTCGTATGGCATATGATACTTTTCTCTCTCACCTTTTCCCGCTGCGTTGATGAAAATCCTGTTGAAACCTGATGGGATTTGCCCGCCCTGTGCAAATTTCTCAATGGGGCCAGAGCCGGATTGCCCTCTGGATCCGCCCTGGCTATAAGCTACAGTTTAGCCTAAGGCTTTAAGCAGTTATATTGTGTAGATGCTTCATCTGCCGCATCGTAAGCTTATAGAATGAAACCCAAGGGACCTGCCTAGGTCTCTCTTTTAGGTTTGCATGTAGCCTATATCCTAGCTACATGTATTAACACTCTTCCATAATATTATTTCAAGAACGGATGACTCCATCTAGACTCTAGAGAGAATCAGAGACCTAGGCACGTCCCTTGGGTTTCACTCTATAAGCCTGCTTGATTCTACGCATGACTATGTAAGTGAACCAAGGGCTAAGTACAAATCTTGGTTGAGGTTATGGCTATGGTTATATCGTGCCCACCTTTGTCAGATTCTAATTTCTGCTGTTTTAATAATTTTATCAGCATATCCGTGCAAATTTGAAATGATGAAGTGAACTCATGCGGTTTAACAGACAAACAGGAATGCAGACAAAGTGACAGACTACAGGCAGACACATCGACGGGCAGAAGGGCAGATAAACATCATCTCTGTAGAAGTGCAGCAGAACTTCATGCCAGCTGTTCCTTAGCCCAGATCTCTTTCTTTTAAAACATAGTAGGCTAGGTACTGAGGACTAACTGCTATAAAGAAGCAATTTGTTTGTTGGAAAGTTTTGTCGAACTTTTGGAATCTTTGTTTATGAATGAATAGAACACTTGCTGTACGTCTGTCTGTTTGTCTGTACGTCTGTCTGTTCCTGTCTTTGTATGTCTGTGTCTTTCTCCTTCATGCTCACTTCTCTCTTTTACCATGACTCGCTTTGTAACCGTCCCTCTCAGTCACTCACGTTTCGTCTCACTCTGTATCTCTCTCTGCTTCTCACTCACCCTCTCCCTCCCTCTCTCTGTCTGTCTCTCTGTCTGTCTCTGTCTCTGTCTCTCTCTCTCTCTCTCTCTCTCTACTTCTCACTCTCTGTCTCTTTCTCGCACTCACTCTGACCTTTATTTATCTATCGCAATCCATGCATTGCACGATCTGCCTCTGTCGGCGTGTGTAGCCTATGTCTGCATGCCTACCTCTCCCTCTGCATGCCCAGAAGGTTTGGACTCCGATCTCGAACCTCTGTGGGGTCCAATCTTTAAAATGTGTGTGTGGGGGTGTGCTGTTACGACGTTGTTTATTCAGCATTTTCAGGTACAAAGGTTCGTGATGAATCAATAGCATAATCAATCAAGGGTGAGAGCAGCGTACCCTCAAAGTGAGGCTGACCCTTCTATATAGACCCGAAAACGACTCTCCAGTTCTTAAACAACTAGCGGCGTGGAACTGCGCAGAACTATTCAAGTAAGAATCGGAGCATGTTCTTACTATTGTTGGAGCATCTTTTAAAGAGCTAAGTTTAATAAATCATAAAATAATAATATAGGCCTATAATATAGCGTCATACATAGGACGTTTTGAAGTCATAAAGGTACCGTATCTAACTAGATTCTAACGCACCGACATTAGGTTACAAGCAAGATAACAGGTGGGACAGCAGCAAATCTGTTGACTGTTTATGAAAGTGCACCCGTTCGAAAATAGGAACTTGGCAGATAAAATTTATCTTTAGGCTATATTGGGCGCTTTAGTGATTAGCTGCACAGCTTCTCAGCGACTGTAAGTTGGTTGTTGTTGCTCATTTTTGTATCCCCGGCTTACAGAGTCAAATTAGGCCTATTGCTAATCGATTAGAAATAGAATTATGCTAATCTTGTGGCCAATCGATTAGAATTTAGAATTAGCAGCAGGTAGGGCCTAATCAAATTAGCAATTTTTGAATAGCTGAAGCGCCATGCAGTAGATTCGTAATATTTTTTCAACTTGAACTTCATCTTAGCCTCGTTGCTTGACGTGTCGTAACCTAGCTTCCAATTAGCAGTGATGATTTTTACTGTCTCCTTCACATTTACATGTAGGCCTATTTTAATTGCTGCATGTACCTTAATTGTTATTTGCTCATCTTTCCACATTTGTCTCAAAGTCATTAAATAACTTGTAAGCGAAAGCAGGATAATTCTTACCTTTGTTTACTTGAGTAGGCCTACCTGGTAGCCATTGCAATAAGAAGCATAAGTTGATCTAATCAATCGAGCAGTGAATCGTTTTACGATGATTCGAATCAACTAAAAAATGCTAATCAATTAGAATTTGAATCAGAAGACAGCAAATTGATCAGATGTTAAATTTGTCCATTGTCTAATCAATCAATTAGCGAATTGATTAGAAGCAGAATAATATCGATTTACTAAGCTAACAAAAGTAACCATTATCTGGCGGCTTGACCTCCCCAGTTTCTCATGACCTGACACATACAAAACAGCCAAACAATAATTATTGAGGATTTGATTTTATATAGCGCGGATTGTGCATGGCACGGTAAAAATGTCTAGAATATTCTTTACGTACAGAGGCGATATAGAAGTTCAACGTTAAGTGGATAAGCAAGTTGGTGAAGAAACGACCGAGGCCATGAAGCTGTGCGTGTTGGTGAGAGGCGACTGGTTGGCGATATCGTGCGATGAAAAGCAGACGGTTGGGTGGCTGGCAAGAGAGGTTCTGAAGCTGTACTGTCTGAAGAAGGGTATCCTGAAGCCGGAGTCGTTCGTTCTCGGCATTTCCCGGTTGCGCCGATCCAGATGCGGCAGTCTACTGAATCCGGATGAGATGGTTGGAGCCAGACTCGACGAAAATGACATCATATCCGTTGGTTGGTGCATAGCCTACAAGTCCGTCTTTATTTTAAAAATTGTTTTATAATTTATTATATTATATATAATATATTAAAAAGGGGGTGCTCGGTAGTACAGCGGTTAGCGCGCTGGACTGTCGACCGAGAGGTCGGGGGTTCAAATCCCCGCCGGGGCAGAAATTTGCAACGAGATTTCTGTTCCACAAGCACCCCCTAGCCGACTCAGCTATGATGAGTACACTGACCTCACGGTCAGTGGATGATGAGACGGCGAGGGAGAGGATTGGCCACCGCCCTCATATGCCGAGGCCTTGAAAATGAAGGCGCTAACACTTCATCCCCATTGGCTAGCCCTCCGGGCTAGCTAGACGGGATATCATCATCATCATCATATTATATATATCGGTCATCTGTTCTGTTTTGTTTATTTATTAGAACTTTATAATCTACCTATTATTTATTTATTTAAGCTTATTTACATATTATTTACCTAGTCCTCTTTGTAATTTGCTTATTTATTGTTTAATTCGTTCATTCATTTTATGGACCTATATACTCTACTTAGGCCTACTATTAACCTAAACTTTGTATTACTGGCTTCTTCTTTATAATTTTGTTATTATTTACGGTATACATGTAGGCCTACCTTTTGTGATTTGCTTGTTCCCTATAAACTATAGGCCGCGTCAGCATTCACCTAGAGTCCTAGACCTATTCGTTATTTACTCATTTCTCATATATGAAACTTACTTAACCTATTTCCTATTTGCTCGTTAGGCCTAATTGTTTACTTAATATCTTATTTGTTCGGTTCATGAGTTTTGAAGCTTTAGCCTCGACATATAGTTTTAGTTAAGAGTTCAGATAAGTCAACAGAGGTTAAGAGTTCATTTTGGATGTTTAAACGAGTTCGAGAGTCAATTACAAGCGAGATAGTTTTCACATCGGTGCTGAAGTTATTGACGGTACCACCCTATAGGTCGACACGACAGGTCATTTGACAATCTGCCTATAGTTTGCTCTTGACCTGCCCTATGACCTACCAACAGTTCTTTGAAATTTATTCTACTATCTGCTTTGCATTTGATGTCTGAACAGTCTGATCAATAGCTCTTGTGACCCTGACGCCCTGACGTGACCTGCTGAAATTGTACAGCTGGCATCGCCACTGGTTGAAGTGCAGGTCTCTATCCATCTGAGCCATACTTAGATCTTCATTGCCCCTGACTTCTTCGCCATCACGGAGCAAGAATTGCCATGCTCTGGATTATTGGAGAAGAGGTCATTATCTCAATGCATGTCAGCGAGGTCATATGCATCTCATGCGCATAGGACCCATATTCCCATAATGGAACCGTATAGACTATAGAGGCCACTCTGACCCCATCTACATGTAATATCCCGTTAACATGGATTGTCAGTGGGATTCTCGATGGCACGATTTTTAATTTGGTTTAAGTAGATCTAGCCTACATAAACCCCCCCCCAAAGTCCGACCTGCACCTCACCGCGGTGGGGGGGGGGTGAACAACCAAGTAGGGGATTGCCTGGTGAGGCTATGCCATCAGGGGTGAAGGCCTATGGCTGAAGAACCTCCTAGGGCGCTACGCGTGGTGGACAGGCTCACCAGGAACCCTGAAAGAGTTGGCCAACGCAGGTGGCAGGTGTTGGAAGGACACCTCAGGGCGAAAGAGGTCCAGAAGACCCACCGGCCTCCTTACCCTGCCAGGAGAGGATTGGTCACCACCTGGCAACTGACCAAGAAACTTTTACTGAAAAGCCTCATCTTCGTCGCATGACTGACGGAAGGGAGAAAGAAGAAAGAAGCCTACATAACAGATTAAATCAGACCGTGAGAATATAATTATAATGACCGTAGGGAGCAAACTCCTCAGAACATGGAAACATGGAATGGGTTCTTGTTAACAGTTTCTTGTAATGAATATGTTAACAGAATGCGATGGTGACTCCAATTATTCGATGGGAATAGACCTAAGCCTCCATCCTCAGGACGAGTTCAGTATGTCGCCGAACTCATCAGAAGATGAAAAGTACGCTGCTTTCTTACCGTCGTCGTTGTCATCATTTTTGTAATCATCATCGTTGTCGTCGTCATTTTCAACAACTCTGTATACTCGCTGTTGTAAGCTCAATCATCAACTTTATATCTCCATAGACATAAGCACAAGCAAAAGCTATAAATAATCCTATGCTGAGCAATTTTGCGTTATTGGATTTGTACTGTAGGCCTATAGGCCTACACTTTGCATCACGATGTTGTATTTGTGCAAACGTTCTTGTTTCAAGGTTTCTGGACAAAGAGGATTCTCTAAATGAGGTAAAAACAGTTTAAGCTTATACTGTTCAAACCCCGGCGACTGTTAGGCTACAATAAAACAAACCTTCTAGTCGACCACTGACTTTATAACCATAATAATATAGCCTATGCTTCGTCTTTCAAAACAAAGTACAAAACATTTAAGCTACATGTATAGGGCAGCCGCAGGTTTGACAGCACTGATAAAAGAGGGCCAATGTGCTGAGCCAGAGATGTGATGAGCAGTCTAATAAAAGCTAAGTCTTGATTAAAATTTTCTTAACGGTATTTGACAGATGGACGCTAGTTGACTTGCGGGCCGATTTGCCATAATTATGCCCCATCATCATAGGCGCAACCACCCTATGGGACCCACGGGACGCGTCCCCTCCAACTTTTGAGTGGTCCCCTAACTTTATTATTATGGTCCCCCCAACTTTTAGGACGTGATTCATTATGGTCCCTCCCAACTTTTAGGACGTGATTGCACCTATGCCCATCATAGACATGTGCGTATAATATGAGTGCGCTTTTATACCCGACAGTAGAAGAAGGCTAATAGCTATGCAGCATTCTGATTATTTTGCACCAGTTCAACGTTTATAGAATTTTTCTTTAGATAATTCTGGACGGCAGGAGTCTGACCTGTGCTGACCTTATGCGACTCGATACAGGTCTTTGCAAGATAAAGGTATCAATTTTTTTATTGTTATAAACAGATTTTTGATAATGATTATTAACCACATGCAGGTCTCCATGACCATATCTCAACTATAGTGCTATTCAAAAGGTCTGCAGAAACCCCACACATGCTTGCATACATGCATACGTACATACATACCTACATACATACATACATACATACATACATACATACATACATACATACATACATACATACATACATACATACATACATACATACATACATACATACATACATACACACACACACACACACACATACATACATACATACATACATACATACATACATACATACATACATACATACATACATACATACATACATACATACATACATACATACATACATACATACATACATACATACATACGTACATACATGCATTACTACATTAGTACATTAATACAAAACATAGTTTGTATGCCTAATGTATTTCGAAAATGTAAGTGAATCGATTGCAAATATATGTCATTGAATGAACTATAATAATATATGCTTATGTAGCACAGCAAGCGTGTTATCCTGAAACTGTTCCTTGTATTATAGTAGACTAATTGTTTTTCTTCGTTATAAGACAACAAACAATTCTGTTTTTCCAGTTGTCCGATTCTTCGATTATTGGGGTCAACCGAGCAAGACAAGTCGTCGAAGACATCCTCCAGTCAAACAAAGGTATAATATACGGCCTACATCCAATTAGGCCTGCTTCAGAAACAACAAACCCATTTCTTCACAGAGCTTAATTATAGGCTACTCTAATTATTACTGATGTAAATTATTCGTTTATTGAAAATAATGTTGTAAGACCGCAACATGTTGCACATCATGTTATTGTTACGCTATGCGAGAAGATTGAGGGTAGTAATAATCATTGTAAGTTGATAAAACGCTGGCGCGAAAAGCAGAAGATCAACACGGACACCTTTTATTCGCCAGATGACAATGGTAAAATAGGCAGTAGAACCTGATCGATGCCTTGCGTGGCTGCCAAAAAATTATATTCGACTTCTGTAATAGCCTGTGATCACCTGTTTCCAATGTATAGGCTATATATATATATATATATAATATATATATATAATATATATATATATATATGCCTAATTAACCCCTTAAATAAATAAACCTAATTCCGATTTTAAAAAAAAGACTTATTCTTTGTAGGCTAATTTACCACCATGTTCACTTGAAAGCCCCGGAATGGAACCTCCGAAAGTTTGTCATAGCCGTGCCCTGCAGCTAGGGTATACTATAATATATTATACAATCGATCTAATAGTTTGCTTTGTGCATTTCAGTCTCATACGGGATCAATACAGGTTTCGGAAAGTTTGCCAGAACAGTGATCGATAAGGAAAACCTCGAGTGAGTATAATAGTCAAGTTAGAGGATTTCAATTGCTCAACTTAAACTTTGAAGCTCTCTTTCTAAGTTAGAGTATTTCAATTGCTCAACTTAAACTTTGAAGCTCTCTTTCTAAGTCAGAGTATTTCAATTGCTCAACTTAAATTTTGAAGCTCTCTTTCTAAGTTAGAGTATTTCAATTGCTCAACTTAAACTTTGAAGCTCTCTTTCTGCACCTGATTTTATTCTACTAAATTTTTTGTCTCGCCTTATATCAATTGTATTTAAAACTCATCTTTTCAAGTCGCTTTGTTACCATAAATAATACATGCGCCTTTTCTGTCTTGGTTAGTGGCTTTCTGGTTTACAAGCGCCTTGGTGATTTTTCATGACCAGGAACCCACTCACTGATTGGTACTGAGTGGGTCCTCAACAACATTTTTCATACGGGACATCATCACACATAATGGATTACTATAGGCCGTCGCTTGTCATGATGTCATCCTTTAGAGGCGACAGACGTGAAACCTCATTTCCTTTCCAGCGTCTTTCTATTAATTTTGTGTCCAACATCATAGCTTGATCGCATTCAAAGTAACTCTTCTTACAAACCATAGAAGACGAGGCATGACACACAATTGATTTTTCATTGGATAAATTCGTAAAACTAATGTTAAATTGAATAATTCATTTGCAGGAAATTGCAGGAAAACTTGATTCGTTCTCACGCTGCAGGTAGGTCGTTATGAAACATTAACGGACCGCTATATGTTGAGAACAGCATCAGAATAGTTAAACGAGTTTTTCAGCATGAATGTATGTATGTATGTATGTATGTATGTATGTATGTATGTATGTATGTATGTATGTATGTATGTATGTATGTATGTATGTATGTATGTATGTATGTATGTATGTATGTATGTATGTATGTATGTATGTATGTATGTATGTATGTATGTATGTATGTATGTATGTATGTATGTATGTATGTATGTATGTATGTATGTATGTATGTATGTATGTATGTATGTATGTATGTATGTGGCACCCCGTCATAATAGCCCGGTCAAAACAGCCCCGTCAAAACAGCCCCGTCATAATCGCCCAACGACAAAACAGCCCCGTCAAAATCGCCCAACGACAAAACAGCCCCGTCAAAATAGCCCCGTTAGAACAGCCCGGGGCTATTTTGTCGGGGACCGACAAAGTCGCGGAATAACACGATTTTCGTGAAAAAATAGACGGACGAAATTAACGTCTTTTTAAGGAAGCCGAATAATTATTGATGAAAATAATGCTTGTAAAGTTTAAGATGACTTCCGTTGGTAAACGAACTTCGCGTTTTATCAAAATCCAGCTTCCATTTCTTAAGCGTTTTACTCTATTTAAGATCTATAAAACCTTCATCCAGCTTCGATTTCTCAAACGTTTGATCATCCATTCAGCTTCTATTCAAAAGTATAAATACATTCATCCCGCTTCCATTTCTTAAGCGTTTTATCATTCATCCTGCTTCTATTTAAGATCTTTAGGACCTTCAGCCAGCTTCGATTTCTCAAGCGTTTGATCACCCATCCAGCTTCTATTTCAAATACAAATACCTTCAACCCGCCTCCATTTCTTAAGCGTGTTATCATTCATCCAGCTTCTATTTAAGATCTATAAAACCTTCATCCAGCTCCGATTAATTATTAGATCCTTTTAAAAAAACTTGATCCAGACAAAACGATTCAGAAATGGTAGCTGGATGAAGGTTTTATAGATCTTAAATAGAAGGTTGATGAATGATAAAACACTTAAGAAATGAAAGCTGGATGAATGTTTTGATATAATTATCTGAAATAGTTGTCCGTGTCGTCTATGACTGGACTGTTTACACGGGCTGTTTTGACGGGGCTATTTTGACGGGGCTATTTTGTCGGGAACTGAATTTTTCCGAGCTGTTTTGTCCTTGGGCGATTATGACGGGGCTATTTTGTCGCTGGGCGATTATGACGGGGCTGTTTTGACGGGGCTGTTTTGACGGGGCTATTATGACGGGTCACCGTATGTATGTATGTATGTATGTATGTATGTATGTATGTATGTATGTATGTATGTATGTACGTATGTACGTATGTACGTACGTACGTACGTATGTATGTATGTATGTATGTATTTATGTATGTACGTACGTACGTACGTACGTACGCACGCACGCACGCACGCACGCACGTACGTACGTACGTATGTATGTATGTATGTGTGTGTGTATGACTGTATGCATGCATGCACTTTCTTCGACGCTGGACTTCCTCATTTGGTTCCCACACCCATCCACTAATCCACTACAAGCCAGTTCATTAATTAATTAATTAATTGATTAATTGATTAATTGATTAATTGATCAATTGATCAATTGATCAATTGATCAATTGATTGATTGATTGATTGATTGATTGATTGATTCGTTCGTTCGTTCGTTCATTCATTCATTCATTCATTCATTCGTTCGTTCGTTCATTCATTCATTCATAGGATTTAATATAGCACCCCTACAAAATAACCCTAACCACAAACCTAACCATAACCCTAGCCCCCCAGTTAAACTACGACGAAAAAGAACAGACTCAGATGCCTTTGAAGTCAATAGTACCAGCTTTGGTCTTCTGCTTTCGTTTTATTTCTCTTCTCCATTATAGCCCGAAGTACAGACTTCCCTCTCGAACAGTATATGAGTAACCTGTTATAAGTATGCCCAGTGGCGTAGCCAGGAAATTATGAAGGGGGGTTTATGGCCGGATGCTTGTTTTTTCTTTCTTTTATAAGTGGTCAAATAACCTTTAAGAAACGTTTTTATCCTAAGCCAATAGGGGGGGTTAACCCCCAAACCCCCTTGTCTATATACGCCACTGAGTATGCCTTTCAAATACTGAGTTTTCACATGACGTGGATGTGTGTTTTGCTGCTGCAGGCGTTGGTGATCCTCTGAGTCCGGCGCAGACTCGTCGTCTGCTTGCTCTGCGTATCAACGTTCTCGCCAAGGGATACAGCGGCATTCGACTGGCAACACTCAACCAGTACATCGACGCATTCAATGGTAAGGGAGCGCCTGCAGCCCTGATCCATCGCACCCTTGATAATAATGAGCTTTCTCCGTACTTACTTACTTAATGTCATTGAGCAGGCAACCAGACTATTCAAAATATTAATTTGACAGATAAAACTGTATGAATTAATATTTAAACATATTTTAAAATTATTATTTAATATTGTCATTCAACATTGGATCGATTTATATTTTCTTTCATCATGTCCGCGTTTGTTTGTGTCTTTGTAGCATCCTGTCTGCCTATGGTTCCGGAGAAGGGAACCGTGGGGGCCAGCGGGGACCTCGCTCCCCTCGCCCACCTCGCCATCGGTCTCATGGGAGAAGGAAGAATGTGGAGCCCTGAGTCAGGATGGGGACAAGCAAAGGAAGTGAGTTGGCCTAGGATGCAAAACGATTCATTCAGTGTAATTGCGCCTATTTAAATGTCTGTCTGTCTGTTTCTCTATCTGTCTGTCTGTCTGTCTGTCTGTCTGTCTGTCTGTCTGTCTGTCTGTTTCTCTGTATGTCTGTCTGCCCTCAAAGATCCTCCTTTTACAACTACAGCACCTACATGTATTCAATTGTTTATTTTGTGTAATTGTAAGTAAGTAAGTAAGTAAGTAAATATGCATATTCTTTATTGCTCCACTGAAGATAGATGGCAACGGTGGGAGTTTGTCTGCCTTAGAGCACAACATAATAATTATTTACAAAATAATTATTTATTTGCAATCAACACTTCAGTCTCTCTAGTAGCCAGCAGAGGCGCTTGCAAGACCAGCCGATCATTATTAAGTTTAAGTTCATTAACATCACAATTATTGCCAATCAGCAAGAAACGACCGTTTGGATAGCAATGGAAGTCGCCAATGGCGGGAATTTCCCGTCTATTGGCTACTAGGTGGGAAAGTGGAACCTGTAAATATGAATTTATTGCTATTGCTATTGTGTTTGATTGCTATTGCTATTGTGTTGTGTAGATCCTGGAGTCGAATGGATTGAAGCCTCTGAAGTTAGGTCCAAAAGAGGTAAGTCGAAATAAAGTGGTTGTTGATAAACAAACTACACCAATCATTCGATATGCTATGGAAAATTGTGAAACAAAAATGCAATCTATATACTATAATAGCTCTTTCTATCTTAAACAAGAAGTCATTAAAGCTAGAATTGTGATATGTCTGAACCAGGATAAAGAACTCTTAATTGCCATAAATGTAGCGACTATCTTAGACTTTCCCATCCCCGTTTAGTCTAATATTCCACTTTGACGTTTCTCATTATCGTGGATTGACATAATACCGTTTCCTGAGAAAAATGTGCCTCTCGACGTAGTGAAATAAACTATGTAAAACAAACAATTAATCGAACAAGCCGAAATTAATCGAATAAAATTTCAAACGATTAATCGATTATTTAATCGTTATGAAAATCCCGCAGTGCTAGTTTCTATGATTAAACCGATTTAAAGACAATATTTAATTGATAAAATATCTTTTTGTGATCGTAGGGCCTCGCTCTGATTAACGGAACTCAACTGATAACTGCTTTGGGTGTTGAAGGTAATTTAACAACTTATAATTACCCTAATTTAATCAACTTAATTTACCTTAATTAATTAAATTAGTCTTGCTTCTGAGTGCTAACTACAAACGACTTATAGACGAGACACGAATATTTAGGCTATTATATATAAATATATATATATATATATATATATATATATATATATATATATATAAGACTTACGTATACAGGCCTAATGTAAATTATTCTTAATTTCTCAGACAAATCCGCAAGAGGAATTAGGTTTTGTCCGTTCCAACGCAATTCCGAATCCGATGGAGGAGGTTCGGTACAAACAACAACACGTAGGCCTATCATCACACCAGACAATGGCATTTATTATAATTGTTCTTTTCCCCCTTTATGGAGTAGCCTACAGTCTGCAATCAGCAAAATCGAATTCTGCATAAATTTCGGCGATTCAGTGATGTCTGAAATTAATTCTATCTACAGGTCTGCATGTAGCCTATAATAACTGAGGAATTCATTCTATGTGTCGCTTCACGATAACTATTCAGAGGCGCTCCTGACTGAGACAATTCAAAAGAGGAAGGTCTTGAGTTTACTGTAGTTTATAAAAATAGAGAATTTCCGTGGAAGGGAATGCAGTCCAAAAGGGAAGCTATTCAAAACAGTGGGATCCACAATCGAAAATTCCCATTCTGTCTGATGTTTTGTGCATGCGAAACCACAAATGTACGCAATTCCATATAAAAATCGACCAGGTCCCAGGGCCTTATCCAGGTTAATAGATATTTTAGGCACTTGCAGAATTTGTTTAAATCTAACTGAAACCGGTTTCTATTGATTGCTTCTGGTGTGATTGAAAAGGTTTGCAGAGAGCAGATGCCATATGTCGTCAGGCTGACGTCATCGCTGCCATGACGATCGACGTTCTCAAGGGATCCGTGAAGGCATTCGATTCAGGTAAACATAGCAACTCATGTATATATATATAATATATAAGCTTATACACCAGGTACACACATGTATACAGCCTACGTATATAATATATATATACACGTAGGCATTCGATTCAGGTAAACATAGCAACTCATGGTCCTAGAAAAAACTGCTCTAACGTTTTGCAGTACAACGTAGCCTACAGGATGTCAGTTAAATTCTGACGCATGCAGTAGTGAAATAATTATTTAAAACAAATGATAGCCTAAAAAACTGATTCTGAAAAATAATATTAGAGGTGAATTCGTTATTTTTGCTGAATTCTAATCTTTAGGAAACAATGAAATTATTTAAATAGGTCTTTTGCATTGGCATGCAGGCACAGCCTAGCGTCTGAGATTACCCGCGTACACGGTAGCTAATAATTTTATTATTGTAACGTCGTCTAATTCTACCTTGTTAGTCTTTTCCTTTGCCTTTGTATCTCCATCTACTGCTTTGTTCTCAAGATAAGCATTGTTTGACTGTAGACATCCACATGACTCGGCCTCACAATGGACAGATCAAAGTGGCCGGTCGCATTCGCTCACTCCTTCATTCCGACGCCTTTCCATCGCAGATCTCAGGTAGGCCTATTATGCAGGATCTAGTTAACGACGACTAACAACTGTTATTATTGTTATTGCTATTAGCCTACTACTATGAGGCCTATGCTATTATTACTATTTTTATAATTTTTAATGCCAGCAAGAACTAGAACAATGAGAATCGGAATCGACGTTAGTGATTTTTAAGTCGCCACATGTGAGATGTGCGGTTGATAATTGATATCAGAAACGTGGAATGCAGAAGATTTACTTGTATTAGGTCCTACTATAATCATGATAGTAGGCCTACTATCAGACTCAACCGAAAGACTCACATCCGAAGATGACAGATGCTTGACGGAATGTAAGGAAATAGTTGTAGGGGTTGAAGGTATACGCAGAAATGTTAAGTAATCTAAGTGAGGGTATTGTAGGCAAGATAAGTCTCAATCCTATACTATAGTTTGGATTGACGGGAAGCCAAAAGCACAGCTGCCCGAGCACAATTAAGAAATTCGAACAAGCAGATTTAGACCCACACAATGCAGACATATATTAGGCCTATAGACAGATACGTACAAAGACACATTAAGACAGATTAGGTGTTCTGTTAAATTAAACATTATTTCTAGTATATTTTAAATCTATTTCACGGCATTGTTGTAAAGCCATATTGTTGTATTGTTTGCAATTGCAGAGAGCCACATCAACTGCGATCGAGTTCAGGACCCATACAGCATGCGGTGCTGTCCACAGGTAACTCCATTTAAGGACACCTTCGCCTGACAAGGAATTATATAAATTCATGTATATTTAGACTATATACGTTATAAACACTATCGATGTTTATAAATTTGCATAATAATATATCATTCATTCATCTATTACGAATGTATGACCAAGTGCATAAGTTATGGCACTGTTATGCTGCATGCAGGTTCTGTATTTAAGGCATGGACTATATTCATTTCCCTACGGTTACAGTAGGCCTACTGTACAACCAGTGTATTCATTTAGCAAGGGAGAGCAAATGGAGCAGAAATCCTGAGCTAAATTTCTATCCTAGTTAAGCCGCGTTGACATGCGTTGATCCGCATGATTGTGTTTCTTAGGTGCATGGAATTGTCAACGACACCGTCGACTTCGTTCGTGGTATTTTGACTACAGAGATGAACAGTGCCACAGACAACCCGGTAAGACTTAAATGGCCTTTCTTCTACTTAATAGCCTTAATAGAATGTGTTACGGTTCGGCTTCCTGCTAGGCTACATGGCATATTTATTATCACGGTTAGCCTATTAGTAAGGACTACAACTTCACTCTCAGCGACAAAATCCAACAGCATATAGGCTCATAGTCTGTATGTGCACTTGCTATAGCGCCCCTTCAAGCCAACTGCACAGAGGCGCTTCCGACTGCAGAGCGGACACTGCATCGGGATTCACGCCGAAGCGCTGAGCAATTGCGAGTGAAGGACTTGTCCAAGGTTCATACGCGGCGACTTGAGGTGGATTCGAACCTGCAACCCTTTGGCTGCAAGGCGACGAACATAACCACACCACCGCGCCCCAAGTTATAGTAGGCCCTATTATTGATTGACTTAGTATTATTGATTGACTGATTGCCCATTCCTATGTCATTTAGTTTGTGTCACTTATCAGTCAAACTATCCTGGAAATTTATATATAGGCCTATTTGATTATTATGTATGTAGTGGCCTAGGCCTACATAATTTTATATATTTTGTGTAATGTCGAACATAATGAGAGTTGGCTTCTTCAACTATTTTCCTTAAAACAATTTTTGTTGCAGATGGTGTTCGCCGATCGGGGTGAAATTATTTCTGGTGGAAACTTTCACGGAGAATATCCAGCTAAGGTTAGCATGAATAGACGTCTATCGGCATGCGTATTTATTGTATATTTGTATGAGTAGGGCCTATAAGCTTATCTATATTGCACGCCCACACGCGCACGCTCACCCACCCACAAGCACACCCACACATGCGCGCGCACACAAACGCACACGCGGGCACATACACACGCACACACGCATACACACAAGGACACACACGTAAGCTATACGAACCATTTTTCAGGGTATAGTAGGCCTAAGGCTGAGGGCAACATCCTGCTTATTTGCTTTTTGTTATCACTAAAATATTACATATTACAAGCTTGTGTACATAAATGATTAGGACTGGAACTCATTAATGATCATCGAATATTTTCCCAGAATTAAATCTCGATTAATTGATCAAATTCAATTGATTAAGCCGAATTAATTGATTAAATGTTTAACGATTAATTGCTTAATTAAAATATCACATTCGCTTAATTAAAACATTACACTACAGTAAACAGTCATAAATGTTGTGAGACTTGGATGCGGTCAGCTTATCACAAAAGCACCTTCTAAGGAGTCTGTGTAAGGTGAAGTAATAGCTATTGTTAAAGCACCTTCTAAGGAGTCTGTGTAAGGTGAAGTAGGCCTAATAGCTATTACTTCACCTTTCACAGACTCCTTAGAAGATGCTTTTGCGATAAGCTGACCGCATCCAAGTCTCACAACATTTATGACTGTTTACTGTAGTGTAATGTTTTAATTAAGCGAATGTGATATTTTAATTAGGCAATTAATCGTTAATTATTAAATTTTAGTAGTTATTCTGTTAAGGTAGGCCTACTGTGTTATTCAGTAAACGTCTGTATCGACTGTATTGTTACTGTTTCTATTGTTGCATGAAATGAAAATAGGTGTTGGATTACCTGGCGATTGCAGTTCATGAAATTGGAAGCATTAGTGAAAGACGTCTTGAGAGACTCATTAATCCATGTGAGTTCATCTGATTCCAATTACTATTATTACTATAGCATTATCACTTTAGTGTAATAAGCTTAGTTACTGAAGAAATAAGATAGAAGGAAAGTGCTGTCCATTGAGCTTAGGCAGACATGGCCATGAAGTGTTAACGACTTCATTTTCTTAGCCTTGGCATATGAGGGCGGGTAGCCAGTCCTCTCCCTCGCCCAGTGTTTAATCTAGACGTCTCTGGGGGGGGGGGAAAGTTCCCCCTCAGGATTGACATTTCCCCCCCCCCAGAAAAATTTGACAAAATGATATTAGTTTTTTTTACTGTTTTCATCATTGTTTTACATGAAGTGCTATAATATATCGTGATATTATTTACTATTATATGATTATAACGACATTATTTACTAATCTAATATATGATACAGTTGATACTATCATGTTGCAATGAGTAGGCTATAACTTACTGTATATATTAGTATTAACACTATTTTTGCCTAACTAAAAACAGAGATGACATCCCTCCAGAAAAATTTGGCAAAATGAGAATAGTTTTTAGCTGTTGCTTACATCATCGCATTACATCAACTGTTACAATATAATATATCGTAATATTATTCACTATTTGATGGTTATAGTAATTATTTACTATTACGGTACACAATCCTGCTAAAATGAGTGTTAAGATGACACCTTAAAATGTTAAAATGTTGCCATTGCAATGTGGAAATTCAAAAAGTTTCTGATGACGCTCTGAACAAGTACAGGTATTTTGTTAAGATGACACCTTAAAATGCTGCCATTGCAATGTGGAAATTCAAAAAGTTTCCGATGAGGCTCTGAACAAGTACAGGTATTTTGTTAAGATGACACCTTAAAATGCTACCATTGCAATGTGGAAATTCAAAAAATTTCTTAATAGGCTCTGAAAGGGTACAGGTATTTTGTTAAGATGACACCTTAAAATGCTACTATTGCAATGTGAAAATTCAAAAAGGTTTCTCATGAGGCTCTGAAAAAGTACAGGCATTTTGTTAAGATGACACCTTAAAATGCCACCATTGCAATGTGGAAATTCAAAAATTTTCTTAATAGGCTCTGAAAAAGTACAGGTATTTTGTTAAGATGACACCTTAAAATGCTACTATTGCAATGTGAAAATTCAAAAAGTTTCTGATGAGGCTCTGAAAAAGTACAGGCATTTTGTTAAGATGACACCTTAAAATGCCACCATTGCAATGTGGAAATTCAAAAAAATTTTTAATAGGCTCTGAAAAAGTACAGGTATTTTGTTAAGATGACACCTTAAAATGCTACCATTGCAATGTAAAAATTCAAAAAGTTTCTCGTGGGGAGGGGCACATCCCCTCCCCATACCCCTCCTCTTATGGGTCTCGGCGCTACGCGCCTCACGAGCGTCCTTCGGACGCTCGATTGTCTCCCCCCAGAAACCTCAATTCCCCCCCCAGCGGAGGGGGACTAGATTAAACACTGTCCCTCGCCGTCTCATCTTTCGGCCACCGACAGTGTGCAGTCAGTGTATTCATTATATAGCTGAGTTGACTGTCATGAGTCGCAGGTGGAGCAAAAGATCTCGAACTAAAATTTAATTGTTGCCTAGGCGGGGATTTTAAATAAGTCACCTGAGTTTTGTTCTATATTAGGCTACTAATCTTTATCCTTATCTCCTGAGTTTAGTAATATTATTATTTATTATTATTTTTTGCACTGGGGTACTTCATTCCTTCATTTCCCCAGGGACTTATGGACTATTATTAATTGAAGAATGAACGTCTGGTGGGTCAGGCCTCGTCTTCAGGGTGTGAGGCAAAAGTGCTTTTGAAAGCGACCAGGTTGTAGCGTTGAATACAAAATGGACAGACATTGAAAAAGAAAGAAAGCTTCACGTCTGTCACCACTGATTATTATTATCACATCACAGCCTGTATTTTGAATATCAATAATTATTGTTGCAGCATACAGCGATCTTCCTGCATTCCTGACGAACCACGGTGGATTGAATTCTGGGTTCATGATGGCCCACTGCACAGCAGCCGCTCTAGGTATGGAGGCTTTCTGCTCTATGCTCTAGTTGTATAATGCTACAGCTTAACTCTATGCTGATGATGATGACGATGAAGACGACGATGATAGTGATGGGGCTATTGCAACATTAAGCTTTATTGAAGACGATGCTAATATAGGGTGTCCAATAAGTTCGTGAACGATTTTGCTTGCAGATAGCAGCAAAGTTTTGCAACAAACATTAATAATGCTTATGCCATTTGAAAGAGCTTTATGTCTTGAAACCAAAAAGTGTAAAAAGTGTTAGTTTTTTGCAACGGGGAAATGACGTCATCAATTTATGCGGAAGAGCTATTTTTAGCGAATTTTATGCAGTTCGCGAACGTTTTTCGTAAACAAACTTGGGGAAAATGGGGAAAATAGCAGACGTTCAGTTACGCTCGAAAGCTGCTATTCTTGATGAAGAAGGATATTCATATTCCGTTATAGGCGATAAATTTGGACGATCGAAAGGTTGGGTAGCAAAATGGGTTGAAAGAAGCAAGGAAGGCGAGTTAGGCGATCATGCACGATGCGGTTGACCAGAGATTTTGACACAGGCTGCTATTAAAATAATCAAACAGGCGAAATACAGACGAGGATTTGGATTGAGACAGATAGAAAAGTCTCTCAAGGCACGTGGACTGAAAGGCAGCAAAGAAACAATCAGAAATTACATGAAAGTGGAGTTGAAGTGGAGAAGTTGGAAACGCAGAAAGGCGCCATTGCTAACAGACGCTCAGACGAAAAAACGGTTGTTATTCGCGAGCACGTACATCTGCTGTTTCGCGAGCATGGCTGAACGAAAATATTCCTAACTCCATTGAAAACTGGCCTCCAAACACTCCTGATCTCTCACCGATTGAAATTCTTTGGAGTATACTCTCTAGCAGTGTCTATACAATGATCCTGAATCAAAAACTCCTGCTCAGCTAAAACGTCGTTTGCGAAAAGCATGGAATTCGATATCGGTTGAAACTTTGTAGGCCTATATCCTCATCGAATCTTTGCCCAGACGAATGAAAGCTGTTATAGCCAGCAAAGGCAACTCTATTGCCTATTAAATGGTACAAAAATTATTGATTTTTGTTGTGTATTTATTGTTTAACAAACTAGCAAAATCGTTCACGAACTTATTGGACACCCTCTTCTGTTATCGATAATGATGATGATGATGATGACGACGACGACGATGATGATGATGATGACGATGATGATGATGATGATGATGATGATGACGACGACGACGACGACGACGACGATGATGATGACGACGATGATGATGATGATGACGATGATGACAACGACGATGACGATGACGATGGTAATGATTATGATGATGATGACAACGACGATGACGATGGTGATGATTATGACGATGGTGATGATTATGACGATGGTGATGATGACGATGGCAATGACAATGATGATGACAATGATAATGATGATTGTGATGATGTAGTGTCGGAGAACAAGGTCCTGTGCCATCCTTCATCGGTTGACACGATTCCAACGAGCGCTGGAACAGAGGATCACGTCAGCATGGGTGGATTCTCCGCAAGAAAACTGTTACGCGTCGTCGAAAACGTCGAACAAGGTTTTTTCTACTTCATTCATTCATTATAAATAATAATTATTGACAATTAATTAAAAGGAATAGTATTACATGCAAGATTAATTGCTTCTTTAACTGCGTGAATTGAATGCTATTAATTGGTCCATGGAAGGTATAGGCCTAGGCCTACGTACGTAATAGGCCTACTTGTAACTCGCAGACCCCCGAGAGGGGACATATGGTCCCGTGACTGCTCTCTCTAGGGCCCTGCCTCAGACGAAGTAGTAAGGGACCCCTAAACTAGCCTGCTGATTTACGAGAAAGTTTTTGGGGAAAAACTTAAAATTATTGAAGTGCGGATACGACGTAGGCCTATACAATATAATATTTATATACGCAATATTATGATTTTAATTCAGTTGTTAGTTTGAAGTTTTAAACCGATTATGCGTCAGTAGGGCATAATAATTATGACATTTAAAAAGGATAAACCATAAACTTTGTAGGCCTATGAGTGGCCTATGAGTATATATATAGCCTAGACTATAACTACATAGCAGGCCCCTAAATGTCGCCGGACACCTCTGGGCGTTTGCCCGTCTCTGGCCCGCCCTCTCGACGAACCTCCCTAAGTATAGGCCTATAGGCCTATCGCCAGTGGCGTAGCAATAGGGCGTGCAGCCCAGTGCCGGCGCTAGGGTACCGGAGGCCCCCCCCCCAAAAAAAAACTTGGGGGCCTTCATACCTTGAGCTGTCATTTCAGCAAAAAATTTCATAATAAAAATAAGCGCTGAAAGACATAGTCTAAGACTTCAATAAATGTCCCCTCCCAATTGTTAACTTTTTGGAATTTCCATGCTGTAATGGTAGAATTTTAAGCTGCCATCTTTACAAAATTGCTCATTTTCAATGCTGTTAGTCGTGGTTTAGGACTTCAGAGGGTCTCATATCCATTTTTAAAATTTGTCCGATTTGCCAGTTTACTGTAATGGTAGCATTGATAGGCTGTCATTTTAACAAAATTGATCATTATTGATGGACAGTGGATGATACTTATGATATGAAATATTTCCTGAAATATTGAGGATACAAGGACTCCGTCCCAACTACAAATTGTGGGGCTATGCCCCTGTCCACACCCCAAAGTCTCTCTTTGGGTGAAGGACAATTGCTCTATTGGTTTGCGAAATATTATTTTGTATGCTTTGAGTTAAAACATAATTTATTCTGTGCGTGGTTTCCGCAATGAATAGTCATGAAAGGTATTCAGCTACATTTGAGGCCCCTTGCAAACTTGAGATCAGACACCTATAGTCTACAAAGGACAACTGGGACTCTACACAGGCTTTAATGTTTGGTTCTCACGCAGGTTTTATTTTGAGGTCTCATCCCATTAGCAATTAATAATAATTTACAATTTACAAACATTGTGTTTGAGAAAGTGGACAAAACTGCCTGAGTTAGTTTAAATGGCTTTACTTACGCCAAAAATCAGTAGGATAGCCAGGCCCGGATTAAGCCCTCGGGGGGCCCGCCGCCATATTCTCAGGGGGGCCCTTAATTCACCATTACTTTCCGTCACCATACTCTTCCTATACAGGCTACAGCCCCACGTATTTGTTTTCTTTTTTCCATTTGTTGCGCGATGCTTTTATCAACAAGAGCTTTCTCGTTACGCCGTGTATTCACTTTAATAATGCAATCCCTGTGGTTTGTGCTCTGCTCGTGCATTTTGGTTTTCTTATTTGAAACTTGCCAGTTGCTGAAGCCATCAACCTGGGAGAATTTATCCTTGTTGCTGTTCATGAGTGTGCAATAAAAACAGTACACAGATCCTTTAGACGGGCTATACAGCATCCATTTTCTTAGCTCAGTTTCGCCATTCACAGCTTTACCATAAAAGAGCTGGTTATTGAACTTACGAATACGACCTTTAGGTGCACTGGAAGTTGGGCTGTAGCGTCTTGCAGATGCTGGATAGTCATTCGCAGCATTATCGTTTGGCTGGGGTTCTTGCTGTAGCTAATATGCCACGGTCGCTGAGGAGACTGGGAACCAGTCAGATGGATCTTTGGAAACGCAACATAGGCCTACCTCGTTTTCTTGGACACAACTCTCGTCTGTACCACCACAGGTCTCGTCAGGTTCAGGTCGCCCTGTTAAAACAAATACAACTTACAAGTACCATACTGTAGCTCTATGTTATAAACAATTAATGTCATTTCACATGAAATTTTTAAATTTCAACATAGAGCTTACTTGCGAAAACCATAATTTCTATTGTCCAATGAATACAGACTCTGCTGGATTTATGACGCCTAGGGTAGAAAGGAGGAAACCGTCATTCTGTTAGGCTTAGCCTACCAATGAGCTCCCTTCAAGGCTCTAATGACAGAACTAATGTTTGCTGTGCATCAAGCAGAGCACCTACATTTACTCTTCTAAGTCTCGATTAGGCCTACATCTGACCAATGAAACTGTTTCATAAATCTCTCAAGTTCTTTTTCTTTGCAGCGCTCGGATCCTGAATTAGCTTTCTTGACAGGGCTCTATAGGCCTATTTTTATAGGCCTTATTCTATAAAGCGAATGAATGAATGAAGCAAAGTTCTTTGATATAAGTACATAGGCCTATTATCCCCTATATATATATACATATATATATTTTATATGCGACTTAAATCATTTCACAGTTATAACATGAGCAAGGTTCTTGATTAAATAGCCAACACAAATGAACCCTTACCGTATGGTATGTCTTCGACATAATGATTCTCTGCAGCTGACGATGCAGAATTTTGTGTTGTCATCTCTACGACACGAGACTCGCAAATTTCAGGCTCTTCAGATGTAACGTCAGTGCATGGCACATACATGTAACTATCGTCACCATTTCCAATCTGCCCCTGCTCCGACTCATTTGACGTGGCTGTCACTGCAGTGGAGTTCATGAAAAATCTATCCAGTTTTGGAATAGACGAAACGCTATTTCTTTCCCTGTCAGCGCGTTCTTTCGCTACTCGCCTTTTTTGAGCACCAGAACATTGAAATATTTTATTCTTCGGCATCGTTCACTGGTAAATGAGGAGATGAACGGCTGCGCTGCAAGCCTGCAATTGGCTGCAAACGTCACCAAACTTTCTCTAATGCCTTCTTAAGACCTTTAGCTTCCAAACGTACCTAGTCCCAATGTTTGCTGACGACCCGGCGATTTTCTTTATAAATTTTTATAATTCTGCATAGAAAACGCCTGCAGTCTGCAGACACGCTGAAATCGCCATTTTTAGATCACATATCGACTAAAGAGAACGCACGAGAGTGCGCAATGCTGAATAATTTGTCAATTTTGTTATAGATTGCATATCTGTTTGCCTGTCTGTCACTCGAGCCTATTTCTTTAAAAGTAGGCCATTATGGAATACGGACAAAATCATTAATCATAGCTGGCATAGGCCCTAGATACAGGGGCCGACATAAATCAAGTCACTGTTCGCCTTAAGAAAAAACAATCAGCAATTGACGAAAATTTACACAATGCCCTTGAAGGAAAGCTGAATAAATTGGAAAATGCACATAAAATTATTTTTTTTGCTCAGACGCGGGGGGCCCCCTGACGACGGGGGGCCCGCCGCCATGGCATACATGGCATACTGGTTAATCCGGCCCTGAGGATAGCCTACTTGCATTAAGTCTGGTATGGCAGTGCCATTATTTTGGTTAGTTGAGGCATGCAACAGACCAGATCTGGAGCCTCAAGTAAATGTGCCAGTTTAATAAAATATACAGTCACAAATAGGCATAATGACCAGCTAAATTTGGAGGCCCCTTTCAAACTCGGAGGCCCCTCAAACTCGGAGCCCCCCCCGGCCGGGGGGCGTGGGGGGTGCTAGCGCCGGCACTGGTGCAGCCTGCGCAGTGCACGAAGGCCCCTGGCAGTAAGGGGCTCCCGGCGGTCAGAGTCAATTTTTTTACTTTCTGAATATTCAGAACGTAATCAAGTCTAGTCTACAAGTTTGGCGCACACGATCAAAAGTGTCATTGGTTTAAGCTTTAATTCAATTTTTCTCTGGTAGACTGAAGAAATTTAAAATATTTTTAAAATATAGGCCTAAATGAGAGAAAATAATAAAAAAAATTGTGATAAGCTAATTATATATTTAATTTAGAGTGCGAAATATGCGGTGTCTATATCAAAAGAGGCGTTTTTGCGCAACCTTTTTGTTTGAAATCGAGGGGCTTCAAGCACAAAAGGGCCCGCCACCGAAACCCTGCACAGGGGCCCCCAAACACCTTGCTACGCCCCTGCCTATCGCCCGGAATTTCTCTCAACGACCCTTCTTACGATATGAACAGAAACACCTTTGCATTAGTCGACGCTTTGTGGTCACTATACAAAGAAATGTTAGCATTAATTTTGCGTTGTGATGTTCTGGTTGTATCTGTCAGTGATTGCCATTGAGATGTTGGCCGCCTGTCAGGCTATTGAGTTCGTTCGTCCATTGACGACAACGAAACCACTGGAAGCTGTCTACAGCCTCGTGCGCTCAGTCGTTCAGTAAGTACGACAGACTATTAGGCACATGCATAAGACTTAAAATTATAGCTTTACATATATATGAAATTATATATATTTAACAATATATTAATAAATGTATGCATAGATATTTATAATTATTAAATAAACAGTACAGACCTTCATTTAATACGCAATTGGCTGATGCCACAAGGAAGGCGGTAAAGACAACATCGATCGGCTAGGCCTACAAATTCACTTACACGCATGTCTGTCTGTCTGTATGTTTTTCTGTCTATATGTCTGTTTCGTTGTTTCTGCTGTTGCAGAGCTTGGAACGAGGACAGAATGATGTCACCAGATCTGAACATGGCGGCTCAACTGATCTACGAAGGAAAGGTAAACACCAGGACATGGTTCAAATCCATGTCCGTCCGTCTCACCCAAAATTAACAGTCTTTAATCTACTCCAGCTGCTCTGGGGGATCCAGGTTAGGGAGGGCGGGGGACAAACGACCGCTCGGCGGACGGTAAACGCATAGGCGCTGACAGAGAAGAGCTTTTTCTGTTTTTATGCTTCTTTTTTCTGATGACCGTTTTTTAGTGTCTCAGAACTTTCTTTATTCATAATTAGAATACAACATCTCTGATCATTCCTGGAATGGAAGATAATGTAATATTTAATATAATTATATTAATAAATACACCTATCTAAATTTTATTGGTGGCAAATGCGATTTCTAAGGGAACTTTTCCACCTCCCCATCCACCCATTCAGCCATCCACCCATCCATTTCCAGATCAGTGTTTATTCTTACAGATCTCTCAACGTCTCACTGTTTTCAACAATGTTCATCGACTCTGACTAAAGCTGACCAATTATTATTTGATCATTTGCTCCTCTGTTCGTTCATCCATCCACGCACTCACCCTCCCACGCATTTCCCACCCACTCACCCACCCACCCTCCCACCAATCCATCCATCCAGAGTCCTTAGTCTTTGTTCATCTTTTGTGAAATTCTTATTAACACGTGTATGATGTTATGGTTCGTTCTGTTTTCTAGGCAATTGTGTGTTTCATTTTAAATTATAGAAGTGTCTTTTAAAACTTATTCTCGTCTCCTGTAACAGGTCTGGGATGCAGTGAGCATTTACATTGAGCCGGAAAGCGTGCGATAAAAGAAATCAGCGACAACATGCTGGACAACCAAAGGACAACAACAACAACACCAGCAGAGCAACTGCGAATATTAACCGCAAAACAATTGACTATTTCTTCGATTTAAACTTAAAGGAGAAAATCAATTCGAGACGAATGACTACCACACTTGTGGTTACATAACGGACAGCATAGTAACAAACAGTAAATGTACAGTTGTATTATTTATATGGATAGGCGCTTATTACAAACTGGGTAAAATATTATGAGCAGATAAGAACGAGTCAACGTATGACAACCTGCAGGTAAAAGTGTATTTCAACGTATAATTATTATTAGTAGGCCCTATAGTAGGCCTAAATGTTGCCTAATTGTATTTAATTAAAATGACATGATTTAGCATGAAAATAGGCCTACCTAACTCAATGACTCAATCTATTTGTTGAACTTTTAAAATTTGAAACTGCTGTGAATGATAAAGAAGGATTTTTAATGCTTCGTAACATCAACGACATGATAATATCTGCTTTTAAGAAGGCATTCGGCTTAAGTGACCTCACGCATATTTCGACCAGGGTGAGAATTGCCGGGGGATTTCACCCCCAGTCTTTCTTAGAGCCCCATAGTTTTCACACCCAAGTCCAACCCTTTCCACAATTCTTACACTGATTTTTTACCCCATAACTATTCAATCATAGGCTAGTAGTGCAGGGGCACTATAATTATGGCGGATGCGGTAGCGAGAGATTTTAATTAGGGGACCAATCACTATCATAACCAAAAAATGTCTGTGTTGCCAACTTACCACACTCGAACTATATCGCCCTGTGTCCAGGTTACTTGTGTGACTATATGCACTGGATGCAAAAAACGAATAGCGCTGCCACTGGGAAACTCCAACTCCACGAGCATTCAGTTGCAGGGTTGAAGGTCGTGCGGACAGTGATTATTCTGTCCTCTCTGCAGTCAAGCGTACCGCTGGTTCTTTTGACCTCTGTTGAATGCACAGATTGGTGGATAGGTGGACAGATTGGTGGATAGGTGCCTACGCTGGCACTACTGTGTTGGCATTGGCTTTGAGACAGACGGACCTTCGCATAACGTCACTTATCCGACTGGTGGATTTCATGGCTTTCAGAAACGAAAATTAGGCCTACGGCTTGAGGCTGTAATAAAGAGTAAAGGAAACATCATTAAACACTAAATGATAGGCCTAATTTGTATTAATTAATTAGATCTAGGCCTATGTGTGGATTAACAATGATGGTCGTACAATACTGTTTGCGGATTAACTGGACGCTTACTTGGCACGAATTTGATGACGTCACGGATATTGGCGCTAAAACCAAGATGTAGTGGAAAAAACCCAGCTGTGGCATCACTGAATTCAAGTGAAACCGTATACATGCACGTATGTGCGAAAAACCACAAATCGTCGATGAAGACTAGTCGCAATCCGATATAGGTCAGGGTAAAAGCGTTTGAGAAGACTCCACCAACAGTTATGCATTTCGTATCAGAGGCGGGTACAGAATTTTCAGAAGAGCAACCAAAATTTTGTACCTTGGGTCGGGAAAAATATAGTTGATCTTCAGGCCGAAAAATCTGATGGCCTTTTTTAGTCATCCGGTCGAAGTTGACCTTTTGGGAGGCAGCTATGAAAAACATAGGCCTGCATTCATTCAAACCTTCTTCAAACCAAATGGGGGGCCACGTTACATGGACATTTCTAAATGGGGGGCATGGCCGGATTTGCCCCCAATTCCCCCGGATCCGCCCCTACATGTTGCATTTGCCTTGTTTAAAACAAAAGAAGCTGTCTCCTTGTGCATTTCTGCCTGTCACCCTATCTACGCTCATAATTATAGTCCTCAGTCTAACGGTATGACTGAGTCGGCCGACCTTCTTTGTGTCGCCTTCATTCTTCAGCATTGGCGTTGTCGTTCTTTGGTATAGCCTACTTGAGTGTTCCTTTTATGATTTATCAATAACCCTGCGCGGCAGCATGCATGGCGTGTACGTCTGTACTGCGTATTTTCCCCGAACATAGGCTAATATTATGGTCTACACAATGAACAACAAGGAAGTAGCATTCCAGAACAGCTGAGAACGACCACGTCATCCTTACATGTATAATCACAACCATAACCACAACATTACATAGTGATAATTTATGAGTGTCTAATATAAAAATATATGCCAGTCGCCGACAAATCAAGCAGCGACCATAATATTATTCTGCACTCCTTACAGCGGTTCCCAACCCGTGGCCCGCCGCGGGCCATAAGTGGCCCGCCAAGTCTAAAAAATGGCCCTCTGTCAAAAAATTAACCAAAATATCCCTATTTGATAAAAATGACAATTTTAATCGGATAGAACACTTAGGCCTAATTATTAACTTTTCTATTACAAATTATTTTAGTTCGACGTCTATAAATAACACCAAACATTCTATGTCGAATAAATGATAACAATTTTATAAATAGGCCCTATATAGCCTACTTTTAGTTAATTAAATTTTAGCCTTGTGGCCCCCTAATGTCCTTCAACTAAGAAAAAGTGGCCCTTGTGTCCTCCAACTTAGAAAAAGTGGCCATAACGTCAAAAAAGGGTTGGGAACCACTGACTTATGACAATGCTCTTCGGACTACAGTGCGGACACTGGATCGGAGTTTCATGCCGAAGCGCACGAGCAATTATTATTGCACAAGGTCCCTATACACATGCAGCGGCACGAGGTTGATTCGAATATGGAATCCTCCGGCTCCAAGGCACCGAACCCAGTCAACCCACTACTACACCACTGCGTCTCACAATATGGATCGTCGCTTGTATTTTTGTAAGGGCTTTTATTTAGCCATGAATCTGCACTTTCTAAAGTCTCTTGTTCAGGGCCGTAGCAACAATGAACGTGGCCCCATCCGAGCATAATGTCCTGGCCGGCGGGCCCCTTACAATTAATGCAGATATCGGGATGCAGCATTTTTTGGGCCCGAAATTTCTGACGACCTTTTTTTAGTCATCCAGCCATGCAAAATCTCGAGAAACTTTTATCAATTTGACGTCCGAAAAAGGGGCCGTCCATAAAGTATGTCACGCTATTTTTGACCATTTTTGACCCCCTCCCCCTGTCACAAACTGTCACAAATCTCTGACCCCCCCCCCTTAAAGTACGTCACACTTTCGAATTTGTAAAAAAAATTAACACCGCAAGGCTATACATATAGGGCCTAAAACAAGGCTTCGCAACAGCATTACTAGCGCTCTTAGCGAGAGGAATCGTGAACAACACATTCAGGAATACGCATTTCATGCTATTTTGACATAAAACTAATTCAAATGTTTCACAAAATTGTTGAAAATTATTTTTAGGCTATTAAATTCTTTAAAAAATATAGAAAAGAATTAGAAATAAAATGCTAAAAAATAAATGTGTGAGGCACACATGGCTTGACCCCTCCCCCTGTCACAAACTGTCACACTTTCTTACACCCCTCCCCCCTGGAGCGCGACATACTTTATGGACGGTCCCAAAGTTTATGACCATTTTTGGTCATTTCGTTCATTTTTGGCACTTTTGGGGCCCCTTCCTTGCGGGGGCCCCCTTCGGTCGGAGGGCACGGAGGGCGGTCGCTACGCCTCTGCTCTTGTTGTTATGTAGGCATAATCTTCAATGTTTCAACCTTGAGCCCTTTTGCCCTTGTCATTCAGTCCCATGCAACGTCGATAACAGTACTGTTTGACCCTTCACAGCCTCCTCATGTGCGTGTTTCCCCAGAGGTATACAGGACAACAATGAACGATCAGGAAGTTGCAATGTAGTTTTGTAGACGAGCTTCATGAATAGGCAAGACGAATATCTTTGTAAGGGCCAATGACAGGAAAATGTTTTACTGCCATACTAACAGAAGCGATCCTTTGTGACCGAATGTTTACCTGAATGAGGTGAATTATAGCCCCTTGGTTCTCAATAGATACGAAATATTCCAAGCAAGGCTGCAGGCAGAAATTCCGATTCCTGAAGCAGAACTGTCACGGGCCTCTAAAGTTTAGACTATGTTTACTCTTTAAGATGGTGTCAATTGCTAAGTTTCGCCAAGTTCAGAAAAACTCTTATAGCGCAGGCTATACTGATTTTTATGCAGAGCGTCATAAATTTTGTCTTGCATATTTATTAAAGGCATGAATGTAGAATTAATGGCCAGCTTGAAAGCCATGTTGAGTGGAGGGAAAAGAATGTTAGTCTTTGCAATATATTATTGTCTCTATTATTATTGCGCTCTGCTGCGAACTGGAAGAAAATGCAAAGCGTGGAAACTGCAGACCGGTTTACAAGACAGTCAAAAATCTCACTAGACCGTTTCAGGCGCGTAAAATAGCTATCAAGGACGTCTCTGGAAAGAAGTTAGTTGATCCGGTGAAGGTTAATGAACGTTGGAAGGAATATTGTGAAGGACTTTACACAGGCAAAGAAGACGAGATAACGTTCGAAATTACGGAAAGAGAACCGCCTCCACTGCGAGAAGAAATCAAACGCGCTTTGCTTAAAGCCTCTTTGCACAAAGCCTCGGGACCGGACGGAGTCGCCACCGAGCTTCTCAGATTTGGTGGTGATATGACTCTTACCATGCTACATAAGATTTGTACTGATGTATGGATATCGGGAGTCTGGCCCGACGATTGGACGCAATCAGTTTTTATCCCTTTACCGAAAAAGGGGGATCCGCTCTGTTGCGAGAACTACAGGACCATAGCGCTAGTTTCGCACGCCAGCAAAATTCTCCTAAGGGTCATCCTGGAGCGCATTCAAACTAAACTTGACAATGAACTGGCTCCTGAGCAGGCCGGTTTCAGACCCAATCGAGGCACTCGCGATCAGATTACGAACCTCCGGATCATCATAGAAAAGGCAAATGAGAGAAGTCAGAATCTCTACTTTTGCTTCATAGATTTTACGAAAGCGTTCGACATGGTGCAACACGGTCAGCTGTGGTTGTCTATGCTGGACATGGGGTTTCCCCCACAACTTGTCCAACTATTGATGAACCTATACAAACAGCAACGAGCAGCGGTTAGGACAGATAATATCACCTCTAACTGGTTTCGCGTTAAGAAAGGCGTTCGGCAAGGTTGTAACATCTCGCCTTGCCTATTTAACATCATGGCGGAACATGTAATGCGCAAGGCGCTTGACGGGTTCAGAGGGGGCTTCAGAATTGGAGGTAGGACCATCAGTAATCTTAGATACGCGGATGACATACTCTTGATCGCTACATCACCAGAGGAACTCCAGGAGCTCGTCAATCGTGTCGAATCCGCTGCCAAGGAGTACGGTTTAAAGATAAATGTTTCAAAGACGAAGGTTATGACCAATACCGATAGGATCCTCAGGATTTTTGTCGCGGACAGTGAACTAAAACAAGTGGATAACTTCACATATCTAGGCAGCAAAATCTCAAGCGATGCAAAGTGCTCAGTCGATATTAAGTCCAGGCTGGCCATGGGTATGGCGGTCATGGTGAAGCTTACGAAGGTCTGGAAAAATAAGTCCATTAGTACTCAAACCAAGCTTCGTTTGATGAAATCCTTGGTCTGGTCAGTTGCAACCTATGGTTGCGAATCATGGGTGCTTAAAAAGGCGGAGGAAAAGCAGATACAGAGTTTCGAGAACAAATGTACCCGTAAGCTTTTGCGCATTTCTTGGACGCTCAAACTTACCACAGAGCAGGTTTATCGGCTTGCCGGAACTTCACCAGAGCTCTTGGGTTCCATCAAGGCTCGCAAACTCTCCTATTTCGGTCATATCATCAGGATTCCCCAGGATTGCGTGGAAAAAGCCATTATGCTGGGTCACGTGGAAGGTTGTCGACGCAAGGGTAGACCGCGTATTAGCTGGATTGACAACATTCTTGCTTGGTCCCGTCTTTCCGGATCCAATCTTCTCGCCGCTGCACGCGATAGGAGGCAGTGGAGAGCTGTAGTCCATGCATGCGACCAACCGTCGCGCAGCGACGTCGGTGATTGACATGACATTGTCTCTTCGTCTATTCAAACGGGAGTTTCTTCCTACATCCAGCAAGCAAGGGCGGATACAGAAACTTTGAAAGGGGGAGGGGCCAAAAATTCTTGGCCCCGAATCTGGAATTTTTTTCTCGTATCCGCCCAAAAAGTTGATGATCTTATTTTAGTCATCCAGTCAAAATGTGTCCTCATTATCTACATTGTTCCAAAGGTTGTTGAAACCGAATGGGGGGCACGATACATGGGCAGTTCTAAATGGGGTGGGGGCATGGCCGGATAAGCCCCCTGGATCCGCCCTTGCCAGCAAGGAATGTAAACCTCTAACAATATGGGGAAATACTATTAATCCACCTTCCTATGGGAGTGTGCACTGGTTTCCGTGTATGATTGTGACTGCACTAACTTTACTTTCGTAACTCACCTTTTGTTTGTATATTATGCTAGTTAGGAATTCAATGTTCACGAAGCTGCTTTATTTTCCAGTCGGTCATGCTGTATATTTCTAACCCAATTCTCTCAGGTGACCCTGGCTAGCGGGACCTTTGGCCCCTTTTGGGTCTCCTGGGTAAGCCGACATATTAGACAACTGATGCATATACTAGGCTATTTGTAATGAATGAGTCGGTTGCCGAATAAAATGTTATGTAGGCTATGTTTAGTGTGTCAATGCTTCGCAGTCGAATTCTTCTAGTGACAGGAAAATTTAACATGTAGGCTGAAATAGGCCTACACAGTCCTGTCGAATTGTCGAATTTTTCTGGGGGACAGCAATGTTGCATAACATTAGGTCTATATACTTTTTCTGCTCGAAATTCTACGTATATACATTATACAAATATGTGTGGAGCACCTGTCGGATTTTTCTGAGGTAATCTCATTCCTTGTGAGATTTTTCACCCCAGGGACGTCTAGATTAAACACAGTGTGTTCACTGTCCACACTGCGCCTTTCAGAAAGTCTTTGCTTAGGGTCTATACATGTTTGGTTTCATTATTAAGTGAAGTCATCCATTATTTTGTTCATTGTTGCAGTCTGGACTCGACACTACGAAATCGAGTTTCTGTGAAAGCCTCAAAGGTCAAATTAGCAAATTCAATTGGGAAAATGTCAATAGGCCTACGTACCGTACTGTTCTACTTTGCGACCTACATGTATAAAGTGGCGGCCAAAACATATTAAATTCGTATTTAGGGAAGGTATAGGAGAAGTCAAGAGAAGTAGGCTACCTAGAGAAGTCTGAAGGTAAGGGAAAGTAGGCAGCTGAGTTTCAGAGGAATAGTCATGACCACTCTCTAGAGAAAAGTTGAATTCTCCTTTAAGCGACGCCTCTGCGAGACTGCGGCAACTCAGAGCGCAATTATTGGCCGAGCCTATGAATGATAGTGACAAAAGCTGACTTCATGATAAAAGCTAATAGTGCAATATCCATCGCGCTGCGCCGGGTTGTCCGGGCACCTAAAAGCTAGAGAAGCTAACCTTCAGCATGCAGAAGCTAAATAAAGACTTGACACCTGCCAATTCATTTGCAGGATATCTGGGCCTATATAAGGTTGACGAAGAGCAACTGAAAGTCCACAGGAGACGAGGCCCACTGAAAATCTCTAAAGACGTCCGTTTGAACGCAACGATCAGAGATGCATAGACCTATGTGCTTTTGCATGCTGGCCGTTGTCAGCGTTTTCATATCCATGTCTTCCACCTTCAAAGTTGATTTCGAGGTCGTCAGACCGATCCGGGTGCATGTCCCGACTACTCCGCAAGAACAGAGCACCCAAAAGACCGACGAAGGAGACAGACGAAAGAGACGGGCCTCTGACACTGAGAGGTCGAACATCGTTAATACGGTCAACAGTTTGCGCAGCTCAGTCGGGTCTTCCAACATGAACTACCTGGTATGATCTTCTAATGAGTTGTTCACACTAAAAGATTAAATTTTGTGAAAATGCGAAGTAAACCAGATAACACTGCTTTAATATTCAGCAGCAAACAAAAATCAACTAAATTGATTTTGCAAGTAATTATTATTATGAACAATTGAGCAACAGCTGTGGCAGCGAACAATTCTCTGTATAAATTTAGACATTCCAGCATAGTTGTTTAAAACGGTTTTTTTACCGTTTTTTATTCGATCCCAAAAAACCTCGTTTTCTCGTTTTTTTTTATTTTTTCATCGTTTTATTCCGTTTTTTAAAAACTTTATTATGTAACGCAATTTATTTATTTTCTGTCTCTTATTATTTTCCTTAATTTTATTTTTCCTGGTATTACTTACTTACTTACTTTTTCAGCCCAATCTCAAGGTTTTCAACTAACTGATGTCATTATTTAATAATTATTGTTTAACGTCATCATTTAGGCCTAAGAGATACACGTAGCAAGTAGGCTAAACAAGGGTTTTAATTTTAAAATGCAGTTTAGGATGTAAAAAGTCAAATTATTTTCCATTTCCTTTTTTTTGTCGTTTTTCCGGTTTTTAATTTTTTCTCTCAATAAAACGACGTTTTCCCCATTTTTTTAAATTTCGTTTCCATCGTTTTTTTTACATCTATGCATTCCAACTTCTTTCTGCGCGAGATTCTGAAGTAGCACATGTCTATATTGCCAGGCTCGCCGACAGAAATTCCGGACCCTGGGCTGAGCAGTCACGGGCCCCTAAACTATCGTCATGCTTTTTGATAAAAAAAATCAATAAAAACAAATAGAAATAACAGCAGGATGGGCAGGAATGTTAGATTGAAAGTTCAACTTACTAGAAAGCAAGACTCTGCTGACAATAAAACGTATATTAACATTATTCAGACACGTTGAAAAGACTATTTTGACAATTGTAGAAACAAAACCGGCAGTCCGTAAGAACCAGAAACAAGAAGACTAAACAACAAAACATGAGTTGCCCTACACTGCAGACAAACCCGTTATAACGCTTAATTGAGTTCCAACATTCTCCCACCTTGCCTTTGGCAACAACTAAGGAACGACATTAAGCTCGCCCAAACATAACACGAAACAAAAGTAATGTTACGAGTAATCTAACATCGTACTTTACACTAACATCCTGAAACGTACATAATGAGATATTATCTCATTCTTCTAATCTTTTCGGTTTACGAATAGTACGTCCAGACCTAGTCACATTTTTCGATTCAATAATATGTTCTGTATTTTGTTTCAGTTCGTAACATTCTCCACCAAATTTGGTTTGGTTCACCTTTTCTATTGGTCCGTTAAATTGTTCTAACATAGTTTTCACATCTGCAGAGGCCGTCACCTCCAAAGGATACAGTCGTTGAAGTGGACGCAGTAGAACACCCTTCTGGGTCTTCACCCTGGCAGTACGAATTGAACCATCTCGTCCAGGTAGTAGTTCGATAATTTTTCCCATTGGCCAATGAACTCTTTTTTGATCATCTGCACCGATCAGTACCACATCTCCAATGGACGGTTGATTCTGTTTCTTTTCTTTGGCTCGCTGCACCAACAAGGACAGATATTCATTCCTAAATCGGGTTGTCAATTCTCTTTGCAATGACATCCTCCTTTTATACTCGGCTGACAGATCGACTGCAAGTTCTTGACTCTCTGGAAATGTTGCAGACTTTATACCTCTCAAGAACATCGCCGGACACAACGGAATCAGATCCTCTTGATCTTCTGTCACCACTGTCAATGGACGTTCGTTAATGACATTTTCCACGTGACTCAGACAAGTCCGAAGTTGTTCGTAATTTAAACGTGCATTTCCCAGCATTCTCTTCAATAACTCTTTCACAGTTCTGATTAGTCTCTCCCACCAACCACCCCACCATGCTGCTGTAGGAGGGTTGAAAATCCATTTGATTTGCTTCACATTGGCGGTCGACTCGATCTCGCTCCAGTCCAGTTTGTTAAACAGATTCACGAGTCCAACAAAATTAGATCCATTATCACTGTATATGGTAATCGGCCTTCCACGTGTATTGATGAACCGATCTAAAGCGTTCAGAAATGCTTCTGTGTTGAGTGAAGTAACAAAATCCAGGTGAACACATCGATACACTGCACAAGTAAAAAGAACCAACCAGGCCTTTTCACCAGTTTTCAAATATAAAGGTCCTGCCAAGTCCACTCCAGTGGTTTGGAAGGCATCAGCTGCTTCTGTTCGACTATTCGGCAGCGTGGCTGGGTCTACTTGAAAACCCTTTCCTGTATGACGTAAACAATTCGTGCATCGTCGTAACACCCTGTTTATTGTCTTCCTCGATTGAATGATCCAGAACCGTTCTCGTAGTTTACTCATCAAGAACTGAGCTCCTGCATGGTGATGTTTCACATGATACCATCTGATCAACTGTTCCACAAACAGATGCTTTGACGGCAGCAACAGCGGAAACCTGAATATCTTGTCATTTCCTCTGAACGTGAGCTTCGTTTTTACATGATAGAGTTGATGGTCATCCATCTCCATCACCAAACCTCCACTGATTTCTTTCCTTTTGGTGAACTCTTCCTTTTGCACCAATTTCAGAACCACAACTTCTGCTTCAGAAAACTCTTGATCTGACAGATGTAAAGCTTCTTTCAAGAAGTGAGTTAGTCTTGCTTCCACCACACACGCCAACAATTCCAATCGTGGTATTGAAGGTCTCTTTAAAGGTGCTAATCTCGACTTTGCCATCATTAACTGCACAGACACTTGTTTGTATTCATCAGTAGTGCGAAGGAATATCACTGTGGCATATGCATCCTGGCTTGCATCACAGAATGTATGTATTTCAGAAGAACCTTCTTTCAAACCCTGACCACCAGTCAAGTCTCTGTTGATTTTGACATTTCTCAGGTTCTTTATTTCATTGTGCCATTTCTTAAGCTTTTTCTCAACTGTTTCAGGTAATTTCTCGTCCCAGCCCAACTTTGCTGCCCAGGTACTCTGCAACAACAACTTCAAAGTCAATGTGGCTGGACAAAGCAATCCCACTGGATCAAAGATCTTGTTTATGTATGCTAGAACCAGTCTCTTGGTCATAACTTCATTCACTTCACCGATGTTTACGTCACAGGACAATGTATCTTCGACTTTATCCCAGAGAAGACCTAACATCTTCACAACTGTAGGTTCATTCTCCTTCTTTTCTGAAGTCACATCATCACTTTGTTCACTTTCAGTGACACGACTGTTTGTCTCCTTGTCAGATGTCGGCAGTGAAAATTCCCAGTTTCTCAGATTCATTCCTGCTGCTGACATGATTTCTACAGTTTGATTTCTGAAGTGTTCATATTCTTCATGCGTAGACACTGATGTCGCACAATTGTCCACATATAAAGAGTTCAACAACTTCTGTGCCAACTCCTTATTTTCTCCATTGATTGACTTCAGATGTAGTTCTAGTACGGCTGCCAACAGGAACGGACTGCAGTTCACTCCAAACACCACTCCATGATGTCTGTACACACGAATCTTTTCGGTCGCAGGATCGTCCCACCAAAGGAAACGAAGAAAGTCTCGATCCTTCTCCGCAACTTCAATCATCTGAAATGCTTTTCTGATGTCCGCCACAACACCGATCTTGTTTTCTCGAAACCGGAGTAATATGGTCGGCAAGAGTTCCAATAGGTTAGGACCCTTTTCCAATACATCATTCAGTGATGGTGCTCTTCCTGACTTGCAAGAAGCGTCAAATACTGGTCGTACTGGTGTAGTCTGACTCTCTGGCTTGAACACTGCTCTGTGAGGAAGATAATGACACTGACTCAGATTATCCTCCGGTTCAACCATTTCAATCAAACCTTCCATTTTCCAATCTTCAAATACTTGTTCATATTCTTGATATTTTCCTTGTGCTTGTAGCTTTTTCGTCAAGGACCTGAGCCTTTTTTCTGCTATCTCTCGATTATGCGGAATTTCTGGTCTTCCTTCAATCCACGGTAGTGACACTGAATACCTGCCTTCTTGCGACCTTGTCACCGTCTGAAGAAAGTGTTCTTTTGTTTCTATTTCCTTTTCTGTTTGAGTTTTGCATTCAACTGGATCACGGATTCCAATGACCTCTAGATTCCACAGTTCAGCTACACTGGCTTCAGTCACCAGCATAGACGTGACTAACATTGCTGCATCACTGTCATTATCACTTTCCACTTTTCTAAGCTTTCCAGATAATGTCCACCCAAAACAGGTTTCCAAGGCAACCAGTCCATTTTCTAGGCAATGTCGACGACCCGTCAACCACTGCGCATAGTAATCTGATCCGATGAGAAGTTCAATCTCTTCTGGATCACTTCCAAGATCATCCACAAAAATCCTTTTCTCTTTCAGTTCTGCCATCCATGGTCCTTTTGACATTCGAGGAATTCCACCACAAATCTTCTGCTGACTCAAAACTTTCACTTGAGCACGACTTTTATTGAAACTTCCTTCTATTTCAATTTCGTACAAACTGTGATGCTGCTCTTCTTTGTAACCACCAAACAGAAGATGACATAAATTCACATCACCTTTAGATTTTATTCCTAATTGTTGAGCAGTTTTCTCCAGGATATACGACTTCTGTGAACCTGGGTCCAATAAAACTCTTACAGTTTTCTGCCTGTCTTTGTTTCGGATGACACACTTCAGTGTCTGTAACAAGACTTCATTGGTACAATTCAACTGAGAATGTACCACCGTCATTTGATCCACATCATGATTGTTCTGCTTTGCAACTTCTGTTGACTTCTTGTTTGCCTCTAAGTCTGGGCACATTAAAGTCACATGCTTCTTTTGACAAACAATACATTTCACAAACGATTTACATGACTTTGCCACGTGAGCTCCTTTCAAACACACCAGGCAAGCCTTCTTCTCTAATATTTTCCTCTTTTTCAGACCATATGACATGGTCTGAGCAGTCACACATGTCTGACTGTCATGTGTTTTGTCACAAAACACACACCCTGATTTGTTTCCAACAAACAAACCTGCTGTAGTAGGTGGGCTGTATTGTCTCACAGTTTCTCTTTTTTCTTTCTCCCATTTCACTTTGGTCAGCTCACCAAAACCTTCATTGACATAGGACAATCTTTCAGCTCCTTTTACTTCCATTCGTAGAAATTTCATCAAGGATTTCAGGCGCTCATCAACTGGTTTTTCCTGCTGATCATCATCATAACCTGACAAAGCACTTCTCTGCCAGACTCTGACAACCTCTTCTGGTAGACTGGATTCCACAAGAGGATACAAGAACGCTGCACTCTGTTCTTGTGTTACTCCCAAGGTCTCAAGAGCTCGTAGATGTGACTCTAACTCATCATACATGCTGCCAAGAGGTACAACTTTTGTCTTTCCTGCATTTCTTATGACCAGCTTCAGCAACTGTCTCACATAAACTTCAGTTAACAGAACTTTGTCTCCAAATCTGTCTTTCAAAGCTTTTATAACTAACTCGTAGTTTTCTGCAGTTTGTGGATAACTGTTAACCAACTTGTAAGCTCTGGTTCCAGGAATCATCGACTGTACCAGGTACTGAAATTTGTCGCTGTCATGCAACGCAATGTCATTATGAATTTTCTGAAACTGAGACCAAAAGCCTAACCATTCTTTCAAGTCTCCATCAAATTTACGGATTTCAATTTTCGGTAACTTGTACGTCTTTGTGTGGACCGTCTCTCCACTGTGTGCACTGTTATCCGAAACATGATCAACTTTATCAGCAAGAAACGGTTCTGCTTTCAACTTGGCTGTCATAAACCTTTCTTCATATTCGGAAATCGTCATCATCTCCGAGTCTAGATCATCGTCTGAACCCTGTAGAGTCAAACTGGTTATGATTTGTTGATCCATGTCATCTACCTTTTTGAAGATCGTCTTTAACATCTCCAACTTTACATGAACTGCCGTTTTGTCCGGAATATCTCTGGATAATTCTACTTCGATTTCCTTGCTCCTTTTATTCAACTGAGCTCGAAGCGGCCGTCTTCCCTTTTTCAACGTATCTAGACTCATTCCATCCTCCATGTTGAAATCTCACAACAATGGTCACGCTGCTCTGGCGAGTATGAAATGTTATTCACTAATCGTTTTCTTAACAGCAAAGATCACGTCGGGGTCACCACAATGTTAGATTGAAAGTTCAACTTACTAGAAAGCAAGACTCTGCTGACAATAAAACGTATATTAACATTATTCAGACACGTTGAAAAGACTATTTTGACAATTGTAGAAACAAAACCGGCAGTCCGTAAGAACCAGAAACAAGAAGACTAAACAACAAAACATGAGTTGCCCTACACTGCAGACAAACCCGTTATAACGCTTAATTGAGTTCCAACAGGAATGAACACGATAATGCATAGGCCTACAGTTATGATTTTAATCAGTTCTTGGTGTAAAGAATTTGATTTTCAAATTATACATCGTAATCAAAAACCGGACAAAATGAACGGGTGCTGGAGGCGGCAGGAGTGGAGAGGAATCTGCTGAAGACGGTAAAAGAAAGAAAAATGATTTAGTTTGGGCACATCATGAGCAGAGAGGGAAAATGTATAGAAAAGAGATCATACATGGCACAATGCCAGGAGAGCGGAAAAGAGGAAAACTGATAACAAACTGGCTAGGTTAAAGGAATGGACTGGATTGACATTGGAAGATTATGATCAGACTGACGGAGGAGAGAGACAGAACAAACCATGTAGGCCCTATAATGCTCAGTTGTTATGAGAAGCAGTAGAAATGTGAAGGTGTGTTGCTGCAATCTTTTGTCCATTCAGACTTACAGCACGACCGTTGAAAACGAGGCTCTCAACTGGACTCGTCATTGCAACTATGATGCGGTCTATTACGGATACTCTGCAGACGGATATGTGGCAAAACACGTCACCGAATATCAACCAGATTACGTCTCTGATTTGGAGAAAATCTTTGATATGGCAGTCTTCTATAAAGGGGTAAGTGGATTAAACATGATTAACGTATACACTATACGGTTACAGTAGGTGTTATTGCATTCAACAACATTGAGAAATTAATCACCTCATGTATGTGTATGTATGACATTGTATGTAAAATATATTTCTGCACAACGACAGCTATGGTAAACCAGTTATAGGTTGTAATAGGATAGCCTAGCTATTTCAGCCACGGTACGCTGCAATAGCTTTTGCATTGCAGGTGTCACGCTGCATTGGTTATAGTTTTAAGGCAAGTCGTCAAATAGGCATTACATAGTTTATTGTAAAGTTCAATGCAGGAGACGCGTTGTGTAATAAAGCATAGGCCTACAGTCTACAGAGGACTCAGTATACATGTACGCTATATTGAATGTTGTCTGAGATGCTACGAGCAAACATGCAAACAAACTGTTTGGCTGAATAGCCGAGTCATGAGCGGCGGTCACACCAGCACACCCGTAGAACCCAACTGACCCACCACCATAACAGGACCGGCCCTCGATTTGTTAGACTTGACTCATTTGAGGAGCAACGATAGCAGCTGCTGCTGTTGAGAGCGAATCTCAACGGCCAAGGCTCTGCAAAATAATGTTCATTATTTTTAGGTCTGTTCGTCTACATTGCTACTTCATCAGATCAAATTAATTATCACACAATGCATGTTCTATTATACTAGGTTCGCTCTGTCTACCTGCAAGGAGTCGGCGCTGCCACAAGCTATTGTTCTCGTGTCATTGTCGATGGCGAATCCTACACTGACGCTTATCTTTCGGTTTACTCATTCTCCGCCACCAGGTAATATGAATGCAATTCTAGTATTGTGGGGGTGGGGCGGGAATTTAGCATAGCTCGTCGTTCGCATGTGCTACATACTGCGAAAATAGATGAACCATAATAATTATTATTGAAGAGCTCTATTGTTATTCTTAGGGTTAGAAGAAGATCAAGAATAAAATTTAATGACGTCGGCAGGAATAAGATGTCAAGGTGCTTTCCATTCGTGGTTTTGTGCTGTTGTTGAATCTGGGATGGGAAACTAGC
The DNA here is from genome assembly GCA_945859605.1 of Lumbricus rubellus. Taxonomy (NCBI): domain Eukaryota; kingdom Metazoa; phylum Annelida; class Clitellata; order Crassiclitellata; family Lumbricidae; genus Lumbricus; species Lumbricus rubellus. The sequence continues at coordinate 50,521,798 of OX243813.1, read as the reverse complement.
AATGGAACATTTTATCTCCAAGCAAATAGCGTGCGAATATCATTCAAAAAATTGCACGCAAAGCATTTTTCAAATATCATCAACCATTAACAATATATTATATTCAAGGAACAAGGATGTAGAGATCGTCGAACAACATCGACCCGATCACTGCATGAGCATGTAGCAGGATGATGATGATGATGATGATGATGATGATGATGATGATGATGATGATGATAATGATGATGATGATGATGATGATGATGAGGATGATGATGATGGTGGTGGTGGTGGTGGTGATGATGATGGTGGTGATGATGATGATGATGATGATGATGATGATGATGATGATGATGATGATGATGATGATGATGATGATGATGATGATGATGATGATGATGATGATGATGATGATGATGATGATGATGATGATGATGATGATGATTAGTTCTCTGACCGAAGGCAGGTTCATGAGCTATTAACAGCACCCATTGATGAGATAAGTGAGGTGTTTTCAAGTTGACTGCCTCACAGACAATAATATTATCGTGGGTGTGCAACTTGTCCAAGGTCGCTACGCAGTGACTTCAGGTATAGAGTCGAATCTGCGAACCTACGGTCACAAGGCACAGATCATACCGCAACATCCCCGCCTCCTGTATGATATTGTTCTGTCCAAAACCTTCACACATCAAGGTCATGCAGCTTAATTGACATGTAGTATAAAATATTTACAATAATATCATATTGTCACTGATAATAATTGATCAATTAATTAATTAATTAATCAATTATAACTATAGCGGGCAATGACTAGGCCTATATTGTGTCTATATAACAGCAATTTCAACGAAAACCTGACGCAGTTTAACCTGGGAAAAGAATGCACAACCTGCAAGTCTCGTAGTTTCTGGTGTTACGAGAAATTGTGCCGAGGTAAGTAGCCTAATGCATGATTAATATATTTATGCATGCGATTTATATGATTTATGCAAGCCTATGCATACCAAGGTATGTGCGCGCGCAACTAAATATTTAGATTAGATCTACATGTAGCCTATAGGTCTAGCACGATTAGGAAGCCTATCGAAGGCCATAAAATAGTCAATGTTCTGCTGTAAACTTAGAGACTGAATTAAGCGTAGGCCTACGTTGATGATCGTGAAAGCATGACGATCGAGTTGTTAGAGAAACCGTCGCTAGTAGGTTCCCGCTCATTGGTAGTTTGTATGTTTGTATGCGCACTGTCTTGTTATAACGCCTCTTCCAGCTCTCAACCTCTACGCAGAAGCGCTTCCGACTATAGCGCGGACACTGCATCGGAGTTTCACGCCGAAGCGCTGAGCAACTGCAAGTTAAGGACTTGCCCAAGGTCCCTACGCGGCGACTTGAGGTGAATTCGTACCTCGAACCTACTGGCTTCAAGGCAACGACGCCACCACTACACCACCGCGCGCCTCACAACCTTAGACCCCAGCCGAAGAAATTCCATTAACATTGGCAGTTGCACCGTGTTCAAAGTTTCGTGTAGGCCTAGCCTACGTGATGCGTCGGACTTTAGGTTATAAGAATTGAATTCCGATAGCGTTATTCTGCTTTAAAATGGGTACAGAGCTTTATACAAAGACCATTGTGGCAACCATTTCGCTTGTTTCCTAAAGATGGCAGGAGTGGATACCGGTAGCCTATAGTGCTACCGATTGCAAAATCCGAAATGTCTACTCAACGACATCGTGAATTCTTAAAATTTCTTCTTTGGAAAAAGTGAATAGTCTCTTGAAATTTCCATTTTTGTAGATCTTTGCCAGGTTAACAAAGTTTGAGAACGTTTTTATGCGCCACCCGCAAGGTCGTAGCCAGGATTTTATTTCGGGGGGTGTTTTCAGTGTCGGCCAGGATTTCAATTTCGAAATCTTGGAATTATTTCCATTTTCGCCCTCAAACTTTCTGATGGCCTTTTTTAGTCATCCGGTCGAAATCTTGGAATTTTCAGATTTTTCAGATCGAAATTTAATCTATTATTTCGTTTCGGGGGTGTTTTCATGGCATTTTTCATGGTTTTTTGCATCGCAAACTAGAAAATGCAATAGATTTTTTTCTGCTTTTTTCATTTCGGGGGGTGTTCAAGCACCCAAAACACCCTGTCTACGGCCTTGGCCACCCTGTATTTCCATTGGCTTTCTATTCTAACCTGGCTTCATATTTTCTTCCTCATATAATGATGGAACTAATGAGATTGCACTGACGAGTTGCACATCTTCAAACCTCAGCATTGCAGTTAAGCCAGAAATTATAGTAGATCTAATTTAATTTTGACATTGCTCAGCTAAATGCAATCACATGTAAACCTAGATTTAATAATTATCATGTCGTACCTTTCAGACGATTGCTCAAGCGGAATATCAACTTGTTGTGAGTAGTATTTGCATTTTGATTCTTACTATGTATTGTATAAATTGTGTTCTAAGAACATTCGAAACACTCTGAAACATTATTATCTGTCAGACATAAAAATATACGACCTATAGATTAGCTAATAATATAGCCTATGATATAGGCTACTACGATAATTATTAGGTTGAAAGTTGAGCCGCACCATTTTCCGTATTATTGCGTTAATACGCGCTCGCTGCCCAGAATTAGCAAGCCAAACCATGCAGGGGAGGCCTACATAAGGCGAGCTAATGTGGGGGCCTGAACTACATCATGTAAGCGCGTCCCAGAGAGGCCATGAGCTACAAGGACACGTAGGCCCTATCGCATAGAGCGATTGCCAAGCCTTAATACAAATCCGATCAATATGGGAGTCAAAACTAAGTTTATCCGTTAAGGTTACTCCAAGAATAATTAAGAGACTCAGATACCCTAGTCATTCCAGGTAGCCTATAAGCCTAGGTGAGGGGAGGTTGAGTAATTTAGATCGCGGACGCTTAACGATAATCTCTTTGGATTTATTGTTGTTGAGCTTAGGCCTAATTAAGATTGCAAGAAAGTGCCCAAATTGCAATATTATCAAGTTCAAAAGAAGTGGTAGCGGCCGGATACAGGATTCAGGATGTAGGCCCTAGCTGTCGTCAGCATATTTCAGCAACCTATTAATGCTGTGAATGAGTTTCAGGCCAGAGATAGCGACCAGAAAGTCAGCAGGTCCAAGTCCAGAACCTTGAATAGCCTAATACAGTAATACTTGCATTCAGGCTTATAAATTATGACAAAAGGTTGAGATTTGGCAGCTTGCTCACGTGCTGTAGTCTATTGAGCGTATAATTATATGCAGGATTGGAACAGAGCGACCTGTTTATTCGAAATTATGCGTTTTAATCAATTGCCTCACAGTCGCAAATAGAAAACTGGCACTTTTATTCTGGTGGTGGTTATATTAATGGATAGTCCTTAACTTTCTTCATTGACACTTCATGCACACAACTGCAGTTAAAGCATTCCAAGTAACTTATTTGTTCATGCAGTCGTGTTATTCACTGCTCCATCGTAAAACCATGGCGACGCCACTCTCAAAGGAAAACATATTGATGCGTTAAATAAATACATATCGTTAGAATCATATTTATGGTGAATGTGTGTTTCAGCTTGCTATTCGGGATGCAAAAAGTGTCAAGACTGGGACAGAAAGTCCTGCACATGTCCAAGTGAGTTTGCTTTATTCGACTTCATCATGAAAATGCTGTTTTTGACTTTTATTTTATGGCAAAGAATATGCTTTCTTGAGAAGAGCATTTAAGGCTCAACACAGGAAACAATGGCTATTGGCACCCCGTCAAAATAGCCCGGTCATAATAGCACCGTCAAAATAGCCCGGTCATAATCGCCCACCGACAAAACGACCCCGCGTCATAATCGATCACCGACACAATAGCCCTGTAAAATCGCTCAGAGACACAATAGCCCCGTCAAAATGTAGAGTAGACAAAAGTATTCAAGTAGGCTAATGTTATACGTAATATAGGCCCTAGGCCTTATATTCATTTTGCTCTAGCCATTTGTATGGGCGTAATTGCAATAGGAAATGTAGGCCTAAAACAACGCCACTTCAATAATTAAGTTCAATTACACTAAGCTTAATCATGAACCTCATTATTGCTCCATTCAATCTATAGAGTTAAATTTAGTTATGAATTGAAATTTCATTTTTTTAGACTGTAAATATTTAATTGCATGAATATAATCAATAAAATCTTAAATTTTAGTCTCTTAATTAGTACCAGACTTTAATGCGACTCATTCCTTCACACACAGGCCAAAATTTATGGCTGGTTGTTACTGTTTTTTTGCGAAACATGTAGAGTGTAGACCGACTGGAATAACTCCGCTATAGTGCCTGTTCCACGATTATTCCACGTTTATAAATAAAAGCGAAGGATGTCGGTGGCAGCGGTCACGGGAACAGTAGGCTAATAGTTTGAGTAGGCCTGATTTGTTTGGTATCCGGTCAAAACCGTGCACACAAAACCGCGATTTTCAAAACCGCGCAGCCTCATAACCGCGCACGATCATTAGCCTACCACGTTGATCGCGACCCTTGTAATTGCTGTTAGTAGGCCTATAATTACAAAGTTCAATGCATAACAGTGTAACATCTAGGGCGTATTGGTCAACGTAGCCTAGCTACTATGGACGGTCTATTTTTAAATGTTTGCTATAGTTCAATGCATAAAATTGGTCAAGGTTTTAGCTCACAAAGTTCAAGACATGCGCAAACAAGCGTGGTTAGGTTCGTCGACCGAATACGAGTTTCAAATGAAAGTTCGGAACCCCTCGATCGTTACAATTAATAACGAAATTGAACAGATGCGCAAACAAACGCGCGGTAATGACCGTGCGCGGTTGAGGCTGCGCGGTTTTGAAAATCGCGGTTTTGTGCGCGCGGTTTTGATAGTAGGCCTAAACCGATTTGTTTATGTGGGTAGTAATTAGGCCTATCAAGCATTGGAAACTACAACTTCGGGCAAGGACAGAATTGCAGTGATCTATGAAGGACAAGACAGCTGCAACGAATGAATGAGCTTTAGGGTCACTTCCTCTGTGTCTAATTTAGGATTTTATTTTATTGTGAATTTGTGATCAGCATCTGAAACTGTTTCTTAAATTATTGTAAGTGATGACTGCTTAATTCTTTGCACTTGAACAGGTCAGCCACTCACCGATGCGGTTACACTCGAGTGCTACAACAGAGGGGAGATGACGTTCAAAGCAGGAACGTCAGTGGCTATTTTCGTCCTGTCCACTCTGCTGGTGCTAATCGGTCTGCAGTGAACACAGCACGTACTGCACTTAAGACGAGCAAAAAGACTGAAACTGATTAAGCCTAAATCTAATCTCCATGCTAATAGTTAGTAATCTACTAATCTGGTTAATAATCTCATAGGTTTATAATCTGACGCTGTCCTTTTTATATCGCCGTTGTCACAGGCCTATAATAGCCTACCTGATAGGTCTAATTGGTAATAAAATAATAGTTTAACTCACAATTAATAATGTCTTTTTGATATCGAATTATGATGTTGTCCATTTGATATCGTGATTTGCAAGTTAAAAAAATGTACAGGCCTATGCCTATTGAGATAATTATGCCATATACACATCACCACAAACGCTCCAATGCTTCAAATCACATCCAAAGGGTTAATTTCGTGGACGAAACGAAAAAGATTAGGCTAAGTTCACGAAAACGTTTTTATGAATAAAAATTAACTAAAACTAAAATGATCATCAAAAGTAAAACTAAACTGAAATGATTAACCAAGAACTAAATAAAAGCTAAAATAAAAATGATTTTCTGAACTAAAATAACACCTCCAGCCAATACCATGCGCACTGTAGGCCAACATGTCTGGGTCTGTGGTAGTGTAAAATAGAATTCGTTGAAGTATAAACCACGTGGTATGTATCTACTGTATCAAATTTTCAGCACTACATGTATATCAGTTTAACCCTGTTTCCCAAGATGGTCATGAATTGCTGACCAGGACATACTTTCTTAAATCATGTTTAATAGTATACACAAACCAACCAAGAACTAATAAACTACCGGTACCAAATTCAGGAAGCCATGTGTAGTAATGATCTTGTTTTTAGGTTTTACTATAAGCGTATGTGTTCAAATAATAAGACTAAACATTTCGAAATTTTACAGTTTAAAATGTGAAGGATACCACTGGTGAGAAGCCATTTAGTTGCAAAAATCAGTCACAGAATAGTACAAGAACGTGTATGACATTGGAGCATCATCATACGCAGGGTGAAAATTGTGGAGGGGGGAGGAGGTTGTAGGGTTCAACACCCTAGTCTTTCTTAGGGTCCCACAATAAAGTCATCATTGCACACCTCAATGTCTGAACCCCCTACTCATTATTTTTCCGCAATGTTCATACTACTGTAATTATACAGTGCTATATTTTCTCCATTTTGCAACAGTTAATCTTTATATAAATCTTGATTCTTCAGTATTGTCCCTCTCTTCAAACTGCAAGAAACTACATATAAATAAGTATATGCATATATTTAATGTGTATCTAGTTAACCCTCTAACAGCGAGCGTGTACAAAGTGTAAGGGATACCAATGCAACTAAAAGGTCCAGTTTAGTTTTTAAAACGCAACAAGAGGTGTCACCTCTAATTCCTTCCTTACTAATATAAACAAACAAGTCGCGAAAACATGGCTCAATTCTTTAGCAATACTGGAAACCATTATACAAGAAGTCATCCATCCATTTCTTATACAAATCAGAAAATCACCAACACCACGAGCACTTCTATCTGTGGCAACTTGACAGCACAGTAACGGCAAATCTGCCAGTCAATTTTAGGAAAAGCAATTCTTCCACAAAGTTTCAAACAGGTACTTGTAAGAACATTTAACAGCGTTCACTGCGATAAATCCTATCAAGCAAACAGCTGTAGCCAGACGAAGCTACATGATGAAGGTATCACAATAAATCCCACAAAAGAGCCGCTCGCAACTATACAGTTATTACGAAGAAGTTCGAATTCATGTCAATGTCGCTAAATGAACAACTAGACAGTTCAACGCAACGACATTGGCTGATGCAATATTCAGGTCTTTCTATTTTCTGTACCACATCTGAACGGTTTTCATCCTCTTGATTTTCTTCTGCAGTTGAAGAACTGCGTAGAGCAGGGCCTCAGCAGTCGGAGGACAACCTGAGAAAAAAAGAGAACATTTGGCACTTGTCTGCATACTGGGTTACTGTAATGTCAAGTATGTAACAGTTCAGAAAAGATCACACTAAAATTGAAGCCACTCTATGGCCATCAAGGTAACAGACACAATTCTTATAAACAGAACTCGTTACAATTATCTGAGATGAAGTATTTCTTTTTTATTTTATTTATTTATTTCTCCATTTCTATAGTGCCCTTCAAGTTAAGTAATGTATGAACTACATGCCGCAATTCGTCTTCATTAAAAAAGCGCTGCACTGTCATCTTCAAGAAGCTCAATGTTGAGCAATTAGAAATGTTAAGTTGAAGTAGAAACATTGGTTAAGTACCAGGCAAGCTTTACACGCTTTACTCATATTGTACCAAAAACATATTTTCCTAAATTTACCAACTTTCATCTAAAATCCAAAATCTTACCATATATCAGTCTGATTGTCTAATGATAAGCAAAAACACTTGAAGATGACAGCAATGTTAAGAAAAGCAATGCATACTACTCACTCTCATCTTCTTAATCATCTCCTTACTTGATCACGACTTGGAACTTGTGCACTTTCAGGTTATACATTACACTCAATATCTTACGTTACTAGTTACTAATAGTTAATAATAATACCTGGTACATAGACGTCGACTGGTATGATTCTATCACACCCACGGACCACAGAGTATGAATAGTGATAGTATCCTCCTCCGTTCGCACAGCTGCCCATTGAAATGACCCAACGTGGCTCCGGCATTTGATCATAAATCTAAAGCACAATCAAATAACATCACATTCTAAACATGTGGCATGCATGAAAAACATATGTCCATTACAGCAACTTAAAAATGTATACAAATAAACAGAGCACAAGGCAACTTAAAAATGTATACAAATAAACAGAGCACAAGGTTATGCATCAAATTTTATCCATTTTAAGATTCATAGTTTTAATAAGTCGTAACTACAATACAAAAATTAAATTTCAATTTCGGCAGATGCCCATACATTGATTCAATGAAGATGTTCAATGTGTGTTAATTCAAATGAACACCAGACCAATGCGCTTGAGACAGACAGGCATCCTGCAGAGCATTCAATGCTTTCATCATTTATTAAAGGTACTACATGAATGCTGATACAACAGCATACCTTTCTCAATGCTGGAGCCATTTTGTTGGTGACGGTACCAGCGACTATGATGCAGTCCGCCTGGCGTGGACTCGCACGAAACACGACTCCGAAACGATCCATGTCGTACCTCGGAGCAGCAAAATGCATCATCTCCACGGCACAGCAAGCCAGGCCAAACGTCAACGGCCAGAGGGAACTCTGACAATCAAAACAATCAACCATTATCAATCAACTGTTTGCAGGCCATATCAACAATCAACCATCATCATATGGATAAAAAATGTAATGACTTTTTAGCCTAAATGCACATGAACTCATCCCAGGTCAACAAGTACTTCTTTTCGAACCTTTTAACCCTTTAACGATCAGCTACATAAGTTTTTCGTGCATTTAGTACACGCTGGCCATTAAAGGGTTAAATTTAATCTCAAACCGACACTGCAGTACGATTACAATTCATAGTACGATTGGGTAATCACAGGTTATTAAATGACATGAAATTAAATACTTTAGCAGCCAATGCTCGGCTCTCACCGCATCCTACTGTTCACTTTACTAATGCCACCTGCCGAATGGAAGGTTGAGTGGACCTTTGGGGTTTCAGGCAGCAATCTCACGTCCATGTGCACTCTTTGTGCCAGAGTGCCTGAGAGAAGAGCTTTTAAATGATGTATCAAACTCAATATGCTGCAAAAATCACCTTCATACTGGTTTCAGTGTGTGGCGACACATGTATTACTTTTCATTGCAAAAAACGACAATGTTATTAATTTTTTTTTACATTACGCGACTATATTGCCATTTCTCGGTCACAGAATAAAAGTCAACTAAAATTAGCAAAATGTAATAATTGAGTTATTATACCTTACGAGCCCAGTTAACGAGGTCGTCAACTCTTGCAAGCGCATAGTCGGCAACGTTGTCTAGTTTTGGTTGAAATGGAGAGTATGGCTTGCGTTTCGTAACGGCTGATTCCGTGGCTTTCTCTCTGTATGGCACCAAACTATTCATAAAACAATATAACAAAACACTTCAACTTTTAACAGTGATCCTCCAGTTAGTTCTCTAGCATAACAAGTCATTATTATCTAATATTAATACACCATTCCCCATTGCGAATCCCTTGGTTGCAAGTACTCTAAATTTCATTAATGACCTCCAAGTAGTTTTTTTATTTAAAGTCTGCCATACCTCAACATTATTACAGCATTCCTGGCTGCATATAATTTTATGCTGGTTTTCAACCTGGTGACCAGGCTATTATAACTAAAACCTGAGCTGTTCGCCAGTCCTAACACTCATGATGCAACAAAGGAGCTTCACTGTGGATAGGTTATCTATTAACCTACAACAGCATTGTCACAGCGTTCTGCAAGGGACGGACTTACCTAGTGCATTGGGTGTTGAGGTCATCATTGGCTCTGTTCAGCGTATGTAATCTATTCCAGAGAATGCTAACTGCTGGCAGTTTATTACACGGCAACAGCAGTGAGATCCTGGCAAGTGGAAGTCTGACGACTAAACATAGAAAAACCGAAAAGGCACATTCAGATTTATTCAATTCACTTTATTGCAACCAGAAAACAACAAAAGTACAAAACATGCATGGTTATATATTTAACACTTTCAATACAGAAACAATTGCCACACATGTGCACCTAGAACTAGGGAAACTAGATTGCTATTATTGTTATTATTGCAGGTTGTCTGTTCTGTTAGTAGCTACGATTGATTTATGTATTCTGTGATCTCAGTCGTTGTAAATTGTCAACCGGATTCTTAAATAAACGAAAATTATTATTATGTAATGCGACACGTAGTTCTACAAGAGTGTAGATTTTTGCGATTTCCAATTATGCAAAAAAGGCTGTACGCTTTAACACAGAAATGGCAGATTCTATTCATGGAGTGGGTAAAAATTGAGAATCGGCGCCACGCAAATGATTTGTTTACCAAATGTCACGGAGCACCGCACTACGCACAACCAAGGTCATACGCAGTCAATTAAATACGGGAAAACGCCAAATGTAGAGCTTTGAAAAATTTAGATATGATCTTTCTATAAAATTCAGACATAAGGATAAGCAATGCTCTAATTGTATTAAATAAAAGGAACCTAAATAAATCTTTACCAGCCATTTCTTCATTTGAGCCTCAAAACTGAAGGAAACCCACCACCACCGATAAAATATCGCGAGGAGTCATTGGATCATTTTTAAAATTAATTAGCGCCATCTGGCAGTCAGCCAAAACAAATGATGCAATCAATCAAATCAAATCAAATCAAATCAAATCAAATACCATTTATTAAGGCAACAACCGTTGCACATTGATCAAGACAAAACAAAACAGAATAATAGCATTAACATTAATGATTAACATAACAGAAAGAATAAACAGCGTATCATAAGAATAAACAGTAGGCCTACATTAACATCCACCCTGACAATAGTCTGGAAGTAGTTAAGCAAATGTGTCATGCTATGGATAAGCTGGCTAGCTGGTTAGCCTCTAACCGCCTCCTACTTAATGCTTCCAAAACTCAATTCATCTGGTTGGGTGGACGTAGACGACTGGCAAATGTTGATCGTTGTGCCGTGGCTAAAGCATTTCCCCATGTTACCTTTTTTGATTCTGTCCGGGACTTGGGTGTTATGCTTGATGAAGAACTTAGTTTCTCAAAACATGTCAACCAGCTGACTCGTGGCTGTTACTACCAAATTCGTCAGCTACGGGTCATCTCTCGCTCCTTATCAGAGAACTCTGCTGCTACCCTTGTTCATGCTTTTGTTACCAGCCGCTTGGACTACTGTTGCTCTATTCTGGTTGGTTTGCCTCTATTATTGATATCCCGACTTGACCGTGTTCTTCGGTCTGCAGCCCGGCTAATTGGTCGAATCCCCAAATATGCATCCGTTTCATCTTACATTCGTGATACTCTACACTGGCTCCCTATCTCACAGCGCATCGAATACAGAATTGCTTCACTGGTTTGGCGTTGTCTTCTTGGCTGTGCCCCGACTTATCTGTGTGAACTCTGCTGTCCATTAGGCCTATCTGTTGTCCTTTCTCGCAGAGCCCTTCGCTCTGCCTCTAGCGGTAAGCTTTTGGTCCCGCGTGTTGAATCATCAACCTGTCAGCGTCGTGCTTTCTCAGTTGTAGGTCCTTCTGTCTGGAATAGTCTCCCGTTGCAGATGCGCTTGCTGCCTAGGGTCGACTCGTCAGTGTTCTACAAGCTCCTTAAAACTTTTTTGTTTCACCGTGGTTGGACTGGGAGCGCTTCTGAGTGGATTTCTTGAAGAGGCGCTATATAAATTCTTGAAATGAATGAATGAATGAATGAATTATAAAGCAAAGGATCGCATACGGTTGAGCACTTAAAGGGGAACCCCAAAGGGACAAGTCCCGCTATCAGAGGAACCCCAGTATCAATCGCAGACGATGCAATGCAGGCATTAATCCATGGCACTTAAAATTACTTTGACAAATCAGGTTGTACGAGACAAAAGGCAACAATTTTTACTAGTTTATAGACCATCCTTAAGCCTTGACTCGAGCATTTGAGGACTTGAAAAGAATGCTTGTTTGTTTGTATGTGCACTTGTTATAGCGCCCCTTCAAGCTCTCTCTACTCAGAGGCGCTCCCGATGCAGAGCGGACACTGCATCGGAGTTTCACGCCGAAGCGCTGAGCAATTGTGAGTGAAGGACTTGCCCAAGGTCCTTACGCGGCGAGGTGGATTCGAACCTCGGACCTTCCGGCTCCAAGGCAACAACGCCCCCACGACCACCGCGCCCCACAATGCATGAGCACTCATTGAAATAAAAAAATCCGCATAATTGCATGCACAGGTGAATTGTTTAGGGAATTGCTGGCTATTCAGCCGCTTCTAGAATATTACAATTATTATATGAGCTAAACTGAAATATTTCTAAAATTGCAGGAAAACTAAAATAATGCGCTACATAATTGTAATCCGAGTTCTTGATCTACATTCTATGCATAGAAAACTCGGATAAGACAACCTCGTGTTTCGGATTTGTTTTATAAATTTGTTTTGACTTAAAGATAATTTTTTGGATTATCTAAAAATGGTACAGCATGCAGTTTATTTGTGTATTAGCTATATCTTTGGCTGTGTGAATTTCGCTGATTTATAAGGGCAGGTTTGCCACGATCTAGGTATAGTTTTATATAGAAAGCCACCCTATGGTCATTAGTGATGACAAACTATCTAATAATTATAATATCATTAGTCTTGGTCTCTAGGATATAGACTTAAAATCTTTCCTTTTTTGTAAATTAGGTAGATGGGTATACATGTACAATCAGGGGGCGAAAATTTTACCTATTTCTGCAGTGCCGTCAGCGTTGTCATTTCACGTCTTTTTCGTGAGGGTCGGTTAGGGCTCAGGTTAGGAATCGTGAGGGTCGGTTAGGGTTAGTGTTAGGGTTAGTTTAGCCATTAGAAACTCTGGTGGATTGATGGCAAAAGACACCGTGTATTTTTCGCCCCCTGATAGTACATGATCGCCGGTAGATGTTACTGCCGGTTCGGTAGCACGTAAACAGTTTGCAGAGCTATTCCGTGCCAATACTGTGTGTTTTATAAACTCTTGAGTGACCTGTTGTATTGTCAGGAGCTGAGCTGTTCAATTAACGTCAATTTGTGCCTTTATTTCACAGACAAAAAGGTTGAAGACGAATGAGAAGGAATACGTTGAGACTGACGCTTACTCACAGTTTGAAAATGAAGCAACGGAAATCAGGAAGATGGTGCAGAGCCAGAACCGAAAGAAGAAAGCTGCCGGTGGTTTTCAATCAATGGGTGAGAAATTCAAAATAAACCAGAACGTTTATTATTCTAAATTCAGATACAAATACACTTAACTGTCTTGGTCACAGCATTTGGTACTGTCTGGCTATTAAAAATGTGTCCTTTGACAGTAATGTGAGAGTACAAAAGTGCCTGGAAAGCCTAAGCGTTAAGAACCCAGAGATGTGCTAAAGCCATGCACATGGCCACGTTAGCTATATTGTGTGGTTTAAATCAGCCTACAACACTGCTATGCTATTTTGCAACCTTTGTTTTGACGAAGAAATGTGGATATTGATTCATTTGGAGTGTCTTTGCATGTTTCAGGTTTGTCTGCCAACGTTTTTAAGGGTATTATGCGAAAGGGATACAGAATACCTACACCTATCCAGCGAAAAGTAAGTATGATCTATCGAACAGAATTGGGTGGGATTAGGTATCATGCATCTCATGCTATAGCAGAATGCAAGAGTTTGAGTTAAGAAATATTGACTTTGGTTTTCACCCGACATGACCATTGACGTATGCATTGATATTATGGTACTAAACAATGCTGTACAATAATGTCAATTTACGAAACATAGATGCCTTGTACTTTATGACCATAGAATCTAGAGCTATTTGGTATTCGAATAGTAGCGGTGGGACCAAATACGAATAGTGGCCATGTGACATCTGTTTCTGCATATGCAGCTGCCATGATATAGCGAGTTTACTGAAGTAACTCTCTCATTAACATAATATGTGCTATGGTTGCAGCCAGGCTTTGCCTACTGCCTGGGCCATCCATTTTTGTTATCAAAATTTGAAGTTGTGGTACATATAAATTGATTTAATATATTATTAAACTTTGCGTACAGACAATACCCGTCATCCTCGACGGTAAAGATGTGGTGGCAATGGCGAGGACTGGAAGTGGTAAAACGGCCGCGTTTCTCGCTCCGATGTTTGAAAGATTGAAGATGCATTCACCGGTTGGTGTTCGTGCTCTCATCCTGTCTCCTACGAGAGAACTTGCAATACAGACGCAGAAATTCACGAAAGAGGTTTGTGAACAATTCTGTTGCGATTGTGCCGTGTGCTTTTCTCTGTTTGAAACCAACTCGGTTGTTATCCATGATGCAACGTCTTGTCTTGTTTTCAGTCATACTCGATATGAAGGTTTGCCGCGTCGTGCACAATTTTTTTCCATTGCTGACTGTTCTTGATTCTCTTTATCAGTCTCACCATTGAGAGTTCAGTTCATGTTCTGATGTTATCCATCAAGTTCTTTTTTGGTCTATCTTGTACATGTCAAACTTTGTTTTCTTAAAAATTAGTCTTTTCTATTGCCGTGGCTGGGCTGGGAGTGCCTCTGAGTAGTTTCTTGAAGGGGCGCTATATAAATTCTCATAATGAATGTATGTGACCCTGCTGTTGTGCCTTAAATGCTACACCAGGACATGCTATTCTCTCCAGTTCACCTTTGGTCCTTACTCTCAATTTGCTGTTGTGTGTCATTTGCTTAAACGAATCACTTGTTTTCCACGAGGAGTATAACAATCACGTAAATTTATATAGCACCCTTCAAGATCTCTACTCACATTCACTATATTTTTGTTTGTATCTATGCATTTAGTATCACGTATTTATGTATTTAATGGACATATGTATTTGTACATGATGCATTCATGTATTTGTACATATGTAGATATTTATGTATATGTGTATATTAATGTATGCATGATCGCATACGTATCGGGCATGTGTGGAGCAGAAGTTTTCAACCAAATTTCTGCACTGGATAGGATGTCAATCCCTGACTTTCAATTGAAGGCTCAGCGTGCTAACCACTGAAAGATAATTATAAATGACGTTATCAATGATGATCTAAATTTTTTGCTATTGATTGTTTGCCATTGATTGTTTTAGTTGGGTCGATTTACAAAGTTGAAATCAATTGTCATGTTTGGCGGAGGGAGGTAAGTGAACTTTTGGGTTTAATATTAATGGCCGTGTCATGTAACAAGCTTAGCAGCTTTTATTTTGTATTTAGCATTTATATTAGCTGCAAAATCCGTTGAACTTGAATGAATAATCACTCTATGGTACTTTGTTTATAATTGGTTAGACTCTCGTATACATGCTAGATTTGTTAAACTTAGATGAATTTGCTAAACTGTCATATAGTATGTACAGTGTGGGATAGTGGATCGTATATAGATCTAATTTGAATTATAATAAATATTTAGAACCTTCTTCTTCTTTGGTTCTGTGCCTTTTAGACAGGTTCATACTTTGAATGTCACCATTGTTCTTATTTTACAGCCCTCTCGTCTTGTTTGCTGTACACATAAGCCCTCCCTCCTCCAGTCCATTAACTTGATTCTTGGTCTTCCTAATGAATTTCCTTCTGTCCACCTTTACTGACTGAGACAGATGTGTGTCAAGCCCAGTTTTTTGCATGGTGGCATAATTTATTTTAATGAATTTGATTCTTTTTTCAGGATCGATGAGGATTTTTCCGCAATGCATGAAAATCCAGACATGTTAGTTGCCGTTCATCTTAGAAGTTTATCATCTTAATCCACGTAATTTTAGCATAATTTTTAGTTAAGTATAAGATTCTGCAGAGCCACAGATACGAGGCTAAACTACATTTAAAGACAGGCAAATCATTTGTTTCAAGATTTTTACTGTCCAGATATAAGAGGCTAAATTACCTTTAAAAGGCAGACAGATGTTTCAAGATTTATTTGCCGTTTGCTCTCTGCAAGATGCACTTTGTCAATTATGGCCTGAAGGAAATAAAAATAGCTAAGTCTTTCTGGCATAGTGGGATTTTATTGGACTTGTCCAGTGTATTGTTTAGACTTGGCGTAGCTTTGCGTGTGCCACGGACCTGAGGTTATTATTACAATAATAATGATATTATTATTATTGTTATTTAATTTTTAATCATTGTTATAAATTTTATTCGGTTTATTTGTAGCATCATAGCCACACCGGGTCGACTGATGCAGATTCTCATGGAGATGGACTTGAAATTGTCCCACGTCGAATACGTTGTCTTTGACGAAGCCGACAGGTAAGAGTACATGACATGCTTTTCACGTTTTATCTTTTCTTTTGAATGTGAACTCTCCTCTCTGTATCTTCATGTTTTCCCTGATCTGAAGCGATTTCCGCCTTTCATCAACACTGGAAAACTGCTTCATTTTTGCCAGCACCAGATTGGCTGCACTTCTGAATAGATCAAGTTTTTGTAGGGGTTGGTGTGTAAAAACTGTGTGTGAATGAATGATTGAATTGTGTGACATATCTAATCTAAGGATTCCCATTAACCTCTCACGTTGTCAGCTGTGTTTTCAGGAGGGAGTGTTTATAATTAAGGAACAAGGTTTTGTTCTGGCTTGTTTGTCATCGCCTCCTGCTCCCTGACTGTGCTCCAGCCTATCTATATGGGCTCAGCTTTCTTGTATAGATCTGTTATGCTAGCTAGCAGAGCCTTCTGCTTTAGTTCCTCGTGTTGGAACCTCAACCTGTCAGTGTCATGCTTTTTTAGTTGTAGGACAATGTAGGTAGATCTATCTGTCTGGAATTACTCTCCCGTTGGAGATACGTCTGGTACCTAGGGTTGACTCATCAGTGTTTTACAGGCTCCACAAGACTTTGTATCACTGGTTGTACTTGGAGCACCTTTGAGTGGACTTCTTGAATGAATTCTTATAATGAATAATGTTTTTTCAGGTTGTTTGAGATGGGTTTTCAGCAGCAGTTGCATGAGATTCTGGATATGAATAATGTTTTTTCAGGTTGTTTGAGATGGGTTTTCAGCAGCAGTTGCATGAGATTCTCGGTCGCCTTCCAACGTCTCGTCAGACTCTTCTCTTCTCTGCAACTCTGCCGAAAATGTTGTTGGACTTTGCGAAAGCTGGATTCAATAATCCCGCTCTGATTCGTCTTGACGTTGACAACAAACTCAGTCAAGAACTTAGGGTTTGTTGTTAAATTAATTTTGTTTGTGATGCCTGAACGAGATTAGCCAGCCGCATGTACTGCATATTTTTAGGCGCTTGTTATTATGATAATGATAGTAAGATTATTAATATTATCAAATTTTTTGTGCAGGGTAGAAAAGATCAGTTATTTATTTATTAATATCACTAGTATTATTTTTATTATTATTAGGCTGTGATAGTAATGGCTTCAGTTAAGTACCAAGATTATTAGCTTCAGTCTGATTATAAAGATTAATAATTTGAGCATATTAGTGGATTATTATAAGCAGGTGCAATTGTACATGTGCAGCTGTGACAGCTACTAACTACTTCCTTTACATAAAGATCTTGTAACAGCATTCATTATTGTAAGGCAGATTCTGTTATGATGTGGTTAAGAAGATTTTTCATTTCCTTCCTTGTCACCAGGTGTCGTACCTTCTCTGCCGACCTGACGATCGAACGGCTCTGCTGCTCCATCTGTTGACGAACGTCATCAAACCTACGCAGCAGACGATTGTCTTCGTCGCTACGACTCATCAAGTCGAATACATTAATATGGTGATTACATTAATATGGTGATTACATTAATATGGTGATTACATTAATTTGGTGATTACATTAATATGTCGAATACATTAATTTGGTGATTACATTAATATGTCGAATACATTAATTTGGTGATTACATTAATATGTCGAATACATTAATATGTCGAATACATTAATTTGGTGATTACATTAATATGTCGAATACATTAATTTGGTGATTACATTAATATGTCGAATACATTAATTTGGTGATTACATTAATATGTCGAGTACATTAATATGTCGAATACATTAATATGTATAAGGAAAATATGAAGACGAAAAGTAACGAACTGTCAGAAAGAATAGAGGAAAGGGTAGAGGAGTCAAGTTCGGATGTAACAACAGAAGTTAGATGGAGGTACCTAAAGGAGATTGTGATTAGTGAGACGACAAAGATTGTGGGATTTCAGACGGGTGCAGAACCTCGTAAGCCATGGGTAACACCGAAGATGCTAGAGGATATGGAAGAAAGAAGAAAATGGAAGCATCAGAGTACCGAAGAAGCAAAGAAAGAGTACAAAAGACTGAACAACCAATTAAGGAGAACAACGGATAAAGCAAAAGAGGAATGGTGGGAGGAGAGATGCAAAGAGATGGAAATGCTTCAGGAAAAAGGACGACACGACCTAGTTTACAGCAGAATCAAGTCACTGGGAAAGAAGCCGAATATGGATAGAGGAAATGCAATCAAGAACAAAGACAGCAAGCTACTGGAGGACCCAGATGAGATAAGGAGTCGATGGAAGGAATACGTGGAAGAGTTATACATGGGAAACAGTAGCCTGGAGAACGAGGAGGAGGAACAGGCACAAGCACAGAATGGAAATGACAGAGGACTGGAGGTGCTCAAAGAGGAGATCATGGCTGCAATCAGTGATATGAAAAACAACAAGGCAGAGGGAATAGATAACATCCCCATTGAGATACTGAGGAACCTAGGAGAGAAGGCAATGGGAGAACTGGTGCGGCTGTGCCAGGACATCTACAATACTGGAGAGTGGCCAGAAGACTTCATGCAAACAATAATGATTCCAATCAAGAAAAAGCCAAACGCAACAACATGCGAGGACCACCGCACTATAAGTCTCCTTACCCATGCATCGAAGATTCTACTAAGAGTTATCACGAAAAGACTACAGGCAAGAGCAGAAAATGATAAATGCATTGGAGAGGATCAATTTGGCTTCAGAAAGGGAAGAGGAACAAGAGACGCGATTGCAGCACTGAGAATTCTAACAGAAAGAAGCATCCAGCATGGACAGGACATATTCATATGCTACGTTGACTATGAAAAAGCATTTGACAGGGTCGATTGGAAGAAGCTGATGAGTGCGTTAAGACGAATAGGAGTGGAATGGCAGGAAAGGAGATTGATAGGTAATCTATATATGGGACAGAAGGTGAAAATAAGAATTGATGGTGAATACTCGGAACCAGGAAAGATAGGAAGAGGTGTGAGGCAAGGATGCCCACTATCCCCAATATTGTTTAATATCTATATAGAAGAAATTGTAAGAGAAACACTGGAAGAAGTGAATGAGGGGATAAAGGTAGGAGGAAGACTGATAAAAGCTCTGAGGTTTGCGGACGATCAGGCAATGTTGGCAGGCACTCAAGAAGGATTACAAAGAATGATGGATCGACTGAACATGATATCGACAGAATACGACATGAAAATAAACATCAAAAAGACAAAGACTATGAGGATAAGCAAAGGAGGAAAGGAAGCAATTCTTAAGATCACAGTAAACGGAGAGGAAATAGAACAGGTAGAGAAATTCTGCTACCTAGGAAGTATGGTCACAGATGATGCAAGATGCCATATAGAAATAAAAAGAAGAATAGCCATGGGAAAAGACGCATTCAACAAAAGAGGGGAACTCCTCAGAGGAAAACTAAATATGAGCCTTAAAAAGAGGATGGTCAAGACGCTGGTGTGGAGTGTGGTCCTGTATGGGTCAGAAACATGGACAATGAGAAAGGATGACATAAGAAGATTGGAGGCTTTCGAAATGTGGATTTGGCGAAGAATGAAGCGTGTCAGCTGGATGGAACACAAGACAAACGAAGAAATACTGCAGATGGTGGGAGAGGAACGATCAATGATGGAGACAATACGGAGGCGACAGAGAAACTGGATTGGACACATCATGAGGAGTGACACCATAGTACGGGATATCATCGAAGGAAGAATGGAGGGGAAAAAGACAAGAGGAAGACCAAGAACAATGCTACTGGACTGGATGATGACAAAGGACGGTTACAGAGGGCTAAAGATGGATGCACAGAACAGATATGCGTGGCGTCATTGGACATATGAACCTGCCTGACGGCAGAGAACCAAAGAAGAAGATTAATATGTCGAATACATTAATTTGGTGATTACATTAATATGTCGAGTACATTAATATGTCGAATACATTAATATGTCGAATACATTAATATGTCGAGTACATTAATATGTCGAATACATTAATATGTCGAATACATTAATATGGTGATTACATTAATATGGTGATTACATTAATATGTCGAATACATTAATATGTCGAATACATTAATTTGGTGATTACATTAATATGTCGAATACATTAATATGGTGATTACATTAATATGTCGAATACATTAATATGGTGATTACATTAATATGTCGAATACATTAATATGGTGATTACATTAATATGTCGAATACATTAATATGGTGATTACATTAATATGTCGAATACATTAATATGGTGATTACATTAATATGTCGAATACATTAATATGGTGATTACATTAATATGTCGAATACATTAATATGGTGATTACATTAATATGTCGAATACTTTAATATGGTGATTAATTATCGGTGTTGAGAATTCTCAAGTGCCGCTCCTTGGAAGCTTCAATTGGAAATTTATTCAATACACTTGTCTCTCTTTATTCATTCATTCAAGAATTTATATAACGCTTCTTCAAGGGGGACTACTCAGAAGCACTCCCGACTCTAACACGGCAAAAAGGGACAGTTTTGAGTTTAATAAAAAAAATGTTTCAGTAATAACCCCAGAAAGTAGATATAGCTCCTGTGGAAGCCCATTCCAGACAACTTTAGGCAAATGTTTTGGATTTTAGTGAATACGCTTTACATAAATCTGGTAATTGTTACGCAGAGAAATTGTTCTGTGTCGGCACTTTTTGTGTGGGTTGGTTTACATGGTTTTTCAGTTTACCCTGAGGTTTAACTGTCTTTACATCGGGAACACCTCTGATTCATCTCACCAAAACAGGGGTTATATAAATTATATATCTGTTTCTTACAGTTACAGTGGCATATGTGATTTAGTAAGTCACTGCTATAATTTTGGTTAACAACGTGATGTTGTTTTATTCGCAGATTCTACAAGAAGCCGGCTTTCGCTGTTCACACATCTACAGCGCACTTGATCAGACGGCGAGAATCATTAACATCGAGAAATTCCGTCACAAGAAGACGATGATTTTGATCGCTACCGATGCGGTCGCCAGAGGAATTGACATTCCGCTGTTGGACAACGTCATCAACTATAATTTTCCGGATAAGTCAAAGCTGTTCCTTCATAGAGTTGGTTAGTCCGGTAGTTTCTTTTTAGTCCTATTTTTGCTGATTGTATATATTTGTATCTTTTGTAACTTGAATTGCTTTTTATGTGTCAGAGTCTGTAAATGAGAATATAAGGCAATCAAATGAGACTATGATGGAAAACTTTGATCTGACTTGAATACTGTGTGTGTGTGAATACACATCGCCTGAGAACTGTTTATTGCCATTATTTTGATTTGGGCTCGGTGCACGTCTGAGCAGGTATCTTGGAGGAGCGCTGCATAAGTTTTCTGTGGCTGTTTGCAATTATTATTGAATAAATGCACTTTGCTCTAAAGACTTTAACATCATATTCTCCTGAACTCCAAGAGACTTTGACATCATATCCTGAACTCTGTGAGGCATTGTTTAAACAAATACTTTCATGTTATTTTTGTCTATTGTTGAGCCTGCACTACCATCCTAAACAATGGGATAGTTATTACACTACGTTGTTCATTTGTTTTCAGGACGAGTTGCTCGAGCCGGTCGTAAAGGAGTTTCTTATTCGATCGTCTGTCCGGAGGAAATGGCTTCCGTCGTTGACCTACATGTCTACCTTGGACGACCTATTAAGCTCGTTCAGCTCGGTGTAGCTGCGCCAGGTATTTCCATTTTATTGGGGTTTTTGTGGTGACTACAATGGCCGTGGTGGGAGAGTGTTTCTGATGCTTGCGGTTGAAATCCTTGGCAGATGAAGTTTGAATTTAGAAAACATTCAGATATTCTGTGTTATTCTTGCAGGAGAGTTGATTGAGGAAAGTAAAATCAATTTAAATGAGTCAGTTGTTTTTAAAAACGCCAAAATGAGATTTAAACTTTATCTGCTATTTGTCTGGTTTTCTGTATACTGCTTCAGTTCTCTTTAGTTTGAGTGTTACTGATAACAACCATAATTTTTAGTTACTGTAAGGGTTTCATGAGCTTTTTGTTCTTTCCCATCAGTTTGTATCTGTAGCACCTATGATGGATATTGGTCAATTATTGTGAAGGTGGAATGAATAGATCAGAAAAAGTTTATGCTACTCCTAAGAAAGTTATGGTAAATTCGTAAATGGGTTTACATCATGAGTTAAAAGTACACCGTGGTTCAATAAAAAGTAAGCCAAATTGTTTTGCATATATCTCTAATACCTGATGACATATCAAGCTACAATTTTCCAAATATTTAGAGAAGTGGACCAAGAATATGATTCCAAAATTTCATTAGATAATGTTGAACGGATAAAAAGATATGAATATTTAAACTTCATATGCTGAAATTTCAGTTTACAAGCAATTTTCTATCAGATTCAATCAAATGTTTTCTTATTATCTTCATTGCCTGATGATTAATCATTCTAAGATTTCCCAGATACATTGTATGTAGAGAATTGAACTAGCAATATGACCCCAACAGTATGGTTTGATGATTTAATTAAATAATATGCTCAAAATGTCCCTATCCTGCTTGAACGCAAGCCTGGAGGCGCTGGCGCCATTGCAATGGCAACAGCAACGTCGATTATCCTCTGGTTTAGTCCATCCCGCACTTCCAACAAGCGTTGCTTCAGATAATTTATATAATGGATTTTTGTCTGGTAGGCTCGGTCTTGCATCACGCTCCACATTTTATAGTCGACAAGATTCAAATCTGGGCTGTTCTGAGGCCATAATGTGGGAGAAATGAAGTCTGTTGTGTCTTTTGTCAGCATTTCGATGGTTTCCTTGGTTCTGTGGGCTGGCGCTGTTCTGTTGAAAAACAAAGCTGTCTTCTGGGACTAGATTTACGATTACAGATAGAAGATTTTGTGACAGCAGAACATCACGATAATAGGCTATATTAAATTTTACTCCAGAATCAATGAAGACTAAATGGGAACGGCCAAGCGTCGAAACCGCAACAGACACCATAACAGACTTGCTGAAAACTGAAATTTTGGGTGATGAAGTTGAAATATCCATATCTTTCTATCCCTTCAAATTTATGACATGATTTTTTGGAATCCTGTTCTTGGTTCAATTCCCTAAATATTGGGAAAAAAGTTTTCAGGATTACTCATCAGATATCAGAGATGTAAGAAAAACAGATTGGCTTACTTTTTATTGAATCTGACAGAAAATTGCTTGTAAACTGAAATTTCGGTATATGAAGTTTAAATATTCATATCTTTTTATCCGTTCAATTATATCTCATGAAATATTTGAATCTAATTTTTGGTTCCCTATCATTTCGTCGCCGATCATTTCGTCGTGTTCATTTCGTCGCCGATCATTTCGTCGAAAATCATTTCGTCGCGTTTCATTTCGTCGCGTTCATTTCGTCGTGTTCGTTTCGTCGTGTTCATTTCGTCGCCGATCATTTCGTCGCCTTTCAATTGGTCGCACTCATTTCGTCGTGTTCATTTCGTCGTGTTCATTTCGTCGCGTGTTCATTTCGTCGCAAATCATTTCGTCGCACTCATTTCGTCGTGTTCGTTTCGTCGTGTTCATTTCGTCGCGTGTTCATTTCGTCGCGTTTCAATTGGTCGCACTCATTTCGTCGTGTTCATTTCGTCGTGTTCATTTCGTCGCAAATCATTCGTCGCGTTTCAATTGGTCGCACTCACTTCATCGTGTTCTATTCGTTGCGTTTTAGTTCTGATGTTATAATAAAGTGTTTCCCTTTTTAAGGGTGTTCAAGATCCAGTGTTTTAATAAATAGATCTCCTACATCTGTTTCACATTCCTGAGTTCCAGCCGCGCAGCAGGGCTTTAGATTTTCAATTTACTTTTGGCTGCCGGCTTAGTTAAAATTTAATAATCCCCCTCTCTATTCCTGGCATGGCCACCCAAGAGTATTCCAACACTTAGGCATGGACCGCTTAAGTACTATAGGGCTCCGATGTAAACACAACAGCTTATTTGGTAGCAAGTTAATTAGGCCTTCGGTGTAATCGTAGGCGTTTGTTTGTTACTTGCTGCTCAGTAATTGATTTTAACAGATCATTAGCCTTATTAGTTTTCGCAGTTCACCTTGCTGCGATAAGTAAACAAAGATTGCCGGTGCGTCTGACAGATTCTAAACAAGTCACAACAGCCAACGGGTATAATCTATTTATTTAAAAGATTATTTGCTTGCTTGCGATTGGTTGTATGGTTTCGCACAGAGATATCCCTTTGAAATGATTTGCGACGAAATGATTTGCGACGAAATGAACACGACGAAATGAACACGACGAAATGAGTGCGACCAATTGAAACGCGACGAAATGAACACGCGACGAAATGAACACGACGAAATGAACACGACGAAATGAGTGCGACGAAATGATTTGCGACGAAATGAACACGCGACGAAATGAACACGACGAAATGAACACGACGAAATGAGTGCGACCAATTGAAAGGCGACGAAATGATCGGCGACGAAATGAACACGACGAAACGAACACGACGAAATGAACGCGACGAAATGAAACGCGCCGAAATGATTTTCGACGAAATGATCGGCGACGAAATGAACACGACGAAATGATCGGCGACGAAATGAACGGCCACCCTAATTTTTGGTCCACTTCTCTAAATATTTGGAAAATTATAGCTTGATATGTCATCAGGTATTAGAGATATATGCAAAACAATTTGGCTTACTTTTTATTGAACCACGGTGTAGTATGCTTTATTTGTTTAGCCTCTTTTCGACCTGTTATTGAATTTTTGGGTTCAATTTGTGCTTGGCAGAATGTTCTTGAGAGCATGGATTTCCATACCATTTACTACTCTTCAAATGGTCGGTTAAGGGTTAATCACATATATTTAATTTGCAGATGAGGATAATCTGTGTGGACGAGTGCCTCAACCAATCATGGATGAGCTTAATGAAAAACTGAACTATTGGCATCAGAAGACGGATATCGTAAGTAGAACATTGTTTTAGAGTCACTTGATGAAAAATTAGGCGTCAGTTTATTTTCAAATTTAATGACGTACCAATGGAATGTTTTGCGCCATGTGATAATGTTCAAGCGGAATGTTTTGAGTCAATTTTTAAAAAACGAGTCATGATGGCTGATTCAGAATTGCAGTTACAGAATTAAGAGATAATTAGTGAATTCATGATATGGCTTGTTTTCACGAGTCAATGTTTTATTTTTCATAGCAAAACATCCACAGAGTGGCGATGAATTCGTACGGTCGCTATTGCAAGTCCCGCGTCAAACCTTCGTTGGAGAGCATTCGAAGGGCGAAGGAAATTGCGAAAATAGCCGTCGGATTTCATCCAATATTTGGTTAGTGTCGGTCAGAAGTTACATGGAACAAGTTGTATTATTCTATTTTTGTTATATAAATTTTTAATGCTTGCAAGCTCACATGAAACTGTGAATCTGAGGCACGGATAGTCAGTCAGCTGCCAGAGGAAGATGCAGTTAGATATCCATATGCTTGATAGCCAAGGAGAAGTAGTGAGTTTTGGGCCGCTTTTTGAAGGAAGGAAGTGAGTTTGAGATATGAAACCAACAGTGTTGTGCGTTACTCGTTACTAGTAACGCGTTACTAGTAACTAGTTACTTTTTTGAGGTAACTATTGCAGTAACTAGTTACTTTTCTGGAAAAGTAATTAGTTACAGTAACTGATTACTTTTACCAGGTAACGGTAACTAAAACAACAATAGTTACTTTTCGTTACTTTAAAATTAGGCTAAGTAAATCTCGCAAGCTGCAATATTGGGTGCTCATGCACTAGGCAGCTTCATTGCTCAAACAAAGGAATCCTTGTACAGTTGAACAGGCTGACATTGAATAGTTATTGTTACGGATGGCTGAGCACCGCTGACCACAGGGCCAGGAATGTTAATTAGGTCCACAGGTGTATTTGATGTATGGTGTAGGGGAAGAGTAGGTGAGAGCAGGTGGCAGAATTTGCGTACTTGGGTGGCCTAATTACGGAAGATGCAGAGTCGACAAGGGACATAAGGAAAAGAATTGGGCTGGCATCAGCAATGTTTGGGAAGCTGAGGAGACTATGGAGATCAGGCAACATCTCAACAAGAACAAAAATCAAGCTATATGAATCACTGGTGATACCGGTCCTCATGTATGGAGCAGAGTCTTGGTGCGTAAAAAAGGAGGACGAGAGAAGACTGCTGGTGGCGGAGATGGGATGGCTACGAGGTCTACTGAACAGATCACGGAGAGAAAAGATACGGAATGAGGTGACATGAGAAGAACTAGACCAGAAGGAAACAGTAGTGGAAAGAATAAAGAAAAGAAGACTAACATGGTATGGACATGTGATCAGGATGGAGAACGGAAGAATGCCGGCAAAAGCGCTGCACGGAGAAGTGGAGGGAATGAGGAGCAGAGGACGACCGAAGAAGAAATGGATAGACAACGTACTGGAGGACATAGAAGACAGAGGAATGGAGCTGGGAAAGGCAATAGAACTCGCAAGAGACCGGCCGAAATGGAGAAGTTTTGTTAGAGCCTCATCGTCGGTGAACACCTGACGGAGGAGAAAGAAAGAAGTAGGGGAAGAGTATGCCGATCACATGTGCAATTGTACATGTCTATATATACATAGGCCTACCTATGAGTCATCAAATCCATCAATGACGCGCATATAATTATATTTGAAATCAGTTTGATGTTTGACACCACAATGGACTTGTCTATGGCTAGATGTTGACTATCTAGAGATGTTTATGAATAATACAATTAAAGATGGCATTAGACGTGTCTATTGGCTGGTGGCAATTGGAACTTCTCTGACCTTGGAACGGGGCGCAGAGTTTCATTACATCGATCTCCATTAATGGATCACAGACTACATACTGTACACAGTACACACTTGACGAATTACAGCATACAGGAAGACACCTATAACACTTAGTTGACCTGTGCTGGTGTATTGCATTATTATCACACACCACAAATTTTGAACGCTTACTTTAAAAGAAGCCTATATAGGTTTTGCTGATGGGCAGAATTGTGACAGGACGTCTCAACATAGCAGATTTTATAAGGTATGTACGTTGAACCTGTGTTTAGCAGTGGTAGAACTTTTATCCATCTCATTGCGTCAGATTACTGAACAAAACTTTATCAAATTTAGTGTTTTTAAAGTTCAATTTGGATCAATTACATAGACCATTCTTTCTGCATAAATAGTAAGCCTACCGATATTTTTTATATGCCATTAAATTGAGTGTTTCTGTGGATCTTGATGTTATTGGACTCTGACTTGAACTTGGACCTCTTGGACTCGGACTAGATTAGAACACTCGGCCTCAGCTGAGATGGACTCGGACATGACTGTTGTGAGCTAAAAAAAGACGTATAGTCTTCGATGGGCAAAAGTATAACTAAAGGTTCAACTTTTAGTCAAATTAAAAAATTGAAATAGTTTTTTAGTTATTAGCTAAGTGACATTAGCAAAATATGACACTATGCAGCTGAACCATCTTCCGCAATGACAGTGAACACTGTCAGCATGCAGCTCAATGTGATGTGTAGTTTCTTATTTCTGCGATACAGACTATTACTCTGGTGATTAGATGCTGAAAGACTCGATCTATTAAATTGGACTTGTGGTAACTAAAAGTAACTATAGTTACTTTGAAAAGTAACTGTAATCAGTAACTAGTTACTTTTTTGAAAAAGTAATCAGTTACAGTAACTAGTTACTTTTTGAAGTCCAGTAACTAGTTACTGTAACTGATTACTTTTAAAAAGTAACTAGCCAACACTGGAAACCAATTCCATTCTTTGAGTGCTGAGGCATGGAATATACGCGAGCCCATTACTGTTTTGATCAAGTTTTGATTGAAAGCCAGTTGTATTAACAGGTTTTGATTGAAATCAGTTGTAGTAATGAGGGTTTGATTAAAAATCAGTTGTAGTGTTCAGTTTTTGATTGTATTTATTCGTGAACCTGGCAACCACTCTAACAGTATTCCTGGTCAATGGGTGCTTTGACTAATTTCCGATGATTTGTTGAAGAGCATTCCTGTTGGACAATATTTAGTTTCCAGGTACAATACTGTAAAATTATGTTTTTAAGCAAATGTGTTGCACCTGTAATGGACTACATAATTTCATACATTGTAGGTATGCAGTCGAATGAAATGGAAGTGAAATACGACCAGATGATGGAAGCCATCAAGCATTACAAACCAAAGGACGTAAGTTGTTTAAATTATTACGATCAACTGTGGTCTTTGACCCAGCCATTTTTTTAAACAAATTAGAACTTTGTGGATTTTAAAATACAATTTATAAAAGATGCATGCATGCTTAATCTGAACTTTGGATTTACACAGCTCCATTATATACATTGCACATGGAATCTAAATTGATGATCATAAATTATCTTCAACATTTGCATCTTGCTTCCGGCTTGGAATTAAAGAAATTAAATGAACTGTGCAATTGCTGTTAGGTGTCCCGTTCTATCAGGATCTATGATCCCTTCTGATCCAATCTGTCTGGCCCTCATCTGGCTAAGTTAATGATGATGATGCATGCAAATCAGTTGATTTAAAATTTTAAAAAATTTGATTGTGTTTTACAGACCGTTGTATCAAAGCAACAGTTGCATCTTGGGTCCGGCTCAGACTCAAAGAAATCGACAACGACGAAGTACCTTCCAAAGATAACGGCTCGCAAGGTAGAAGATGTTTCACAACCATCGAGCAGTGGTCCGCTGGTCGTGGAGACAAAACACGTGAGCAGCATTGAAGCTAACAGCATGGAAATATGGAAGACGGATAAGAACAGTGAAGAGATCTGGGGAGGCGGAGGAGACGACAAACTGACCATCTGGAACACGGAAGCCAGTAGTTTCGAACTTGGTACTATCGCTGAGAGCAAGGATAGCCGACCGAAGAATAGACTTGTGTGGTAAGTGACTTTAATAATAAGCTCATAAGTTGTGAGTGTACGTAGGCTTGTGGAAAGAGCTTGATTTGTGATTTACTTGCAACGTGCTTCATCATTATCACAAATTATAATTCTTAGTTCGCTTACTTACTTAAAATTTCAGTGTTTCAACTGATATTTATTCTGCTATGTATTCTGATTTGTTACTATTTTGAATGAAAAATGCTGAATTTATTCTGGATTTTTTTTACTGTATTAGGTTTTATGTAATGATGAACTGTGCTAAAACGATTTTGATTGCGACTGATGCAGGTCGAGAAAGAAGAAGAAGTACGTGAACGAAGCGGAACTGAGGAAACCGGAGAAAAGACAACTCAAGCTGAAACCAAAACTGTACTTATAATTTCATTTCTCTAACAAAATAGTCATAATAATTGCAATATTATCACAGCTATTCATATTTGTTAAATGTTGTGATTTGCAGACAGGGAAAGAAATGAAGTGCTTGAAAGAAGCAGCACTTAATTACCTGAAATTGCCCATTTGATGTTTTGTGTAATTTATTGGACAGCTTCACTGTGTGATGCTGCATGGTCACAGCATTAAGTGCTAGTTAGCAAGCAAAACTTGATTGGATATTATTAAAATGGAATCAATTGGTTTTCTATTTGAATGGATTTTGTTACTTAAACAGTATTGATTGCTGTTTACTGTTTCAACTCTAATTGAGATTTATTACAGTTGCTGTACCGGAGACTTTCATTGCATTTCTGATTTAACGCCAGTTGACGATATTTTGTGGGCATAGTAAATTTTTGCAATAGTAAATTTTATTTATTTTACTAGAATTCGTTTATTAATATTGCCTTATGAGTTTTGTAGTTTTTTTAATTATAAATATGATGCAAAAGGTGAATTGTTTTAAAACGATTGTCACTCAGTTGTTTGTTTAACTTTATATCAGATACAAAAGTTGGCTTGAGAAGAACAAGCTTCAGGATCAGGGCGATGGTGAGGGAGAAGGACTTCGACCAAAGAAAGTCATCTACAACAGCAAAGGAAACCGGAGACAGTTCCGCTACAATAGTAAGTCGTTTTGGTCTGGCAGCTATGCTCTCAGGAATAGTTTATTTCAAAGGTTTATTCTGTTATTTTGTATCGTGTTAATTGTTTATTCTGTTGTGTTCACTTTGTGTGTAATCGTACAATGTATGCGTTTATGCATGTTTTTTAATAATCTGATGTGAACATTTATTAAGTGCATATCTAACAGATCTAAATCAGTGCGTTGTTTAGACAGCTGGACAAAGACAAAAGCAACAGAACAGTGGGAGAGTATTCCAGCAAGACAGTCAAGCATATAAGTTGGGGCTAAAGTTTTAGTTGTACAACAGTGTGGCACATGCATGTCTCCATGGGCCACAGAGTGCAATGCCTCCCGACACAGCTGACTCGAGACTGGAACCAGGGCAGTGCGAGCAATTGAGGCATGGTCATAAAAAGAATGTGCTCGACAACCGGAAACCAGTGTAGAGCACGTTACATATTATGCTCAGTTATATGTGAATATCTGGGCTGGAGGTTTTGTATACTGAGCAGGCTCTGTAATGACCCTGGACAAGTTGACTCTGCATTTGTCTTATGCCAAAGGTCTGCATTTGTCTTATGCCAAACGTTTCAATTGACCAATTTTTGTTTAGTAATGACGTCTTACATTAAATCACATCGGGTTGCATTATGTGGGCTTAAGAACTTTTTGTACTTTCATATTATGATATTACTGACTCAATTCTCATGACTTAAGCCGTTAGCAGGATGGCACTAATAGGAATATTCTGCAGAGCACTTTTTAAAATTTATATATTAGAAAGTGTTACTTTTGTGCTTATTTAGAAGACAAAGGGGACGCAGTGCCACACAAGGCAAAGAGGGAACTGAAGACAAAGGAACAGATCTTGAAGGAAAGAAAAGTGAAAGCGCAGAAACAGGCTTTCCAGGCTCACCAAGAGACCAAGAAACAAAAGAGGAAGGCCGTGAAAGGTCAACGCTAAGGAACATTGTGATAGGACGTTTTCAAAATGCTGTCAATAATTTTTGCTTTGTCTCCTTCAATATTACTGTAAGCTACTGCAAAAATAAAAGAAAACTTTAAAAACGTTAACAGTTGCCTCTTCAGTTAACAGAGAAATGAAATATTTCTGTATTGTTCACTTAATATTTATTTATTTTATTTCTGGCATTTGCAATAGCACCCCTTCAAGCTTTCTACTCAGAGGCTCTCTTAACTACAGTGCAGACATGGCATCGAAGTTTCACGCTGAAGCACAGGTGCAATTGCTGAGTGAAGGACTTGCTAAAGATCCCTATGCGGCGGCTTGAGGTGGATTCGAACCCAGAAACACCACAGGACCACCGTACCCCATAGTAGCACTTCACAATTTAAATATCTTGGATTTTCTTTGTGTCCCAAACCAACAAAGCCACTTTAACCAGCATGCTCACAAGGATTCATTCAAAACCAATATGTTAATTGTAATTACGACACCTGATGCATTTAGGACAAAATTTAGACTTTTTGCATCAGTCAGAGACAGATTCTTATTTACAACAATTCTTATTACAGTTCTTATTGCAGCCAAATGATTTATGTTTCCATATCAAAAGGGCGAAACGTCCAGACATTTTTACTATGACTTTCTTACGACATCAGCATATGGAAACTTCTCATGGCCAAGGTCACGTATGCTAGTCTAAATGATTTATGATTCGCATCGACTACACGTCCACAGCATGCAGATTAAGATGAAGTAACCTCATTAGAAACTTGTTTATTCAATCGATAATTACATAAGAATATTTACTTAATTGAAAGCCGAAACAAAAATGCAGCACATCACATTTGCACAACTTTGGCAGTACTTGCAAGTTACGAATATCGATTCGTGACCGACACAAGACACCGGTTTTTTTTATTATCATACTTTAACTGGGATAAACTTCAAGTTTCATGAAAATAATATTCAACATCTCTGGTTACATTCACACGGTAACTACAGAGCCCTTTGCAGCAGGTCCTTTCAGGCCTACCTTTTGTGCCCAACAATGAACCATTTTTGTGATGCAAGAGACGGAATTACCTATTTTGTGAAAAATGTTCTGTTGTACCAATAAATTGATATGCATGCACCGAGACAATTAACAACAATTATTTAGTTAACTTATTTGCACAGATCAGCCACAGCCAATCAGTGATATATGCTATTCTCAAGCAAAAACAATAAGCGTGTTTCTAGCTGTGTTCTTCAAGTCTTTAGTGCAGTGTGTGGCATCTAAATTCACCGCATAGGAACATGTGATAACCATCTAGCAAAACCAATTCAAAAGTGCTAATACAAACCAGAACCAAGTTCTCAAGTGCAAAAACATGTCTACTTCTATGTTTGATTGGCTAATACACCGTACATGCTTATAAATGTTTCATAACATAGATATTTTCTTGTCAAACATCGATTACATAAATCACAAATTTTAGTACAGTTCAGTTAGAAAATGGCTTAATCATGAATGATTATAGTGAATGTTCATTGGCGCAGCAAGCATTCAGAGATCGAATTTTCTTCTTGAATGTGCTTCCACATCGCAGAAACCGGGACCATTTGGCGGCTCTGCGTTAATTCCACGTCTGAAATTTAACCACATTAATTCAATCATTCAATGGATTTATAAGCATGTTTCGTACAACAGTGTAAGTTAAACACAAGTTGGCCTTCATTAGAACTTAAATATTAAATATTATATTTAACAATTTTCGTAAAAGGAAAAACCTCAAAAAATTACTGATACATATTTAATGAAACTCAATAAGATCCAATACAAGTAGGGAACAATCTTCCCAACTATGGCAAAAAAATACGCCATCTTTGGGGTTGGAGTTGCATATTTTCCATTTCATATCACAGCTCAAGACCGATCTTTTTAAACAATAACACAAGTGCCATTGACTGAGCTCACACCATGGCCTTTCCCTTGGCCTTGGTTGTGCTACGGTGCTGGACAAACCATTCTATTGTAATTACAAGATAACTAGGCACTCAGTGGCGGATCCAGAACCGTTTCAAGGGGGGGCCAAAATCTTAGATCTTGGGTGGAAAAAAGGAAATTTTTTTGGTAAGTTCGAAAAATAGTGATCGGTCGTTGAGGAAAAAAGTACTTTTCATCCGCCAAAAAGTTGATGACTTTTTTTCAGTCATCCGGCAAATTTTTCTAGAAAATCATACCATTTCATCCGCCAAAAAAAGTTGATGACCTTTTTTTTAGTCCTCAACTTGAAAACCGAATGGGGGGCCACGTTCCACACAATCTTCCGAATAGGGGGGGCCAGTATCCATTACACCCTTATTCGTATTGCTAATTTCAGACCAAATGGGGGGCCACGTCCCATGGCAGTTTGAAATGGGGGGGCCATGGCCGGATTGGCCCCCCCCCTGGATCCGCCCCTGAAGGCACTCTCTTCTGCTTCAAGCTTTCAATAATGAACGAAACTTGGACAATTGGAAATTTCCTCATTGGCACGGTCTCAACGACACAAACATGCACTTAAAACTCGAAAATATAACTGAAATAACTTGGCTTCTGCCAGTCTGTAAAACATACAACTATGCATAAAATGTACACACGGTTTGTATAAGTGTTTGTAATTGTTAAACCATTGACAAAAACTTGGGTACTTGATGAAACAAACGACATACTTGACGAGACGACATCTGTGTTCTTCCATTCGAACGTTAGCAGAATTGATATCTGTTACGGACTGCGGACTCCACAACCGCTCGGCAACAGCGCTCGCTCGTGGCCTGTGGTCATGAAACAAACAACAGCACAGCTCACATACAGCCACGTGTTTCTCTTAAACTATCAAAAAGTTAATCTAGTGCGGCAATATGACGAATGGGTGTTGCCCCAGATTCTGTGCAAGAGCTTTGTTGCTCTTTGGGTATTCAAGGGCACCACCACTCTGCTCTGCATAGAAGTGCTTGTTGGGTTCCATTTGCACGAACTGCAACTATGCAGAATCGAGCTTTTCCCATGGTGGACCAGTTTGGAATGGGCTCCATCAAGAGCTGCACCTGCTTCCTGGTTCTGAAGACTCAAAACTACTTTTTGTCATGATACTGGAGTTGAAAGTGTCTCTGGTTAGTCTCTTGAAGAGGTGCAACAGATATTTAAGAATCAATGAATGAATTTCAAGGAACAACTACATCAGAAAGTCAACGAAATACCCAGTATCAACTCACTAGCTTTAAATCAAAACTCAGAATTATTTCCACACATTTTCGAAATGATAAAATTTTTTATGGGACTGTTACGCTTGCGTCATTGCATGTAGCTCTGATTACGATATTTTTGAAAGAGTGTGGGGGATCGGATAAATATGACTTACCAGAGACGAGCCTCAACATTTGTGGCATCAACGAATTCGGCCCACAGACATGCTTCTCCTCCCATCACCAGCGCTTTCTGGGCTTCTGTGCCTGAAACCGGGCAAATAAATCACATGCCTGATATATGGCAAAGAAATCACATGCCTGATATATGGCAAAGAAATCACATGCCTGATATATGGCAAAGAAATCACATGCCTGATATATGGCAAAGAAATCACATGCCTGATACATGGCAAAGAAATCACATGCCTGATATATGGCAAAGAAATCACATGAAAATGCCCCTTGTCGTAAATAATATTATGGTCCATGACTCCATGTAGTCCAAAAAATCAAACAGTCTCCTTTAATTATTCGTGACATTATCTCACACCGCTTTGAATCAGTGCTGTATTATGCCAAAAAAAAATTTCTTCTAAAGGCGCCAGTAGAGGCTTTGTGGATTGCATATATGCTGCATCATCAATATTAAGGAAAAATATTTTTCTTGAAATAGAGATCTAAGTAGTCAGAGACTTTTGGACATACATTATTGCCTCTCCTATACTTACATTACATCACCATGTAAGACAATTGTATTAATTACTATATCAGTTGCTAATAAAAAAATTATATGAGAAACACTGAACAATGTGAACAACTGAACATGTACAGGGTGGGCCGTAAACAAGTAACCCCTTTATGTTTGGCCAAGATATGGGCTAAAAACCGTAGGTGGGTTACTTTTTTATGGCCCACCATGTATATATAAAATTATATGTATACAAACCATTAAAGTTCAGTGGCTCCACCTTGTAGTAATTGCGCCAGTCTGAGCCGTAGCTGATGTAATCGAGGTACCATGGCGACGAAAGAATTGCTCTCAGTCCAGCGGCAGTTACAGTTTCCATCTCCTTCTGCTCTCCACCCTTCCACACTTCGATGACAGTGTCTGGATGAACCTACGACCAAGCCAACTTACACCATACACAGCTAGAAATTCTCCTTTGGTTCACAAACACAGTGTCACACACGAACACCATTTCTATTTACATTTGGTGAAACTTTGTGCACACTATGTCCTTATGGTAACTTTGATACCAGATTGACACATACTTTTGTATGCAACCAAAGCTGTGTATATTACACATAAACATATTAGACACACTACCGGTAATGTAAATCTAAAACTAGAAAAAAACTATGATGAGAAGAAATCATAAAACTTCATCTTTTTCTTAAACATCTGTCTGAAAAATTTATACAGCATCATGACAATATATATATGGAACTTCAGGATAAGGAAATATACTTTTGTAGCGTAAACAGAAATTCACATCTTGCTGTCTAGAAGAATCAAGTCAAATCTATTTTACTTCAAAGATTTTTAGACAGCCTTCCTACGTGGCATATAAATAATAAACTATTTTTAAAGTTTAATTTCACGATAATTTATAATAAATATATTGATAATAGAAAGCAAATAAAACATTGCAAACAATGAGTTACAATAGCCTTACTTTGACTCCATTGTCAAACACTTCCTGCCAG
Organism: Lumbricus rubellus; assembly: GCA_945859605.1. Lineage (NCBI taxonomy): Eukaryota > Metazoa > Annelida > Clitellata > Crassiclitellata > Lumbricidae > Lumbricus > Lumbricus rubellus. The sequence continues at coordinate 50,485,692 of OX243813.1, read as the reverse complement.
ACAACAGCGCCTGCCTTATACTTATCAACAATTTCAAGTAATCTACAACAAACATACAAGTACAATAAGATTAGACTAACATATCACGAGGTAAGTTTTCAATATGATTAAGATCAAATCTATAAATTATTACAATCACCAAATGAAAGAATAATTCGTCAAAGCAAACAAATTATCTAAGACAAAAGACGGTATGACAATAGCAAAAAACAGGCAGACTCACTTAGCAACGTAGTAGCTTTCCAGTTTCGAATAGTCCTTTCCAAATTTCATCTTTGTCATGAAGTCCGTAATGTTTGGGTTACTCATCCTTTAATAATCACGTATAAACCGTAAACTCACAATGAATAACCAAACAAACCTACTTAAAATTAGCTCAATCCAAACAATGTTTCATACAAATAATGCTCAGCATAAACATTTAAATCCTGTATCCAGTGGCTTACACACCACATATCCAGTCTATATTACTGCAAAGCATTACAACGCAAAGCAAATGAAAAACTTATTTCTGAAGTATGTATATCAGCTTGACAAACTGCGCAAAAATATAATTGCAACAACATTAGGTCATATTTTGTTATCCAACTGTGTCTATAGGCAATTGGTTGAGGGTCCAAATTTACCAAAGGTATTACATGTAAGGATGTTGGCACTAGGCAATGTAGGCATGCTATTTATACCCAACTCTGTCATAAACTGGTATTGCTGCAATCTGAGCTCAAATAAATGACAAAAGTCAGACAATATGACGTCCTCAAGTCCAGGACTTTCCAATTTATCCACCACCAGTTCGGGACATGGAATGTTCCCCCATTTACGGTAATCCCAAGACTGCCCTTACACCCCACTATTTACCACATAGCCCGGGAGCGCCTCCAAGCAGAAATCTTGAAGAGATGCTATAAAAAAGTTGATTTCAGTAATTGATTAAGAGATAATCTGCAAGAACGCTACCAGCACGAGAAATTGACTTCATCTCCACCAAGATGCAGGTAGTGGTCCTTGAAAACTTCCGACAACTCGCCGATAAAGACGTCAAGGAACCGATACGTTGAACCAACGGACGGGTCGATTGGACCGTAGTTCCCGTTAAATTGACCGCCACTGTAACATTTCGTCAGCAGATCGGCCACGCCTTTGCCCCAAGATAGCGAATGACCTAAATGAAAGGAAAGAACATTGTTTTTATTAGCAACAATCATCATAATTTCCAGTTTATTATCTCTCATTTATAAAAAACCATTATAAAATTACAATACATTAATTGCGGGGCTTAACAATTGTTCTGAAACTGGCCTGTGAAGACTTGCTTCAGATCCTGCATGAAGTGATCATACAAGTCATGCTTCGAAAGTATGCAGCCACCTCAACAGGGTAAACGTTTGAGCCTACTGATTATCCTATATTTATTTTTATTTATTTTTCCATTTATATACTGCCCCTTCAAGCCTTCTACTCAACCCTCTGGCTGCAAGGCAACACACATACCCATTACACCACCGCGCCCCCGACATGGTAGCATTAATGCACAATAAATATTCAAAGCCAAAGCCATCTATCAGTCCACTGTGGCAAAGCAAGATTCAGACATTCTATAAATTGCAATATGAAATTGTATTGTATTCTATTGTACATGGACAACTTTTAAAAGCGCCTCCTCCAACAATGCAGTATCATTTCCATCTAACCTGGTGAATCGAATTCTGGAACAACTCTGATACCACGAAGTCGTGCGTGTTCGATGATCTCTCGTACGTCAGTCTGTGTGTAGACATGCGTGTATGGATCGTATGCACCCTTGTGTCAAACAAAAAAACAATTATTACAAAACAATGCAACTGAAAAATTATTATATATTATTCTGACAACAATGCATATATCTATAAAATGTGCAGAGCAAAATAATTTGCAGGAATGCATAATAACTGAATAAAGAATCTTATTATTAGACACGATTATATACAAACATTATTATTACTATAATTTAGGAAATTTCATATCGCCCTTCTTCAAGGTATGCTACACAGAAGCACTCACGGTCCAACCACGACCAAATATGATAATTTTGTGATTCTTAAGCAACAGAGTGGAGTAACCCTTGGGCGATAAACATAGTGAAACAGGTCGGCCATTCTAGGTACATACACTTACATATGTACATATATACATACATACGTTCGTAAGTATTTCTAATGAAAACAGTGATAGCAACAAACGATCTCATCTTTCATGCAACCTGTGCCTGAACATCGAGTGACATCTAGAATGTTCAATCAATAACCGAAAATATTACTAACCAAGCACACAGAAATATATGACGAGAAAAATATACGACTAGAAAGGTCTGATGAAATTCATTTCAAAGTTGCTCACCTTTTCGCTCATATCAGGGAACTTTCTACTCTGATACGGGAAGGAATTTTCATCGACGATGTGCCAGTGGAACACGTTGATCTTGTTATAAGCCATCGCATCCTACAGCAAAACAGTAACAGCAAAACAGTAACAGTGCTTGACGTTATCTACAACGTGCCGTCGTGCCTAGGAATAAATGGGTAGATTTCAAACTGAATACCTAATCCCCGAGTATCTGGACATACTATTTGCGAGATTCGGGGATCAACTGAGTACCGTATTTGTTATGAACCGAGTACCATATATGTGACCCATCTGACCAAAACCAGGCATATATGTTGAAACACACGCTTCTGAGATAATGACCAAAATGAAAAAACTCAATTTTTCAGTTTTTGGTTTGAGACAGAAAATTATCAATAAATATGTTTTGAACACATTAAAATGACAATTTGCAAAAAATCTTATTTTAATGATATTTTCGAAGGTTTTGAAGTGATTACTGAGAGATGATAAGTAAGCTGATCGGAGTCTTTGTATCAAAAGCACAATTCGGATTAAGACATCAGCGGGTTAAAAGTCTCACCAGATTCTGTAGAATGATTTCCTTTGGTAGGTAATGACGCGACGTATCGAGCAGAATTCCTCTCCAACTGAACCGGGGCTTATCGGAAATTTCTGTGCCGTTAATTTGCAGCTGAAATTAAACATACGTCTAGAGCTGTAGCTAACATTCTGTGTCAAAAACAGAGCCTCTAAACTCTATGAAATTTCAAGCATCAGTGAAGTAAATGTTATGTGACTAGCACAAAGTATTGAAGCTGGAAATATAAATGCCTGTAAAAGATTAGCGTTTAATTTGCGAAAGAATTCGTATATCAGCTATGGAACACGTAATATTAGCTGAATTTGACTAGACTTCTCTCAAGATCAGCTTAGAATAATCCTTGACTGCACAATATCCTTATTATTAATCATCAAAATGAATATAAATAATACTGTTTTAATGCACCACAAATGAAAGTTTTACATGTATACAATCCTAGATTTATTGTGCTAAAAATAGAAATTTCACATAAATGCATTTAAAAACTCTCATTTGCTGGTCTTTAAACGTATTTTAAAAATTTATTTACATATTAATACAGCTGCAAAGAAATCTCGAATTTAAATTGATTCTCCCCAATTATAATGTGAAAAATTCTCACAATATAACACACTTTCAGAATCTTATTTGTGATCTAAAATATTATGCGGTAAAAATTTCAATCAGTGCAGTAAAGAATCTCACATTTCCATCAGAGCCGTAGTAGATAAGCTGGCTAAACGTTTCCAAGCCACGCAGTGCTCCCCAAATAGAAGGTGCAGACAGCTGAGCACCAGCGCTCGATATGGTCAAAAAGTCTACAAAAGTAAAAATCAAGAAACGGAACTATTAATATACTATTATCGATTACACAAACTTTTCATTTAATTATTGTGCTCAGTTAATTTTTATAACTTGACACTCATTTATGACTCTCAACTTGCTTCAATCATTGCTCGATACTCTGAATATTTTACCAAATAATAAACGCACTTAAAACTCTGGTGCATTACAATCTTGAGAAACTTGTATCAGTTAATAATAATAATAATAATAATAATAATAATAATAATAATAATTAATCCTCTGTAAGGGATTAATTCCAGCAGGAAGGAAAAGAAGAAGAGAATAATAACCATAACAATAATAATTACGACAATTTGCATGGCGCAGTAACACAGCTGTTACAAAGGTGCCTTACAAAGCAGCTAACATGCAGGATAAGCCCTAGGGAATAAGTATGTTTTAGGATAAATTTAAAAGAGTTATATTCAATACGATAAATATCAAGGATAGAAATGCTTCAATACATCTGCTCTTCCCACCTTTCATCACCGCATTTATTATCCACTTAATAAATAATTTTTAATAATAATAATAATAATAATATGTAGAGATTTAAGTGTCATGCAGTTCAGTCAAAAAACGACTTACAAGACTCGTCCATGTCCATCGATGGGTACTGCTGCACACATGAATTCTGCACGTTCACATTCAATCTTGTCAGTTTCGGTTGGATCAGGAATCGCAGAACAGTCTGCTTAGACAATGCTGCCAACTGTACTCTGCGGCTATCTTCGAATATAATACGGAAGTATCTGACAAGCGCGTCTTCCAAAATGTCGCACGTCACCCCAGTCACCCCGAAACGAAACGAAATTCGGTCGAGGCCCAGAACATTGGTCGTGGTCGTAATTTTCGCTGGCATTGGCCATGGAGAGCCCCTGATAGCAGCCCCAGCGGAGGCTACCAAGCACACCAAAAGAACAACCGTCACAATGGTCTGCATGATAACAGCGGGAATGCGACAGTAACGACTATCAACTCTTCGAATGCAGAACTTCGATGACAATGTTGCACTTATAAGATAATTTCAAGAAATGTGTCGTCTGTAGGGGCGTGTAAAAGCACTTCTCATGTGACTTTCGTCACGGGACACATCAGCTCTCGAACCGCGGTCAATGATCGTCAGCGCTTCAGCAAATAATTATATCGGCGAATAAATCGCTGAGACGAATGCACTGAGATATTTCGCGTTAATTCCACTTGTCCGGTCGACCATCAATAGTTAAATACAGTTGTCATTTGATCATTTGACTGGAACTTAAGTCCAACTGAACCGTGCTTTGTTGTGCACCGACAGGTGTAGAATCGATAACAGCAAAAAATGTAAATGTTGTCATTGTTGTGTATACCAGGGATGCCACTCTGAATTTCAAAAGGTCAGATCCAGTCTAAAAAAGGCTAGAAAAGGCTGGTAAGAATTTCTGAGAAAATACATGAATTTTTCGATTTTCACGCTTTATATTTAAATTTCTGAAGACTTTTTATTCATCCGAGTTATGCGACCTAAATTTGCTCATTTTCCCGAAAAATTTATGATGACCCTTTTTTAGTCTTTTGTTCCAAAATCTACAATTTTTGGTGTCCGTATTCACAACATTTTCAACTTTTTCACGTCTATTGTGCATTTTTACCTAAATTGTCGATTTTATGTGCAAGAAGTCGGAAAACCGCCGTGAGAAAAAAAGGCTAGATCCCGACAAAAAATTAGAAACCTAGACAAGACTAAAAAAACCTAGATCTAGGTATAAACTCCTACAAGTGGCATCCCTGGCTATGTTACTTATGTAGACCGATCAATTACAAAGATTTAACAACGATCAAGATTAGTCACTGTGGAACATAGATAGGCCTACAACAAATTATCATAATAGGCCTAATCTATCTATCATGCTGTGGAACATCTGGCCACGGAAATTACCCCGCCCTGAAAGGCTGAAATTGCATTGTTATCTTATATAGACTATAGGCCTAGGCCCTAGGCTATTTGATGCGTCACGTGTGATATTCACCTAACTAAACTAAATAGACTGCAGAAAAAAGCCATAAGAATAACCTATTAGGCCTACTGAATCTCCCTTTAATGCTCACACTAGTCCCTTATATATAGGCCTATTATGCCTATAGCCTATACTAGGCCTACCTATAGGCTAGGTGACTAAATTTTCCGAATAGAATACTGCTTGTTACTTTGCTAATGTAGGCCCTAGGACTGCGTATATAGGCTTACCGGTAGGCCTACGTCTTCTGGCTGCCAACAGATAATCGAGGAGGAAGCGTAGGCCTACTTATAATGGCTTCTGAAAGCGCTGACGATTTCGAAACTACATGTAGGCCTACACCAGAACGTCCAGAAGATGCACTTGACTCTGCTATACGGGTTCACAATAGGCCTACACGAATGGTGCGACTCTCAAAGCGGTAGACAAGTTCTGCTACTTCGGCAGCATCCTCTCTAATGCTGCAAACATCGATGAGGAGATTGTTGCTCGGCTGGCTAAGACAAGCGCTGCATTTGGAGGACTCTCGCGACCACTGGCGGAAACCTAGGGGGGACAGGGGGGACGGTCCCCCCCAATGAAGACGTTGGGGGGGACGGCCCATGCATTTGTCCCCCCCCCCAATGTTCAAGCGTTTGGACAAGTACACTCTCTTCAGTAGAGAACTAGAGAAAAAAAGTTTAGCAGATAGGCCTAAAGTAAATATTTCTGATGATATGAATTCCAGGGCAATCCAAACTCTAAACAAAAGTTATTAAGTCCCACGTTGGATAGTTTGCAAACATTATACTGCATAGATACGACACCTCTTTTAACTGGTTACCAATTATCATAAACACATTGCCAACACCCAACGTCACAACGTGAAAAAGCCGTAATATGCCAAGCAAATTTCTGTCGAGGGCAACGGCCACTGTTGTCAGAGGCCCTCGTAAAATCTGGATTCATCCATCTAACGTCACAAACTCACTACGTCATATAGAGCATGCATCTGTTACATTCCCTTCAGCTTATCTTCAGGCTCGAATCAGAATCATGTTCAACATTGGAAATAATATTGAATGCAAATAAGTAAGTAAGTAAGTAAGTAAGTAAGTAAGTAAGTAAGTAAGTAAGTAAGTAAGTAAGTAAGTAAGTAAGTAAGTAAGTAAGTAAGTATTTTGTTTATTATTCCTCTTGAAAACGAACAGCGGGACATAGAACATCATTGGGTCCATGGGCGGAGTTTATTACGAAACTTGAATACGACGATTAACAATTTTTTGTCCTGGAAAATAGCATGGTTGTTAGGAGACTTCAATTAAAGTCGATGACTAAAACAGGTGTGTCTGGTAAGTTAGTATGGCTTCATGGAATTTCTTCTAACTTGACGACTAAGAAATGGTGTGTTCGGAAAACGAATGGTTTTTATGAGATTTCAACTCGATGACTAAGAAAAGGTCATCAACATTTTTGTCCGAAAAAATAATATGGTTTTTGTGAGATTTAAATTTAACTCGATGAGCAAAAAATACGTTTACGCAAAATAGTATGGTTTTAACAAATTTCGACGACTAAAAACGGTGTTTACAGAAATATTATGGTTTCATGACTAAAAAAGGTGTTTACGCTAAATAGTTTGGTTTTATGAGATTCCAATTAAACTTGATCACTGAAAAAGGTGTTTAGGCCTACTCAAAATTGTATGGTTTTATGAGATTTTAATTAAACTCGATGAGTTGATGACTAAAAAAGGTGTTTACGCAAAATAGTATGGTTTTTGGGGAGACTTCAGTTAAACTCGATGACTAAAAAGGTGTCTACGGAAAATAGTATGGATCTATGATATTTCAATAAAACTAGATGACTAAAAAAGGTGTTTACGGAATATTTTATGGTTTTATGATATTTCAATTAAATTTGATGACTAAAAAAGGTGTTTGCGCAAAATGGTATGGTTTTATGATATTTTAATTAAACTCGATGGCTAAAAAAGGTGTTTAGAGAAAATAATATGGTTTTAAGATATTTCAAATAAACTAGATGACTAAAAAAGGTGTTTACGGAATATTTTATGGTTTTATGATATTTCAATTAAATTTGATGACTAAAAAAGGTGTTTGCGCAAAATGGTATGGTTTTATGATATTTTAATTAAACTCGATGGCTAAAAAAGATGTTTAGAGAAAATAATATGGTTTTAAGATATTTCAATTAAACTAGATGACTAAAAAAGGTGTTTAGGGAAAATATTATGGTTTATGATATTTCAATTAAATTCGATGACTAAATAAGGTGTTTACGCAAAATAGTATGGTTTTAATTAGATTTTAATTAAACTAGATGGCTAAAAAGGTGTTTAGAGAAAATTTTAGGGCTTTATGAAATTTCAATTAAACTAGATGACTAAAAAAGGTGTCTTGAGAAAATATTATGGTTTTATGATATTTCAATTAAATTCGATGACTAAATAATGTGCTTACGCAAAATAGTATGGTTTTTATGAGATTTCAATTAATCTCGATGTCTAAAAAATGTGTTTTCGCTAAATAGTATGTTATGGTTTTTATGAGATGTCAATTAAGCTAGATAACTAAAAAAGGTGTTTACGGAAAATAAAATGGTTTTATGATTTTCAAAAAAAACTAGATGACTAAAAAAGGGTTGTTTACGCAAGATAGTAAGGTTTTTATGAGATTTCAATTAAACTCGATAACTAAAAAAGGTCATTGACTTTTGATTCGAGAAAAAAATTCTGGCGCCGCTCAATCTGGACCAAGTCTCCGCCTCACATCCAATCTTCAAGTTTTTTTAGCCCCCAAACATGGAAACCAAACTCCGCCCACGATTTGGTCTCTTGAACGGATTTTGGTTTTGCATTATGAGAGTTGGCAAGGCTTTTAAACGTGCAATTCTACAAATATGTGCTGATTAAAAAATGGCAGTTATAATGAACTTAGAGAGTTGTAAAATCACATCCTCGCAGCTAAAAATAGTTTCAAAAAAGCCATTGTCATCTGATTGGCATTTATTTACCAGGGTAGATCAAAAGGTTGAGAAAAAGTCATGCAGTTCTGAAACTTCCTTTGATATGCTCTGATAGCAGGTATATAATAATTATAGACATGAGTAGGTTTCCATTTCTTTCAGTGTTTCCTTTTTCGTCTTTCTAAGAAACATAATTTGCATATAATAAATTAACGCTAAGATTTTAGTCATGAATTTGTGTAGTATTCAGTACATAGCATGTTTTTATTATATATGTCGTTGATGAAATGCATTACAGAGGTGTCTATGTTAAATGCTTTGATAGTTTTTTTTTTGCAAAACTGTTTTTCGAAATTCAGCACATTCCATCATTAAATAAATTCGTGATATCAGCTTTAAAAGAGGTGTCTAATGCAACATTCACTCCGATCGAGTTCAGTAGCAAATTACAGTATGAACTACCTCTATCAGGACTGAGAAATTGGATCATTTTTTGATTTTGGATGACAACTAAAATGCTACAATTAGATGTGGACATTAAAAAACAGCCTTCCATCACCCTTCCCAACTCCGCGTTTCGCGCCTCAGCGATCGACCTTCGGCCGCTCGTCCGTCCCCCCCAAAGTTCGGACCAGGTTTCCGCCTATGCTCGCGACGACTGTGGAACAACCATGGCATCCATCTGGCCACCAAGATCGCAGTCTACAGAGCAGTTGTGCTGACGACGCTTCTCTATGGATGCGAGTCATGGACACCATATCGCAGGCACATTGCTCAGCTTGACCGATTTCATATGAGATGCCTTCGAAGAATAGCACGTAGGCCTATACGATGGCAGGACTTGCTTCCCAACACGGCGGTCCTTGAGTGCTGTGGCATCACGGGCATCGAGGCCATGCTAACAGCAGCACAGCTCCGCTGGACTGGTCACGTTGTACGCATGGCCGACTCACGGATCCCGAAACAAGTCTTCTACGGTCAGCTTGCACAGGGCACCCGGGCACAGGGAGGCCAATACAAGCGTTATAAAGACATCCTGAAAACCAACCTGAAAAAGTGCAGCATATATCGGCTACCGATCTGGAAGGACTAGCAGCAGAGCGCTCGGAATGGCGCGGTACGTGCAACGAAGCGACAGAGACATTTGAACTTCAAAGGATAGTGCAGCTCAAGCAAAAACGGCAGCTGCGTAAAGCAAAGAAACAACGTGCTGAATGTAACCAGACTTGACAGTCCAGGACTGGAACTTTAATCACGACGTACGAGGGTTGATCAATAAGTAATGAGAAAAATATATTAGACAGCAAATTTGGACCAATTTTTTTATAGAGTTTTTCAACATAATCTCCCTGAAGTTCAACACATTTTCCCCAGCGATGTTCAAGTGCTTTTACACCCTCCAGGAAGAAAGTTTTATCCACCCCTGAAACCAGTCATTTATGGCATGGATAACACTTTCATCAGTGTCAAAATTCTGTCCGCAAAGCGAATCTTTCAGATAACGAAACAGATGGAAGTCAGACGGTGCCAGGTCTGGAGAATAGGGTGGGTGTTGTATCAGTTTGAAGCTGCACTCGCGAATTGCAGTCATTGCAACAGACGAGGTGTGAGCTGGAGTATTGTCCTGATGAAACACGATACCTTGACGCAACTTCCCTCGACGTTTTTTCGTAATAGCCACGCGAAGTTTTCGGATTAACTGGGCATAGTAGACACCCGTGATAGTCTTTCCACGCTCCAAGTAGTCAATCATCAAAATACCTTCACTGTCCCAAAATACGGATGCCATAACTTCACAGGTCTCAATAGGGCGGCCAGAACGGTGCTCGTCTTCAGTTGATTGCCTACCGCGATTAAATTCAGCTACCCGCCGATAGACTGTAGCCTGTGAAGGGGCATTGTCCCCTAAAACCTTATTCATGTCCGTTGCAATCTCATTTTGAGTCAATCCTTTTAAATGCAAATATTTAATAACCACACGTTTCTCGTTTTTATCCATTATTTGCAACAGCCGCTGGGTAGACGGCTTCCGGCGGTTGCCTAGCAACCACCGTAATGACCCACGTGACCATTTAACAATCAAAACTCTGCTAAATAAGTAAGCTAGTAAATAAAAATAAAAATTCTGCAAAAAACAGCTGTCTAATATATTTTTCTCATTACTTATTGATCAACCCTCGTAAGATCCGTCGCATCGACGGCTCAGTCCATCACACGTATAGGCTATAATTGCTGGCGAGGAATATATCATGGAAATTCTCGTAGGCTATAATTATTATATTTCCCATGGTTGCGAAGCAACCGTTACTAATTATTAAAAGCTCGAAAAACCAACGTGACCTAAACGATCCAGATTTCTCTAAAGGCGAGAAGCATATATATCTTAAACCAACAACTATTCTCTTCTGTTTATTTTGGCTGCAAACCTGCAAAACCAGTTGAGGATGATGCGGTTGGACCCTTGAAGAGTGACCTCGAATACACTATATATAGGCCTACTATACTTTTCTTCAGATAGGCCTACGTGCAGGGAGTCTGGCAAGGAACAGGTTGGCGAGTATGGCTATGAACAGCCTGGCGAGTATGAAGATGAAGATTATGGCGACGCAGAGCCTGGCAAGGAGATGGACAGTGCCAAAACTATACACACAACTGGAGCCGCTGGCCGCTGTGTAGGCCTACAACCCGTTGTTCAACTTGTTCTGGAGTTGTTCCTGCTCATCTTTGGACAGGGCTTAGTCCTAAGCCTTAAAGTGCGCCTGGAGGTTGGAGGTCATGGACGGCGTTCAGGCACTTATTTTAGAATCTGCACAGACTGCACACCGTCTTGGAACCTATTTGGCCCGCACAGCAGAGAAAGGTAAGGAGTGCCCAGGCACTTCTTTTTCTACACTTTAAGCACTGTCTTTGGAGTGTGTTTGACACGGATCGAACTGTGACAACAACAGCTAGTTCAGGCAGCGTGGTGAAATGTAGGCTATGACATAATAATATGAGATAATTATCTGCAACTGTAACATAATTATATATTCTGGTTATTTCCGTTCAACGTTTACGACACATGTGTTATGCTTTACTATAATCATGGCTAATGTTAATTGACGAAATTTTTGGTTTTATATTAAGCTGAACCGATTTATGGTTTCTGTCATAATTATAGCCTAAGGAAATAATTTATTAGACTTGGCAACTCTTTGCCGTGGTTGGCATTTAGGAGTTCAGTTTTGAAAGCAATCCATTTGCTAGAAAACTTTGTTTTGCTGTCTTGTGAATAATTGTTTTTCGCATACATGTTTGACATGGACTAGACGTACCTAGCCTGGTGTCACGACAACTCGTCTAACGACAACTCGTCTAACGACAAGTGGTCTCCGGACAATTCGTCTAACGACAACTGGTCTACTGACAACTTATCCAGTGCTTGAGAAAATGGAAGCCGGATGATAGTTTTTAAGAGGTGAAATGGAGGTTGGACTGATGAAAAAACGCAAGAGAAATGGAATTGGATGATGGTTCTCTAACAGGTGAAATAGAAGCTGGATTGACGAAAATAACGCATGATAAATAAAAGCTGGATGAAGGTATTTCTAGATCTGAAATGGAGGATGATAAGAAAACCGCTGGAAGCTGGATGAGGGTATTTTTATATATGAAATAGAAGCTGGATTGACTAAAATAATAGGCGAGAACTAGAAGCTGGATGAAGGTATTTTTAGATTTGAAGTAGAAATGGGTGCATGTTGGAATACATGAATGAAAATCGTCAATCCAGCTTCCATTTAAGCAAAAAAAACATTTTCGTAAATCCAGCTTCTATTTCATCAATACTATTCGTCAGTAGACCAGTTGTCGTTAGACCAATTGTCCGGAGACGAGTTGTCGTTAGACGAGTTGTCGGTAGACCAGTTGTCGTGGAACCACCTAGCCTATTATAGGCATATGCAGGCTATAATTATTTCAGTACCGGTAACCTAGCTAGGCTATCTGTTTCAAAGGCATAGGCCTATAGGCCTATATATAGGGAGTAGGCCTATAAGTAAATAATTGACAACTCGTATATTTAAATTAAATGGTTGATGTTGATTGTTGAGAAGGCCTAGCTATGTTAGAGTGCAAATTAACAGTGGCGGAGTTAGCCCAGTCAGACAGAAATTTTGAGATGCCCGCAAACGTCGCTCATTTATTGAGGTTTAATGCATAAGACTGATATTAAGCATTACAGTTGTTTTCTTTTTCATCGAAGTCATTTTAACTTTTTCCGCTTAAAAACACAAGGCAGGCCGAGGCCTAACTAATCAGAGGGTTTCCTCATTTCTTTCCTCATTTCTTTCCTCATTTCTTTCATTTCTTTCCTCATTTCTTTCATTTCTTTTCTCATTTATTTCCTCATTTATTTCCTCATTTCTTTCATTTCTTTCCTCATTTCTTTCCTCATTTCTTTCATTTCTTTCCTCATTTCTTTCATTTCTTTTCTCATTTATTTCCTCATTTATTTCCTCATTTCTTTCCTCATTTCTTTCCTCATTTCTTTTCTCATTTCTTTCCTCATTTATTTCCTCATTTCTTTCCTCATTTCTTTTCTCATTTATTTCCTCATTTCTTTTCTCATTTCGTTGTGAAACAACATGCATCGACTCCGCTGAATTCCTCCCCCTTCGAACAGTAGCCTCGACGGGACAGAAGCCAGGACCACTCGCCGGTTCAGCGTTTATTCCACGTCTATAGATACAACACAATGCAAAGCATTACAATAAGATTTTGGCTAAAAACATGTGTAGGCTCGACAAATAATAATGGCTATGCCTATATTTTCTTAATTTTGCGAATTAACTTGACGATAATTATTTTAATAGAGGCACAATTATGGCCTAAGCCACCATGAAAGCCAAGTCATAAATTATAGGTTAGGCCTTATAACTGAAATAATTATAGTTTATAAGAACTGCATGGCGTGGGTGTTCTCAGAATACGAACGTTGCTTAACAGTCTTAAACAGGATCCCAACTGTTGGTAAAATGCACAACATTCCATTTGTCAGTTGAATCAAAAATAAACAACGCCCAACCAATGTCATACCTGACCATACGGCATCGGTGTTCCTGCAATCGAACCTCGGCTTCTTTCAAATCCTTGACATCCTTTGAACTCCAAAGACGTTCGGCTACAGCACTTGCTCTCGGCCTATAAGAGACAATAACAGACTGATGATTTATCACAAACTCAATAACAATGGATTGAACACAATTAATCGTATAAAGACATTTTCCTTCCACCTCTTTGAGTCTATGTAAATAGGGCCAATATAATTAGGCCCAATATGTTTCCAAATGGCCTAATATTTATAATTAACAAACGAAGATGTCAATTTCAAAATTATTATTAAAAATCGAATTAATCCAATATATAGCCTGTGTAGGTCCATCTGTCTGGAATATTCTCCTGTTGGAGATACGCTTGTCACCTGAGACTTTAGCACAGTTATATTACCGTCGTTGGACTGGGAGTGCCTCTGAGTGGTCTCTTGAAGTGGCGCTTAATAAATTCTTGAAATGAATGAATGAATGAGTTTTACCAGAGACGGTGTTCAATATTTGTGGCGTCAACATACTCCGCCCACAGACACGCTTCTCCTCCCATCACAAGCGAATACTGCTTTTCAGTACCTGAAGATAAAAATTCATTACGGTACTATAACTTCACATTATACGAGGAGGACAAGGAGGTGGAGAAAAAGAGGAGGGGAAAGAGAAGGAGGAGAAGGAAGCGGACGAGGAGGAAGAAGAGAAGGAGGAGGAAGGAGAAGAGGAAGAGAAGGTTAAGGATGAAGAGGAGGAGGATAGATGAGGAGAAGGAGGAGGAAAAGGAGGAGGAGGAATAAGAAGAGGAGGACAAGAAGAAGGACTCTGAAGGAGAAGGAACAGGAAAAAAGAGAAGGACGAGAAGAAGAAGAACAAAATCCAGAAAAAGTGCTTTCTACTCCTACTAATTTTTATTTGCTTCGTGTAATGTGTATTGCAGCCATGCATAAAATCTGACATATAGGCCTAATACAAACCGTTGAAGGCAAGTGGTTCCACCTGGTAGTAACCATGCCAGTCGGCACCAGGACCGATGTAATCGAGATACCATGGCGTCGAATAGATGGCCCTCAGTCCAGCGGCAGTGACGGCTGCCACCTCATCCAGGTAACTCTTCCACACTTCAATAACCGTATCCTCCTGGACCTGCAAATAAATGGACCACCAACAAATCACCAATGCAAACTAAACGGTAAACCTGAGCAATGGTAACTGCGAAGACTAGCCATTACTGTATAACGTCCCTCCAATTTATGTATGATTGTGAGAAATAATAATAATGCAAAAATAATAATTATTATTATAACAAAGTGATGACCATTAATAATTATCAGGACTATTATTATCATAATTTAAAAATGATAATAAAGATAATAATGATATGGTGGTGCTGATACTGCTGCTCAGCTGATGCTGATGACGATGACGATGACGATGGTGATGATAATTCCAGATGATTTATTTTGTCATGCATTTTACTTTTCAAACTGTGGCTGATCATTGCGCTCAATTTCTCACCCTGGTAATTTGGTAAAAAGAATAATAAAATCAAATTTAATGTAGATCTACCGCTCTCAATTGCTGCCATTTCAAAATCCTTTCCCTCTCTCTTCTGTATCGGCTCCTATGTATATTATAAGTTCTACCAAGATGTTCCTATACTCATGAGATCAAACTAAATACAGATTGATATTTGATTGCACACCTTCAATTTATTGTCAAACACTTCCTGCCATACGACAACACCAGCTTTATATTTGTCAGCAATTGTCAGTAATCTACAAGACAAAAAAGGAACAATAATTGGTACAATTCTTCGTACGCTGTCTGTCATTTATCAATATAAATATTTATTTCATGTGTTGTCGTTTATATGCTCACCAATTCAGTAGACCTAAACTAGGCCTGCGAAATTTAATTGATCAATCAATCGTTCTAACCGTTAGTTTTCGGCTTCCGTGATTTCTCCGTTCCTTTCATTCCTTTCGGAACATCGGGCGACATCATAAGCCTAAATTTTTATTCAAATTATGCAATTTTCTTTTCAAGGACAAAGACATAGGCTTACTTGGCGATGTAGTAGCTCTCCAGTTTCGAATAGTCTGTTCCGAATTGCATTTTAGCCATGAAATCCGTGATGTTTGGACAACTTTTCCTTGAAGCAAATTAAACACGACAGAACATTCAACGAATAAATAACTTGGATACATTTTCATTTCAGGACATTCAACAGACATTTTCAGCGCCATAGCCTGTTATCGAAATTTGAATAAATTCTTATAATTAAATTTTAGTGTTCTCAACGTTAAAAACAATTTTCCACATAGCGACCTAAAGTAAAGAGCTAAGAGATGAGGACCTCAATCTAAGGTAGTCCCCACCCCTAAGGCTGAAGTGTGAATGACTTCATTTTATTTGCCTCAGCTTATAACGAGGGCGGATACACAGTCCTCTCCCTCGCCGTCTCAACAAACCCACCGACAGCATTTGGTCAGTGCACAAATCTTAGCTTAATTTGGCCAAAGGGCGTGCAGATGGATCAGAAATCTCCAACAGATTTCTGCCATGAAGGCCGGGGGCTTTAACCCTCGACGTCTCAACTGACAGTCTATCACACTAAGTCCTACTCTATCTAGTACCAGGATAATTAATATTACAGTTACTAAGCACACTAAGCACATTTGTACACATAAATGACCTAATTAACTTATTCCTGCTTTAGTGTGCTTGATATTACAAGTAGCCTATTACACACGGACCAATAAATTATTGATTTGATTTGATTTTCTATCTAATACGAGGATAATTACAATTATTACTAGGCAGACTGACCAGCACGAGAAGTCAACCTCATCGCCACCAAGATGGAGGTAATGATCCTTGAAGACTTCCGACAATTCCTTTACAAGATCGTCGAGAAATTCATAATTGTCATCGACGGTTGGGTCAACCGGACCAAACTGACCATTGAGTTGACCACCAGTGAAACACTTCGTCAACAGATTCGTCATCGCTTTTCCCCAAGAAAGCGAGTGACCTGAATGAGAAGATAATGAGAATGAAATGTCGGGTCTAATTAAAATAGAGTAAATTATTTTTGTGATGATTATTTGAAAGTAAAAGAGTAAGGTTTGTTTGGTAGACCAGTGGCAGTGCAAATTGTGATATTATGTTTAAGGCAAATTAATACACAAACTCAATATCCACAGGCTTTATAATTCAATGGCAATTAGTTAAAAGTTTGATGGTACTATTATAACTCTCTAAGATGCATAGGCCTACCATATAGATTCTCTTTTTCTTTGTCTTTCTCCCCATATTTCTTTATTATTTCTGTCTGTTTGTCTGCCTCTCTCTGCGTATAATATCATGTATGCATGCATGTATGTCTGTCTATCTATCTATCTCTGTTTGTATCTCTCTGTCAGTATGTCCCTCTGTATGTCTCTATTTCTCCCTTTTCTCTCTCTCTCTGCCTCTCTGTCTATCTGCCTCTCTCTGCGTATAGCCTAATATGTCTGTCTGTACCCCTCTGTCTGTATCTCTCCCTGTCTGTCTGTCTCCTGTCTGTCTCTCTTCCTGTCTGTCTGTCTCCCTGTCTTTCTCTCCCTGCCTGTCTATTGTTCGCTCCGTAAGAGAGAGACTCAAAGACTGTATTCTGTTTCGACGTACTGATCATCTCGATGTTGTCTTGCTTCCAGTTTGTCTCTATCGCGACATCGATAGAAACATTGGTCTAACCACCGACGTCACATGCAGTATATAGTCGCTAATAATATCAATAAATAATGCAAGAAATAATAACGATTACATCAGTTATATGGGAGGTCAAAAGACATTCTCAACAATGACCTGGTGAATCGAATTCTGGAAGAACTCTGATGCCACGAAGTCGTGCGTATTCAATGATCTCTTGAACATCGTCCTGTGTGTAGACGTGAGTGTACGGATTGTATGCTCCCTGTGCAACGCAGAAAAAGGGATTGCCAGACAAAATAAGCTTAACTATATAATATTAATAGGCCTACCTGGTAATGCTAATAAGACTGTCTGAGACTGCAGAGAGTTTTACCAGCCTTGCTGTGAGCTTTTTATTATTGAGAAGACTATTTTCATAAACTCGTGGCTTTTCAATAATATTTACTGGGCAATACCGAAGATGAGCATTGAGCAGTGGCTCACAGATTTTGACCTGGCACCAGAACGAACAAATAAGGCAGCTCTGGATATTGCGGACTTCATTTTGCTATAGCACCGGTGTATAGGGGCCTAAGTTTTCTCTCTGACGTGGCTTTTGAGGGTGCTGAGAAATTCTTGAAGATTTACATTACTTACAGGCCTCGCATCAAATTTATGTCATTGAGAGGGATTTGAAACCCTCCGCCTCTCAATTGACAGTACATGAAGCTAACCACCAGCGATTATCGTCAATAGCGGAGTTGTTTCAACACAAAAAAACAAAGGTCCAGACAACTTATTGATGTGACGTTTTAACTTCTAAGAACAGCGGTGACCCTGAAACGGTAGTTAAGATGAAAAGCGAAAGTTGTTCTCACCAAGTCACTCAGTTCCGGATGGTCTCTGCTCTGATATGGAAATGACTCGTCATCAACGATATGCCAGTGGAAGACGTTGATCTTGTTATAAGCCATGGCGTCCTATATGTGCAGAAGAAAGATAAAGAAACTATTATTATTTTTATTCATTTCTTAATAAAAAAAACCCAAAGACAACAACAACAACAACATTGGAGATGACGATTGTAATGCAGCATATAGGGTAATTGCTTTGACTTTGAGTTTTAAAGCTCCGACCGAACTGTGGCATTCCTCTGAGAAACTATATACTATATAAAATGAACTTTTTAATCTGCATGGGTAGGTTGCCAAAAGTATTGGTCCAGTCTCCCTACTACGATTATGCTCCGACGGCCAAATGATATTGATATTTGGAACAATGCATAGGCTAAATTTGAAGCATAAAACATGTAGACCTATAACCTACATAATTATGTACACAATTTTTGCATATTGTTTACCCTAAAACTATTCAGGAAAGAAGCAAAAAATATGGGGAATTTTTAGTATATAGCGATTAGAGAACGAACTCTAAACTTCTCACCAGATTCTTCAAAATGATTTGCTTCGGCAGAAAGTGTCTAGATGTATCGAGTAGAATTCCCCTCCAGCTGAAACGTGGCTTGTCTGATATTTCGGTCACATTAAGTTGCAGCTGAAAAGAAACACACCGAAGACAACGAGCAAAATAATTAGCGTATAATTGAAGCTATCAAACGATACAATGAAGACTAATTCTTGAAATGTCAAGAAGTATACACTTATTTCCGACAGAGACGTTCGATTCTAGGGGGTTTGACCACCGGACGATTGACCACCGGACGATTGACCACTGGACGATTGACCACTGCGGACGTTTGACCATCGACCGATTGACCACCGGACGATTGACCATCGCTTGATTTTAAAAAAAATTTACGACACAGACTCAATGTACCACATAGGCCTACTCTATTTAATATGTAGCCTAATCAAATAATAATACGAAGTGAAATGCGAACATATATACTCAAGCGAATGTAAAGCGTTAATAAAAAGAGTTTTATTTGGAATGCGTACTTAATAACTGCGACGTGCTATTTCAAATATAGGCTGTGCACATAATAAGAATTAAAAGAAGCCGACGATGTTTATCTCTAGCCTACTGGCGGTAAATACGAAATTTCGCTTTCAAGCTTAGCTAAAAGCTAAGATAAAAGCTATAGGCTACCAGTTTGCTTTGAAATTTTGTTAATAAATTTAAGTCACCACTAGACCGGTGATCAATCGTCCGGTGGTCAATCGGTCGATGGTCAAACGTCCGCAGTGGTCAATCGTCCGGTGGTCAACCGTCCGGTGGTCAATCGTCCGGTGGTCAACCGTCCGGTGGTCAATCGTCCGGTGGTCAATAGTCCGCGCACCAGACGTTCATTCTCGGTCACTGATCCAGTGATCCCACCACCTGGTATGGCATGTCTGGTGCGCTTATGAATGCCCATAGGCCACTCCACTTTGTTTCTCAGTAATCTCAAAACTGTCCAATTTAGCCGTGACTGGGCCGGGAGCGCTTCTGAATGGACTACTTTGAATAGGCGCTATATAATTATAGGCAACCTGCTGAATAATATTCAATTATTTTATTGCTAGTTGCACTTAAACGACGGACTCAATGTAGTGTGAATCTGAAGCGAATGGTAGCCCAGAGCGGACACTGCATCGGAGTTTCACGCCGAAGTGCTGAGCAATTGTGAGTGAAGGACTTGCCTAAGGTCCTAACGCGGCGAGGTGAATTCGGACCTCGATCCTTCCGGCTTCAAGGCAACGACGCCACCACCACACCACCGCGCCCCACAATCTGTGTGTCTAGGCCTGTAGGTCTATAAAGTAAGTGCCCTTATCATAATTTGACGCCCCAGTTCACCTCCGTCGGCTCTGCCATTTCAATTCTGGTGTTCCAGAGCGTCGCTCCTATATAAGCCTATAGGCCGCTAGACGCATACGCTCAACGGAAAAAACGAGCTCTCATGGAATCCTTCGCTCATATTGCAACCATGCGGAACCGAGCCTTATTTTTTAGTGGATCCAATGATTTGGAATGGCCTTCCTTTAGAGCTCCGCCTATATACCCTGGGACTCTTCCTGAAACAGGCCTCACTAAACTTAAAAGCTTTTCTTTTTGTGCATGTTGCAGTCAGTAACGCCTCTGAGTCAATTCCCAATAATGATGAGTGAATAATTATGAATGAATAAGGCTAATGTAATAGTAGGCCCTATATAATTATAGTCGAGTTGGTTATGGGACGTAGGCCTATTATGGACCAGAAATTTCGAAAAATAATTCATGTCCTGGCGAGGAATCGAACCTCAGACCTCTCAGTTGACAGTTCAGCACGCTAGCCACCAGATAATTGGGCGCCTCACAATTCACAAATATAGGCCTAATTATATTGCAGCAAATTCCGCTTACGTTTCCATCGCTGCTAGAGTAGACGAGTTGGCTGAACGTTTCGAGGCCTCTCAGTGCTCCCCAGATGTCAGGGGCCGTCAGCTGGGCCCCAGAAGAACCAGAGACATTCAAAGAGTCTGAAAGGAAAGAATAAACAAGAAATTAATTTTTAAATCGATTATCTTCTTCCCTCATCTCTAGTTAGTGTCTGTTTGTCTGTCTGTCTGTCTGTCTGTCTGTCTGTCTGTCTGTCTGTCTGTCTTCAGCCCCATGTAGTCTTCTTTTGTCTTTATCCAGTAACCTGCAGTATAGCATCATTCTTGGTCTTCTTCGTGCCTTCCCCTTCATTCTCGATCATTGAGCCGTTGTTGGACTGGGAGCGCTTCTGAGTAGATTACCTTGAAGGTGCGCCATATAAAGAGTCAATAAGTCTAAGGCTGGTCGCAGGCAGCATCTTATTTACCAGCGTTACGTCGTATCCGAGGGTCTATCCAGGGATGTCAAGGGAAGATCCGAGGTGTATCTACAGGCCGAAGTGTGCCTTTGTGCTTTTCTAAACATGCCAATAGCTGCACTGCCTTCCTTACAATGTGCCAGCGTCCACGGACTCCTGCTGAAGCTTTTTTTTTAATATTTGAAATGTCATGCCTTTTCCTTTGTTTCGCAAAGAATGCTCCATAGGCCTATACTGTACTTGCATCGATGATTAAATAAAGGCTAAAGCAGAAAGAAAGATTGCTTCCACTTACACGATTCATCCATTCCCATCGAAGGGTATTTCTCGCACGGCTTCTGCACATTCACATCGAGTCCCGTCAGTTCTCCCTCACGAGATTGAGACATAGGCATTATCTCTTTCCTCGGTGGATCATCGTTGAAAATCACACGAAAATATCTGGTAAACGCCTCTTCCAGAATGTCACACGACTCCCCAGTAGCGCTGAAAAGGAAGGAACTACCGTCCAAGGTCACGGTCTCCTCTGAGGTCGAGATTTTAGCCGGCATCGGCCATGGAGAACCACGGAACACGACGCCTCCAACGGTCATCAACAGGGAGACCAGGAGCAGTCCAATGGCGGTCGTAGCCATCGTGAGAGACGGCAAGATGCGAATGGTTGAACAACCCCGAAACCTAGACTTTAGCTAAGAGGTGTTTATAGTGGGCCAGAGTCAAGTACTACATTGTATTTGTCGAGGGGTTATTAATTCTGTATCTCACATGATCCCGTCGGTACAGTCACGCGATATCACTCAATATCAACCAAGGTATCATAAATATCTGGGCTATAGCGTTTGTATTATATTTATGTCCTGAGCATTCCGCTGCGATTTAGAGAGCCCATAGATATTGAATCATCCCACAAATCTCTTTTCCAACGGAAGTAGCTACCGTTTTCGTCGTATGTTTGTTGGTTGAACGTAAATTGTCTATTAGCCGACCGGTATGAACGCCTTCCTCCACTAAAGGCAGGCACACTCTCTGCCTGTCTGTTGCTAATTCTATCCATACAGCCACTGTCCGGCTGTTTTGCATGTATGCTTTGTTTTATTTTGTTAACTTTGTTTCTTTGATGCTTCATTTGATCTGATTTGTTGCTCTGGTTGTCGAATAAATTAATTGAATTGAATTCAATTGATGTACGCATTTATTTTGTATGTAGACCTATAGATGTATTCATTTGAATGTCATATAAAAAACACAAAAAGAAGGATTTGAACTCATTATTCTATTCTGCAAATCTGATAATTTCTTTCAACTATCGAACATTCTGCTGCTGGTTCCATGAAACATGTTCGTGAATAACTACGCCTGATTAAAAAATCCGATGCTGGTCACTAGTGTAGACTAGATTTCAATCAGTGTTTGTGCATATTTCTACCAAACAGTTTGTGTAGCCTATAATTGGCCTACTTATTCTGCACTAGCTAAATATCTTTCAGGTCGCTCTCACCTTATTATACCATGACTCTCAACCCTAATCACCTTAAACCATCAATCGAAAAGTCACTCGTTCATCTTCAAGTGTATGTGCATAAGAAAATTGCCGTCAACGTCAGAAGTGTACAATCATGTACGTATGAACGACGACATGTATTGTGAATTCTTAATTGTGCTTGAGGTTATAATGATTTACGGAAGATCTGTTCAAAGTTTTTCATCGACGAAACGATGACCATATTACTTTTGACTTCGTGCTTCATATTGACAGAAGCCAGGACCATTCGGAGGTTCCGCATTTATGCCACGTCTGAAAATGTAATGCACAAGTGTAATAATAATCATTATGCTTCGAAATTTAGTCAAGCAGAATAATTATTCGACCACCAATATACAGCAATTAAAGTAATTTCACCCAATGATGAAGCCATAGCCGAATAGACTAAGGCCTAAGCCTATTCAGCCTTCAATTTAAAACAATAGACATCATTACTGTATACCACGAAATGGCATTAATCAAACAATCATGATGAAATTTGTGAAAAATGCAATGTAATTTATTATACACTGCAAAACAACAGCCTTTTTGAAACACACAACAGTCCCCACGTTGAATCCGTATCGAACCCATTATGCGGGGATGGTGGTGTAATGAGTATCTTCTTTGCCTTGTTGCAGGTTCGAATCCATCTCAAGCCGCCTCGTAGGGATCTTGGGCAAGTCCTTCACTCGCAATTGCTCAGCGCTTCGGCGCGAAACTCCTATTCAGTGTCCGCGCTGTAGTCTGGAGCGTTCCTGAGTGGAAATCTTGAGGGGCGCTATAACAAGTGTACAACTGTACATACATACAATTACGGGTATAATCCAAGACCCATAAAACACAAATGTGGATGAGTAGGTAGATGTCTTAATTCTTCTTTGTCATACCTGACCATGCGGCATCTATGCTCATCAAGACGAATTGCAGCTGCATTGACGTCAGTAACTGTCTTCGGACTCCAGAGTCTCTCTGCAACAGCGCTCGCTCTCGGCCTGAAATAACGTGACAAAGAAACATCAGAAGTACGACTCCATTGACTGACCTGCTAATCATTCTATGCTGCGATTTCGTCATTGTAATGACAGTGTTGAATGAAATCATTCATTGCTCAATTCAATGCTTGTGAATGAGCGGCCACGTACGCTACAGAGTATAATATCGCTTAAGAAATTTGAATTCAACCGTTACGATTATCTTCCAGCGGGTCAGGTCTCATAATGAATTTCTAGATTTTAGTGTGAATGTAGGGATAAGGAAATAAAAATGATGCTAAATATTTTAACGACTAAGTTGAATAGATTCGTATACGCTAATAATTATTAATAGGCTGCAACCTATATGGTTTATTCGTAGCCTACCTATTGAGTGATTAGAATAGAGTGGCCATATAATAAATTAATAATACAAAAAAAAATTATCTTAAAGTATATAGGGAACTTACCAAAGTCTTGGAATGACGTTGGTTGCATCCACCCATTCACCCCACATACACGCTTCGCCTCCAATGACAAGAGCCTTCTGCAGTTCCGTTCCTGATTTACACAGACATTATAAACTATATAAATTGCCTTTGAACGGGTATACAGTGTCTTAAACAAATTTCTACTTCTTTAAAAGAACAGCACAGCACAGGCCACTCAAAAAGCAAAGTAGAACGAGGTTTAGCAAAAAATAGATCAGCCGTCTAAGGCAGGCAGAAATATACATGTAAGTGGGATAAATCGCCACCTGAAAGCAACTTACAGCCTTTAGTTAGTTTGACCAGGATATAAATCCATTAATCATTGGCAACCGTACCGAAGCGATCTTATGAGTTACCAAGCTGCGCTATTGTATTGTATTTAAACATTTATAAACCGCCTCTAGTAGGGTGAACCGTTCAGAGGCACTCTCAGTGCGCAAGACCCCGCGAGAAGAAACAGGTTTTGAGAAGAGACAAAGCAGAAAAGAAACTACCACAAAGAAGTGTAGAGCGAACAGAAGGAAAAAAGGGCATTCCAAAGAGAAGGACCAATTGAGACAAAATGATCAAGACTGAGCCATAGCAGTTGTGGACCGAGGAACCAAGAGGTCAAATCGGTTGGATGAACGAAGTCAGCAAGTCCTCTGATACGGTACATACATAACACATACGCACCGGCCTATAAGCACAATAACCGTGGAAACATTATGTCATAGGCCTACTTCCTATCAAGCGTTGCTTGCTGATAGTTGCTTAACAGTTTCTATCTTTTTAGCCGTGACTAGGCTGGGAGCACACATACACATAAATATAAACAAACATACATGAATATCTACACATAGACACATTCGAAAGTGCAGTTGAAATGAAACGCTGCCACACAAACCATTGAAATTCTGTGGTTCAACTGCGTAGTAGTTGTGCCAATCTGGTCCGATTGTGATTCGGTTGAGGTACCATGGCGACGACAGTATTGTCTTCAGTCCAGCCGCTGTAACCTTCTCCAACTCCTCCAGTTCTCCTCCCTTCCACACTTCGACCACTGTGTCTGGATGGACCTGTAATAAACTCATACATTTTCACTGTATATGTCACTGCTTATGAGAGACATCCCTCTCTTGCTATCTTGCACACTTATTTTCAGGTATAAGCTTATGTAACATAGCAGGGTTTGCAGTGGTTTCGAAGACTAGCCTAAAGATCTGTGCTTGAACCACTACTAATACAATGTCTTAATAGGCCTATCACTTACATAAGCCTATAGATAGTTTCGCTATATAAATCCTCGTAATGAATGAATGATTCTGAATGCCAACCTTGACACCGTTATCGAACACCTCCTGCCAAACTACGGAACCAGAGTGGAAGGAATCAGTTATGTCTAATAATCTAAAATATACAAACACAATATCTGAGTGTAGGCATAGGTCTATTTGCAAACAAATTAGTTGTGACTTACTACAATAAAAATTGACCCAACTTCGTCCATAAACGGTGAACATGACGGGAACCTTTGGTTAGGCTGTATGCAAGATCAATCCACACATAAATGTAGAACCTTGGACTGTATGTGTGTGTGTGTGTGTGTGTGTGTGTGTGTGTGTGTGTGTGTGTGTGTGTGTGTGTGTGTGTGTGTGTGTGTGTGTGTGTGTGTGTGCGCGCGCGTGGGCTCGCCACTGAAGATTCTTCTATAATAGTCTCACATATTTCGAGAATTTATATAGCGCTTCGTCAAGAAACCTATTCAGGAATTCTTACCCAACTCATCCATCTTTCAATTCTCGACCTAAACGACACCCACCTTAACACTCATCTTAACAACCAGATTGCAAACTCCAACTCACTGGAAACTACGTTACTCGGACCTCCTTCCGACTGCCGTTTGTACAACCCGCTGACTAGACGCAGTGCTCATGAATAAGCTGGTGCCCTGCGCTTGTCTTTCGAGTGGCGCGTTAGAAGTTTGGAGCTCAATATTACGATAACTGACTAATTATCAAAGCAACCAAAACTGGCGACATACATAGACCTATATATACCTTGTCAGAGTCTATGCTGCCAAATGCGTAGCCAACATTCAAGGCGGTGTAGTGTGAAACTATAGGCTACTTGGCACAATAAAACGAGGCCTGCTTCCATAGGCCTATAGACTTCTGACCTATAAATTAAAATATTATTGACTAATTTCTGTTTCACGTTGTGTAATAATCTTACTTTCCGATATAATAACTCTCCAGCTTCGTGTAGTCATCGCCGAATTGCATCTTTTCCATAAACTGTGTGATATTTGGGTTGCTTTTCCTGTAAACATAACATGATAGCCTACAGTAGTCTACACTATGCTATCGTTCTTGACGAAAAACAAGTTACACTATAATTGGCCTAAATATTTGTATGAGAATAAACTACATGAATCATGTTGAACCTTCTAACATGCTTGTGTCATGGTCAGTTACATATAGGCCTAATTAAGTCCAACGATTCATTTATCGGGTTAAAACCCATCTTTATTATATAGGATAGGCCTACCTATAATTCCAGTAATGTATGCAACAATTTAAAAAAATCAGCGCAATTCCTGAGATAAGCTTACAGGTTATAGTACTTTGTATAGAGCATTATTTCTGTACTTCTGCAACTCCTTTAATTAAATAAATATCTATAAGTAATCTACATTGGTCGCCAAGTTCTTCGAAGGTTTCTGCAATTAAGTTAAGTAGCCTAAATGTGTAGCCTCAAAGATGCGAAAAGTGTTCATTTAAGACATGACTTTTAGCACTTTAAAATAATCAGCTTACTCCATTGACAAGTTTTCGTTACTAACCGAAGCACATCTTTTCTCTGTCTCAAAACTAACTACTTTCTTTTCTCTGGGTCGTGCGCACTGGGAGCGCCTCTGATTGGTGCGCGCTGTAAGAGGCGCTTTATAAATTTACAGATTCAATATACATTACAATTAGCATTTGAATTTTGAGTCATATTACCAGCAACTGAAGTCGACCTCATCACCGCCGAGGTGGAGGTAGTGATCTTTGAAGACTTCAGTTAACTCTTTTACGAATGATTTCAAGAACTGGTAAGTGCTGTCGATTGATGGATCAATAGGACCGTAACTTCCCGTGAAATTTCCATGACTGTAGCATTTCGTAAGCAGATCGGTAATGCCTTTACCCCAGGAAGTGGAATGACCTGTTGTTGAAGGTTTACTCACAATTAGGAGACACATAGTATAATTATGGGGCGCGGTGGTGTAGTGGTATCGTCGTTACCTTGGAGCTGGAAGGTTCGAGGTTCGAATCCACCTCGCCGCGTAAGGATCTTGGGCAAGTCCTTCACTCATAATTGCTCAGCGCTTCTGCGTCAAACTCCGATGCAGTGTCCGCTCTGCATTCGGGAGCGCCTCTGAGTAGCGTGAGAGAGCTTGAAAGGGCACTATAACAAGTGCACAAAAACAAACAAACAAACATAGTGGTTTAGCGTTCCTTGAGTCAAACTAGAATCACAGGTATCTCACAATTTCTCACATCTTATAATAAACTCAATGGGTTAGAGCTTTGAGAGTTATAAGCTATACTTAGATTGCATGACACAACATGTAACAGGTATCAGTTTTATATCATATTTTATGCGAAATAATATAATTATATTTAAATGTTATATCTCGACTGTAATGACTTGGGAAAACTAAAATGGGAATGGGTTCAGATGTATTATAGTCAGCCTCTGATATAGATTCTCGAGTGTCCATAAATACAACTGTTTCATGGTGACTACAACTTACAACTCTTATGTAACATTAAAAGAGAATACAATTGATACGGAAAGACACTGAAAGAATTGATAGTTAGGTCATAGGTGTGCAGCTGTTGACCTGGTGAATCGAATTCCGGAACGACTCTTATTCCTCGCAATCGCGCAAATTCGATGACCTCCTTAACGTCATCCTGAGTGTAGACATGGTCGTACGGTTCAAATGCACCCTGAAAGAAGAAGTGCAAAATCATCCATAAAATATTCTAAATGTATCTGTCAGGTCACTGGTAGCACTCATGAACTGTTCACGAAGAGTTACATGTAGAGCAGTCCCTTAAGCTACAATCCCGAGATATCAGAGTCATGGGAACGAAGTGTTGGCAACTTATTTTTCTTAGCCTTATCATAATTTTATGAGGTCAGGTATATAGTTAGTCCTCTCCCTCACCGTCTTAACTTCCCACCGACAGTCAGTACGGTCAGTGTACTCATTTATGGTTGAGTTGACCTCAAAATAACCTGTAAAAACACACAATAAAATTATTATGTATAGGACAATTATTTGTTAAATTCTGTTCCCTTAGCAAAGTTTTATAGTATCAAAACACGATTGGATTTCTTTCATATTGCAGATTGTCTTCCAGACGGCTTTCACTAAGGCTTATGTCTAATTCTTTCAAGTGTCCCGTAATAATTTCTTACGTGACACTCTAATGTTAATCTCAGGGAACCAGCTTATTCACGAGCCCTGTGCTATAGTGCACGAGCGCTGTGCTTATTCAATGAGTCCAATTTTCGTGCGTTCAAAACATTCAATTCATCTAAAGAACATCATAGGTTCATCATCAAGTTTCATTATTGCTATTGTTTGCCATTAAGAAAAGTGTGCGTGTGTAGGCTATAACCTACCTCGGCGCTCAGCTGAGGAAAATCTCGACTTTCGTACGGAAACGATGGATCATCGACGATGTGCCAGTGGAAGACGTTGAACTTATTATATGCCATTGCTGCCTACAATTCAACACGTGAAACAATCGCTTATGCATCAACGTCGAAAAACTTTGGTCTAGTATAGCACTTCTCCGTTCGGAATGGTTCCTCTGTTTGAAATGGAATCACATTGAAGGTAAAGTCTATTGATTAAAAGGATCAACAGGGCTACGTTTCACAAGTTGCTCAAATCTATTTTATGCTGCCTTGGTTGGCCTGGGAGTACCCATGAGTAGGTTGCTTGGGACGCTATATAAATGTCGAAGTGAGCGAATGAATGACTTCAGCATTTAGCGTATAGCCTACGCCTAATCGTTTGCAGCATCTGTATACGCCTCTTTAAACCAAACCTTCAATCATATGAAAGCTATATTTGAATTAGAAAATATTTAAAATAGGCTACGCTAAAATTAATGCGTGTCCTCTGCTGTCAGATAAATAACTGTAGGCCTACAGTAGACGTTCATACCAGATTGAGGAGAATGGTTTCTTTTGATAGAAAGTGACGCGAGGTATCGAGTAGAATTCCTCTCCAGATGAATCTTGGTTCATCTGACAATTCAGTTTCATTTAACTGCAGCTGTTTGCAAGACATTCAACAAAAAACTTCGTTTTAGGCTATAACAATTCAAAGCAGTAGCGGCGCTAAGGGTTAGGGGCTAAGTCCCCCTCAAACAAAGGTCATCCATTTTATCCCCATGTATAAATCAAATATAGCATATAGATGCTTAGTCCCCCAAAATGAGCCAAATGACTTCTAAAAAAGGTCATCAAAAATTTTGGTTACGAAAATGAAAATTTTCTACAAGATTTTGACCGGATGACTAAAAAAGGGTCGTAAACTTTAGTTTTACAGTTCCAATAATTAATAATTGATATTCAGTAAGAGATCTAAAGCTCACATATCCATCGTCACTCTCGTAGATCAGCTGACTGAATGTTTCTAGACCACGAAGAGCTCCCCAGATGGTGTTAGCTCCCAGCTGACCATCATTACTCGTTGAAATGGATAAAACATCTGCAAAGAAAACAGTCCAACTGAAATTCGGAACTCCCCATACGCGACAGGAAAGTATATTATAACATATGAAATTATAAACAAAGATCTTTAAGAAAATTGAAGAAAGTCGACTGTTTGATGTGCTTACGACCCTTCCTATACACGCACATAACAACACTCGCCCTTTCTCTATATACAATTTACTGGCTCTCACTTTTTGGAACTCTCTTCCTACATAATATCTTCAATGCCAACCTAACACTATAGATTATTTAAACATAAAATCAATTCGCCTAAAGGCCTATCTACTGCATAACACTTCCTGTGACCAAATAGCAGTAGGCCTAAATAGGGCCTATAATTTGTTTGCTTGTATGTGCACTCGCGCCTCTTCAAGCTCACTACTCAGACGCGCTCCCGACTACAGCGCAGACACTGCATCGGAGTTTCACGCCGAAACGCTGAGCAATTGCGAGTGAAGGACTTGCTCAAGGTTCCTACGCAGCGACTTGAGGTGGATTCGAATCTGCAACCCTCCGGCTGCAAGGCGACGAACATACCCACCACACCACCGATCCCCACAATATAATGAATATTTTCATAATATGTCAGTTTAGAAATATGAATCACGTGTGTTGTTAATTGCTTACACGATTCATCCATTCCCAACGATGGATATTTCAAGCTTGGTTGCTGCACGTTGACATCGAGTCTCGTTAGTTTTGCCTGCGACCGAAACTTCAGAGTCGCTCGCTTCCGAGGCAGGTGGTCGAAAATGATGCGAAAATATCGAACAAAAGCCTCATCCAAAATGTCACAGGAAACTCCTGTCGTACGGAAGCGAAACGAATAACGGTCGACGGTGAGAGTTCTTGAGGTGGTGGAGATTTTAGTCGGCATTGGCCAAGGTGACCCACGGGGCGCCGCCGTGGCCCCCACTGAATCCGCATCAAGGCAAACCACGAGTACGATCAGCAGATACCGTAGCGACAACATAATATCGAATCGGAGAACTAACTTTCCGTTAAGATCATGTAAAATCGTGATCGTATCGTAATCTCCAAATTTCTAAAATGCCGCTCGAAAGCAAAGAGCAGGGCACCGGCTTGTTCACGAGCGACGACTTTTACAACTGTGTTCTGTTAGACGATTCCAATTCCAAAACAAATAATACAGGAACTTATCATTCAGTGTTTGTAGAGAAAAGGTTTTGAGGTAGAGCCAAACTGCGGCCTATATTTATAAGTTTCGATCGTCATATGACGGCGGTGGCAAGGACTTGTACCCAGGCCTCAAGGCTGCAACGACGACGTAGGCCCACTGTAGGCTTAATCTGCCAAAACACGATTTGCATAGAATAGCGCAACCGGATTATAGGCCGCCATAAATGTGTCTTGTTATGTGTGTCCGATGTTGATTATCGATTGACGGGCATAGGCCTACACTAGCTGTTGTTGTGTCACAGGATCATGTACGTAGGCTGCATATAGGTCTACAGGAACGCCTGCAGATTAGGCCTATGCACGCAGGCCTATCCTTTCTCATCGCAAAACAATGGAAGTACGAAAAATCTCTACCACGCAAAAGGTTATAGTATAAAACAGTGCTGTAAAGATTTCAACCTTAGAAATGGTATCAGCAACGCGCATGTGAAGCAAAAGACCCGGACTATTTTTTTCACTTGACCCAGTTTAGGCCTGCCCATTGCCCAAGCGTAGGCCTTTGACGACTTATAGGCCTACAGTAGCCCTGCCTTTGTAGATGTCTAATTATAGGATATTGCCTAAGAGGCGTATTGGACATTTCACTATAATAGGCCTATGTATTGTATACAGTACACAGTGCTGGAAATTCCCAGTCTACATGTAGAATAGCATTATCTACTAACAGTCTATAGGCTACAACTGTTTGGTGAATTTTAACATCACAAGCTCCAACACTATCAGTTACGCAATACGTTCAGTGTATATAATAGTGTACAGTGGCGGCGCCAGGATTTCAGTTTTAGGGAGGCTGAAGTTGGTCCTGCAATTTTTCATTTTTCATTCACCAAATTTTCTCACGACCTTTTCCAGTCATTTGGTCTGAATCTCAAGGAAATATTCCATTTCCCCACCAAAAAATGTGACGACCTTTTTACATTTTTTTTAGTCGTCCAATGGTTTGGGGCTTTCTTTTTCCCGAGTTTGCTCTTTGTCAGGCCAGTATAATTACGTTGTGTACCCATGGTTGACGAGATCAACACAGAGTAAGTTTAGAGTAAAAATGGACAATGTAAAGATAATGTAAAGATAACGGGAAGATAAATCGTAGGCCTTGAGGTAACGTAAAGTTTTTGTAAAGGCGAGTGCAATCCTACTGAGAATCTTTAAACGCATTATTATTATTATTATTATTATTATTGTTATTATTATTATTATTATTATTATTATTATTATTATTATTATTATTAGGCCTATTATTATTATTATTATTATTATTATTATTATTATTATTATTATTATTATTATTATTATTATTATTATAATTATTATTATAATTATTATTATTATTATTAATAATCAAAGGTGTGTCAAACAATAACCGGAGATATTACTAATGTCGCTCTGGAACGGCTCACTCGGTAGTGTCTGGTTGGGCAAAAGTGCCTCGGAAAGAAATGGCATTAAAGCGTTGGATGGTGGCAGAAAGGCGTTGGAAAAGGTAAGATGTCTCTCTAATATCTCCAGAGATTAGTGTTAGACGTTTTCCAAGGTCCTTAATAAAATCAAGTCCATTGTTGTTAATTGGGCCGAGAGTCTCCAGGGCCACGGGAACAAAGTGGTGGTTGGTCAACAGGTGGTCGTACTTGACAGTTTTTCTCGTGTCCGCCAATTCAGCTGCAGCCCCCGCCGTTGCAGCCGAGGCATGTAGGTAGGAAGGAGCAACCGTGTCTATGACGGTGGCATCCCACACGAGGCTGCGTCCTCCTCGCCACGGAATCAAAGTCATCCCGTCGGGTCTTTTTCCGTCTGTGCGTGAGAGACCGGGTGGTTCCTTGATGTTCGGCAATCCAGCTTGTGTAAGACTTCGGCTTATGATGTCGTTTAGAGTCGCGTGTCTGGCTATTCGGCCCGGTCCTAGGCTACATGATAGGCCATGCGAACCCTCTGCAGTGACATTCATACCACAAGGGCACGTGTGGGGCTCGCAGGTCATCGTTCCCAATCTCAAACCCACTGCCACTCTGATTGTCTCATCATCCATTCGTAACCCACATGATGAGATCGGGAGTGCGAATAGCCAGTCTCCAGCGTGAGGCGCCGCTGTTGCTTTCAGCCTTGCTTGATGGTATTCGTCGTTGCAGCCTTCTGTCAGTGAGTCCTTCATCTTCTCTATAAGTGGTCCGTCCCACTTATAGAGAAGATGATGATTATTATTATTATTATTATTATTATTATTATTATTATTATTATTATTATTATTATTATTATTATTATTATTATTATTATTATTATTATTATTATTATTATTATTATTATTATTATTATTATTATTATTATTATTATTATAACATCAACTGCGGTTGAAGTAGAGCATTTATTTAATCTCCATGTATGTACAATAACAATATCGAAATAGTGACAATATCGAAATAATAACAATACGAAATGATAACAATATCGAGATATGCAGCAGGCCTATACAGATCTTGAGCTGGCAGTGTTGCTTACAAGCATAGGCGTAGGGGACATTTCAACGTTGGGGGGGCAAAAATGAGACTTTTGCCCGAAATTTTTTTGGTCATCCGGCCGAAATCTTAAGAAAAATTCCCGTTACGTTTGCCCGAAAATTCTAACGACCTTTTTTTAGTCGTCCAGCCGAAATATTAAGAAATTTCCCGTTACTTTTTGCCCGAAAGGTCTTTTTTGGTTCGGGTAAGTCTGATTTTTCGGGCAAGAAGACTCGGAAAAATAAAAAAGTAAAAATTTAAAAAACTTTTTATATTTTTCCGGGTCTGCTTGCCCGAAAAATCAGACTTGCCCGAAATTTGGGGGGCATTTGCCCCCTGGACCCCCGTCTCCTACGCCTATGCTTACAAGTATTATAGGCTACAGTTTATGGGGCGTTCTACAACATAATAATATGCGGAAGATTATTTTAAATGTCTTCATTCCTATGATCCCGAACCTCTAGCAACTGAACACAATGACATAAAGCAACGAATTGATGCCATACCAACGACAAAGAAACAACAACATCAAATCGAATACTACTTAAGGCCAGTTCACAATAATTCACACAGTTTTATAGCGACAAGAAAAATGATTATCATGACAAACAGCAAGTATAGAAATCTAGAGTTTGAATGGAATGTAAGAGTAGTATGTCGCAATCAAAGAATGTGATTAGAATCGAGATATTGAACGCACATGTAGGTCTATCGTCATTCCTCGTGTTGTAACCTGCCGGCATCGTGCTTTCGCAGCCGTCTGCATGGAATAGTCTGCCGTTGGAGATGCGCTTGTAACCTAGGGTTGACTCGTCGTCAGTGCTTACAGGCAGGCCCGCATTAAGGTCAGTGCGGGCCCGGGTGCTGCGACAACCTCGTGGGCCCCTTCTGTCAGCCAGCGGCCCACAAGGCACAGGGATGCCACTCTCAATTTAAAAAAAGTCAGATCCGGTCCCCCAAAAAACTAGAAAAGGCTAGATTGAGAATTTCTGAGAACATACATGAATTTCTCGATTTTTCGCGTTTCAAATTTAAATTTCCGAGGACCATTTGTTTATTCATCCCACCAAAGTTTGCTCCTTTTCCCGAGAAATTTTGATGACTCTTTTAAAAAACTTTCGCTAAAAAATCTACAAAATTTTGGGGGTTCGTATTCACAATATTTTCGATTTTTTCATCATTTCAGAAAATGTGGGTCCTCAAAATCGCGGGCCCCTAAAGCTGCGGGCCCGGGTGCTGCAGCACCCTTAGCACCTACCTTAATTCGGGCCTGCTTACAGGCTCCTTAAAACATTTTTGTATCACCGTGGTTGAACTGGGAGCGCCTCTGAGCGAACTTCTTGAAGGGGCGCTATATAAATTCTTGAAATAATTTAATGAATAATACAAAGTATGCCACTAATTGCAACAAGCGTAACTTAAGTAGACAGATATCTATCGAAATCCATAGAAATCCGTAGAAATCCGTAGAGATCCATATCAGCTGTTCGAACGCCCGATTGCAATACTTGAATGTAATTCACTGAGACCCATGCACTCAGCAGTCAGCACCGACTTAAGATATTACAATACTCAACGTATGTACAAACATTCACCTACAAAACCCCTAATTCGGCTGCTTCTAAAAATCCAGTACAGGCGACGATCTTTCCGTGAGTTGTTCCAAAGGTTGTATGGTGTAGCCTATAGTTAGTGTTTTGCATCGTAAACACGTGTTGCTGTTGTTCACTGTTGTTTCTTGCGGATGGCTGCTTGAACTCCGGCTTCAGGTCGAAGCTCCCGGTACTGTGTCTGCAGTGAACAGTTCGACAAGATGCTTTATTCCAATTTTTTAACGTGCAGTTGTGAACAAAATGTGCAGTTCTAAATGGAATTGTGAAGTTGTAGAAGCACTCATGTACAGTTAAAACTAGCAAAAATGTCATTGTCCTCCGACTGGAAGTAATTTACCATTGAGGATTGGAAAACAAAGAAGGAATTGTGCAGTTCTAAAAATTCCTTGAAAACAGCCCTGCTTTATTCAGCGGAATTAATTCGATCAATAGATACCAAAGCTTTTCAGCGTGCAGTTCTACACAAAATGTGCTGTGTTAAATGGACAGTTGTAGAAGCACTTCTACACAGTTAAAAATAGACTAGCATTACACTTCCACAATATTTGTAATATTCTACCCACAGCTAAAGTAGGCCCAAGGTGGCAATTTCCGGTGGTTGAGGGATTTTACAATTTACACGTCCCTTAGTATTTCTGAGGACCACAAAGTAGGCCTACAGTTTTCATTGCACACTCCTACTCTATTTTCTGTCAGTTTGATATCAGACAAAGATAATAAATTATTATCAATGTGTCCAGCAACCAGACATAACTTTACGCATCGTTCTTCTTACCAGTTCTTTGTCTGACGGGACACGTGACAGGTAGTCGAGTAGTTCGTTGTTGTCGATGGCGTATGGTGAACGTAGTTTCTTCGTGAATTTGTTGATACCCCATGCGAGGACGATGTAGCGCAGAGGAACGAAGTAGATAAGGATTGTAGCGATGGTGAGGACGGTCAGAGCCAACCACGACAGCCAAGGTACCTTCCACGTCAGAGCACTGAGTACAACACGACGATAATACATTATCATCATCGTCGTCGTCATCGTCGTCGTCGTCATCATCATCATCATCATCATCATCATCATCATCATCATCATCATCATCATCATCATCATCATTTTTTTTATCGTTTTCGTGTTCGTCTACATCATTATCAGCGTAATCACTGTCATTATCATTAAGATAGTCGTTGTATCGTCATCACCTACGTTATTTATCACACAAAGACACGCACATAAGTGTAAGCTGCATAGTCGATAATCTACATGTAGATGACAGCTAGAACGATTTGTGTAGATGAAGAGTGTGAGAAGGACAGCAGTCTGCAAGAAAAGAGAGTGTATGGTTTATGGGGCAGGGGAAGATGGTTCTTACTTCTTGACCCTTTCGGCCATAGTTGCCACTTGGTCCATTGCTTGCTGGACCTGAAGACAAACCTCCTGAATAGCCTGCAACTTCTCCACGAAACCCTTCGACTTCTCGGCCTGAGAATTCAAAAAATTATAATTTAATTATTAACTCAATAATTTATTAATTATCGATTACATGATTACATGTTTTGTTTATTATTAATCTAATTATCTTGTCTATTGTTTATCATTTATTATTATTTATTGTTAATTATTTATGCCTATACCCAAATTGCTCTTCTGTACACTTTCAGGACTACCTATCAATTGTATAAGACTTATAAGTATTTGTCATTAATTTATTTTTTTATGTTTAAATGATAATGGCATAATGGCATGTTTTTATTTGTTTGCGTATTTGAATAATTTTTCGCTTGATTACTTTTTCTAGCTCTTCTTCATCGTCACAGTCGATGTCAACACTTTCCTACAACAGAAACAGAAACAAAGTATTAATGCAAACTTTCTAAAACAAATGAAACAAGTAATGTTATTATAATATAATATTATAACGTTGCCCGCCAGTATGAATCCTCTCTATAGTTTATGTTCCACCAATTACCGCTCCCTCCCCCAATTCCCGCTTCGCTTGTGACTTGTTGCGACAACCTTCCTTCCTTCTGCCTTCTGTGTAGTTATTATACAATGTAGGTAGTAAATAGTTTTACTTGGATGGCTCAGTTGTTGCTGTATGCTTGAAAGTATGCTAGCCACATTAATGTTTCCTGCCAACAGACTTAATTATATTATGACTTTCAAAGACTTCTTACAATAACTACTACGACAAACTCGTCATCTGAATTCTTTAAATCCTCCTCATCGTCGTTGTCGTCGTTATCACCACCACCACCCCCACCACCACCACAATCACCACCACCACCACCACCACCACCACCTCCACCACCCCACCACCACCACAACCACCACCACCTCGCCCCCACCACTACCACCACCACCACCACCACCACCACCAAAACCACCACCACCACCAACACCACCACCACCAACCACCACCACCACCAACACCACCACCATGCATGCAGATATGTGAAAAGTACATCTCCAGCTCATCACAGCCTGAGTAGGCTGTTCAGCTTTCCTATGGTCAAAAAATAATTTCAACTAATCACCTCGCATACCCTCTGGATTTGTGACATTTGGTGTCATGAACCACTCAGTGAAATTTTATGACTCTGGGACCATGTTAAGTGACCCCTCAAAGCTAGTGAAGTTTTCAAAAAGTGCGATTTTTCTTAAAAATTAAAAAAATCACAAATTTATTGCATTGTATCATTTACTGCCACACAATAGGTTACAGGCTACAGTAAACATACAAGTCATTGTATTGTATCATGTCTATACATTTATATAGCGCCTTTCACAGTGCACACCGATCAGAGGCGCTCCCAGTGCATTAGACCAAGAGAGTAGCAAGTGGCTTTAAGACAATTAAAAGAGGCACTTCGGTCACCAGTTTATAAGGAGAAAGCGTTGAAGGAGGAAACTGGTTCCACAGTGCAGGCCATTGAGAGCAAAGGCCCAAGTTTTAACAATGGTGGTCCTACAGCTCGTGGGATGAGGAGATCATGCCAGTCAAAAGAGCGGAGCGGGCGAAGAGAAGTGACAGAGGAAAAAACTGAAAACTGGTTTCGGATGAGGCAAGTAAATTAGTGCCAGAAACCTTGAGTTGAATCAGAGCAATAAGGGAAGCCAATGAAGATGGTCAAACATAAAAGTGTGTTCCATGCAGTAATGTGAAACAATACAAGGTAGTTGCGTTTATTTTTCCGATATCAAAATAATGTCTAACTGTGACTGAAGAGTGAAAATCTGCCGCGTAGCAGTAGGCTATCGATGGTGTTCAGCCACTTGGAAGATGAGCTGACGTTGCAGCTCATCATATGTGAGGACCAAGTTAAAATTAGGCCTAGATGCTAACTTTACTGCATGCCCACCAAAGTCATTAGGCCTAATAACAGAAAGTGCATGCAGCAACGGTGTTCTTGGAATGTCACTGTCGCTAACCTTCTCGTCTAATGCACATTTTGAGATCATAAGAGAGAAAATCTTGACCAACTTTGGGGTAGCAAATAGATGCATCGATTGCTGTGTCATGAACTCTGATAAAGTTTTATACTGAAATGACCTGAAGGTTTTTGGATCAACAATCCTTAAATCAGTTTTCATCTGTGGCTTGTGTAATGCGGAAACTGTTTCTTCTCGTCAGCTAAGACCATGTCAGAAAAAATGACAGTCCTGCCAATTCTTCGCTGACATAATAGTCTATATACCAGAGAAACCTTTTCATTTTGTGAAAGGCTACATCTGAAGTTTGGCTCTCAATGCTATGAAATTGGTCCATGTTGTATAGCATTCATATAATTATTGTAAAGAGCATCCAAGGTGATGGGTGCAGTGAACCATGTCTCAACATACAGAGCGACATTCATCGGAAAAGATGTATCTTCAAGCACTATTAAATGCCCTTTGATATGCACCATTTAGACTGAATTGGATGCTGTCAACATCACCAACATGGATCACCTCACATAAAGCTGAACTACAGCTTGATGGTTCTGCTCTATAGCCATACTTTCTCACTGCAATCCAGAGAACAGCCTTTTGTTTCCTTACAAAAAGAAACAAATTTGTTACTGTCAGTGAGAGGTAACTGACGTCTGAACTTGGCGAAAACTGCAATTCGAAGCCCATTGAAGATCAAGAGTAAATCAGAAACCGCATGCTGCATTTAATTCAGACCTGTTATGTCTGCAAACAAGAATAATAGGTGTTTGTCAAAGACCTTTTGAGCAACACCTTTTGTGCCACTGTGAACTCCTGTGTTACCACTGATTGTGTCAAACAAGCCAACCATTCTGATACCCCTTTGCTCATCTCTTAGTATTTCAGCAATTTTATTCCACAGTAGGAAAGCAGTTTCAGAGCCAGGCAGTTTGGAATGGTTAGAAGCTTTTTTCAATTCCTAAGCCAGACACAACCACCACCATGCGATCAGCATTAGCACTCTCATCACCTGGCAGCAGCTTACCATCAAAATGCACAAGGGTTGCCTCAGGGCAGAATTCATCCATAATGCCTTGCTCAATGGAGGAGCTGGTCTCTGAGCCTCATACAGAAGTTGTGTACAGAATAGGATCATTGACATTGATAGGCCTACCCACTACCTTTTGGCCGGGGCAACTTTGGGCATTGCCTGATGTGTGATGTCTTCTGTCCAAGTTACCCAATAAATAGCGTCGTCAATCAGCATTGAATATAAATCATAGATAATGCCTAGGCCTACTATAACAATAAATAAATGATATAAGGAAATAAAGTAAGATAAGTATTCATGGAATAACAGTAACATGGAGTGGAAAAGCTGAGAAATAGCAGAGAACTATTTTCTAAAGAATAACAGAATTTTTCACAAATATCGCTTTTCTTCGCACTATTTGAAGAAGTTACACCCTGTTGAGGGGTCATTTGCCATTGAGATATGGATGTAGAATTTTGGTAGGTTAATTGTGTGCATAAATGTCACATTTTAAGACCCTATGCGTGTCATTCATGCAAAATTATTTTTTTCTGAACAGTCTAAGCCTGAGATATAGTATATTATACTACGTCATTGCTGTTATCCATCTTAAATCCCTCGACGATGTTGAGGATGAGAAGATTCTTAGCAAAGATGAAAGCGATTCCAGCTGGCAACATGTACAACTCGAAGTTGATGGTCACCAAGAGAAACACCTGCGACGATTGCAGGAACAAAACAAATGAAAATAAAATACATTATTTTAGTCCAGTTATTTTTGACAAATCCTATTTACATATACGGTGCCATCATTAAAAAGTGCAATACCGAACCTGAATTAGGTAATCGTTATCTCGCGACTTCTACAGCGCCCACAAAAGCTAAGTCACGGGAACCAGCTTATTCACAGGCGAGATGAAGATCAAGGTGATGAAGGAGAAGTTATAATTCAGCGAATCAGCAGATTGATGAAATTGAATGTAAAGAAGATGTTAAAATTTTAAAAGAGTTTCTGGCAGGTCATCAGGTAGCCTATAGGTAAAGAGCAAAAATTAGGCAGTGCGTCACATGACCTGCCGCGACCAATGGTATAGCGCCACCACTGCGAAGACCGATCCGGTCCTTCACTGTCCAATCCTGCCAGAGGCACAACCGAAGCAGTCCCTTAATCAACTAGAAGACACCAGTGTTTGTTTGTATGCGTAGCCTACTTGTCATAGCATCCCTTCAAGCTCACCCAGAGGCGCTCCCGACTACAGCGCGGACACTAAATCGGAGTTTCACGCCGAAGTGCATGAGCAATTGCGAGTGAAGGACTTGCTCAAGGTCTCTACGAGGCGGCCTGAGGTGAATTCGAACCTGCAACCCTCCGGCAGCAACTTAGGCAGCGAACATACCCAGTACACCACCGCGCCCTACAAGTGGATCACTGGATCAGAGATCTAGAACTATCTGCCGGGGTTCTCACCTTTACTGCTCAGTACAATATTTTGCAAAGATTAATTACTCATTAGCGTTTGTGCGTTAGTGCAATATTTGCAAAAATTACAAAATTAATTTGTAATGACATTCAAATAGGAAAAAAGGTGTTTAAACGAACAGCAAATGCGACGATGCTTCTCGGTTTCGACTCCCAGTTGAAACAGCTTCCGATGAACTTTCCTGTGTCGACGGCTGACTGAACGATCTTCGTGACACGATCGATGTTACGCTTCATCACCTACAATTAAAGACCACAAACTTACTACTGTACTGG
Organism: Lumbricus rubellus; assembly: GCA_945859605.1. Classification (NCBI taxonomy): domain Eukaryota; kingdom Metazoa; phylum Annelida; class Clitellata; order Crassiclitellata; family Lumbricidae; genus Lumbricus; species Lumbricus rubellus. The sequence goes on along the minus strand of OX243813.1, from coordinate 50,444,160 downwards.
TCTTAACCTGCAAAAAATAATCTTATACAATCCATGCAATTTATCATGGATATTTATATAGCGCTTCTTCAGGCTGCTACTCAGGAGTGCTTCCGAACCAACCTCGGTTGAAAAGTAAGCTACCGTTTTAAGGCTGCAATAAAATCCATGTGAGCAAATCCTAGGCATAAGGCTTATAGACAGTGGAAGCCCAATCATTGCCATGCTCGGGGTCAATGTCAGAGAAAGCCCGGTGCACATGGTGTCTAAGATCAATTCGTGCTCTAATGTATAATAATTTATTTATGTAATGCATCAAATCCATTTAACCTATCTAATCTAATAATTGTAATTATTAGATCAATTACATCGATCATCGATGCTCTATCATTACTTTACGTAACCTAAGTCCCAATGTGCATTTGCAATTTATTGTATACTATAGAGTATGTTAGGGTAAAGCGACGAGAGGCGACAGAGTTCGCCGCACGATAACTCTGCAATTATAGGTTAGATAGACAGAGAGACAGAGCCAGGCCTAGCGTTTTGAAGTGGCTCCAAAAATGAGCTTCACAAAGGTCCAGATACAAGACACAAGACACCTGACGGTACTCACTGATACTCGAAATTTCGGATCCGGACTTGTGTACTTGACTTCCATTGGATTGAAAGTTCGAATGGCGGCTTTTAACTGCGTGTAGAAGACAAGAAACTTCAGTTATTCACTCAATAACGATGCACAATTGCACATCGATGTAGGCCTAATCATCAACATACTATGTAGCTATGCATGATGCAATTATGCATGCAAGAATTCATGCATATATCTATGTATTTATGTTATCATGTATTCATGTTCGCATGTTTGGGGAGAAAGGTTTGGGGCATACTGACAGCACTCTTAAAAACGTATTAAACCATTAGGAAACATTATACATTAGAAAACATTTGACGTGATTTATGAATATTCATAAAACAATGGCCTAATTGTAATTTCGATTAGGTTCATTATTATGCAACGTTGACGTAACTCATGAATATTCATACCGTGTTGAAAACGAAGTCGATTTCCAATTGGATGACGCCTTTCCCACGTGACGCAAGTCTGGCGTCCTTCAACTGATACCATCGACGCTCTCCAGGTCGAATCTGGAAAAGATTTTTCATTAGACCAGTTAATTAATTAATATACCCTTGAGTGACAGCCTTGAGTAGGCTATGTATAGCATAGACGACTTCATTTTCTTAGTCTCAGCATATGATGGTCAGACCTTTAGCTCACCATTCTGATATTTCCATCGACACATTATTATCAACAGTTTTAATTTTCAATTTATGTCTGAATTTCTATTTACATGTAGTTCCTCCATAGGCTATTATTGTCTCTTTCTTGTTTCGCATGATTTTTACAGCCCAAATGAAGCGACCATCGGAACCTAAATCAGTCTTTGCGAAAATAAGGAGCGTCGTCGTTTAGATTAAATCGGAGGAACTGCAAGGAATGCCCTTTTGAATTCGTCATTGGTCGGTGATAAAAGACATAGAACACTGTAAACCATCCCTATGCTCATTTTCGCAATAGTACTAAACAGTAGAAGCTATTCAAATGATCCACATAAAAGAATTGCTCTTAGAACCTGTCAGCCCTGCAGCTTTTATTCAGTAGTCGAATGTTAGGGGCAATTAAACCTGCTAAGCTATAGCGAAACTGATCAATGATATTGGAATGCATTCCAGCTGTAGTTCGACCATACGTTACAGTCGTTACATGTATACGTTACTTCTCGTGCAATTCGTTGCAATGTAGGCCTGGTGTGATGTAAGTCTACGAAATTACTCAGCTTCACACAAAAGCTGCGCTATATCAATTAAATATGTCCAACAGCTTAGGTCTAGCCGAGGAGATGGTATGCGGTGTGATGATGGAAGTTGCTGGTTGAGGTGCATGGTCAAAAAAATGGTGGAATAGCATAAAACAAAGGTTACAACAACTTGAAGAGTTCCGTTGAATGAATAAAACATCATGAAATGAAGAGGAAAACACTCACCCGGATGAGAGGAATTGCTACCTTCCCGAGAAAGTCCAATTTCTTATCTGGATTCTCATCGTGAACCGTCACTTCGAGTACAGAATGAATGTCGTATACTGTACTGTGTAAAAGATCACAAAACATATATATAATCATATACAATTTATATAGATATATAAAATTATATACATAGGCCTACATACACACAAAAACTAAGTTCTACGCGTTTGATTCTCATCATTACGACCCGAAGTTCAAATCCGGGGACACGTTGTTGGAATCGGGCCTACAATATGAATACTCGAAGCAACTCCGTTGTGGCACTGAGATGTATAAGATATTCTACATTGCAGTCGGAGTAACTTTGTCGGTGATGGAGTGGAGGTGGCCACCATTTTTTGCCTTTACTGCATGAACTATTTCCGCGACAAGACAGCGATATTTGGTTGAACTTGTTTACGTGAACTTGAACTTGTTTATTGATCCCAAGAATATCAAACAGACAATTATGCATTCATAATAGTGCACAAAATGATTAATTAGGGCCTACAGTTAACAATTACACGTACGGTTTAAGAGATAAAAAAGACGGAAGGGAAGGTAATTCGTCACTGTATTATTGTTTAGGGCAAAGTGACACTTTTTGTCCTGTTCGAACCTTGCAAATCCGCAACACATGACAAACTTTGGAGTTCTTTGCAGATCTGTCATCAAACTATAACTGAACCAGAAACTTTGGAGTTCTTTGCAGATCTGTCATCAAACTATAACTGAACCAGTTGTACAGTACACGCTACAGTATAGCCTACAGAAACTGTTTCGTAGCATGATCATAGTGGAAGAAGAAGAAATGTCTTACAATGTGTAGGTTCTGTTCCACTCGGGTGTCAGACATTTGTAGATCGTCTGCGTCTGTAGTCTTGAGTTGACCAACTCCAGAACACAGAACGGATCGCTTTTTCCTCCCATGTCGACTGCCGCCAGGCCATGGGCTTTCAACACTATTCGAAAAGGACATGCATAACAATGAACGATGGCAAAATTGTAGCTTCAATTGCATATCTATAAAAGTATTTCGAACAGCTACATTGTAGGTTTAAGTATTTCGAATAGCTAAGTATTTTGGATAGTTAAGTATTTTGGATAGCAAAGTATTTTGGATAGATAAGTGTTTTTGATAACAAAGTATTTTGGATAGCAAAGTATTTTGGATAGATAAGTATTTTGGATAGCAAAGTATTTTAGATAGCTAAGTTTAGATGGCTAGCCTACGTATTCGAAATAGTTACGTATTCTGGACAGTTGAGTATTCTAAATAACTAAGTGTCTAGCTAGCTAGCTAAACATTCTAGATAGCTAGGTATTTCTACATAGTCAAGTATCTATATCAGTAGTGTAGTCCTAAAAAATGAAGTGGGGGAACGCTCTTTATAAAAATATTAGTAGTAGTAGTAGTATTATTAATATTCTATTATCCCTGGAAAAAAGTGGGGAACGGCGTTCCCCCGCGTTCCCCCCACTACACCACTGATCTATATGCAGCTAAATAGCATACTCTAGAATCTAGATAACTAAGTATTCTAGATTGTTAGATCTCTAGATAGCAAAGTATTCTAGATAGCTAAAATAGATAAAGTGAAATAACTGGCAACCTTTCACTTGTAGCCATCCAATGTCTCGAATGTTTCGGAACGAATGAAGAAAATTCTGTTTCAAGCAACATAATAACAACAACAACAACAATTATTGATGATTTAGAATTCATGCAGCGCCGGGTTTTTGGAGACAACGTTAAATAGATATGCCACCGTGTTCTGTGATATTATTATTGTAATAAAACTTATCATCATCATCATCATCATCGATATGTTTTTCGCCATCTGCATCATCAGCATGAGTTTATAAAGATGATTGCTCACAAATTGTGCAGCCATTGCTTTCCTGTTGAGGGTCGTAACCTGCGAAGACTGATCTCCTTGTATGGATGAGGATGTGGATGAAATCGAGGAGGATGAGATGGAACGTTTCAGCTGCTGCTGCTGGTCGGTTGGTGATGGAGTCTTAACATCAACGAGTACAGAACAGATTGTGATGAGGAGGGAAAGAGTTCCTGCATCATCATCCATACTCCGTTCCATTCTGTGAGTCTTCTCCTTTTCCAAGTTCTCCAGTTCAATGACCATGCTGCAGATGAAAGAAGCATCATCATTTGTATGTGCACTTGTTATAGCGCCCCCTCAAGCCCACTACCCAGAGGCGCTCCCGAAAAACAGCGCGGACAATGCACGGGAGTCTCACGCCGAAGCGCTGAGTGAAGGACTTGCCCAAGCTCACTATACGCGGCGACTTTAGGTAGTTTCAAACCTGCAACCCTTCGGCTGCAAGGCAGCAACATACCAAGTACCCACTACACCACCGCGCCACACAAATTTGTTATGCTACAAGAAACGTAAGAACCCAGGGACCAGGTCGGCCGACAGCATTGAAGCGTCCAATGGCAGCAGATAAGTGCTGGTATAGAGAAATATAGCTTTTGGATTTGTTAGGCACTGCTCTCTAGAAACTGCAGATGTTACTCATAAAATAATTGCAATTAGAATTTGATTAATTTTTATATAGCGCCTATTCAACGTAGTAAACTATGTACACTCCAGATTAACAATATTAGAAGTTCAGGACTCATAAATATCACTGCATTTGCTTTAGCACCTTGAAATGTATGTCATAGTAAATTGCTAGTTATATGCATAGGCATAGGTGCAATCACGTCCTAAAAGTTGGGAGGGGGGGTACCATAATGAATCACGACCTAAAAGTTGGGAGGGACCATAATAATAAAGTTAGGGGACCACTCAAAAGTTGGGGGGACGCGTCCCGTGGGTCCCATAGGGCCATAGGGTGGTTGCGCCTATGTGCATAGGCCTATATATCGCGAGCCAGTTTATTGTCAAATTACTGCACATTATAACAATGGTGGAAACAGGTGTTGGTTTGATGGTCCTATACCTGCCAAGGACGACCTCCCGTCCACCCATCTCCGTATCTCGTACGGATATCTCGAGTAGTGACGGTTGATCTTCGTACATGTAAAGGAGAAACTGCTCCAACCATCGCGGAGCCAACGTCTTAGGTTTACTCTGCAGTCGAAAAGACAGAATAAGAAAATACTCAAAAGAAAGACTTGTGAATTTAATCCTGCCGTAAATGATCTATCTGTCTGTCTGTCTGTCTGTCTGTCTGTCTGTCTGTCTATCTATATCTATCTATCTATCTATCTATCTATCTATCTATCTATCTATCTATCTATCTATCTATCTATCTATCTATCTATCTATCTATCTATCTATCTATCTATCTATCTATCTATCTATCTATCTATCTATCTATCTATCTATCTATCTATCTATCTATCTATCTATCTATCTATCTATCTATCTATCTATCTATCTATCTATCTATCTATCTATCTATCTATCTATCTATCTATCTATCTATCTATCTATCAATCTATAGATATGTATCTCTATAATTATGTCTTTCTATACATACATATACAATTATATATACATGTACATGCATGTATAGAATTTAATTCATAAACGCCCAGATAGGACTACATTGTGTAGGCCTATAATTATATTCATCGCGAAACTGCAAGCATTTAGCCTACAATCAATGAGATGCGCTGTTACAGTAGACAATAGACATCCCGTTTCCAAGCAAAAAATAGTCATCTAGATAGAGACGATCACCTGTTCTGTCAAATGCAGACAGCAGCAGCAGCAGCAGCAGCTGCATGGGTTCAACACACGCAGCCTCCTCCTCCTCCCATCATCTTCCTTCTCCATCAATACCCACGCCACCGTCATCAACCCGACAATTTAACTAGCAACCTGCTAGATTGAGACCGAGGGACGTAACCTACATGCATATTCCGTAAAACATCTGAACTTTGTAAATTTGAATAAAGTTTAATTAATATGCTAAAATTTCTTTGAAAGCTGCAGTATGTATGCATGAATGTATGTATTGTATGTATGTATGTATGTATGTATGTATGTATGTATGTATGTATGTATGTATGTATGTATGTATGTATGTATGTACTATGTATGTATGTATGTATGTATGTATGTATGTATGTATGTATGTATGTATGTATGTATGTATGTATGTATGTATGTATGTATGTATGTATGTATGTATGTATGTATGTATGTATGTATGTATGTATGTATTGTATGTATGTATGTATGTACTATGTATGTATGTATGTATGTATGTATGTATGTATGTATGTATGTATGTATGTATGTATGTATGTATGTATGTATGTATGTATGTACGTATGTACGTATGTACGTATGTACGTATGTAGGCCTATGTATGTATGTACGTACGTACGTACGTATGTATGTATGTATGTATGTATGTATGTATGTATGTATGTATGTATGTATGTATGTATGTATGTATGTATGTATGTACATGTATGTATGTATGTATGATTGTATGTATGTATGCAACTATGCATGCATACATGCATGCATGCATGCTATCATGCCAAGAAAGATGTTTGCATCTTATGAAAAAAGAAACCATCCAATTATTGGTTTTTTGAATGAGTCACGTAAGAACTGAAGCTCAATTTCAATTTCGATTTTTACAATTTCTAATTGTCATTGTATCATGAACTTATTGACGCTTGAAACACACGTCTAGTATAGGTCTACCCAGTTAAAATACGCGACTGAATCATAATTATTAGCGCAGAACTGTAAAAGTCAGAAAAGATCTCGACTAAACTTAGTCTTGGACCATAATTCAAATTAATTATTCAGATCATCAAGATTCATACTTAATAGGCCTGTCTCGATTAAAAGCGGCACAATAAAGAATAGCAATTTCAAACTGGGGGGAGAAATTAATTGAATGAATATGACTGGCGTAAAAAGGACTGTCTTGTTTGGATGCTAAAGGTCACGTGATGGACAGGGAACCAGATGCAGCTGATGTGTTGTAGACGTCACTTAGAAAGACAAAACAGATAGTAAACTTGTATGAAATTACTTTCGGATGTTTATAAATTTTACGGTATGCTATACGCGACAGCTGTGAAGCTTTGTCATAGCAGCTTATGATATAGGGCATCGTCAAATGGTACATGTATATGCTTATCTATATGCTAGCATGTTTGTAGCTATATGCACAGGCTTTATAATTATGTTTACAGACCTATGCATACTCAATATTTATACATGTTGTGTTTGAAATTTCAGACAAATTCCAAAAGTTTTGACCGAGTTGTGACACTTTATGTGTGTTCTACTTTACCGTGGACACAGTGTATATCCGGCATATGACCAGAATACACTAGTAAATCGAGCATGCCTGTGACAAGTATGAAGTTTCTGTGGAGCACCATGTAATTGCATTACGTGAACGTGGCAGATAGGCGGATGTAATCACACCCATACTAAACGATTGCATAGACCCACCTTTGATCTTTGCATAGGAAAGTTTGTGAACGAAAATCAAATGCGGGTGTGATTCGTTAACTGTTCTCAATAAAAAACTGAATTAGACCAATTATTTATGTTCGTTCACACACATATACTATAGCGTAATCTTGCAATAAAATTTTGACCTTATAACTCGAGACGAAAAACAAGTTAAAGGGAATTCAGAATAGTCCTGTCTGCCTGCCTTCCTGTCTGTCTGCCTGCCTGTCTGGCGGTTCACAGGCGACAGTAGGCCTAAAGTAGAGCAGTAGTCTCATAGGCGTAGGGATTTCTAGGGAACATTTCAGGAGTGGGGGGGGGACAACAGTTAAACTTTTGCCCGAAAAATCTGATGACCTTTCTTTAGTCGTCCGGTCATAGTCGAAATTGCCCAAAAATTCTTTTGCCCAAAAGTTCTCACTACCTTTTTTTAGTCGTTCGGTCTAAAAATTGCCCGAAACTTCCGGCCTTTTTTCTGCTTGCCCGAAAACAAGACTTGGTGAATTAAGCAAAAACAATGCAAGGACCAAGAAAGGTTAGAAAGGTAAGAAGGAAAGCTAAGATAATCTAAAGTTTGGATAGTGAGACAATTATACAGTGTAGGGTAATAAATAGACAACAATTATAGGCTATAGTCGATTCTGACAATCTGTTCCTACCTTACTCTTACATCTCTCTGTTCCCAGCTTGAACTTAACGAACGGATCGGGAAGAGTGTTGTCCGTCTTCGGAAGCAGATCTCGACCTTCGACCAAAACGACGTTGACGACGCTGTGCCATATCTTTGATTTCACCTTCTTTGGCTCATTTGATTTCGTCGACAGTCGATTAAAGACCTGATCAATCATATCGTCAATCAATCAATCGTTCAATCAATCAATATATGAATCAATCGATTGATCGATCAATCAATAAATGAATCAATCTATCAATCGATTGATCGAACAATCAGTCAAATGTTTCATCAGTCAATCAATCAATCTATCGATCGATCAATCAATCAAATGGTTCATGAATCAATCGATCTGCCAATCAATCAATCAGTCAATCGATCAGTCAATGACCTAGCTTAATAAACAACAATTAGGCCTAATTATAAAACATTCAGGCTCACAGTCACTCATAGAAAATATAGGCAAAAATCCAGCTTTACCTGCCATTTATTAAAGCAGCATTCGTGACAGCATTTTCAGCAGTTTCACAAGTTATCAGGTTTTGTTAACGTTTTGGCTATAATAGTCTACTACTGTAACAGATGTGCCTTTATTTAAGATATCTTACATGATAAAAACGCAATTTAATACTTTGAACTTCGTTGCCATGCAAATATGTCTGATAAGTGCTGCAGATAGGCCTATAGGCCTAAGTAAACGAAAACGGAGTTAAAACATACATAATTATACATTGGCTATTTTGAGTGAATTTTGTCTGTCATTCTCTCTTCTTCCTTCTCACCAGGGCCGTGTTTAAGGTTCTTCGAGTGTCGGTGCAAAAATGTTACCGCAGAGGCATAGTGTCGTTCGAGCGGCCGTTGGTTTGCCAAAATCTACGGTCATGTGTAAATAAGTAGGCCTATATAGCCTATAATTATCATAAAGAAATTTATATTGTCCCATAGGGCTTTTATGGTAGCTACACTTTTACTCTCTGTATGACCTCTTCGCTGAGTAAAGACGTTTTTCTTCGTATTCCACTTACGATCATAGGCGTAGGGGACATTCCAGCAGTGAAGGGGGTGGCAAAAATGGGACTTTTGCCAAAACAATTTTTGTCATCCTGCCGAAATCTTAAGAAAAATTCCCGTTAGCCTACGTTTGCCCGAATATTCTGACGACTTTTTTTAGTCATCCAACCGAAATCTTCAAAAATGTTACGTTACTTTTTGCCCCAAAATTCTGACGACCTTTTTTTAGTCATCCAGTGCGTTTGCCGGAAAATGTTTTAAATTTTTCCGGGTCTGCTTGCCCGATAAATTAGACGCCCGAAATTTGGGTGTATTTGCCCTCTGGACCCCGTCTTCTACGCCTATGCTTATGATTTATCCCTGGTCATACCCAAATACTTAATACAGAGTAGTAGGCTACTAGAAGGCCCACAGTAACTGGCCTGACTGTTTTGAGACTAAGAGTAGGCATAATAGACTTAATAGAGCCCGTTAACACTTTATACTCTGAAACAAACATGATCTTAAAAAATTAGTCATTTTACAAAACCTGCTGTTCGATAGGCTAGCCTACGTGGTTTGTCGGCTGTGGCGGGTCAGTAAACAAGCACGCAACGTCAGTGAACTTAGTGAAATTAATTGGTTTCTTACACTTAACTGATTTTACAATTTGGTTTAGGTAGCACTGAGACTTGCAAGAAGACATTTGGCCAATATAGCAATAAAACTTTCGGCTCAGGGGCATTCGGTGCAACGCACCGAATAGGACCTATGTTAAACACGGCCCTGCTTCTCACTTGTCAAAACCTGCTTCTTCTCGCAAAGTTTTGCGCATTGGGAGCGCTTCTGAACGGTTCACTCTACTAGAGGCACTTTAAAAACGCTTTAAGTGCAATACAATAGAGTAGGCCTACAATACGATACGATAGCCTACAATGCAATACAATAGCGTTTTAATTGTAATCGCAATTGTCATCTAACATTTTTTGAAGCGACACTTAAAACATGGACCATGCGATTGGTGATTGACGTTTTCCAAAAATCTCCATCGTGGATTAATTCTTGTGCTTACGTTTTTCACGTTCAGTCTGGACAGGAAGTCGTCATTGGGCGGTGGCGTCAATTGTACTTCCGGTTGCGATTGTTGATCCTCATCCGGATCGTCTCCACCAAAGTTCAAGAATGGATTGGTGGAGTCTGAATCGTCTCCATGCGATGATGATGATCCGTTCACGAGGAAATCGAATGGTTGGGACATCCTCCTCCTCCTCCTCCTCGACTATTTATGATCCCTCACAACCTTAATTACAATCGTAGCCTTAATCCAAATCGCAATCCTATTAATCCTAGTTGTAAGACTTAGTCAATTGGTCCTAATCTTAATTGTATATATAGTCTTAATCCAAACCCTAACCCTAATCCTGGCAGTAAGACTTTAGCCCTAATCCTCCTTAAAAAAATCGACCTCCTCCTCCTCCTCTACGACTATAATATTATGATCCCTCACAGCCTTATTATGAGCGTAACCTTAATCCAAATCGTAATCCTAATTATCCTATTAAACCTAGTAGTAAGACTTAGTCTTAGTCCTAATCTTAATTGTTGTCTTCAAATCCAAATCGTAATCCTAACCATATTATAGTTAGACTTTAGTCCTAGTCCTAACCCTAATAAAATTATTGTAGTCTAAGTCCAAATCGCAATCCTGATCCCAATGTCAAGACTTTAGTCCTAGTCCTAATCTTAATCGTGATCGTAATTCTAGTAGTCCTAATCTTAATTGCAGTCGTTGTCCTAATCGTAATCCTGATTGTAGGCCTAATCGTAGTTTCCGAATGCCTTAATTCAGTTCCCGAGCAAACATTAGCCTAAGTGTCGGGAACCAGCTTCTACGCATGGGAACTGAGTCAAAACAAAACCAATGACAGGGTATAAACTGGCGTGCAGTTTCAGATCGCGGTTCAAATAACAGCCTGATAAACAGATGGATACTTTTGGAAGTGGACGTGGACAAAGTATTCAGCGTAGATGAGACATTAATCTAATAAGATACACGCATAGCAGATACCAGCTACCGCAGGTGGATACGTAAACAATGTGTGTATGTTCAGTCACCAGTAACGTCCGATATAATAGTATAATATAACGAGGCCAGTTACCTGAATGGATTTCAAACTAAGCCAGATGGAACACCTGTAATTTGACAACAAACGTATGGACGCCTGCAGCCACTTGTTGCCTTACTTAGTCTTCTGCTGCGGCAGTTGGGCTTGCTTTCTTCGGCGGTTTAATATGCGATGCTCGGCGTGTATCTAAATTGGGGCTTGACAACGACGACGAGATGTACAATAATATGTAGCAGATGTGTGGCTGTTCACGCGATCGATATTCTGCAATATTATTGGTGATGACCTACTGCAGTTTTCATCGATTAAAAAACCTTTACTCTTTAGAAAGAGAGGGTGAGGGAGAGTGAGAGAGAAAGAGACAGACAGACAGACAGACAGACAGACAGACAGACAGACAGACAAACAGACAATGCTCACATATGTGTAAGGCCTACACATAATTAAAATAGTGTGATATTTTAGTCTGCATACCTTTTCACAAAATTATTTTCTTCCACTGAATTTAAGGTCTGCCATGTCTGATTACGATACGTTTTTAAGGGGCCGTCCATAAATGACGGCACGCATTTTATGGCAACTTCTTACCCCTCCCCCTAATCCTCGTCACGCGTTAACACAAAATTCATATGACATCTATTGTCACAAATGTGTGACCCTCATGTGCGTGACGTCATTTATGGAGGCCCCTGAACAGTGCAGTCAATAATTATTCAAAAATGCATGGATATGTAGATTATTCGATGTCCTCGCGGTAACAGACGCCCGGTGACCAAGTAGATCTAGCCTACATGTATTCGCACATTGATGTAGACCTATGTATGAGCACTTGCTATAAAGTTTCATTAAGAACTGTAATTCATGACATGACTAGACCTAATCCTCATTTCTGCTGAATTATTAGGCCCTCTTGTTGCTTGCTGTGTGCGTAAATGTAGGCTTAATCTGTAGGATTTAATTATTTATGTTACTTGCTCGTGTTTGGTATGTTTAAAATAATTATGTATGTGGATAAATCTGTAATGTATTTGTCACACACAAACAATGAGTAAGCTTAGGCTATAGAATCTAGAATCTAGATTGTTTTCTCACGTTTCTTTCTCAATTGTAGGAACGCATTAATTTTCGTGTCACTATAAATTATCGCAAATCGTGTCCAAACTTTTATTATTTCAATTAGCTTCTTACTTTTCCTCATTATAGGTGCATAGCCTAAAGACAGT
>OX243813.1:50252892-50431438 GCA_945859605.1 Lumbricus rubellus | reverse complement strand
ACGTGTGTATCTTCTTCACATTCGTCGTAGCCTACATTTTCCAGGTTACCCCCACCTCTACTCATCCTATTTCTTCTCTCTTCTATTAATTCTTCGTACATTTCCCAGCTTATCCCACCTCCTCTCCTCATCCTATTTCTCCTCCTCTCTTCTTCCCATTAGACTAAACGTAAACCTCTGTGCTTAAACGGAGATCAGATGATTGTAGGATCTATAGGAAGTAGAAGACAAGAAAGACCTTTACGACTGTCTTGTTATCACGCCATCTGCTTACGACGTCTTTCACTAGCCTACATTCAACAATAAATGCAGCATCGTCGCTTACAAGACGCAACCTTAATGCACACAAATTATGCGTCATTTGGGAGCGCAACGCCCCAGTGGTTAGCCGTCCAGACTGCTAATCAGATGTCGCGATTTCAAATCTCCTCCAGGTTCCATTTGCTTCTAAATATCGGTTTCCCTAGCGCCCCTACCCTACTGATCTCAACTTTACTGCCTAAAATTGTGGGGTTTAACTTGAACTTTAGGGTAATATGGGGAGTACTTTGGCACGAAGTGCACAGGTGAACTGTGAAAGGAGGGCATTACCAAATAGTTCCTTTTAAAATCAAGACTATATGTCTACCCATAGGTCCCATACATTATGCATGCCAAAAATCGTATTTTCCACCCCCTCCTCCATTTCAACCAAATACATTTTGTGGAACTCCATGCGTGTGTACAAATAAGCTTTTTCTACCCCTCATTACAAAACTTAATTAGCTAAAGTCATCTATGAAACATTTATTTTACTGTTGGATACTATTTATTTCTGTTAAGCATCATATAATTTTACTAGCTAAACTCTGCCAACTGTTATGGTATACTGTTTAAATATGAACAGAATTTAATTATAATGTAATCAAATGCCATACAGAGTTATAAATATGCCAATGTGGACATCATAAATAGAATTTTATTTTGCAGACCCCTTCCGCACGCACCCGTACGGAAATTGCCTAAATCCAGTGACCTCCCTCCCTCCTTGCATACGTAATTTATAGGGGCAGCCACCATAGGCGTTTGAGGCGGGGGTCCAGAGGGGGCAAATGCCCCCCAACTTTCGGGCAAGTCTTGTTTTTCGAGCAAACACAACCCCAAACGACTAAAAAAAAGTTTTTGCGAGATATATTTTTCGGGCAAAAGTTCAATCTTTGCCCCCCCACACACTGCTGAAATCTCCCGTACGCCTATGGCAGCCACTAATGTTGTTAAACTTGTAAGCCACTGAAACACACACACATGCTCAAATGCTAATTAGGAAGATATGATGCAATAATTAGGCCTAATTGAACGAGGACATGTGAACACACTGTACTGCACAACATGTTACAGAAGAAACGCACATCATTTCTTCATTTTATTAATTCTTTATTTTATTAGTCTTTCATTTAATTAGTTCTTCATTTTATAAAGCCACTATCCAATGATGATGCGCCAATCAAAAGTGCAAACGTACTCTAGATATCATGCCACTGAAACATACAAGCCCTGCAAAAAAACCATTCAAGTCCCATGTTTCAGCGAAGTTTTCAAACACATCGCAAATTCCCAATCTTCCGAAGGTATGCTGAGATCTATCTCTGATTTGTCACATACAGAGTGGCATGTCAGTACCATTTGACAGGTGAAAAGGTGCCACCATGCGAATATATATCAGACACAACCCACGCATTGCTCGAGGAGCCGTGGAAGGTGTTACATGTAAACAAGAAATACATCATTCTTGAATGGATCATAAAGGCGCCGCACACCTGTTAATATTCACATACACACAAACGCATGCACGTGAATGCACATGCATCATGTATGTATATATATATATATATATAAAGTGCCAACTCTAGTAACAATACATGGGACATTAAAACATTTATTTAAGATATGTCAAGCATGAATGCTCATTCTCTACTAAAATGTCCACAAATCACACGGACCCACTGCATGCCGTACATATTAACAAAGATCAAACGTTATTACACCCCACAACGTACTTGAGAAGCGACAAGCCTACCAATGGATTACCATTCTCAACTGTGGTTAGGAAGGCAGGAACCCTCAATGGTGCAACATACCTAGAATTCAATAGATCAGACATGTTACAACATACACATGCCGTCACATCAGATCAGCGGACAAGTTACGGAAAGTGGAAACATGTGAAGTCATCATAACACTTTTTAAGAAATGTTACACAGGTGCCAATATACAACGTGGAAAGAGATACAGAGTGCAGGAACCAAACCACAATAATCTAAGCAGGTAACATAAAACAATGTGTTGGTTATTTTATTCAACTAGCAGTGGATTTTTAACAGTGCAACTATAATACAATGACGCATAAATTGCCAGTGCAGTCATGCTAGAAACCTACAGATATCACAAAATAAGTACCTTAGATATTTACAAGTACTGCAAAGTACCTTAGAAACTTACAAGCAGTGCAAATGAAAAACATAGAAAATTCAAAGCATTGCAAGCAAAGTACCTCATTATTTTAATCCCTATAAATTATAAGCATACACACCGAATCCGGCATCTTAGCAAGGTTTTGAAGGCTATGCAAATATCCAGATAATAATAATTTATGCATACAATACTTAAAAATCATAATCACAACATGAATTCTGATCAATTTAATGTGGCCACAAGCATGGGTACTAAAGAGTTAGTTCACCTATAGAAATGAACCAAGCTGTTCTACTTGTTAAAACAGGGTCCCACCGGATAGCAAGACTCGAACGTTGGTATACCTCTGTATTTGATTCATATCAACTTTTCTGTATGAGATAAAAATGTATAAATAATTATAACAGGCTGCTACTATGACACTTCCATACTCATCCACTATTCCCTGTTGTTTCAACCACACAAACTGTCTTTGATCTAATGCTAAACACTGGTTGGCCCAACACTGGTCAATGCTGGCCCAACACTGATCAATGTTGGCCCAACACTGGTCAATGTTGGCCCAACACTGGTCAATGTTGGCCCAACACTGGTCAATGTTGGCCAAACATTATTGAAGTGCAAGGCCTTAGAGTGGGAACCATGCTCGAGCTCAAAAAAACTTGTCGTCTTGCTCACCAAAAAACCCTGAATTGACACCTCTGTGGTGGTGCATTTAGTTAGCTAAACTCATGCATCATAAGTAATTTCATAATAATAAACAATAATTTAATTTAATACATTTTTTCATCTGGACATTAAAATCATGCTTTGTGTCATGCTATTAAAACATGAGCTGTGTAAATTGCCATTTAAACAAACACGCATTTGCAGTTGACATACTGGTTCCATGCCCCACAGGATGTGGTTAGACCAAGCTACATACTTACTAATATCACTTATTCATATTGCATCTCATACAAAACAAATGGTTTTTCGTTGTTTAGATGAAATCAGTAAAAGTTCTAACGCAACCATTCTGTTCCAGCAAATGGCACTGAGAGCACTCCCCTTTCCACTGGGCATAATGATTGACAAGTCCAAGTGTACCCGGCATGAGTTGGCAAAGATCAAGTAGGTAAGTTGGACCAACACAGCAGACTAACTATGGTTCATTGACAATACCACACATTGCATTAGATGACATAATATACACACATATATTATTTTTGGCAAAGTTGTCCTGATTACAAACATAATATTACTAGGATACGTGCGTACATACATACATACATACATACATACATACACGCACATACATACACACATACATACATACATGCACACATACATACATACATAAACACATACATACACATACATAATCAGCTACATGTACAATGAAAAATGCTTTGGTGACTATGTAATAAAAACTTAATGAAATTTCTATAGCACCATTTGAAAAAAAATTACTCAGAGGTGTATTTTATTTCCATAAATATGAATAAATACGCAAACTGAGGCATTCTATATTCATAACCAGCCCTCGCTATATAATACGATACGATATTAATAGTCATAAGAACTGTAATATGCCAAACAAATTCTTTTCGAGGGCAATGGCCTCTGTTGTCAAATCTGGATCCATCCATCCAAAACGAAGAGTTCACTCAAGACGATATTAATTTGCATCCACACACACATATTATTATATATATACATACATATTTATATATACATTACATATGTATATAACCATGCATATTTATTATTTATATATGTATATATAATGCATGCTATTACTTTAGTTCAATAAACATTTATGAATATGATTATAATTTTATGTAAAAGGTATAAACATTTGTACACACATATCATTTATGCATACAAGCCAAAGCACATAATACATAATGCATGCCCATCATATATTACTTAACAACTTCTATTGTGCTGATGCATTTACAGGGTACCAAACAATTGTGCAGAAAAACAAGCTATAGTCAGGTCGACATCTAGAGCTAATTACGCATGTACACACACAAATAATCACAGACATACATGAAGCATAACAAGAGCAATTCCATAAACTAACCCTGAGGCAGCCATAGGTATAAAGTGCTATAGCAATGTCATTTTCCCAGCCTCAGCAAATGCGAGCAATCCTGTCACTCATCATCTCTTCTTCCCCACCAACAACAGTGTACGGTCAATGTACTCATTATTGCTGAGTCAGCTATGGGTGCAAGATGGGGCAGAAATCTCGAAACAAACTTCTGCCCTGGTGGGGATCTGAACACCAAAACTCTAGACCAGTGGTTCCCAACCTTTTTTAACTTTAGGGCCACTTTTTCTAATTTAAGGACACGAGGGCCACTTTTTCTTAGTTGAAAAACATTAGGGGGCCATATGGCTAAAATTAATTAACTGTTATAATTGAATCAAAATAGAATGTTTGATGTTATTTACGGACGTCAAACAAATAATTTGCAATAGAAAATAATTATGTGTTCTATTCTGTCTAAATTGTCAATTTTTGATATGTTTTTGTTAATTCTTTGAGAGATGAGGGCCACTTTTTAGGCCTGGCGGGCCACGGGTTGGAAACCACTGCTCTAGACTAACAGTCCAGCACTCTACCACTACACCACTAAGCGTAAGATGATGCTGCACGAGAAAACAGACCGAAGATTTCTTGTAGGAACACAGGACAACAAACAACAGCTTATTCAAATTCTCATCTGCTGCTAAAAATGGAATTAATGCGTAAACGACGCACGACTTTCATCGGATTTCACTTGAACGGCTTTGGAAAGCAGGAGGATTACGTAGGACTGCGAGCGCATCATGCAAATACGTGTTTATTCATTTAGTCGGCAGCAGCTTGAAAGCAGAGTTGATGAGATGAAGAAGTCGTCAGCGCAGTTCAAAGAACTCGTAATGAGGTTTATGCAAATCATGGCTTCTTCCCAACACATACAGACACGTGCAAACGCTTACATCTGTATATTTGAACGTCGCACATACACATGGCATATACTGGAATATATATATACACACACACACATATATATATATAAACATGTTTATGTATATATATACATGTTTATGTATATATATACATAAACATGTATGTTTATATATAATTATATATACACACAGTGTCACACACACACACATATATATATATATGCATACATAAACATGTATATATATACATATACATTTCACATAAGCATCATTACATTCTTTTCAGCATCAACTATAAACAACCAAATCACCATCCACATAGACCATCATTCACATAACCTGCGCTTCACAACTCTTCATATTATAGTAATAATCATACGAGCGATACCCCAACACATCCGCAAACGAACGAAAAACCTCAACGCCTCTCATCCTAAAAAGTCGCACCATCCATCTATACAAAAATTCAAGCCAGGCAAGCGCATTGTCGTCAACCGCTCCTCAAACGATCAAAGAATCCGACGACGAGCGTCTCGAAAAATAAAGTTGAATTTACAAGTCGCTAATTATTATTTGTCCGTGAAGAAGTGGGTTATTATCGTCGCCTACGTGTCCAACGCGTCGAGAACTTTCATGATCTGTTGCTTAATAAACTTCGTCGCTTCGCCAGCTTTTGCGATGATAAATCGGTCGATGGCGGTGACCGTGATGCCTGCGTCGCGATCGTTCGTACCGTATTTAAACGTTATAAATTCCGGATGCCGCTTCTTCGATGTGATTTTCAGGATCGTTGCGAGAGATCGACGGTTCTGTAGCCACGCTGTGTTCTTCTGGTCTTTGATGACGCGCAGGATGAAGAGGTGTGTGTCGGTGATGCACAGGTAACTGAAAAGGTACGCAGCAATGAAAGTGAATTGCATTGTACATCTATATAATAACCATTGGTAGTAAGCTACATCTAGAATGCCTCACACACAAACACACACACAAACAATTTAATTTTTGTAAATCTCAGGCAAATGATCTGGATAGAGGCAGTGATAAAGCGTGCCTTTTCTCTCAAGGCCACTTGCACTGGGAGCACTTTCAAAAGTCTCTTGCTGAGAAAAGCACAAGTTTTCATAAATGGTCGAATACAATACAATAACCATACAATTCCTCACTCTGGTATGGCCCAGCAGTATGGAAGTGCCTCCCTCTTGAGCTACACCTGCTCCTAGGTCACTCTCTGACACATTCTATAAGCATTAGAAACTGCTCTTGTTGGCCATGCTGGAGTCGGAAGCACCTTTGCGTAGTCTCTTTGAAGAGGTGCTATATAAATACCTGAATGAAAGAATGAATAAATCTGAGTCACAATCTGAGAGTTAAATTTAACGAACCTTGGATGCATGAAACCAGAACTCGTCACTTCCTGGCATTCGAACACGGACTTCACCTCTGGTTTACTTGTCCACGTTTCGATATTCACCGTTTCACGTTGTTCGTCATCCGAAGAATGCGTATCGACCGGTTCATCTGACACAAATGACACAAACTTTAAGCACAAGGAGTTTTTTATAGCAAAATATCTGTACATCGGAAATACTTAGATCTCACAAAGTTCACTTGGAAAAGTTTGTATGAAGCAAACTTTAAGTAAAAGTAGTTTTATAGCACAAAATCTTACATGGGAGATACTCAGATTTTACAAAGTTAACGAAGAAGAAGTTTCTACGAAACAAACTGCAAAAGAAAAAGTTATACCCCACAACTTCAAAAGATAAAGACCGTATCACAAAAAAACACTGAAAATATCATACAAACCAACGTGAACATTTTTTATACCATACAGACCAACACCGATAAATTTTCTAATTTTTAAAGCATGATATTATTTACACAGAAGAAACTTGTGCAACACAAGAAAAGAAGTTGACATCAAACCAAACTAAGTGATAAACTTATGACACAAAACAGTTAAAAGGAAGCAGAGCACACTACATTACTTCTAAGTAACAAGTTCGTACATTCAACTTCTTGTCTGGAACCAACATTTCTGAGCTACATCTGGACTGCTACTAGATTTCTACACAAAACGTTCTGTTGAAAAACTAGAAGCAAAATGGCAGTTTCAACTGAAAAACCATATCAGTAGAAGCTGATCCTGAAATGCGAAGAGCTACGCTGTACCCCAGCAAAGAAAAAAATACCAGGACTAAAAACTGACCATCTTCATCGCCGATACTGAAAACAGACGCCATGTTCCGATATCTTTTGCCCACCCGGTCCGCACTGCTCACATGCCTAACATAAATACAATTCATATCAAATTATTTTCGTATCATGAAGGAAATCAACCAACTGCACAAAGATACAGTTTGCACAGCAAGACACCGTGTAAATACCATTTATTATACAGCTCTTTAAACATATTTCTGTATCAGTACATTTAACATAGTACTTATATTTCAAAGTATCTAACCTTTGAAGCATTTTTTCACTGCCAGCTTGTATGCTGTAAAATGTCATTTGCAACTAGACTATTAGCTTATTATTTTCATTATTATTTTGTGACAATTTGAATTACTTGAATCAAAAAGGTGCAGTAAACAAAAAAGAGTCGTGAATGTTAGGTACATAACACATCTCAAAGTGTAGAACTTTCATAAGCTGACACACAAAAGATAATGCGACGAGTCCTTGATTTAGAATAATTAGCGGCCATTACCTTTCCGCTTGTGGCTGTTCATTTTTAATGTAGTTTATCATCTTTTCTTTCACGATTGCGGACTTCGATTTAACGACAGATGAAAGCTTTCCAAATTTGTTAATAAGCGAATCCTCCTGGAAATCAAAATTCAAACAAACAAATCGTTTTTAAAAAAACCAGAAAATAAATATATCTAATATCTACGACAAACAGCTCGTAACACATGTATACTGTAAATAATTCTAGAACAGCGATTCCATCGACTCATGCGTAGAACCATGCTATTGGAACAATCTTCTGATTAAAAGCCGATCTATAGTTTCATAAATATATTAAGAAAAGTATTTCTTTGCATTTAGAAGCAACTTAGCAGATACAGCTGGTCAAAATACAGCTAACAGCTCCTTTGAGAGGATTTACTAGTGATTATATGTGACACAGGGGCTCGAAACCCGTCACATATCGGATTTTGACCTTTTGATTTAGTCATGTGCTACAATGACCATGCTCAAAAATGCTTTTGAGAGAATAAAAATATCTTTTTCCTAACTGAAGTTGTGCTCGTTTGATTCTTTCATTAGTTTATAGTGAGAAAATCAAATAAAAAGTTACTGAATATTCGTGTCATCCAAATCTACTGAATCCACTAAGTTATTAGGCCTATCCTGCAATTTTTCTGGGCAATACAGGAATATATTCTGAATCAGATAATGCAAACAGCATAAAAATCGGGTTCACTACTTCGCAAATTAGGGCGTATTCACAGTCATATGCTGAATTGAAAAATAAACTGCATTCTTGACCGCTCTCGTCTATTTCGGTATCTAGAGCAATATCTAGGAAGCGACAAACGACGGGTTTCGAGCCCCGACGTCACACACACACATATATATAATATACAAATGAGTCACTTATTCGTACCAAGACAAATAACTGGCGTCAGGTACTGATAACGATAGAATCAAATACATCCACAGCAATTACCAACATACTAAGTGGTACATTTAACTGGCTCACAAAACTAAACAGACAAAGAAAGAAATTAACCAACAACACAGATCTATGCCAAACAGAATTCAAAATAGACAGAGTCGGTATATAGCAACAACGGAAGACGTGCCTGTCCGTCGTGGCAAACGTTGTAACCATCGTAGCCGTTGTGGTTGATGACGGAGTCGATGTTACAGACGATGCAGAAGCGCGACTGATGATCGGAAAGACCGACGTTCAGATTGTCCTGCAGGGCCTCGTGAATAGCTACAGAAACACGCAACAGAAAACCACGGCTTTTTCTTAACGTGCAGTTGTACACAAAATGTGCAGTTCTAAATGGATTTGTGCAGTTGTAGAAGTACTTATGTATATTCACCACAACTCAGCGAAATTCCATTTGGCAAAGACTGCAAGCTTGATAACTACCGGTACTAAGAATCTCGCCTGCTTGCAAGTTCAGTTAAACTTCTCCTTTGGGGAATATTCCCCGTACTTTCAATAACTAAAGCCACAGTGTTCAATGCACTAGTATATATCACTTCAACGTAGTGGTTCCCAGTCAATTTGAGTAAACTCTCGTCCTGCATTTAGAGCAATCGCATGCTCATATCATCTGTTAAGAACTGTAGAAATTCATTATGGTCTACTGGCCAAAACATTCTCGACTGACGACATAAAATCAGGGATAAAACCTCCACCATTACTGGAACATTACTACCAAATTAATTCTATTCAACGAGAACACAGACATGAAAAACGAGAACACAGACATGAAATGCATAGAAAAGCAGAACAATTACAAGTGCACAATGGGCAATTACGGCAGTGACATACTACTCATTTTTTAAAAGAGCAATCTAGCAAAAAAAACTTCCCATTTGAGGAATAATCCCTCACGCTTCCAATCAATAAAACCACAGTTGCGCTGTATCGCATTGTATAAGGGAACACTATTTTTCTTTGATGTACGTTTGAAGTGCACTAGCAGACCAACCGACGCACCTTCGTATCCTCCTCGACAGACGCTGACATACAGTGAATGGCGCTGCAGGAAGTGCGCTATCACCATGAACATGTACTGGTCTTCCTGTTCACGTCCACTGCCAATGAAGCACAGATGCTCTCCGCCGGCGAGTGCGTTCGAACTGACCGCCTGCTCCTGCGTCGCTAGCAACGCTTGAACGGCCGTCGCAAACTCTGACGGACTTTGAAGCATCTGCGGAAATAAGATGGCAAGGAACTTCATTATTTATTTCTCGCATTTGATATATACAGCGCTGATTTAAGCTCTCTATTCAGAGGCGCTCCCGACTAGATTGCTGACACAGCTTAGCTTCCTTTCATGTTAGCACCAAACGCCTAGCCTCATTACACTCAAAAATCTAGTAGTTTGTTATCAGAGTCAAGTAGGACCATACACGTGTTACAAGGCTCGAGTTAGTAAGTAAGTAGTCTTTATGTGTATCTGACAAATGCGGGACCACAAGTTTGTTGCAAGAGCCAAATAGCACAATTAATTTGTAGAACCATCAGTTCATTGCAAGACCCAAGTAGGACCATCAATTTGTTGTAAGAGCTAAGTGGAAGGCCATAGAGTTTCCTGAAATGGTAAAAAAATCATCATTTTCTTGAAAGAGCCAACTAAAATTAATCAATTACTGTAAAGTGCATTTCTTATGCAGAAAACAAATCACCCACCAGATTAGCGTCTAAGTGGAATGCCGTCGGAAGGTGTCCAACGTTGTACTGCTCTGCAGGCCGACAATCGACGAGAAAGTATCGGATACTATCACCCTATCAACACAAGAAAGAATAGGATACTATCACTCTATCAACACAAGAAAGTATCGAATACTATCACCCTATCAACACAAGAAAGAATAGGATACTATCACTCTATCAACACAAGAAAGTATCGAATACTATCACCCTATCAACACAACAAAGTATCGGATACTATCACCCTACCAACACAAGAAAGTATCGGATACTATCACCCTATCAACACAACAAAGTATCGGATACTATCACCCTACCAACACAAGAAAGTATCGGATACTATCATCCTATCAACACAACAAAGTATCGGATACTATCACCCTACCAACACAAGAAAGTATCGGATACTATCATCCTATCAACACAACAAAGTATCGGATACTATCACCCTACCAACACAAGAAAGAATAGGATACTATCACTCTATCAACACAAGAAAGTATCGAATACTATCACCCTATCAACACAAGAAAGAATAGGATACTATCACTCTATCAACACAAGAAAGTATCGAATACTATCACCCTATCAACACAACAAAGTATCGGATACTATCACCCTACCAACACAAGAAAGTATCGGATACTATCACCCTATCAACACAACAAAGTATCGGATACTATCACCCTACCAACACAAGAAAGTATCGGATACTATCATCCTATCAACACAACAAAGTATCGGATACTATCACCCTACCAACACAAGAAAGTATCGGATACTATCATCCTATCAACACAACAAAGTATCGGATACTATCACCCTATCAACACAAGAAAGTATCGGATACTATCACTCTATCAACACAAGAAAGTATCGGATACTATCACCCTATCAACACAAGAAAGTATCGGATAGTATCACCCTATCAACACAAGAAAGTATAGGATACTACCACCCTACCAACACAAGAAAGAATCTTGAAGTTTAAAGACGTGACAGCTAAAAGCTCGATTAGACTTAATTTACGAACAGAAACTTTGAGCGATGTGAAAGAAGAATTATTGTGCATACGAAAGCAAGATACATGTATATGCAAAGCCACTTAATGCAAAAAAACGATACCTGTAATCAGCAACATAATGACATGTCAACGATGTCGAGTGTACTAATAGTGGCCTGCCATTAAACTGATAAAAATATTGCTCATCAACACTTAGGAACTGCTAATACCAGAAATTCCATGAGACATTTTGAAGAGGCACAAAAACATTCGGCATTCAGAAACCATAAATTTAGAACTTTTGAATCTCTTCACCGATCCAACATGCCACTTTTTGAGCATAAATACACACAAATTGCCTCCGAATAGATATCTTGAAGAGGCACTATACAAACTTTCAAGAGTCATTAAATCTATGAATACATAGACTTTGAAAAAATCAGACTAACTAACCACAATGTTCGTCACTGCAATGCAAAACAACGCCCATAACATTACAAGACAATTGTTTTAAGACAATGCATTTAAGACAATGCATAATTTGGAAGACGTCGTCTTACCACAGCCGTCTGTGACTGAATCAGTTCGTCGATGCCGACAGACAGACACAGCGCCTGATTGATGTTTGTGCCGCTCTCAGCCTCCGATTTCTGAGCAGCCAAAGTCATTCCAAAGAGAACGGTATGGAAGTCCTAGACAAAATGAAATCAGCTAATTAATTAATGTATGTCACAACTTTCTTTAAAAAGTTTGACAACAATGCAAAAGCAGGGAAAGATCAATTGTCTGGTATCAGCACCTCAAGGACAATCTGCAATGATTCATTAACTCAATCCCGCCTGAATTGTTCCGATACCTATTGAGTTTATCGGGTTACCCGCGACCCGATCCGGCGGGAAAGAGTTAAGTACTTTCAGAACATGCTCATTATATCATTAAAACATCAAATCACAAGCATGCTTGCCTATAAACACAGATAGTATTGCATATGACCATTTATAAAGCACTTCTCACAGCAAAAGTATTTCAGAAGCGCTCCCAGTGTGATTGACACCGAGAGAAAAGGCAGGATTGAGGTGGGAGAAAGATGAGAAAGGGACCTATGCAGGCAAAGCATCTGGATAGAGCAATGGCAGTCCTGTAAGTGTTTGGCGTTTATCATGTAAACACACCAGTGCAGTAGATAGTTAATATGGTCCATGAAAGCTATAGAAAAAGTGTCTGATACAGGGCTACTGTACTGCTACACTGCAAGTGCCTTCACATAAACTTTCTAGCCACACGTCAACTTTCTAGCCACACTAAGATTTAAAGTATACTGAACAGTCTTTTGCTATGGTCGTCTTCACACGCAGTATGCATGCGGTCACGATGTCTGGTTCCAACCTCACGCTGTAACCTTGACTCTGGGATTCACCCATCACTGACTAAGATCCATGAGCGTGGAAGAATTAGCACATGTATCTCTCCAGAGGACACAAGAAACTACAACTTGACGTTAAGAACGTTAACTTTCCAAGATTCAAACATACCCAGAATAATGGATTATATGCTTTGCGTGAATGGTGAACCGTCATGGAAAGTGAGAAACTAAATCCATGCATGGAAATGGAAATATCCTTACTTGTCTGAAGGACTGAGGTGTCTTGGAAGCGTAATACTGGGCAAGCGAACAGAAATCTTCGATGTCATTCGCCTCAAGCGCACTCGGAAACGAGCTCAGCTTCTCTGCAAAACAACAAACGCATCAACAGATAAATTGAAATAACAAACATATCAACAGATCCATTGAAATAACAAACATTTCAACAGATCCATTGAAATAACAAACATATCAACAGATCCATTGAAATAACAAACATATCAACAGATCCATTGAAATAACAAACATATCAACAGATCCATTGAAATAACAAACGTATCAACAGATCCATTGAAATAACAAACATATCAACAGATCCATTGAAATAACAAACATATCAACAGATCCATTGAAATAACAAACATATCAACAGATCCATTGAAATAACAAACATATCAACAGATCCATTGAAACAACAAACGCATCAACAGATCCATTGAAACAACAAACGCATCAACAGATCCATTGAAATTACAAACACATCAACAGATCCATTGAAATAACAAACACATCAACAGATCCATTGAAAGGGTTAAGGAAGAAACTTGCAAAAAAACTATTACCTTTGATTGCCCCCAACATTATACTACCAAACACTTGTTTGCACCGTCATACGACCACCTAATAAATGATAAATGTTCACAGCAAGTCTAAGCAGATTGCCATTTCCAAATAAAGTCTTCTCTCACATGATTTTTGCGTTAAAGGCCCTTCCAGGTGACAAAGGAAAAATGACAAAAATGAAGAGAAAAAATTGATGGATATAATTACGTAAATTAGAAATGTGATGGTAATTAATTATTATTAGATTCTGGTTACCGATAATTTCCTGTTTGCCGTCGGATCCCATCGTAAGAAGCTGTTCCCTGTTTATTTAACACAAACAACATAGAAATGAGAATAAATAAACAGATGTGACACACACTGTAAGAAAAGACCTACCACGATATTTGTCTTATTCACAGTTGAAGTTTCTGTTTCTTAATACATGTTAATGATTAGAAGCACTAAATATAAACCAATAGCGTAAAAAAATGCAAATCTCAAGTTACACCCAGTAAACAGCCTAAATCTTGTATATCAATTCTCGGCCAGTTTTTGAATTAACTCATAACATCCATTATATCTATCTATCTATCTATCTATCTATCTATCTATCTATCTATCTATCTATCTATCTATCTATGTGATTTATATAGCGCCTCTTCAAGGACATTATAATTAAAAGCTCTATTATCACTTGGAACCTTTAGTATTAACATAAGATGAAATTTAAGGAGATTCCATAATCTAGATTGAAAGGCAATTATGGGAATGAAATGTTAGCACATTCATTGTTCTCAGGTTCTGTGATATATTGTATTAATCTATATATTTGTAAAGCACCTCTCGCAGTGCTCCCCCTCTCAATCAGAGGTACTCAGAGTACAAAAGAGTCAGCGAAAGGAAAGACTATTGAAACAAACCTGGCATTGACTACTATGACGAGCGCCATAAAGAAGACGAGAAACTGGTCGCCGTGCTGCAGATACACGTCCCACATGTTGAGTATGACCTTCAGGTCACAGTGTGACGCAAATAACGTGGAAAACTACAATCAACAAAACAATCAACACACGTTCAAACAATCAACACAGGTTCAACCAATCAACACACGTTCAAACAACCAACACAGGTTCAAACAATCAACACAGGTTCAAACAATCAACACACGTTCAAACAATCAACACAATGTTAAAACAATCAACACACGTTCAAAGTTGACAATTAATGAAAACTTCACTTACTCTCAACAGTGAAGACACATCAAATTGACAAACATTTTTTTTTAAATAGCTGCAATCATATTTCACATTGAGTCAGAATCAAAACGACGTAAAATAATAATAATTGTAACATTGCCATTCAAATTGCTTTAAATGGCATTGAAAAGGATCACATAGGAAGTGCTGTATGGTAGCTTAACAATCTCAGCAAATTTCACCTATCCACTGTCAAAGCACCGGGCCGCTGGGTCAAATTTTAGAAGCGATAATTTTAATCATTTGGACAAAAATCTTTGGTGGCAGCTCGGCAATTTTAGCGAAAAATTTTCTGCCGGATTTTGAGGCTACAAAGAGTCGTAACTTTGTCAAATTACCGTAAATTTTAATAAATGATTTAAGAAATGATGGTTCGTTTTAAGGCGAATGATGAGTACTATCATAATGGAACAAAACCTCAGTTTTGGCTTTCCACCACATGAGAATCGTTTTTGCAAAATGCATCATTTACTTAAATGCCCTCATATCTTCTTCTTCTTCTTTAGGTTCTCTACCAAGCGGTAGGTCCAAACGTCCAATGTCTCCACGTTTCACGCTGTTGTGCCATGTCCTTCAGTTCTCTGTATCCCTCTTCCCTCGCCCATGTGTAATGCACGTTAGCTGTTAATTAGTAATAACAATAATAATAATTCAAATGGTGCTGACAAAGGAAAAGCCGATAGTTACCCAATTGTATGCATAAAGATCTGGCGAGACGCGTTTGGTGTCGAGAAAGCCGCACAGCTCTGGATCGTGGTATAGCAGCAGAAGACGAAACAAGTGGAATGGCTTTCCATTTCTCACACAATCTCTGAAAGAACAATTAACAAGCATTTCACAGGGTGGACAACTCATTCACCGAGCATGAACTGCCCTTAGACAGCACCGTGCTTTTCTGTCATTGGCCCCATGGCATGGAATGAGCGCTCACTGTCTTCAAGCTTTATGTCTACGGTTTGCTCAGATGCATTTTATCACAGACTTCAAACCATCCTTCTCAGCTGGGGTTGGGTCGGGAGCGCTCCTGAGTAGTAACCTTGAAAGGGCGCTCAAAAAACTTCATAATGACGAATGACTTATGGCATGCTCATTGCTCCTACGTCTAAACATCACTATCCTTAGTAATTCCTTACTCATAGAACTTATCAGACACTCCAGGTCTGTACATGTAGACTGAAAACGTTGACACGGCGCATGAACAAACATGACCCCGGTCATTGAGTCTAGACCCATGCACTGCCAAACAGACCCCCATACTCCACGACAGTCTTCATGTTCAATTTGTCAAAAGTTATCAAACTAAGGTATGCAAGCAAATCCAGGCCTAGGTACACACAGTCACATTCACTCGAAATGATAAGACAAGAAATCAGACCACAAGTCCTCTGTTGGTAGCTGAGCATGATAATTACCATATGCATCACAATAGAAGCATTCACATCATCGAAGGTATTAGTTAAATATCCATATGATTTGGGTATCTGTGAATGGACAAGAACCGCATATTCTTTATTACTCAACCAATTCCAAACTATATCTTGGCTAACACAAATAGTTCTAAATACTACTTCTATCTATGTTTTAAAAATATACTACAGCTTCTACCTTTGTTTTAAAAATACACTATTACATATATCTCTTTGTTTGAAAAATATACTACAATTTCTAACTCTAGCAATGCACAAGTAGTTAAGACAGTCTAAGATGAGGCTACATATCAAAACTGGTAAACATAATAACCTTTTGCAACAAAGTATTCAAGTTTAAGTGAAAAATCTTTCATAAATCAACCTTTTTGTCCTGATTACGGCTTGGTGTGCCATGCCGACGGCTGATGCAATGCGTGCTAGACAACAGTGCCACAGAAGTTACTTAAATAGTTACCAATAATTACCTCGGTACAAATTTTGTGACAATGGCATAGAAGACGTTGTAAAGTTCCGTCTTGCTGTACTTGAGGGCGAGAAGCGGCTGCAGAATCTCCGTCCAACCGGAGTCTCGAACGTACTTTACGTTACGAGACTTGCAGTAAAGAGTCAGGATCGACTCCAAGTCGCTAGCGACCGGCAGCTTCTCTTCATCTTCGTTACCGAGTTTGTCTGAACAAATATGTTTTACACAAGAATGAAGATTTAATTATGTGTTATACAAAAATGAAGATTTACTTTTATCTAGATGCATGCTTCAGGTAAGCCAAGGTTGATGAAATATTAAACAGTCTACGTTAAGGCTCTAATTAAAATAATAATAATGTCCGTTGTACAAGCTCTACCTATTTAACCCTTTGAACCCGGAGCTCCCATAACGCTATGGATAACGGGCTGGAAAACCGGCCAGCCGGGTTCAAAGGGTTAAGGTAAGCTATTTAAGTTTCAGGTATACAATTACTATATATAGCCTACTATTTAAAACTCTAGCACAGTAAAAAAGCACTGTAGGTTTTTAAAAGTTAAAAATGCTTCAGCAGTTGATCTAACCTTCAGGTAAGTCAATTAAGCTTCAGGTAAGTTATGTAAATTTCAGGCAAGTTATGCAAATTTCAGGTAAGTTATAAATGTAAATTTCAGGTAAGTTATAAATGTAAATTTCAGGTTACAAGTTATCTATGTAAGTTTCAGGTGAGCTATTTAATCTTCAGGTAAGTCATGTAATTTTCAGGTAAATCAAACAAGCATAACTCTGGTTAAAAAATATTTATGCTGCAGGTGTAAACAGTATTTTGAAACTTAGACTATCTGCAGTACATGACTGAATACAAAGATCAGAAAGTGACTGTGTCAGGTGTTGAGTCTCTGTCACATTTCAGACAGTGCAAGAAAGAAATGGTGCTGTGCTCTTCTTCATCTTTCTCTGTGATGAGCTGAGGAAAGCCTCAAGTAAGCGTGCATGGAGAGGAAAACAGTAGCAGCACATCAAAGAAAAACAAGCAAAAAACTAAGTTTATAAACACAGACAAAGTTTTTTTAAACGCACCAACAAGACCGAGACAATCTGCTCGTAGGCTTGACTGTTCTGGTAGGTCGTAGAGTTCATCAAAGCCACAGAACTGATCGCCTTTCCCAGCAACATTTAGACAAATCTATCAGGATGTCGAAAACAAATCATTAATATCTATAGATAGAATTAGTTCAACTTGTAAATGCATCACTTAATATATTATTATAGATAGATTTTTAGTGCAAGTTGTAGATTTATGAATCACTTCACTGTTTAAAATGCAGTTAAATTTCAATAGTAGTGACCATTAGCAGATACCACATAACAGATTGAATCGATAAATTTATATAGCACCTCTCACAGCGCACACCAATCAGAGGCGCTCTATTTACCTCCATGTTGTTGTCATCTACAGAAGGCAGAGAAAGAACCGAAAGTTCATCGAGATGTATGGTTAGTTGGTTACGGCAGATGTCATGCCAGATATTTCATTTAACATGGTTTTATTTCAAGCAGCACAAAGATGTAACTGCACAAAGATGACCACAACATAAAAAATCTCTACTATTGGATGTTTCCTTGAAAGACAGCCAAACAAAAATATCGCCACATCGCAAGACAACCAAACGAAAATATCACCACTCCCGACAAAACAATATGGATGGGGAAGTCACAACTTGGGGAGACCATTGAGGAGCAAATTACAGCAAACTACACGAGAGCAGATATCTGCATGCACAACTGTGGTTAAAGTGTGATGTGTATTTCTCTCACAATCTCGAGTGGCTATAATTATTGTTTACGAGTACAGCCATGGGCGTTTCTTGAGAACATTACCATACCTGCCATAGTTTTGGTCGTAGATGACTTGGCATCGGTCGACTTTTACATATATTCCTAAGTGTCCCAAAGTCACAGCCATCTTGTAATGCATCTTCCAACGCCGCAATCCTACAATAATAATGAATTACTTAAATGTAAAGATTGCCAATTATAAAGCTCAATATAAACAATGTTAACCATATCCTCGAAAACGACTTAATTAATGTTCAGACTGGCATTAGTATATAAAATCGTCATTCAAGCATAAGCAGGACAGATTGATAAACACAAACAATATTATTAAAATTCTAAATATTTAAAGTTTACTCCCAGAGAAACACGGCAGGATCATAGCCATCATCGCAACAAAATTTTATGTGCTTAGTGTCGGCGCTCGGAGCTAAACAATCACACTAAATCGAAAGGCTATCTTCCTTTTAATTTCTGTTGCATCGTGATTAGGAACGAATAGTAATAAATGGATTAATTACATCGCGGAGTTGTCGTCGCTCCCTTCTATCTCTTCTTTCGCTTCTTCGGCCATTTTCTATCATTTGACGTGTTGTTCGTAGACTACATAAAATTATGGATTACATGCGATTTAAATTGAACACTGGCGCCATCGTGTGAATGATGACATGAATAAGACATGAATGATTCTGAGATGAATCGGGATGGCGACCTTTTCTAAAATAAATGCTAACACTTTTTTCAATGCCTCGACCCTGCTCGTTCTTCCAAACGTTGTTCGTTAAAGAGAAGACCCTATTTGAATTTCTAAAGATGTAGCTTTTTGAGCTCTGGGGCCGTCCATAAAGTATGTCACGCTCCAGGGGGGGAGAGGGGGTCCGAGAAAGTGTGACAGTTTGTGACAGGGGGGAGGAGGGGGTCAGGCCATGTGTGACGTCACACATTTATTTTTTTAAATGATGTGTATTATATAATTGTCTAGTTTAATTTTTGCAATTTTTGTTTTCAAATTCAATCTAGGCTACATTGAGTTACTGCTTCAACGAATAACTGTGACAACTGTTTGCAATTAACTATTCTACTATTAAAGTCATTTTAATAATGTGATAGTACTTTTAAGTGGAAACTTTACAGTTTAATAGTGAAGTGTGTTTTAGATTAAATTTGAATAAGGTGTTAATTTTAAAAAAATCGAAAGTCCGACGTACTTTAGGGGGGGGGGGGGTCCGAGAAAGTGTGACATACTTTAGGGGGGGTCCGAGAAAGTGTGACAGTTTGTGACAGGGGGGGGGGAGGGGGGGTCAAAAATGGTCAAAAATAGCGTGACATACTTTATGGACGGCCCCTCTGAGAATTTCTCCAAGATGCTTTTGCGTACCTGGGTTATGCTCTGAACCCCTTACTCCTTTCTGTTGGAACATTCCCATATTCCCTCCACCACAGATCTATGGACAGTAATAATAATCATATCATTAGGCATTTGTCCAAGGATTGGCATTTGCATGAATTCCATGTATGAAAAGTGCTGTGCTGAAAATTGCGCCCGTAGATCTAGATTCTAGAAAACTCTACTCGATCTCAGCGCATTCCTTGCTGAATGAAAAAGAGGCGTGGTGTCATCTCCACGTGGGCGTGGCTTCATCTGCACATGGGCGTGGCTTCAGTTCTGCGTTCGGTCCAGGGTCAGTTAAAGTGTCGGGTTGAAAGTTCACTTGTGTGTGACCGTTGTTCTTCATAATTTTAGTAGAATTATTATCGTACCGAAAGTTTATTTCTGCGGACGAAAAGATGGCTAAGCCGACGTCAAGGGTGACCAGCGT
The DNA here is from genome assembly GCA_945859605.1 of Lumbricus rubellus. Classification (NCBI taxonomy): domain Eukaryota; kingdom Metazoa; phylum Annelida; class Clitellata; order Crassiclitellata; family Lumbricidae; genus Lumbricus; species Lumbricus rubellus. The sequence goes on along the minus strand of OX243813.1, from coordinate 50,410,641 downwards.
TTTCCGAAAAGCCCTTTTTAATGGGAGGTCTGCTATTGTTACGGGCGGAGCGACGGGTATTGGAAAAGCCATTACACAAGAGCTGCTTTATTTAGGTAAATAAAAAAATATTTTGTGGGGTCATTGTGACTGACGTCTCGGTAAATCGTAAACAGTATGGCCGCCGTAGATGCGTGCATAACAGAGCGGCCCGACATACGGCCCAATATTTCCGCGAAAATTAAAGCATGCTTCAATTTCATCAGAATGACTGCACTAACCCTAAAACTAACCCTAACCGACACTCACGACGCCTAACCTGAGCCCTAACCGACCCTCACGCTTTGCATGTTGGGATGCATGTTGCGATATCGTCCATAGGCGGCACTCTAATTTTATTGCATTCGTTGGCGGCCATACTGTTTACGATTTACCGAGACTTCAGTAACAATAACTTTTGTGGATCATCAATGCAATGTAACTTGTAAGCAGTGTGTGCATTGTAAGCATGAAAACTTGATTCTAATTGCCGATATGACAAAGTTGCAATTTTTTACAATGTGCGGTTCGGTGTGTATGCTGAAAATTCAGTCAAATTCTGTTTTGATATTTTTTAAATTTTATTTAAATTTACATGCTTCATATAGCGCTTCTTTACCGAAATGAGGCGGAGCATTGGTAGATTTTAGTTTGGTATATAAGTAAATTTATCTACAAATGCAGTCATAGACCGTACATTATGGATAGTCATGATGTAAAGTCGCACTTCAGAGTAATTTCAATTATGTCAGTACAATACATACAGGAAACCAATACTTTGCTATAATATTACTAATCAGGTTGTAAAGTTATGATCGCTTCAAGGAATGAAGAACGACTAAAAGCAGCAGCAACAGAACTTCAGAAGCAGCTGCCACAAAATGGTTCTGCAGAGCTCGATTATATTGTATGCAACATCAGAAAAGAAGATCAGGTATTGGTGGTTACTTCTCGATATAAGCTTATCGTAATCTAAAGATTACTACGGCACTAAAATTGTGAAATCACGGGAAGCATGAAAATATAAAAATTATATTGTGTAAAAGTTATGATAGAAACTCGGATCAGGCAAAGTGTATTGAGGCAGTAAACTTCACATGTAAAAAGTAGGTAAAGACATCCCAGGGCCGAAGGCCCATTGGTGAGGCGCTCATCTCCTTTTCTAGGCCCTTGAGCCGGCAATGGACGAATCCCGAGGTCCTGGACACGGGGCCAGTGCATCACAGGACTTGCCGTTTACTTCCCAGCTAACGCCGGTACCAAATTATACTGCTTGGTGACAGAGGCACGTGTGCGTAAACAACTTGCCCAAGGTCGTTACCCGGAGTCGAACCCGCAACCTCACGCTCCGTGAGCCGACGCGTTACCGGTCCGCCAAACTTCACATGAGGACAATATTATTCATCACACTTCTGTCAGATGGTGCAAGCCTTTTCGATTGTGGGTCCTGCCATCTGGAATGGCCTCAACAGGATCATAGAGGTATACATGTATGCATATTCACATATACTTGTTCATGCAATTAGCTCAGTGTTTAAAGTAAATCACAATTGTTTGGATCAGCTTGATTGCGTAGTATCATGGAGTTTTGTTATGAATTCAGCTAATCACATGCATGTTCACATACGTTCTTGTGCACACACGCATGCAAGCAAGAGAAGATATTCAGATTGCCATTTACCATAAAGACTGGAAAATAAGTTATGTTGATAAATGATTGCAGATGTTACTTTTGGATGTTAGGTGAAGCAGCTGATGTCGACGACTGTAAAGCGTTTTGGTAAAATCGATTTTCTCGTCAACAATGCCGGTGGTCAGTTTCCGAGTCCAGCGGAGGCGATCTCGCTCAAAGGCTGGAACGCTGTCGTGGAAACAAACCTCACTGGTACTTTCCTTTGTTGCCGGGAAGGTGCGTGAAAGTGTTTTGTTGCCTTTTGTGTCTCTTATATATGTTTGGGGTGTCCGTAGCGTAGTGGTTAACATGGTGGACAGTTGCTCGTGAGGACAGGGTTCAAATCCTGGTTACAGCAATGATTTGGTTAAATTTATTCCGTGTGTGCTGCCTAGACAACTGCGCCTATAATTATAATGAGTACACTGATCATAAACAATGGGAATTATTGAGACAGTGAGGAAGAGGACTGGCCACCCATCCTCATATGCTGAGGCTAAGAAAATTAAATTGTTAGAACTTCATGCACTTGTATGACTGTCACAGGGATAGCTTAAAGGACTGTTCTTCTTATCCTTATTGTATGAATATTTTTATTATGTTTACTTTGGAAATCGAGGAGAAAGCTGTGTTGGAATGCTTTCTGATATGAACTTCATGTTGAAAATTCTTCTATACAGCATTGATGGCAATTTTGTTTCTAGTAAAATTGGGTAATTAATCGACAGTAGTTAAGTAAATTCGTTATCCATTATTAATTTAACAGTGTACAATGTATGGATGCATGTCAACGGGGGAGCCATTGTCAACATAATTGCCGACATGTGGAATGGTATTCCACTTGCAAGGTAAGCCTAAACCCAAAGAGAAATTTTGGTTGATGATTTACCTTGCAGTTTCAGCAACAGATCAGCGTTAAGGGTTTAAGTAGTAGTTTAAGCTTAATGATACCGTGCGCTAACAAGGGTCATTAGCGTCGCCCTCCTCCTTCATACAGGCTTGGGACTGGCACTGTCAGAGTGTGAACAGTGACAGGGTTTAAGCAAGATAAACCGCTTTCTGCAGGGAAAGTTGTGCTGGCGGTCATGAGAATGTGTTTGCAATTACAGCAGTACTGTTTGAAGATGGCGTGCTGAACATTTTACCTCTTTGGTATGGTCAGGGTGAATATGTTATGTGTGACACGAAACTTTGAAAATTGAATTCAGAGAGGGAGAGAGAAAGCTTTGCCGTGCAGGAACATTTTTTCTGGTCTTCCCTATAGTGAATGGATGTTTGGATGTGTTCTTGTGAAACACTTGAGCTGAAGGGTTAATCTAAAACATTGAAATGGTATGTTTTGACTTGGCACAGTTTACAGTGAATGGATGAAGGAGAATGGTGGAGTTATTGTGACGATCATTGCCGATATGTGGAAGGGTTTTCCAGGAATGAGGTAAGCGATTCGTCACAAGCGATTTTTATGAGTGAAGTTCATCGTGCTTTGCATTGAAAAATTAAAAGCAGTTTCTTAAATGAGTTTTAGAGGAATCTAAAAAGGGTTAATGCCGTGCTATTGTCTTTTTTTGACGAATTATGAAAATTCGTGAACATAATATTACCGGTTTATACTGAACAAGAATTAAGGAATTTTTTACAATTTAATAATGAGGGAAATGCATATTTTTGTCTGTTTCTTTTTAATTGCACAATACTGTGGCATTCTTGATAAAAGTTATGGTTATGGTTATAAATGTAGCCCCACTATTGTAAATTTTGTCAGAACATTTATAATTCAATTGCACTACTGGTAGTTTGTAAGAGCGTTTTAAGAGCAAGAGCTTCGTGTTTTGAGTGAGGTCGCTCATCTTAGTCTGTGTTGAAGAGAATTCATCGACATAATTGTTTACATGTGAAAGGCTTTTAATTTACACATTATGTTAATGAAACTGAATTTTAATAGTGTACACTTTCGCTGGACCTGTTGCTGAAACTGGCTTTATATTCTGTGCATGTATGATGTAGTTCAGATTATGATGACTACCAGTGCTTAGACTGGTGTGCCTTGCATTTCTTCTGCTTTTAGCTGAAATTGAGATTTTAATTGGTAATTTTAAGATATTTACCAAATTAATTGGTATTGCTCAATAATGTCCTTGTTTTTTGTGCTCACATCTAGTGCTAGAATCCTTCTTGATGCTTGAACTTCATTAGTTGCTCTACAGATTTAGGAGCTCTCTACCAATTTTTGTTCATTATATAAGTTCATATTATATACTTCTAGGTCCACAGGCTTGCTTAGCTGCTAAGCAACACTGAGCTTTCTTTCTCTATCTGGAATGAGCGCTCATAAAAGCTGACCAATCAAACTTTTTTAGATGTGTCACATCTTTTTTCTTTTGCTGTGGCTGGGCTGGGAGTGCTCGTGAGTAGGTTTCTTGAATTGGAGCTGTATAAGTGCACAGAGTGAATGAATGAACTTAGCATGAAGCACTGATGCGTTTTGTTGGTTTTGTATTTAGTCATACCGGTGCTGCACGATCGGCTGTTGACAACTTGACAAAATCTCTGGCGATTGAATGGGCGGCCTCTGGTGTCAGAATCAACGCCGTTGCACCGGTAAGTTACACGTGTGTCTTACATACAGTTCTCCCACAAGTTTCACTTTTCAGCTGTAAAACAAACACCTCTTCTCACGTTGCACGGTGCCCAGTGGAAGGCAACTATTGCTGTTCAAACCCGTTATACAGCTACAGTTGGTTCGTATTAAACTTGTTGGGGCAGGCTTGCGATTGTCAAATGGCTAGGGTGTGGGCTGTCGACCCTACAGGTTTAGACTTGTTTTTTTTTTTAAAATTCAGTTGAACCCATGACACCATGATGCACTTGTTATTTTACAAATCACATTATTCTTCTTTGATTCAGCTATTGACATCTATGTATCTTGCTTCTAAATTGCAGAACTATTTATTTATTTAATTAGTTATGTTATTAATATTTTCTGCATCACTGACTCGTTTGTTCGTACGATTTGTATTTTCATTCAGGGAAGTTCGATTTACTCGGATACAGCCGCCGCCAATTACGCTCCGATGGGAGATAAAAACATCTTCAGTCATCAGATTCCAAGAATTCCAGCAAAAAGACTCGGTACAACGGAAGAGGCAAGTCATTTCTTTCTCATTAGGGGCGTCTAGTTTTAATGTAGGCATTTTGAGTTATGATTGTTACTGAAGTGTGCTTTAAAGGTCTGACTAGAGGCTGTCCTTTATCACGTACACAGGGGTGGAGGGTCACCGGATTTTGGCGGTTTGCAGACGGGTGCGTATGGTAAGGGAAAGGGGTCTCAGCAAAATGTATGTACTCAAAATAAATTACTAATTATGACGTCCACATTAGCCTATAATTAATTAACTGTATTATCCTATTATAGTCATCCAATGGCATTATTTTGATTACATTAAAATTAAATTCTGTTAAGATCTAAACAGTAAACCATGTAGCAGTTAACAAATTTTAGCAAGCAAACAATAATGATGTTTAACAAAAATAAATAGCAGCCCCCAACGGTAAAATAAATGTTTTATAGATGACTTTAACTAATTTACTTTAAATTAATAGTAAGGGGGGAGTAGATAAGCTTATATTTATGTACACATGAGGTTTCCCCCAATATGTACGAATTGCTAAGGGGTAAAAGATAAGATTTTGTGCGTACGTAATGTATGGATGACCCCTACGTGTTTTTTCTGTACGATATGTTAGGTGTCGGCCGCAGTGTGCTTCCTGCTCAGCCCAGCCGCTGCTTTCATCAGTGGCGAAACGGTTAAGGTAGATGGCGCGCACAGCCTGTATTCATCGTCTGGTTTCTGGGACATACCAGGTGAGGTTATAATTTATGCTCGGTGCAAGTATGTATGGCATTGTGAGAAATATCATTATATATTATTATTATTATCAGGTAAATTTTGCGGGTTGTCTTTGAGCAAATGGAATGTTTAAGTGGAAGGAAGAGATTGGGTCTTATGAATATTACTGATATGATAGATCCAGGTTATATGCAGGGCTGAAAGTGAGCCGGGTCTTTCAGGGTCTGTGACCTGGCATTGATTATCGTGACCCACTTGTGCCGGGTCTCAGCCGGCACCAGTTAGCGTGGCTAACAATTTTTGGCACAGACTAAAAAAGGTCGACAGGTAAGAAAAAAAGGTGAAATTTTGAAAAGACTAAAAACGGTAATCAGAAAATTTTTCAGATCATGTCAGCTCGTCCGCCAAAGCCACACCCGGCAACTTTTCAAAACCACTTTCAGCCCTGGGTACATGTGCAATTGTGCATGTGGTAATAATTATGTATGTACTGTTCGGTGGTGGGGGGGTGCCAGTCAAGTAATTTGAGCAGGTCGTGCCAGGGTCATGGGAGTAAATCATACTGATATGGATTTGAACCTCCAATACCTTGGTGTTGACACATAATTATGCAGAATTTAATTGGGTTGAAGTGAAAGTAACTGTAGAAGAACATAATTTTTCATTTCAGAGCACAACAAGATACCGGCGTACACCTGGGATAAGGATATCGAGGCAGAGAAGGAAGCAGAAAATCCAAAAACTGCACCCAACAAAAACATTCCATCAAAATTATAGGCAGTTCTTTTAAAAGTGCATCATCTATATTACCAGATAAAAAAAACCTGTACAGTTTGGAGCTGCTAATTAAGACACGTACAGTGTGGGTTCGTTGACACATAGCCGTTAGAGTCTGCCGTATGATACAGCTTGTGGTTCAAGCATTTAAAAAGAGAGAGCTGAAGACAGCTGGGATGCACTGCAGTGCTTTTACTTTGTTTTAGCCAACATAATCATATTAATTACTTTGGGGGCTGCAACACAACTTCATGTGTTGGAACAATGGTGCATAAACCAGAGGCAACTATATGAGTTCACACTGTATCCGTAATTCTGTATATTAATTTTCTGTAATTCTTTATATTAATTTATTAGAAAATGCTGAAGAATCAACTTGACGAGTTTTAATATGAATTTAGGCAATAAATTGAGTACTTTGTAGTGTAGATTATGATGATTTAGAACGAGTACAGTTCACATTGAACCCGGTTATTATAATCGATAAGTTACAATCAGATTAAAATTGTCAAAAAATGTGAGTTATTGTGTGTTGAGTTGTTAAGAGTGGACAACTATTTCAGTGGCAATTTGTGTCTTCTACAGTTTCATTGAGTAAAAATCTTGGAAAAGATAAACTAGCTGCAGAAGCCGATGACGTGTTACATGGTCATCAAAACAATACCGCATGACACTCACTCCTCTACTTGGTTCATTACCACTGGTAACGTTGCAATTTCCAAATGCCCCATGTGGCTTTGGCAAGGAACCAAATCACTCGTTGTATCTGATGATAGCATGACCTTTAACCAACCCTTTATCCAGATTTTCCCGTGCCAAGTTCAGATCCTCGATGTAATAGCTTTCGACGGGAATGGACAGCGTGACTCGCTGAATGGCTAAAAGGTCCACGAGCTGCTTGAGTGTGTACCTACTACCAGCCTTGATGGCCCTCACCGTCACAGATTTCTCAACGAGTAACGCAAGCGGAAGGTCGACCTGCTCAACCTTCGTCCCCAGTTCGAGTATCGTCCCTCCGTTATGCAGCGCCAGGAAGGCGACCGTGAATGCCGTCGCGTCGCCAACCAAGTCGATGACGACGTCCATTTTGTTGTAGCCGTTCATGGTAGTCGCGTCTACGGTTTCCTCGACGGACGCACCCTCCTTCCAGAGGACCGCGTCGTCTGCACCGCTTTCGAGCGCCAGGTTCAGGCTCGCTTGGTCACTTTCGGCGCAGATCACCTTGACGTTCCTATCGCAGAACACGTTCTTGAGAAATGCAATGCACCACAGCTCCAGGTTGCTGCACCCGATGACGAGCAGGTTGGCAAAACCTCGGATGAGTACGGCCTGCTCGAATGACGGCTTCGCGTCGAGTATCGCAGCGTAGACCCTGAGCGCCCAGTACGGCAGCATGCATCCGATATCCTTCGGGATCTCCTTCGGTAACTTGACGAGGTTCTGCCACTCCTGCACAACAAGGTAGTGCGAGAGTGCAAAGGAGTTGGGTTCGCTGGAATTTTTTATGTCGCTGCCGGTTTCTTCGCACAGGTAGGTGCTACCCGAGGAGCAGGTTTCGCACTGGCCACAGCCGAGCCACGGATAGATGATGACGACATCGCCCGGCTTCACTGAGCAGTCGGTGGGTATCTTGCTGCCGACGGACAAAACTCGACCACAGATTTCGTTACCTAAAAGACATATAGCAATCATAGCAGAAATTACTGTTATCTGTAACAAGAAGATCGCATTACCTACAGACTCAGCTTACAAGACCTGGACCATTTTCTTAGCTAATTATTTACGCATGCCTCCAATTCACATTTCTGTCTGACTTTGCATGCATTGAAAATGTTTGGAATAATAGTAGCAATAAATAACATAATAATGACAATCTTTGGAACAAAATCCTGCATGAAATGGCAAAAAAAGATAATTTCTGTTGCATTGTACATGCAGGTAGTAAGCTAATAAAGTACCATACAAATTATGTAACATGTCATTGATGCATCAAGAAAAAAAGAAGTAACCATGCTTAAAGTGATTTACGTAAAGTAATGCAACTCAATTTTAAAATATTTGAAGTGGAAATGAAACAAAATCAAATAATAACTATATGAAAATATATGAAAAAAATATGGAAGTTTTAAAACAGCAGATTGCTGTAAGCTCTGATGCTATCTTGACTATGTGTTTGACCAATAGAGGAACTGATTGATTTTTTATGACAGGGGAACTAATGTAGGCCTACTACTGATTCAACAGCAAATTGTTAGCTTGACCTAAATGCCAACCCATTTAGCTTGACCTAAATCCGAGTGTATAGAGATAAATGATCAACAAGTTACTTACACATTGCAATATGCTACCATATACATAATCATCCGTTTGTAGGGCACAGTAGCATGGGAAACAACAATAAACAACTAAATATTCTGTGCACACCTTGCAGAAACGTGACTCAGCCACATGTTACACCTGTTGACGTTTACATGCAAAATGACAAACAAGAACCGTATATATTTCCGCGCACACAACACATGGTTCACAAACCCGCACTCTAGCTGCGCGGTATATTCGTGGGCGTGTTATATCCAAGAAAATACAGTAACATACTGTAAATGTTCTGATTTCCTTCATCTCCGATATGCTTCTGACGGTGCAGGCCTGCACATATCGTCTTGACTAGTACTCCGTCACTTGGAACGTCAGGCAGTGTTGATCTGTCTCTGCGTGCTTCGCTTTCTTCTTCCTTTTCCATTGTTATGCCTGGATTCCTCCAAGATAGGGGTTGCTCTGACTAAAATGACCATTATTTCCTATAAATTTAAAATATGAATAAATTATAAATATAGAATTTATTTTAAATTGACAAGCTTTATCTTAATTTCAAGAGCCCATCTATCGTTCTTTGACTTGTGAGTTTCTGCATCATTAAAAGCAGCCTAACAGTAATAATAAATTATTATAATTATCATAGGCCTACATAATTTTATTATTAACAACAATTAATTTATTATTGCGATGATCATCATCTTCATAACTTAATCGGTTCAGTTACACACAAAAATATAGCCTATAGGCCTATATTTTTTCTAATGAAGTAGAAATCACACATAGGCCTAAGCTTAGCCCACATCAGAAATGAACACATAGGCTATTGCACTTGGGTAGAATAATTGACTGTTATCAAGGGTCTGGCCTTGACGCTTAATTGCTACCACAGATTTGTACTGCATCACTCCTTTTATTTGTTTGCACACCAGCCGTGTATAAAATTTGCTTTAAAAATTTGCACTACCTGAACTGCCTACCCGACTGATTCTTAGCTAAGCGCTGCATAACTGAAAACAGCATTTCTTAGGCCTTATAGTAGATACCAGATTTTCCGACGTTGGCCTTCTTAGTTTTAAGACCACGTCACTACGCACAGTTTACAATCTTTTATCATGTGCTTTTATCATAATCTCAAATGAATGCTCAATTAGCTTCAGGTCTAGGCTACAGCAAGGTCCACTGTGAGCTATTCTATTCTATCGCACGAAATATACCAATCGTGCAGACAGGCTTGGCCGAAATCTCTTCACAACAACCACTCTTGCAGGTCGGGGGCGAAATACAATGAGTCACACGCCTTTACAACAGTGTAGGCCTGTCCTTTTAATTCAGCATTGACCTAAAAGGGCCTTTCTATGCAACGGCCTCTTGTAGGCTACTGCAGCGCATTTAAATCAAGTTTTACTGGATACCTGCTTCAATTTTAGCTTCAATAAAAAAATTATTTAGAAATACAAAAGCTACCAAGTGCAAAGTAATCGAACCTGCGCTGTAGGTTGTTCCATCACCCTGTCCAGATCGTCAAATAAAACGTTCGATCCTCCAGTCTTTTAGACAGACACACGGCAACGTCAGAATAATATAGGCCTATAATCCGTCTTACCTGATGCAATTGGTTGCCAGCAGAACTCCTTCTGTCCTCCTCAGCCACGATGGGGTGGCGACGATTCCACACAGACGGGTGGGTGGGGGTAGGCCTACTGTATGTTTCCCAGGCAGTCGTCGATTGGCAGCAGGCACTCTCATGCGGCGGTATCCATTATTATTTTCCCAGGCGATCACAGCTAGAGCGCAGGTATGTATCGCCGCGATCTCACAGCGTACAATGATAATAATTATTATTATTAATGCAACGGCACCTGCGCAGTGTTGCAGTAGGCCCTCATGCATGCGGTCGCACAGTGTACAGGCCAGTGACAGAGGCCTGTATGGCAGGTCGCACGCAAGCCAGGTATGCACAGCGGGCCAGGCTGATTGCGTCAGGTATCGCTAGCTAGGCCGGTCGAGCCTCGTTGCCGCTGTGTGCCATCGGCTTACCCAAGATCTTGGGCTTACCTGTCTCGACTGATGGGCGCATTGGGCGGGAGCTTTGGAGGACGGGTGGGGCTACCGAGAGGACGAACGGGCGGGTGGACGGACAATAGCTTGCTAGGAAGGCAGAATTAGATGGACTGATGGAAGGAAGAATGAGGGACGACAGATTGAGGGAGGGACAGTCCGGAGAGAGGGAACGAAAGACGGACAGATTGATGGGTAGGCCTACACAATCAATATTATGTAGGACGGGCGCAACTTGACCCAAAGGTTCTTTGTGTGGATTGATCTTGCTTGACCCCTGTTAGAAGAGGAATCAGAAATTACCCAACTCGTGTTGGGAGGGGGAAGGCCGGTCCGAGGAAGGCCAGCCCGGGAGGGAGGATTGAGCCCGGTTGTTTATATGGGAAATAGAAGTCTGAGGTAGGCTAGCTACAACTCACCAAAAACTTCACCATTAATTTTTGCAATCTCTCCACATTTTTTTCAATCAACGAAGTTTCACTGAAGACAAATATTACTTCGATTCCCTCTTCTCTAGGCTATATCTTTCTCCCCGTATCAATCATAAACATCATCCACCGAAGGAGTCTGGCTGATTGCCTGGATTTTGGCCTGGAACCAAATTTGTAGGCTACTCCACCTATCGATTTTGTTTCGATTAATAAATTATACTAGACCTATTTAATTAATCCTTCTGTATTCAAACTCTTGCACGGGATGCACATTGCACAGGCGAGGCGGTCAACGTGTTAGGACTCTGACCAGGTCACAGTCGCTCAGCTGTATCATGTGGTCGCCGTGTGAACTTCAGACTGAAGAGTACACGACATCAAATGCATCTGACTTGCATTGTATTGAAATCACGGTGAGACCACAGCTAGGGCAGGTGATAAATACCTGGCGCTGCTTTGAGGCGACTACTCCTCACAATTGCAGAATTGATCGAACGTTTAGTCGCGATTTACAGTGCTACGAATGTGCAGGGCGGGCAGATGAGGGGCGAGAATCAGGGCAAGAATTTCGGGGCTGTCGCCTCAACACACACACACACACACACACACACACACACACACGCACGCACGCACGCACACACACACACACACACCTTTTAGGGCCCATTTTGCACAACTCAACTTACATGGATCATAGTCTGACCCAGGGCCTTTTTAGTGTGCAGTTCTACACAGAAGTGAAGTTCTAAATGTAGCCTAGCCTATTTGTGCAGTTGTAAGAGCATCGTGCAGTTAAAAATTAGTTAAAATTGTTCATTGTCATCCGATCGGGAATAATTTACCATGGAGGATGGAAAGGGGAGAGAATTGGGGTTGTGCAGTTCTAAATATTCCGGAAAAGAAGCCCTGGCTTCACCACCACCGTTGTTTTTTACAAGGCTTTTGCTGACGAGAATAAGTCTGATATAGGCTCTCACTGACTTACAGAGTAGGTCTACTTCAACAACGCAATCTGCGTCTGCCTTAAGGGGTCAACATTTCTGGCAATAAAAACTTAACGACCCAGTTTTTTGCACTTTGCCCCAGGCCACATTACATTCAACTGCAGTCATTAAAACTTTGGCCCAGGTTCGCTTCTAGATCGTTGGAGACTGGATAATGTGTCATGCAATCCACTTGCATGGGAACTCAATAATTAATTAATTATTGTATGCAAGTCCAACCATGACAGTTTGAAGTCGTAGCATTTTTCAGTAACATGGAGCTAGCAAATATGCTGCTGAATGGCCATGCCTCTCAACTATCCTACGAAACTCCGGAAGCAGTGCTATTGAAGTTATTAGATTAGATGTGCTTAGACAAGTATTTGAACCTCTGAATCACAGGCCTACAGTTAGTAGCAGAGTAATCATTGGGCTTTTAGACAAGATTTTAAAGGGCTTTAACTATAGGGAGAATAATATCAAATCTAATGCATTTTCCAATCTGTGCAAGCCATTATGCTGAATCTTTTTAATAAAATTCACACCATAGTAAAAATGTTGCTGTCTTTTTAAAATGAATAAATACACAACATTCAGTATTTATACAGACATCAAAATGTAAAATGAGACGATGCACACATGCAGACAGTTACATTACAATAATACGACAACATTTAAAACAGCATAGTCTAATTTAAGAACATAGACATAATTTTCTGTTTAAATCAATACATAATTTTTTTCGATCAATTCTTGTTTACACCTGTTTATTACACTTTCAACTTTTGACAATGTCAAAATTTTTAATCTTGCAGCCGTTGAGGCAAAAGAACATTTAGAGCCTTCTTAGCGCCAAGTCTTCACAATGGACAGTGCAATACTATCAGGACTAATTCTTTTCAACTATAGTTCAGTCTGAATCATGATGTAAGAAATACGCATTTCTTCCATCGTGGTCTGAATGAATTTTTATTGTCGTATTTTTACCTTTCCGAATACAGATGTTTTCGTGTTCATTCGTTCACTCATTCACTCACTCACTCACTCACTCACTCACTCACTCACTCACTCACTCACTCACTCACTCACTCACTCACACAATCACTCACACACTCACTCACACACACTCACTCACTCACACACTCACTCATTCACTCACTCATTCATTCACCCATTCATTCGATCAATCAATCAATCAGTCAATCAATCATTGCATGGATTTATTAGTACATCTGTTTTAATCTTGCAGCTCTTGAGGCAAAAAATCATTTAGAGCTTTCTTAGCGCCAAGTCTTCACAATGGACAGTGCAATACATCAGTTCGCCCTATTAGAGGCGCTTTATACATGTTTTAATACAATACAATGCAATATATCGCCCTCTAAGATAGCTACTCAGAGGCGTTTCCAGCAAAGCCCTCACTGAAACGGAAGTCTTGCGATGAAAATGAATGTCAGTAAAAGTCATAGCCAACAGTCAAAGAAAACATTAAAGACCTAAGGCCAACAACAGAAGAGCATGATGCTGCCTAGTAGATGGGTTCATGTGCATAGAACAAGAGGATCACTTTGTGCAGAAGAGCGGAGAGAGCAGTAACCCTAGGAGTATAGCCAGAAATTTTGGGGGGTTTCATCATGAGGTTTTCTATTGGACTGAGTCGCAAGATACACAGCATTAGCTAAAACAATTATTCTGAAAATATTTCTTTTCAAGTGGGTTTGACCCTGTAACACCTACCCGTAAATACGCCCATGGCAACTCCATCCAAACACCTGGAGTAGAGCAGCAAAGCTCCCTCAAAATGCTTGTACTGAACCAGGTGGGAACACGCCACAACAAAGCAGTTACCCTGTCGACGATTCGTTACACCAAGTTAAATAAATAATGTAGCACCAATTCACAGTGACTCTGAGTCCAGCATTTTCATCAGTTGAAATTCACCAGATCTCAGTTGTCCATCTAACCACAGAGATTCTTCCTTTAACATGGACACTAGCTGTTGGACAGCGTAAGTTGAAGCTATTTCGCGTAGAGACTTTCACTCTTTACGGATTCATATTTGACTTGTTGTCCCTGATGCAAAGCCATCAAGCGCTCTCTCGTAAAGAAGCCGCACTAAAAACACACCCAAAAACCGGTACAATTCAGCTTTTAAACCATTTACTTCATTCTATTTTAAAGCTAAAATTCCTCTCGAGCTAACTGCATTGTTGATAGGTGAAGTACCATTAATATTTATTAGCAAGTAGGTAACATAAAAAAAAGTACAAGACGTAGCTCATAGCATTTATGAGAGGCTGTCAATATGCATCATATGAAAGTCCAGATTACCGGTACATAGACATGCTTGTATACCTTGAATGCTCTAATTATTAATTATTAAGTAATAGAACCGAAATGTGTGATTGTTGGTCTGGTGTAATGCACCATGCAAGGCCTCCATCTGGTCCTACTGCTGAATGTACCAATGCTACCAGCAGAAAAAGGCAAGTCCTTCACTCGCAATTGGGTCGCTATAGCAAGTGCACATTCAAACAATAGCTATGGCAGTTGCATCCTCTGGGCTTACTAAATAATAGGCTAATACTGACCCTCCACATGATGATAATGATGAGAAAGAGCAGAAGACAGCCGACAAAGATGCCAACTGCAATCATCCAGAATTCAATCAGCTGACTATGCTGCCCGACTCCCAAAGCAGCAACAAAAGTCTCCAACTACAGAAAGAGTGCCACAAAAAACATTTTCATCTATATAATGTCTATTTATCATAGCTATGATATACTGGTACACATACACAATAATTATGCAAACAATCGTAGGCTAATCTAAATATTTCTACCGCTCCACAAGAGTAAAGTTGCGAAAATCAGCTGATTCGCAATGCAAAATCGGAACAGCAAAGATCTGAAGAGGCGCTATAAAAAGACTTTTTACAATATGAATATGATATAAAATATAGAAAATAATAGGTTATGTTTGAACAAAGCACATACCCTGAAGACATCGGTTATGTAGACTTCTGGTTCAACAGCGTATGGAACCGCAACAACAGACGTACGTACTTCAGATCGTACAAAGATTCCTCTGTAGTCGGTCTGCATCTGAAAACAATAAATCTAAATTAATAAATAAATAAAATCAAATGAATAAATACAGATAAAAAAAATAAACATAAAATAAATAAATATTTAAAAAATATATAAACATAAAATAAATAATAAATAAATATTAAAATAAATATATAAAAATAAATAAGTAAAATAAAATAACTTAAAATTGTGCTGAACACTTCGATAATTTTATGCCAAAATAAATATGATGATTTTATGCCTAAATAAACTTATTAATTTGAAAGAACAAAATAATGCTCGTGTGTTATTTCTTTCACCTGTACGATTGTTCTGAAGAAGACTCTCGCGCGAATTCTTATAAGGACGCTGTCGTCTTTACTCATTGGACCCGTTTCACATTCGATGATCGCACATCCAGTCATAGTCTCGCCACACGTCTGCACCAACAAAGTCAGCAAATTAAAAGAAATTTAATCACACTTCTAAGCACAAACAAGAATCTGACTCATTCTAAAAAAACTACTTCAATGATCAGCAGAAAGAAGCCGAAGTTTATATCTTGAAGCGATAGAACTCATGGCGAGCTTTAACAAATGCACAAATGTCTAGGCGAGCACCTCTGTTCAGTCTCTCTTGATGAGTTTCAGCATAAATTTACACCATGAAGTCTGTGCTGAGTGAGAAACAACCTTAATTAAAACATGACGACAAATATAAACAGAGGAATGCGAACGTTTCCACACTACACAGTAATGAATGGCATAATGTATGCATGCATGCATGCATTTATTCTCTTTTCTAAATCAATAATTGACTCAACAGTGTTCAGTGTCTCAGTTTTCTGTTCCTTTTTTTCTGTTCTCAGTTTATGTTGCTTCCTTTTGCTCTGCCACTGTTCTCCTTTAATCACTGTATCATGTTAAAATGATAAAGTTTAGGTGAGGCCACCACATAATAAAAATTTCTATCAATGACTTCGTGTCCCTAGTTAACAGAATTTTCTATACCTTTAGGGCTTCCTGTTTTGTTACAGAGTTGCAATTGATATGTAAACCTGACGTGTTTAATTGCTTACAAAGTAAACCATTTTGATTTATCAATGCATCATGTGGCAAGGGGGTCGATGGATTAGAGCACTCAGCCTCTTATGCGGAAAGCATAGTTTCAAGCCTCAGTAAGTATCTCACTTTACTTTCCCATTGAGACTGTGCGTAACTTGTGAAGTAACTTGACTTACAATTTGTCGTACTTGTAGTGTTTCGGATTGAGGTGAGATTTGACGTTTCGTTCGTAAGACGGCTGGATCCACGTCACTCTTCAGATAATCGTAGATGTGTATTTCATCCGAGTCGTTCGGGAGGAGCTGAGAAAAGCATAGACAGCACAAATAACATATTCAACTTACTAGCATTGAGAGTTTAGTGGCGGCTGACAGATAGACAGGGGTGTAACGAGTGGGGGGGCCTGGGGGGCCTGGCCCCCCACTTTTTTATCAGGGGGGGGGCCTAATATGAGAACGGACCCCCCACTTTTTTATGAGAGGGCCCTCCCACTTTTTTGAGAAAAGAGAGGAAAAGTGGTCCTTAAAATCTTTCCAAAAAATGGACGACATAAGATCAGATCGTACCTCGACTCACGAAGCACAGGCTAAGGCCTCCGGTTTGCTGCGTTGGCTAGAATCTTTTGAGTTCAGCTTTGCTCAAACTATTGGTCTAGAACTGTTTGGAATGACTGACGAGTTGAGTAAGCAACTCCAGAATCCGAAGCTGTCAGCAGCGGAGGGACTAGAATCCGTGTTAGCTTTAAAGATGCTGCTCAACACGAAGAGAACAGATATGCATTTCGAGAGCATTTGGCGTGATGTGGAAGTTCGCAGAGGTCGTTTTAATGGTGCTGAGGCAAAACTTCCTAGAATGCGCCACGCTCCTATGCGCTTCGAGGATGGAAGTCGTGCAGTTGAATTTGAATCTGTTGACCAGTACTTCAGAGTACAGTACTACTTGGTGTTAGATAAAGTCACTGCTAGTATATGTGAACGGTTTGAATCATACGCATGGAAAATAATGCACTGTATGGAGACAGTGTTGGTTCAGAGCTGCCGTGGAGAAGAACCCCTTCTGCGTGACATTGAAAGTATCTTGATGCATGCTTCTGGAGACTTGGACAAAGATCTTGTGGGGCAGCTATCGCAGCTTCGGAACATCCCAATGTCAACAGAGGAACGCAATGGCATGACATCATTTTCAGACATTTTGAAGCAGCTGAAGAAGGAACATGCGCTCCTACGTCTCCTACCGCAAGTTGTAAAACTTGTGAAGTTAGTCTGCATACTTCCCTGTTCGACTGCAACACCTGAACGATCGTTTAGCCAGTTGCGTCGAATCAAGAACTACATGCGGTCCACAGTGACTCAGGAAAGACTCAATCATACAATGATTGCAGCTGTTCACTGTGACAAACTTGAAAACATCGACATCAACAAAGTCATGAACGAATTTATTATGCGAAACGAACATCGACGTGCAACGTTTGCAAAATTGCAATAACATGTAAACAAAGGTCCAAAGCTAGACTACAAAAAAATTAATGGACATTGTAGACTACAAGTCTTCAGAATGTTTAGATGCCTATATCGTCGCTACGGTCGCTTGCCATTCCACTAATCTAGGGATATGTCCAAATTGAGATATTCCCATTTTTTGTTTCAAATGTGTACATCAAATAATTCACAATTTCACATCAATTTTTAAGAGTCAAGACTTGCCGTACAGAAGTCGGCTGCATTAGTAATAGTACTTAAACTCTAATAGACTCAATGATCCTACGATAATCCTATAACTCTACGATATTTCCGTCTTTTTTCTCTGTTGTATTTTCATATCCCGTCTGACACGTCTCCACTCTATTTTCACCCAATTTCACCCATTTATACTCTAATTAGAGGATTAATTTGGGACTTTTGAAGCTGCCCCATTTGTTACTAAGGCTCCCCAGGGCCCCCCCACTTGGGGGGACCTTGTGAAAAACTGGGGGGGCCCTTTAAAAAATTTTTTGGCGCTTCGCGCCAAATAAATCCACTACGTCCTATTTAGGCCCCCCCACTTTTCTAAACCTCGTTACACCCCTGCAGATAGATGATAGATAGATGAGTGAATCAATGCAACAATGAATGAAATGATGGATGGATGGATGGACGGATTGGAGTGCGGATAGATTCAGGTAGGAAGGACGGACGGAAAGACGGACGGAAGGACGGATGGATGGAGATGTGATCTAACGGCAATGGTTTCAGAATGTTTTCATGTCAAATTTATTGTAGATGCCCTCTATAGACACATTTTCATCCATATATTGAACTAAAGCAACTCAGATGACATGGTAAACTGACCGTAAGATTCAAAGGATTGACAGCGTCTGTCCAGCAACGACCTCTGCCAAGAACGACGCGTGGTTCTTCCAGAAGATAGAACAGATGCGATCCGTCGTAAGTCTTGGACGGCCACTTGATGACAGTGTGCATTTGACCAACGACACCAGGACCAAAGTTACGTATCTGAAATAATATCACCAACAGAAAATTGTACACTTACTTGTTTTCCCCTCACACAGAATGAAATAGGTTAAACTTAGAACAGACAATAGTCTACTCCAACTGCCTGTGTCGTGATACAGTCTCCTCAGAAACCGAGTATTTTCTCCCTCGGACTTTATTTCAGCATATATTCTCCAGGGACAAATTCATTCAGAAACAGATCCGCCGGGAGAAACTGTTCCAAAATACCACCAGACTGAGCTAATAAATGCTGTTAATAAATGCAGAGGCATCAAAGACAGAAACTGTGCTTGTTGCAATATAATATTGCCTTTAAAAAATCATTGAATTTATGAATTATCGCATTGAGTTACCTCATACAGGTGCGAAACAGGTGGTCCAATGTCAACTTCGGACAGAAGTTCTGATACATCAGTGAAATTGTGCAGCACCTGCTCTGGAAATGATGCCCTAAAAAGTTAAATGTCTCCTTACTTTTTATATTTCTGCTATTCGTACAGAAATCCTAAAATACCAGTAATTCAACAGTTAGAATTCACATGCACAAATGAATGAATCCAGCGGAAAGTTACCTTTCTAATTACGGTAATTAGCATTGTGAATGCTACATGAACAAAACAACCAGAACCAACTCGCAATTCGATACAATTAAAAACAAGCAAATACAGATTAAATTAAGTGCCTTCTTAAAAAGATACTTCTTGCACAGAGAAACTTCACCTTTGAAGGTTGAAGAGCGATGTCTACAGAGGAATTAGTACAAATGATTCCTAAATACACAACATTGGAGAGATTGGAGGAATTGATATATTACAGGATTCAGGAGGACTATGCATCAAACCAAATCACTAAGAGAAAGTTTCTTTCTTTCTCACCCTGTTAGCTTAACGTTCAGAATGGCTTTGACAGGAATGCTGAAGATGATAAAGTTGTCGTCAAGGCTTGTCGTATTCTCCTGATTTGAACTGTAAAATAATTCAACATTACAATTGTAAAATAGCACAAGATCTTACAGACATTGCTTCATTCATTCCTTACAAACATTGCTTCAATCATTCCTTACAAACATTGCTTCAATAAGTTGTCGTCAAAGCTCGTTGTATTCTCCTGATTTGAACTGTAAAATTCAACAATACTATTATTGTAAAATAGCACAAGGTCTTACAAACACTGCCACAATCATTCAACTATCACTGCCTTTATCCTACACATGAACTGCAAGTGAGACAATCTTTCATTTACCATCTTTCTCTACTATCTTTCTAAAAAAAATTCAAACACAACAAGTGAGCTATTTATTGCAATGCAAGTTAAGTCTGTCGTCATCTTTTACCTTTCAATACCCATTAGTTCGCTCAGCCTTCCATTTGCTAGGTGGCATTTGTAAAATCAGCAGTAAGACTGATGAACACCTTGCAGGATGCCATAAACTAAATTCAATTCCTGCAAAATTCGTCATCATCTGCGACTTTACTATAATCAAATGATCTTACTTGTGCACTTGTCAATTTCAATAATAAAGAATATTTTTATTATTATTAAAATTATTATAATCATATCCAGATTCTTACCTGTTAGCTAAAATGATGAATTGCAGCACATCCGTCCGGATCTGACTCACTCTGGAAGCTGAAGTTCGAATGGAAAAGGCAACCTGGGAAAAATAATGCAACACAATTTTTTTAAACAACCTGGGAAAAATAATGCAACACAATTTTTTTTAAATATTCACCACTTGCAAAGCCATATAAATAATTGTCCTTATTACAATAATTGTAATGATGGTGAATGAATCTTGTGAAAGACGGACTTGCTCAAAGTCCTTCAAACTAGCCAGCACAACAAACTAAACACAACTCTATGGTCTCTCTGGCAAATGGACTCAGGACTCCAGAGGACTTGACTCCTAGACAATCCCTCTGATTTGACTCAGCACTTGCAAATAAGCTGGTCCTTTGGTATGAACTTCAGAAAAATTTTGAGATTACAATTACGATTGCCAATTAGTTGCAAAGAAGATGGTTAGCAACTTAGATAAGCATTGTCATGTCAGATATAATATTTCAAAGATACACAGTCGCAAGTTGCACTTGCCAGGTTAGTTTTGAACGGTTTGAGAATTAATAAAAAATATGTTAATTAAGATGTTACTTGATTTCCGGCAGAAAGTGGATTCCCAATGTCGCACGTGACATAATCAACGGTGGAATTTTCTGGTCGCTGTGAATCACAGACCACTTCATCCGTCTAAAAATTGTCAGTCATCAACAATATGTAATATGTAATAATGTAATATGTCAGAACAAAACTACTACCACTACCACCGCCGCCGCCGCCACCGCCGCCACCACCACCACCACCACCACCACCACCACCACCACCACCACCACCACCACCACCACCACCACCAACAACAACAACAACAACAACAATAATAATAGTAGTAATAATAATAATATGTACTTCTCAGTCTCCACAATCCCCGGTGTCTTGGCACTCCACCAGAGGTTTTCAGTTGTTCGTTTACCCCCCTTGCGTTGTGCTACTAGCACTACCACAAGCTATGCTAATGCTTCAGAAACACTTTAAGACTATCTTATTATTTTGACAGTGATAGCTATGACCTGAATCAGGAACGCCTCTGAATTTCTGAGTGGCACTTCATAAAAAGCATCAATTTCAAAATAAATCAAATCATATCATAATTCGCTACAGAAGACATGTCAAATTCACGCGGTGAGCAACAGTTGGAAGTTGCAACCGATATGCAACAGAGAACAACAGCTGAGTAAATAATCTGCTCGTTTACTCACAGCGTTCATATTGTTAACGTTGATATAGACCACACCAGGTGGCATTTCAATGCGAACAGTCGTCTCAAATGCATCTTCTCCGTTGTTCTCCACCACAATGTTCAACTCAACCTCATTGTCTGTACCCAGCACATAGTAGTTCTTTGAACTGCAAATAAATTCATAAAACGGTTCATTTAATTCTCCAACGGCTTCAAGAAAACTATTGTTTACGAAATGGAAACTCAAATTTTTATTTCTCACTCCAGATATTTTGATCATTTTCAACAAGATGCAAAGCCAAAGCAGAAGAGATTAGAAGGAATTCTCAGACAAACTGGAACCATTACAAAACTGATTTCAACATCAATTATTAGCCTACTAATTATTATTAATTACTTCTATCACTGAGGTATCTAATGCAGAAAGCATCAGCAATGGTGCAACAGAATCAAACCATAATCAGGTCAACCAATAGCACACCAGAGCCAAGTCATAATCTGGTCAACAAAAAGGTCAGAAAGTTCGAGAGAGGTAGCCAATGATAGATACGTAATTTTAAAAAGCCAAGTCATAACTTGAAAAAGCAACGATACAAGCAACTGAGCAGAGTACATCAGTTAGTAAGTAGCCTTTTATTCGATGTTCCAAAATACCAAGAACCATAAATTTAGCATTAAACTGCTGTAAATAAAAATACGAAATTCAATATAAATTTCAGTTTACATCAAACTAAACAACTTCATTATATATATAAGTCCTTATGGCATGAAATGAATTCCCATAAATCCTACCTGCTAGCGTGAACCACAAGATCTGGGATGCAGACACGGTCAGCACCACAGTTCTTCAGAATGTGTCCCTATCATCAACAAAATATGAAAAACACTCAAAGCAAAACTCAAAGTAGACACAAATTTGAAACAAAAAGCTACATAACAGTAACAAGAGTGCACCAATTCAATTGATCCATAATTCAGAGAAATGTCAACAATTAGCTAATGATCTGCTCTCTGATCGTGTGTTATAGAAATTCATCACTTACATACTGATTTGTGGGTTTTTAACCAAATGCAGTGAAATCGACTCAGAGGTTGCTCAAGATTTTGACTCACCTGAGCGACAGCCGGATGTGACTCATAGATATCGAGCACAGGTTGAGGCTCATCTGAACTCACGTTGTTCTCTACGAGACTGTATCGAACTTCTACAACTATCGGACTCAGCTTGTCCCGAATTCTGTCCTGTGTACAAAGTTCAGAAAACATTATTTTATATACGCCTCACTACAGTGAAAGCCAATTAGGTCTAAAGGAATACATATGCAATAATTACAGAATATGAATTTGTTTATGTGCTTTCGGTTTACGTGTCATTTTGCTTAATGTGATATGGAGTTATGTCCCCATAGCCGTAAACCCAAACATGCCTTATTAACTAATGGGCTTCTCAAGAACTACAACATAGCTTAAATGTTTGCTTTTCAGCATGATACCTTCACACATGGCCTGGTGGTATTATGCACTGTTAACTACCTTGATATAGGCAATCTTCGATGTACAATTCTGATGCAACTTGTAGGCAGTCATTTTCAGAGTTGTCGTGCTATCCAGGGGCGCTTCCAGAAAAGCTGCTCTCAGGCTGTGCATCTTCAGACTGTCCAACTTCCAGTCCAGACTGAACTCTTCACAATAACATTTATAAACATATGAGTAAGTAAGCATAACCATAAACCATAACCATAACCACGGCATATTCTTTCATATGAGCAGCTGCTAAACAGCACTTTGGTGAACAAGTACCGTATCACATATAAAATTCACACAAAACATCAAAAACTATCAAGACTAAACAAACTAATAAGTTTCTAACCAACATCCTAGATAAAAAAGTTTAACTCATCTGATTTAAACTGCTCTTGGCAGTAAATAATGTTGCATAAATATTTTCATTTGGACATTTAAAAATAATATCAAACATTCTATTGTGGTTCAATTTTAACAATTTTATATGCTTCTAGTAAATCCCAAATACAAAAAACATAAAATTAACAATTCAATTTAAAATAAATTTTAACCTTGTGGCCTCCAACTAAGAAAAAGTGGCCCTAAAGTAAAAAAAGAGGTTGGAACCACTGCTCTAGGATGACTAGCTATCAGAGCAGCTAGTTTCGTGCACTAAAAACCAATACCACAGAATCAGTAAGAACAGATTTAGAAACAACAGAACAAACCCGTTTCGAGTACATTTTAATAGTGACTTACGAAGGCCGGATGGAACTTTTAATCCGGAGTAATTAGCACAAAAGGTCACTGTGAAACTGGCAAAACAACAAAATATAATCATATAAATATCTTTGCAAACAATAATATGAAATAATAATCAATAATAATAAATATTATTATTATTTAACATAATATGAATTATAGCATAGATTGAGTATTCGAATATTATGAATATTAACATTTTCAAATATTCACGAATATTAACGAATAATAAAACTGCCAACGAATATTATATTCGTAAAATAATTATTAAGTTCTTTCCAAAAAATTTTTTTCTTGTTCTTTCAAGAAATTCTTAATTCTTATTTAGTTATTTATGAAAATGTTTAACTTTTACTTAATGAATTGTACAAAATTGAGTTAGTCTACACATAAGCCTATATCAGTAAGTGACAATTAATAACTTTAATAGATTTATTCTTAAAAACCTCAAGGTTTCTGCTGGATCGGGTCAATGTGGCCATGCGGCATTCATGTCACATTCAATACTTAATGTTAGTCACTTTGTCTGACTTCTGACCATCCTCCCCAACTGAAAAGAGGCACCGATGGCAGTTGGCAAGTAGCAGCAATAGTAGGCTGCCTATAATAGTAACTGTAGCCTATATTGATAAAGTAGTTTTTATATCAGTGTATAGCAGAATGAGTAAATATAAATGCCAATGCAGAAAATAATAGTGCCAGCTGTATTACAAGAAAAACTTATTCCAATCTCAGAATATTAAGCGCAATGCATATTTTAATTCAACCTTGCCCTGGATGCGAGTGAGTGTCGTAGGGACATACAGAAACTTAAACTGCTTAATACCGAGTAACATTGCGGTTTCCATCGTTCACTTTAATTCGTTAACGAATATTTACGAATATTTACGAATATTAAAAAATCTTAATATTCACGAATATTTACGAATATTAAAACCTAAAGTCACGAATATTCAATCTATGGATTATAGATTGTTTTATTGATTCGAATGCAAACAGCACACACAGTGAAGCAAAAAAGCACAAATAATAAAATCACATCCATTACATTCACTTAAACATATTTTTTAGTTTACTTAATTAAATGAGAAGTAGATTTTCAAAAATATCCAAATATATCAAACTACACAGTAATAGTTATAAACCAGTAGAAAATCAATGTTTTAAATTTAAAAAATTAGTACAATAATGAGACTGGTGATTCGGAGCATTATGCTTATCAATGGTATTTACCAATACAACAGTGGTACATGAATATTAAGATAATTATATACATAAACAAAAAAGAAAATAATAAATAATTATATATGCATACTTGTATAGCATAATAGTACATATATATACTGTGTCCGGAAAAATTCCAGGGCTTTACGGTAAATAAAAAAAATTATTAGTAAACATTAATAGATTTTTAAAATTCCAGAAACAGTTTAATCCTGAAATAATATGGAACTATAAATTATGTTCGAAATGTCCGCCATTGGCTTCCATGCATGCTTCGAGACGTACACGCCACTGACTAATAGCAGCATCGATGACCAGTTGATCAAGTTCATCCCAAGCATTAACAATTCGCTCGCGGAGTTCTTCGATGTTTCTGACCTTTGTCTTGTATACTTTCTTCTGCATTACTCCCCAAATTAATAAATTACAAAGAATTTTGTTGGTAATTATGTACGGATCAAAAAGGTTTTAAAATTTTCTAATTGATTATTATCTACTATAGTTTTTTCATTCATATATTAGAGCCTTGGAATTTTTCCGGACAGTGTATATTATATAATTGATAATCTAACCAAGCCACTGGCGTCTCATCAGATAGGTGACAGCTTTTATCCTCCAAATCAATGACCTCTGGTTCAATGCGTACCTCAGCCTTTACCCTAACAACAGGTCGTGACCTGGTCAGAAAACATAAATCAACCAAAGCCCATGAAAGCACTAAAGTTAAAGCGCTAAGAACAAGAAATTATGATCACAAAAAAAAATAATTAACATGTACATTCCCAACATTTTACATTTAATAGAAGTTTACTTTGTCATTAGTCATTTTCTATTGATACAACATAAATTCATTGCTGTTCATTTACAATAATAGATACACATGCAATCTTGCATGGGCTAGAGCACCGGTCCAAAATGTTACTAGAATTACATATTTAAAATTACACGAGAATAATGATAGTAAAGAGTGCAAAAAGCAAATCGAGGTAACCTTATTCATGTTTAAAGATGTCTGTTCATATAATTCAAACCTGAGAAGGATGGCTGCATCTGCTTTATACGCACCAACTAACAAGTCTGAAAAATAAAGTTATAACAATGAAAGACTCAGCACAAAAAAACAATACACATTATGATAATACTATAGAAGTATAGATCGCAAGCATGATTTTACATATACTGGGATATAATTATAATATATACTTACCTTTACAGCACACCCCGGGACGAGGACTGTGTACTCCAAGCTTGACCACACCTCTGCTTTTAGCTTGAGGGGATATTTACCTCCGAAAAAATTGATGGTAATAGTTACCTATAACAAGAACTTCGCAAAGATTTAATATGGAAATCTATATTATAGCTGTCACTGAAACAACAATACCTGGATAGCCATTCTGACAATACCTGGGTAGCCATTCTGACAATACCTGGATAGCCATTCTGACAATACCTGGATAGTTATTCTGACAATACATCTGACAATACCTGGATAGCTATTCTGACAATACCTGGATAGTTATTCTGACAATACATGGATATGGATAGCCATTCTGACAAAATACCTGGATAGCCATTCTGACAATACCTGGATAGCCATTCTGACAATACCTGGATAGCCATTCTGACAATACCTGGATAGCCATTCTGACAATACCTGGATAGCCATTCTGACAATACCTGGATAGCCATTCTGACAATACCTGGATAGCCATTCTGACAAAATACCTGGATAGCCATTCTGGTCAAGGTCACTGCCTCCGGATAGTGAATATCCAAACGCAGACAGGTGAGATCCAATGCTTTCCGCATAGCAGACCTGCGATTCCTTCGAGCGAATGCCTTCCAAAGATCCTTGAAAGACATAAACCGCTCCATTGCCATTCGGACCATCATACGGTGCGCCAACAGCCAGATCTGCTCAAAACATTTCAATGCATTTAACGATCCATCACTTCCCAGAACATGTACTTTTAAATGCCTCATACATGCATACATACAAATAAATACATGTATGCACAGTTATAGGATAGAACAATCCCTCGCTCCAGACAAAATAGCATACAGGAAAAATTTGGCAAAAACTTGTAATAAAGTTGCAGGATACTGATTAAATACAGTTCTCAATCTGTTTTCATCCCATTTATCCCAGTAATAACAATATAAAAATAACAACCACAATGATGACGATGATTATGAAGATGATTATAAGGATGATCCTTAGAAATTGATCACTGTTTCAGTTGATACTGACCATCACGTCCATCCAGATCGATATCACCCAGACTGACCACGGTCAATCCAAAGCGACTCAATGGTCTTCGACTGCTGCTCAACTTCACAGGGTCCACTCCAAGATCTCTCTGAAATACCAACACAAAATTAGAAACAAACCAGACACATGTTTATGGGTAAATGAGCCAAAAACAATGGAAAATGGAATGCACCACCATTATGTAACCTACTCAGAGGCTGATCAAAAACTAATAAGTTTCCTTAGAAGGAAATCTGATAAAAAGAATCTGGTCATATGGTAAAGGAATCTGATTAAATTAAATTACAGCCATTGTCCATTTTCAGACTGAATATCTGGAATATTTTATATAATGTAACGGTATGTATGCAGTATGAGCAGTTGCTACATCACTCTGTTAAGCTACCTACATGTACTCAGAGGCACGCCCGTCTGTAGCTCGGACACTGAATCGGAGTTTCACATCAAAGCGAACGAGCAATTGCGAGTGAAGAACTTGCTCATGGTCCGTATGCGGCAGCTTGAGGTGGATTCGAACCCCCAACCTTCCATCTCCAAAGCACTGTACATACCCGTAAACTACCGTACCCACAATACAAGCGTAGACATCTCTAGAGGATAAAAGGCTGGCCTCTGGTCCTGATAAAGTATTTACTTTGAAAGCCGTTTCTTAACTATAGTCAACCCAAGGAAGATAAGACCAATGAGATCTTATTAGTTCCAGGGCCAACCATCTGGAACGACCTCCCTGACCTCAAAACTGCATTTATTGCATCTGAACTAATATTCTGGGATGAGCAAACCTGCATCGTTTGATGGAAGACATACACCCGACCGATGTCAAAGAGATTGGAGCTTGATGAATAAAAAGGAGCACCAACAGCAACATCGTCAAAACTACAATAAAACATTGTAAACTCCTACAATTGATGGTCTGCACCCACATACATGTAGGCCTATACCAATATAACAACGTACACACTCACACACTTTGTATATAAGCTCATAAATAATTTTATGCATATAATATATATAATTGTATATATATATATATATATATACACACATATAGTCTTGCAACCAAATGTACATTGAATAAATACGTAAAGACAGGAATACATAGCCTACTACATACAAAGCGAGCCATGCATCCATGCACTACTCTGCACCAGATAGTCATGCCCACCTCTTGCAAATTCTTATCACTATATATATATATATATATATATATATATATATATATATGCGTGTGTGTGTGTGTGGGTGTATGCACACGTTTTCTCTGAGCTTTAGGCATTTGGCCACTGGTTTTTATTGCTGGCCTTGGAGAAAAATGGCCAAATCACATCAAACTGCATTTATTGATAATGCAGCATAATGCAATTTAGAAAAAAACATGCAAATTTGATTAAAAGGAACCTGTTGAGCATGTGCAAAAAACCCAGAAAGTTGCTGAAAAGTCATTTTTTGTCTTACATAAAAAATTTGTGATTTAAAAAATAAAAGAAATTATATTCTGTGACTGTACTAACCCATCGCCATTAAAGTCGCCAACTGCGATTGAACTTCCAAAATATTCACCAATCTATCCAAAAAAAAGTTAGAAAGAAGAACTAATAAATATTAGCCTACATATTCATTAGCCTACTACTAAATAAAAATTAACTCATTATTAATTATTCATCGACCACTATGAAAATCAATACTCATAAAATCTGTAAAATGTGGAAATGAGACGTCATGTTCTGCTCAGAATTCTACTTTGAAATACGAACATGGAAATCAAAACAGAATTTCATGTAAACTTAAATGTACATTTACTTTAATGTATCGAATACAAACTTTGCAACTGTCCTACCTGTTCCCCCCGAAGCTCATAAAAAGGTCGTAGAGATTTGTCAAGGAAAGAAATCTGCACAAAGAAAAATGTAGCACTATTTTAGACAAGCCACTAGAAAGGAGCAAACTTCATCTTGCATATTTGGTATATTATACACATCTAGCGCATTGGATAACACGCTGGCACGAAGAGCGAGAGGTAACGAGTTCAAGTCCCGTATGGTAGGGAGGGCGTGCTTTGTAGGTCTCTATTAGCGCCATGTAATGCAGGCTGCCTGTTATAATAATAATAGTATTGTTATTATTATTATTAGTAGTAGTAGTAGTAGTAGTAGTAGTAGTAGTAATAATGTTATTATTATTATTATTAATATTATTATTATTATTATTATTATTATTAAGCCCCTAACTGACATGGATGAGGATGGATGGTCTCGCTGAAATTGATTTGTTCTTTCTGGAATTTTTGTTGAAGAGAGTAAAATAATAATAATAATAATAATAATAATAATAATAATAATAATAATAATAATAATAATAATAATAATAACAACAACAACAACAACAACAATGATAAAAACAATTAGAGCACTTCACAGCAGTAAGCCTAGCCTTCATTTCGAGTATGCAGGGCACTTATTCAGAATTCAATGACACACGGAACTTTGGCTGAACACCAGCATGCCCGGTGTCACAAACAGAAAATTCCCTCTAATAAATAATATAATCATATCCCCCCCCAAATGACGAGAAGTTGCAAAAGCCAAATCCCAGTGTGTTTATTTTTACAAATTGACTTACTAGCTAACTGTGCGTATATTCGTTTAATTGAAAATCAGACAATTCCTGGTGACATACTACACCCAGATACATATAAAAATGTCAAATAAAACACATAAATAATAATAGAATATAGTAATAACAATGTAAAAATAAAGTAACGGCAGCCATAAACAAGCGCCTATCTGTCTGGTTGATGATGTTAAATGTTAGAGGAAAAGTATTCTTGAGTAACCATATAATAATTAGATTAAAACTGCATAAATTTTTTGCTTTGATTTCAGAACCGTTAGAACATTTAGAACACTTAAGAACATTCAGAGTCACTAACTAAATTTGAATTGAAACATTTTACTACCTTTCCGGTAAGAGAATTTCCTCTTGGAGTTCCAATGACGAAATCTACAAGATTTGATAGAATCTTCATATAAAATCGTCATCTAATGCTTTAGTGTACTGTACTGTAATGTACTATGCTTACTGTAGAGTACTGTTGACTGTAGTGCTTACTGTAGTGTGCTGTGGTGAAGTGTACTGCAATGTAGTGTACTTACTGTAGTGCACTGTATTATTGACTATGTAGTATGTAGAGAGTGATCTTGTATCAAAAGCGTTTCTGAAATGCTCCAGACTGTGTGAGTACTCCCAAGAGAAAATGCAGGATCTGAGCCAAGAGAAGATGAGGACAGACTGCCAGAGAGGATGACGAAGCGAACCAATGGAGGGAGGGGGGTACATACGGTACATCCCTTCAAGATGGACCTGTGCAGGCAAACGATAATTCACTGGATATGTACATGTAGTATCAAAACTAGTAACATGACTTCAGTGTATTGGACAGTTTCATACATGAAAACAATAGAGATGAAAAAACTGATTAATACGAATATCAAGATGACAATAAAAAGAAGCGATGATGATGATGACGAGATGATGATGAAGATAATGGTGTTGATGATAACGATAATAATAATTATAGGTTTCAACAATGTCAACAGGATGGTGGGATGCTGCAAAAGGATGATAACGATGATTAATTATTCAGGAAGACTAGATATGAAACTTTTTTTGGATGTGAAAAAGACAGGCAGAGATGACGAAAATGGTGGTGAAATTATGACAATGATGATGATGATGATGATGATGATGATGATGATGATGGTGATGATGATGATGATGATGATGATGATGATGATGATGATGATGATGATGATGATGATGATGATGATGATGATGATGATGATGATGAAAACAGTAGACAGCACTGTAGAAATTTATGATATTTATGAAATATTTTTGAATTATTTGGGGACATATCCAGCTCTGTCAAACCACAAATTCCGAGGGAAACGTCCCTTCCTGCCCCGAAGTCTCCGCCCTGATTATGATGACAGTGGTGATGATGAGGATGATGAGGCACTGATGGATTATGGTACGCTTGCCCCGTACCTGGACCATATTTCCAGCTGAAGTTGCCTGATGCGACAGCGTAACCCATGTACGTGTAATCATTCGTACTGGGTCCCTCTTCCGTTGACTGCATAGAGTTGCTCTCCCTCAGATCTTCCGAGTGTACTTGACCTGGAAGAGAATAGCAAGGTCACTGACACCATAGGCGGAGTTTGGGTTCCGTTCTTGGGGGGCTAATGCCTTCTTGGGGGGGCTAATTCCGAAAAAGATACCATTTTCATGATAAAAAAGCTGAATCTGGGCCTTCTTGGGGGCTTAGCCCCCCCCCTAGCCTCTGATAAACTCCGCCCATGACTGACACAAATCTCCATTGCTTAGAACCTACGTGCATATCTCAAAGAGCCTATATTCATGTTTTGCTCAACTCGATTAATCCTCAACTGCAATCACTCTTCTCACAACACGACTTCGTAATATGGCTTCGAACATTCTCAATGTTGCTCTCACAGACATTACCAGTATACATGTGATTCTCTCTTCTCTCTCTCTCTCTCTCTCTCTCTCTCTCTCTCTCTCTCTCTCTCTCTCTCTCTCTCTCTCTCTCTCTCTCTCTCTCTTTCTTTCTCTGTCTCTCTCTCTCTGTCTCTGTCTCTCTCTCACTGCGAACGCCTTTGATTATTGCGCCATATAAATTAATAGAAACAATTCCATAAAATAAATACTACATTGAGTTTTTAGTGTAATATAATTCAGTTGCAGGTTGAAAACTTCTTACCTGACTCTACTATAATCCTATCGTCCTCATAGCTAACTAAACCATACACCACCCCTTGAAAACGAACTCTACTGTAATCATATCCTCCACATACATTGTAGCTAACCACACCAATGAAACCATACACCACCCCTTGAATAATGACATCTCATAAGCTCACCCTGCCTCAATGCACATCACCCTGCGTAGAAGTTTCACAAAAGAGAAGTCATACACGTATTAAAAGACAGAATTCATACCTTGCCAGAAGTAGCTGCCAACGGCTCCCAGAATGAGGTAATTACTGTCCTTCAATTACCAAAATAAAACCCAGTAATTACATCCACATTTCTTCAATGCCCGAAAAATAAGATATAGCAAACTGCAAGACAGATGAGATGACATACTTAAGTTAACAATTTGGCAATTGCTTCCAGCCTTCTTTTCCTTTATCATTTTCATTGTTCAGCAATTAAGATCACCAATTTAAGTAAGAAACAAAGTAAACAATTACAACATAAGGTTAATCAATAACAAAAGTAGTGGGTAGTTAAATAAGTTGGAATGGAAAACTACTGAGAGATTAACTGTTTCTGTTAATAACCAGTGATGTCTTCAACAAGTAAGAGAGTGAATAAGTAAGAAAGCAAAAGTAAAACAAAGTAGAAAAATAAATACAAATAATTGACTAAGTAGAACTCAAAAACACCTAAGAGATTAATTAACTGTTTTGTTTACAGACAACTAAGTAAGAACTCAAAAAAAACCTAAGAGATCCACTATTTTTGTTCACAGGCAAATAAGTAAGAACTCAAAAACACCAAACGAGATTAACTGTTATTGTTCACAGGCAACTAAATAAGAACTAAAAAACACCTAAGAGATAAACTGATTTTGTTCACGTACCGTGGTAAAAGCCGCACTGAATCCGCTCTGACAAGATCCCAGCCAACGCTGTCCAAGTTGGTGATCTGCAAGTCAAGATTAAGCTATTTTCAAGACTGTCATGAAATCTCAGATTCGCAATATGTTGTTGATCCAACGTTGAAAGCAGGCAATTATTTATGGCGAACAGATAGACTAGATTGTAAATGTAGACAAGATAGTAGCATCTGTGAAAATAATATTATAGAAAGTGAAACCGAGGTAATAGTTCACCCCATAAAACAATGGAGCTTCTGCAAATAACACCGGAAATAGGGAAGCTGGAAATAATTCTGTGTAGCTCTCCATGAACACGGTCAAGGACATAATTATGGTTATGTATGTGCACTTGTTATAGCGCCCCTTGAAGATCACTACTCAGAAGCCTGCAGAATAGCAGTCATGCGACTGCATGGCACGTACCTTACCAGAACACAAGCATGGAGAACCATAAAAAATCTTACCTCTTCTGCAAGGTGAATACCTCGTGAATATCCTTGAGTCAGGCCGAGTCAGGTAGCAAGCTCCAACTGGCTCCCTTTTCGAACCCATTCGTGAGAAATAAACATATCTGGGAGCACAGGCCTACAACACACATAACCATATACACAGGCAACTAAGATTATCCATGTGTAACTGCCTTGTTTGGATGGCCCCATTGCACCTCAAGTCCTTCTGCACCAAGGACCTCTATGCGATCTTCAACTCCATCGCCTTATGGTTGCTCGCGCATGCTTTTTGCTACTCTAGGTGCTTTTCCCGTGTTGCTATCAAGGTTTTTCTGGTCTAAATACGTGGCAGGACAGCGTTTCAGATTTGAAAGCACGTGCACGGACCGCCGTCCATGACCGTCCAGTCACATTTTAATCCATGCATGCACACATGCATAAACTTACACTACATAAAATCCAGCTATAGGCAGCATCCAGGCTGTTTGACTCAGTTTTGCCTAATCACGAAACATTACCTCGCATCATTACGATTTGCAAAGCTGGAATTAGAAACATTGCGTGATTGTCACAATGTTTTTACTTCACTTACCAGAACGTCTCCGGCCTGTGACGCTGTCAACGTTGCTCCAAACCACTGCATTGTCTTGTTCTCGACAACGACCATACTGCTTCCATTCCACTCTCTCTGATTGCCTTATAACAGACAATGACAACACAAAATGTGAGACAATGTCCATGCAAATGTTTTGACTCATTCAAATGCAGAACCCAAGTAAAGATGATGGCCAGAGTATCATTGTTGTTATGATTGCCATTTTATCAGTTTGTTCTTGATTATGATTAAATTAAAATGCGAGAAAAGGATGAGCATATGTTTGCCATATTTGGGGAACGTGCATTTTAGCCGCGTAAATTATCGCCTTTTTTCTCATTCAAATGCAAGACCCAGTCACCCAAAGTCTTCTTATGATTGTCATGTTGTTAGATGTTCTTAGCAAAACTTTCTGTACGCAAAGAATTATTTTCAGCTGACAGTTGATTTTCAAATAACAGTGATCTTACCTTGCTCATCAAAAGGAATAATCTCGCAATCCGGTCGATCGAGAGAACAGTTGAAGACGGCTCCTCCTCGAAAGACATGCGGCTGAGTCGTCTGAGCCTTTGGAGCTCCTACCAAGAACCTAACCAATTACATATCCTGGTTATTAAGACGAGCATCGCGATTCTATGACACCATCAATCCCACAGCCACATCCAGAACCACCACACTGCTACCACCACAGTCACAGCCCCCACCCCAAGCACAAGCTACCCACCACTGACCACAACAACCACTGTCCAGTGTCAACCGAACCGCAACCACAAAGCTTCAAAGTCCCGGCCATCGTCAGTGCAAGAGGGTCAGTGTGAGAATTGTGGAAAAATAACTGGGGGGGGGTTGGAATTGGGGTGTAAAAAACATACTTTAACATGGGGCTCTAAGAAAGACTGGGGGTTGAAACCCCCCAACCCTCTGGCAATTCTCACCCTGAAGATGGTAGGTGATAACAAGCAGATAGAAAATAAACAGCAAAGCTCTGCGAACTTCGGTTCCAGTAGCCAAACAAAAAAATAGGCTGGACTAAGTAGTTGGATAATATTGGAATGAAAATATGAAGGCAGTTCAAGTTAGCCATGTATCAGTGTTTAATCTAGACGTCTCTGGGGGAGTTCCCCTCCCCCAGAAATGCCTTTCCACCACCAGAAGAATTTGACAAAATAGCACTTTTTAGTTGCTGTTTAAACTATCGAATTACATGAGCTGATATACTATATTGTGACTTCATTTCATATTTCATGATTATATTATTTTATTGTTATTATTTATAAGGGCCTATTTTGTACCACAAAATATTGATTTATAATTTATTGTATTTATTTGTACAAATAATATTTTTGTTCAACTAAAATAACAGAGATGTCGATACCCTCCAGAAATATTTCACACAGTAAGAACAGTTTTTAGTAGCTGTTTACATCATTGTATTACATGAGCTGCTATAATACACCATGATGTGATTTACTGATTATATTGTTATTATTTACTAGTATATAATATAATACCATCATATTAATATTACAAAGAGTATAATTCATTGTGAATATTTTGTACAAATGCTATTGTCTTACAACTAAATGGCTTCTCCCCCGTGCTATAGCCTATTTCAAATTCCAAATTGTCAAATTTAACAATGTTTTGTCCCTTAATTGAACCCCCTAGTAAAACAGCATCATTCATTACTACTACATGGCCGCTTCTCAATTTTTGTAGTTTTGCAGTACTTTTTTGGTTTGTGTACCATTTGTTACAATTTATACTAATTATGTCCTGTCTGCAATTCAGCAACGTCTTGGGCAACAGGAATAAGTTGATATCAGTGCTACAAAGTAGGCCTAAGCTTAGCCCTACGCAGGCCTATTGTATAATAAACGGGTTCGACATCTCAATGACCATTCGCGTGCGCGTGTGCAGTGGTCAAGGTCAATTCTAGCATAGATGGTGGATTATATAAAATTTGCAAATTCGCAATGCGCGAGTCTGTAAGTTTCCGAACTTTTTTATACGCTGCCTGCTGTATGCATTGCCTACCATTGAGCCGGACCCTGAAAAATCAGATGGCAGGATAAAAAGGGTTCAAGCTTAATTAGGCCTATAGGTCTACGAGCGCATGTTTTTAGATGATAATGAATTTTAAATAGACTGGTAATGCGATCTTGGATGTGTCACAGTCGATGTAATCTATAATAGGCCTACTCGCGAGCATAGGCGTACGGGAGGTTTCAGAAGTGGGGGGGGGGGGCAAAGATTGAAGTTCTGCCCGAAAAATTTATCCGGCCAAAAAGTTGACGACCTTTTTTTTATTAGTCGTCCGCGACAATTTTTTGCTCGAAAAACCAGACTTGCCCGAAACTTGACGACCTTTTTTTTAGTCGTTTGGGTCTGTGCCCGAAAAAACCACCAAACTTGCCCGAATTTGGGGGGGGCAATTGCCCCTCTGCACCCCTGCCTCGTACGCCTATGCTCGCGATACGTTAATTATAATTAAGAGCGAGCTTTCAAAAGCCTTCATCCATTAGATGATTAGAATGACGATAAAAGTCGCTGCATGGCTCCTATAGATATATCTGCCAAGCATTGATGATGATGATGATGATGCATGATGATGATGATGATGACGATGACGACGATGATGATGATGAACGAACGAACGAATGAATGGATAATTATGAATGAATTAAATTCCGATATTACGATTACGAATAGGATTACACTTACGATCTGCGATTGCCTTCGATTAGCTGTGCCACTGTAAATCCGAACTGTGTCCCAGTTTTTCCAGTTCGTACGATGGCCGTCCTTTCGTCAAGGTTGTAGCTCTGAACAACTGTTGGAAAGAGAAGGATGATGATGACCATCATGACGACCACAAAAGACGACAAATGCACCAGCTGCTGCTGCTGCTGCTGCTGCTGCTGATGATGATGATGCTGCAACCGCATCCCATGCTTCAGCATCTTCTTCATTCAAACTTTTTAAGTCGGGATCTACGATTGCTGCTCAAGAAGGATTAACTAATTAACATTGATCAAAGGAAAATTAAAAAATGGCGACGAGTCGATGACAATCAGGACAAAGTGGACAATGAGAGGACTAAGAGGACAATTTATGCTTTGTTTAACGCTGTAGCATTGTTTAACTAATCATTTAGTACAATTATGCAGGCTAAAGAAACGAGTTGTTAAATCAGCTGCCTGCTTTCTACAGATAGAGTTCGATACTGGTAAGCCAATAATCAGCAGAAGTCCAATAACTAGGCCTATAATTGTCGACCGTGTCGTCGAACTGTTTCTCCAAAGTACATCGTACGTGGTTTCTCTCATGCAGCGCGATCAGTATTGGAATCCTTTAATTTCTACGTCGATCAGAAACTACTGTTCCAACCGAACAAGATCTCTGATGCTGGCAGTCGCAGATAAAGGCACAGTCACGTGATGTAAAGAGGCGGCTATGGTGTGCGTGGGAGTGTATTCAAATGACGTGAAAGGCGCCGCGTTTGTCGGAGATATTCGAATGGCCAGCAGAGGCCGTACAGACAGACAGACAGACAGACAGACAGACAGACAGACAGACAGACAGACAGACAGACAGACAGACAGACAGACAGACAGACAGACAGACAGACAGACAGACAGACAGACAGACAGACTGACAGACAGACAGACAGACAGACAGGGATGGGAGAGAAGAGAGATAGACAGACAGACATGTATACATTCCCAAAAGAAAGTTGGTACAATTTTAGCAAAATGGGTCAATTTCTAATGTTTAGAAGAGTGAATCATTGCACCATTAAGCTAAGTCGATCGTGGTTTTAAATATTTAAGACAGCTGATTATAGTTTCCCATCATTATATTGAACGAAGAAACTATGGCAGGTCAAAGACCTAAACTGAATAAGGAGGCTATGAAGAAACTCTCGATCGAATCCCTGTTGAACAACAGTTTGGTAACCAAAGTCTAACGCAAACTATTGCATATTAAAAAATACCATGAAAGAGCAAGCAACATTGTTCTAAGAAAGAGGCAAGAATTATCAACTGCAAGAGTCTGGTAGATGACAACAGTGCTAAAAGTGTAAAAAAAGAAGTGCCCGCATGGACGCCTCTTACCTTTTCAAAAAAAGTGCCAGGACGCCTCTTACATTTTCAGGTGTGCTGGCCAAATAGGCTAAGTGACAAGGACGGCATAGAGATTTGAAAATAAGTGCCAGGACGCCGTCCATGACCGTCCTGCCACACTTTAAGCCCTGGATGACAATGATACAAATGACATTCTCAAGCTGGTGTGAAGCGTTCCGGGCTGAAAGCTAGATCATAATATGGGCTATAGAAGTGGGAATTAACATATAGCCTAAGGCTAGGCCTATGTATAGGCTACGTAGCAGCTGCATGGGCTGGTGAACATTAACACGTAATTAAATTTGTGTTCAGTCGTTTTAAACAACAGCTGCAATGGAGCTCGTTTTACAAAAATAATAGAAGTAGGCCTATGACCGAACAATGGAATGATATCAATTACAAAATATTTCTGACAAAGTTTACTTTTACGATGCTGTCATTGAGTGCTCAGCCTGTTAAATTGTTATTGTTCTAAACAGTTCGTTTTAATAAGTTCAGAGTCACAATTTGTCAAGCTATTAGCTTACGTTTTT
This sequence comes from Lumbricus rubellus, assembly GCA_945859605.1. Lineage (NCBI taxonomy): Eukaryota > Metazoa > Annelida > Clitellata > Crassiclitellata > Lumbricidae > Lumbricus > Lumbricus rubellus. The sequence goes on along the minus strand of OX243813.1, from coordinate 50,371,963 downwards.
ATTATGCATGGGCTATAATTTTATTACCTTTTTCAGACATTGCATTTCATGGGGCACAGTGGAAAACCAATTGTTAATACATTAGGCCTATATCCCATTTTACGCCGTGGGTGGGCATAATGGGATTTTTGGACACCGTAGCCTAAGTAGGATATAGCAATATAACTTCAGTCTGGGTGATACTTATGTTGATTGATCTAGTCAGTGTTGTAGCCTACCTTATATGTGATGGCATGGTCAGAGTGCATGAAAGATCTGAAATTTCTTTTAATATAATTTTTATAGAGAAAAGTTCAATACGCTTAAGTAGGGGCCTATCCCGTTATGCCCCAGTCTCCCCTCTTGCTGCTTGGGGCGGCGAAATCCAAAGAGTTAGCCTACTTACATTACAATCTCGTCATCCCATATCCTTACCCTAGCCTCCCTCTCCGTCTCTAATCTCAAACACCAGCCCCCTTTCGTCGATTGTTCAGCGCTCTAGCTGTCCATCCTTTTCAGCTCTCCATGTAGGCCTATATGTAGCTTCATAAACGCACTTTTAAGGCACTTATAGCTTCCGAAGATATCGCGTTTAACGGTCAGACAAACTGACCATCAGTCTCCTAATCAAAGTGACCCACACCTAGCGGCAATTTTGGTAGCCTAAGGCTAGATGCATACCAAAGATTTGAAGCATACCAATTAACGCAACCTGAATGACATAGTTGTTCATCCCCTCATCGATAAATAGTTCCATAACATAAACATAGATTAGGCCTACCTTACCATGCCGTTCTAAACAGTGCTTGAGCGTCACTTGAAAATGATGTTATGTTTACAAAATACTTAGCCTATGTCTATAAACAGCCAAACACGAAGAACGAAAAAACCCTTGGGCGCAGAGATGCATTATTTATTCAACACTGATGGGCAATCTGTGCCCTAATTATTGCCCCACCCCGATCCACCTCCACTGCACCCCACCATACATATGCACCCCACCCACCACTTGCGGTCAAGTGTCCATCAACGCATGCGCACTCATCGTTAGAGGGAGCGACCGATCGGACAGGCACCGGAAATAACCGATGAGCCTGCGCTTCATTAGCCCCGATTGCAGCAGGTTTATGTAGCGCAAGTCAAACAGTGCGGACTCTCTCATCGCTGGCGCGTCGATCGAAATATGAGGGATGGTGGTGGGGTATGGTGGGGCGAGGATGCGGCAGGGTGATGGGATGGGGGAGCGGAAAGCAAATCTTGAAGGAGGGCAGGGAGCTTAATTGGAGAGCGGAAGAGACGCCTGCAAGGAATTAGCGTGAATTGAGATCGTCGTTAAGGGTTAAGAAGAACTGAAGACCCGCTGGCCAGCTGCTGCAGCACTTCCAGATGGAACCACATGTGTGGTGAAATGTACGCTGTTGGCCAGACAGACAGGCACATAGACAGAGACAGACAGACAGACAGACAGACAGACAGACAGACAGACAGACAGACAGACAGACAGACAGACAGACAGACAAAATGATGCATAGAGAGAGAGAGAGAGGTACAGACAGACTCACATATATAGGCTACAGATAGTGGGACGCGGTGGTGTAGTGGTGGAAACCCCGAGGGGGCCACGTCCACTTTCCACACCAGAATATATCTAGTGATAAATAAATAGGCTACGTATTATTTTCACGAGGTTATAACACACATTATAGATATAGATAAAATATATTATGTCAGAGGTTTTCAAACTTTTTAAAGCTGGGGCCAGGACCCCCATAGCATGTCGTGGTTAGGTGGCGGACCCCTATGGGCCTATGCAATAAATTTGGCCAATCGCAATTGTGTGAGGCTTTCTCGTTCATGCTATTCGCAATGCTACTAAATACGATTCACATAGAGCTTTGAAAGCTTTCTCGTAAATTAATATATAAATTTTACTGCACATGGCGATATATCTGTTATTTTACCATTCTGCTTTAAGTAGCCTAGGCCTACAGCTCCTTTTGTCGCTCGAGATATTCCTTTGGCAACATCTGTAACTTGCATGCATTGTCCTTAAATGGCTCTTTAATTTCACGGGTTTCATTGAATCCTGATTAGACAGAGTTTGCACACTCATGAGTCATGACATAGGCTTAACGCAAAGAAGTTAATCATAATTTGTTCCGTCTGCAATGAAACCATAATGAAAAATACTCTGGAAAGTGTGGATCATAGGCCTACTTGAGGAATTTTTCTTTTTCTCACATTTGTCTTTGTCGTCAAAATCTTCTGATTTCTGGTCAGTTTTTCTCTTTTAAAATTTATCCATGGTTATGAAGAACATTGAAAATATTAATAGTAGGGCCTATATTTAAAATATAGCTACAATTCCGTCTAGCAGCAATGGCGTCTCTGTTGGTAGGCCTACGTCACAATTACACTAACGTGCACTAAAATACATGTAGTACCAGAAGGAACTAATGCTATGTATAATGATATATTCGTTTAATGAGCAAAAACAGGTTGTTACTAGACATCAGTAAGTAATAACCATAGATAGCTCAGATGTTTTTATAGCTCAGTTGTTTTATAGCTCAGTTATTTTTTTTATAATTTTAGATGATAATGAAAACATTGCAAAATTAATGTACTATTTTTATTGTTTTTCTGGACCTGCTTTGCGGACCCCTTGGCAACAAGCCGCGGACCCCCAGGGGTCCGCGGACCACAGTTTGAAAACCTCTGTATTATGTGACATAATATATTATTGTGGTTATAATTATTTATACTGTGTTATAACCTCCATTTATCTAATAATAGATTTTTTGCGGGCATCACCATCGATATTTATATTTAGAGCTAGATATCACACATCTAAATTAATATAAATATCGATGGTATCACACCTATTCTTAGCATAGAATGATATGATTCTTAGTGGGTATCAAGGACTCTATGTTTACGTTTGGTAGCATAAATCTATGTAATTAAATCCTGATCGTTGAACAACTTTTACCCAGGTAAATGAAAACTGTTTATAGTACTGATATAAAACTCGGTGGTCGTGGACAGTTCTTTATAAAATATTATATTCTATTATATTCTAGTAGTTGCGTTCACTTGCGTGCAAACAGAGCCGAAGTTGCGTGAGTCTCGGATGGTAACCGCTGGCCTAAATGGTAGTGTAGCGTCGTTATTAACTTAATTATTTTATTACAGACATTTCTCAGCGCTATCCTACTGTATGCTTGTAAATTTTGTTTTTTAATCGTATAGGCTACTTAGTACTTATGCATGGGCGCATTTTTGCGTACGTTTGCTTTGTACGTGTTCTGGATATTATTTCAAAGATGTGTACGTGTGTGTATATTTTATGTGTGGAATGATGGTTTGGATTGCGGTGTGTAGGTTGTACATAAATGTGGTACATCCTGGAGAACGAACAGCAGTCCTACGACCTCTCCGATCGTCTGATCCGCGCCATCTGTGATTGGCAGACGACGGACGACGCCAACGATGACGTCGACGACCTGCTCGACCAGGGAGCAGACGTCAATCGAGTTCACGGCACTCTGCTGCCTCTGCATTGTGCGTGTATGGTCGGCGATGCAGACATCGCTGCCATTTTGCTGCAGAGAAATGCTTTGGTAGGTTTTGAATATTTAACTGCATAAATTGTCACGGTGAACTTCCTCAGAAGCGTGAAGTACAGTGTAAGCAGAGAGTTTGCCTTGTTATGTGGGGAGTACAGGTTTAAGCCTCCAACCAGGAAATAACCTCTGGGGCGCGGTGGTGTAGTGGGTATGTTCATTGGCTTGGAGCCGGAAGGTTGCAGGTTCGAACCCACCTCAAGTCGCCGCGTAGGGACCTTGGGCAAGTCCTTCACTCGCAATTGCTCATTGCTTCGGCATGAAACTCGGATGCAGTGTCCGTGCTGCAGTCGGGAGCGCCTCTGAGAAGAGAGCTTGAAGGAGCGCTATAATAAGTGCACATACAAACAATGGATATTGAACTAGTCGTTGACTAAAAATTTATGATGAATGATGATGACGACGACGATGAGGCCTCTAAATAAATGCATAATAATAAAATACTGTATAATACGACATACCCAGTGTAGCCTAAACGTTAGACCAGTTTTGTTATGGCATTCTCAAGAAGTCTAGTTTCTTTTTCCAGGTAAATGCCATCGACGGATACGGTCGAAGCGCTCTCCACTATGCGGCCGAGCGTGACGTCGACTGCCTGGAGCTGCTCATCGAAAGCGGCGCCGAACTCGACGTCGCCGACACCAACGGCGACACCCCGCTGCACTGGGCGGCCTTCAAGAACTGCGTTGAGTCGATGGTCGTCCTGTTGACTCACGGCGCCAACGTCAACTCGTGCGACTTTAACCACGAGACTCCGCTGAGCTGGGCCGCGAAGAAGTCCAACCTCGAAGCCGTCAAGATCCTGCTCCAGTACAACGCCGATCCCGACACCACGGACCTCAACGACCAGCTTCCATTGAACCACGTCGCTCGAGTGCTGGCGGGAACTGCGGGCGGTCGGGAGGAGGATGGTGTGATGGAGCTGCTGCTGAAGGCGATGGGACAGTTTGATTTGCGAGATGCTGATGGCCAGCTGCCGAATCAGGTTGCGTCCGACAATAAACTCCACGAGACGCTTAGTTATTACTGCGAGAATGCGAGACCGTTGAAGGAGTTGTGTCGATACGCGATCCGGTCGCTTATGGGTCCGTCGTTCTTACCGAATAAGGTCGGTAAGCTTCCGATTCCGGTGGCCGTGCAGGAGTATCTGCAGCTGGAGAGATAACGGCGGATTTCGTATGCAATAAAAATTGTGATGTGATCTGACGAAATCAGGCTTAAGTTGCAGAAAAATATTCACAAATAAAATTAACTAAAAATGTCTTTTACGTATTTCTTATTATTATTATTATTATGTTTTAGATGTAACATTTGGCGAATAAATGTTGCAGAGAAATGATGAATTCCAGGGAGTTCCTCGAAATGCCAACAAATAAAATTCAACAAATGACCTCTTTTTTTTACTAAAATAGACTGTTATTTCACTATTTCTTTCATTTGTCATAAGCCTGATTTTGTCAGGTTGTGTCACTAATTATGTACTTTTGACTTTATAAAATCGAGATTTTATATGGAATATAATTTAGTCAATGACTTCTGATTGTATGCAGATATTTTGTGAAATCATGGCACTGACATTTACGATGCACCAAAAGATCTGATCAATGATCATGGCTTGCGTTTTGTATGTAATATAACCTAATATCATATGCAATGCTATAGATACTTAAACACATTGTCTTATAGTTTTCAGAGTGCTGGATGTTTTGAGTTTATGACAGAAAAACTAAGCATTTCGATGTTTGTGGTATTGAAACTATGAGGTTGATATTTTTTATGATCATGCAGCTGAACTTAATCTGACACATAGAAATTCTGTCAGACAATTTGTGATGTTAGTAGCGATGCATAAATTGACTCGCAATTAATCTGCAAGAGCAATTCCTTTTCCATCTCGGCTTTGTCTGCCTTTTCTATCTTGCAGACAATCAAACCTTATTGCATAAATTTACAGTAGCATTTTTGTATGTTCTTGTAATTGTTACAGGATTGCCTTTTCCCATGTTTTATATACTTTCAAGAACTTTAGTGTAGGCCTATCTAGAGTTAAGACTGGCTGCAGGAAGGACACCAGAAGCTTATTAAGGTGGTGTCTTTGGAAGTCATATGACATGTAGGCCTATATTAAGAACCATCTTCTAACAGGATAACATTATAACAATTCATTTTCTATGTTATGCAGAAATTGAGTTTAGATCCAGTTCCGTACCATGTTGTTTAAGAATTTGTGTTATGATTGATCATATTCTCACAAGTCTTCAGTGTTGACTTTGTTGTGTAAAGAGCTTGCATATTTTTAAAATTCGAAAGCAGTCTCAGTTACCATAAAGTGACAATAAAGACAATAATAATAATATTGATAAATACTGGTTTTTCTGGTTATGTTAAAGCATTTCGTGTATCACTGATTTATTTGCGGGTTATTATTGGTTATGGTTTCTGAAATGTTGCGTGACAATACCAACCTTGTTTCTGTTTGCAAGTAGAATGCTGCTAATTACATAAAGTCATTTTGGAAATCAGAACTATATTTTTGTAGTAATGTAAAACATAATTGGTAATTGGAACTACTTTATGTTACTTTTGTAAAAAAAGTAAACTTGCCAATCATGAAAGTTGTCGGAACCTCGTTACTCTGACACAAGAGTAATATACTTGCTGATAGTTGATCAAAGCATGTTCACAATAACTGAAGTGTTTTGATTTCGGTTGCATATAAAACTGAAGTCATGTATTCCCACTGAAGTCATTTATTCCTAGTGTAGGCAGGCAATGAAGTAATTTATTTCTGGTGCAGACACTGAAGTCATTTTTTCTAGTGTAGACACTGAAGTCAATTATTCCTGGTGTAGGCAATTAAGTCCCGGTCTACTCTCGATCTAGTATAGAAGTACTAATAACTTTGTTCTAGAAATGCTATCATTTAAAGTATTGTTTCTCTGTGATTCGTTCATTTTACCAAGTACATGTTTTTGAAAACTTCGCCCAGTTTTATCCATTCCATGTCTGCTGTTTTGTTAGCATAACATTTAACGGCCACATATGTCATGAGACATGAGCAACGTATACAATGCGAGATATATGATACAAAATAATGTGTAATGAATGCTATACAAGAAGATGATCAATATGCACAGTATATACAATAGAATTGTGTGCTATGATATCAATTATTATTTTGTTATTAAAAAGTCATTTGTGATGCTCACAATTGAACTACAATCTCAATGCATGTATGACAAGTTCGACAACCTCACTACACAAACCACCAACGATGTCATCCAATTATATGAATTAATATTTTTAGTTTAGTATTGAATAGGAAATGCTGATCCAGTTTTTTAGGTGCAGCATCAAGTTCATGTGAATTAACTTGGTAGATGCTGTGCCTTTCCAAAGTTGCCCATCAGCCTGAGTATACCCTGGAGTACTTTTAAGCAACAGATAATTTTATTGTAACTTGGTATTTAGCAGCAATATGGACAATTAACAAAAGTCATAGCTTGGTATTTGTGATGCTAGTAATTAAAGCACGATAAAGCATCTTGAGTGATGCTGTATTGAGCCTTTGGCCCTGTTGCACCCCCGCCCCCTTGGAGTCCCATATAATTGGGACTAACTGCCCTCCTTGTTTCTGGAGTCAGTGTAGCAGTATTGTTTGGATTACTGCATGTAAAATGGAATGTTGAATCTGATTCTATTGAATAAAAAGTTTCCCTCCCTGCATGACATAAGCATTTTATGAGACCGATGTTGCTCCAATTGGTTCTCTCTGGGTTTTGTGTAGAGAAATAGTAGGGAGTATGGCCTAGAAGAAATGCAGATAAATTTATAAGTCCAGCCTTGTACAATTATTGTAATTGCAGGAATATGCTCTCAACCTGACTCAAGAGCCCTCTATCGATAATAATAATTGTTCATTGACTAATCTGATTACGAAACAGTTACTGTAAATGCATAAAGTTTAATCACTGATCACTTAGAGTAAAATCAAAAGACAAAGTTATGATCCATTACAGAAGCCAAATTGAAATCTGGAAAGAAACTGACTTAGGCCTAAGAATATGTATACAGAAAACGATTCACTTGTTAAAATAGATTCTACGGAATGAGCAATTAACTGACAGCTAGGCCTATCTACTTCTCTACTTTTGTTGCTCTAGGCAACTGACGTTGCCTGAAATTTATTGAGAAATTAATAATACAATTAATTAATTCCCTATGCCTACTCACGAAGCCTCGTGGCCCACATAACTTGTATCTTCCCATCTTCCTTTCTGCGGTGCCGCTCCAGAAGCGATCTTCTTTAGAAGTGAAAGACTTCAGCAAATGTCCCATTATAGAATGTAGATTGTAGCTCCTAATTGAATTTTGGTGGGAAATCATTTAAAAAGGCAGTGATTTCAGCTTGTTTTTTTTATAAGCGAATTATGAATATTTTGAGACCACAAGAAAAGTGTGTAAGTTATTCAGATATCTGTATATAGAAATCAGCACCAACGTTTTATTTAATAATTGGTGAAATCTATTTCATAATTACTGTTACCAAGTGCAAATTCATACTGCCCTTCCCAATGTTTCAAGATAGTTGTTAATTCTGTGACTGGTGTCAGTCGTCAAATTTTGCACCCATGTTTCTTCCTAATACAGAATGCGCAAAAAACCGTATTCTAATTTCTTGATAAATCCACAATGGCGACGTGCACAAGTTGGCAAGGTAAAGTCTAACGTTGGAACGAAATACAATCTTCAATGACTAAGAGGGTTTTATAATTTTAATGATGGGAAACCTTAAAAAGAACGATCGTTAAAGTGTGAAACTTTAAGCAGCGTAGGTATTGGAATTATATTGATACACTGATCTGTTGGTGGTGAAGTGACGGGGCATCTCGGCATCTTATGTAAATCAGTTGTTGAACATGTGCATATCCACAATGCCAATTTCTGACCTTCATCGTGGCATTAAATTAAAGACATAAGCACTTGACAAAAATGCAGGAACATATCACTTTTGAATTTCTAACATAATTTAACGCAGCACAAATGTGTACGCTTTAGCGTCGGACTAAAATCGGTATATTTTACTATTATTTACAATGTACTTGAACCTATTTTACTCCAGCGTCTAAAGACAAGTAGTGAGGTTGGTAAGGACAATTAGACAGTAGAAGGTTGGGGAACCTTTGATTGTAAAAATACAAAGTCTGTAATTTAAACTAATAATTAAGTTTGTAACTGCAAACTAACCTTTTAAGCTTGTAAGTGAATTTATAGGGTTGTTTTTGCATTTTGTCAGAGGCTAAAGATCGCCTGAAGAAGATTCGAGAAGAGCAGAAGCGATGTAGCGACGAAGTTGTGGAACTCTGGGAAAATGTTCTCTGTGACTTCAACTACAAACTTGGAAATGAAGGTTAGCAAAAGTTCTGCGTAAATTTTTCCGCCAAATTGCATTCTTTGTACATGGGTCGAAAATATCTATCTAATGCCTACTTACGCAGATCTTTGAAGCTTTTTCTTTTTGTTCTTCCTATTGTTTGCTATGTGAATTTGAGTGTTATCATGCAAAAAGAATTGTTCTTTAAGTCTATGATCATCTGCAACTAACCGTGTTTCTATTGTTGTTTTTGTAGTGTGGGTTGTATATGAACAGGTGTGCATAGCGGCTTGCGATTGTGGAAGGGATGATATTGCACAGGTAGGAAGAGTTTATCGGTTTTTAGCGTTCATACATAGTGATTATTTTAGTTTAATTTTGCATAATATATAAATAGAGTTCAGAGTTTAGATGGTCTATTACATGAAACTATAAAATAGGTTGTGGCTTCATGACAAGTTATTTATAAATTTACAGGACAATTATTAGCTGGATGTTTGGAGCGTACTATTAAATGGTTTTTCTTTCTTCCTATCCAAGTGAAAATGCCGTAATCTTTTACCTGGGATTTTAATATACCTAGGTGTTTCCAGCAAATTTTTCAATTTCTTTTTAGCTTGCAAAAATGAGGTTGCTAGCACTTCACACCCTTGGCTGCCTTATGACTGTTCTAGGGGGACTGCTCTTCTTTGTGAACTTCTAAGCTGGGTTTCTGGTTGTGTTTAGGTATCGTTCTTGTGTGTCTTTGAACGTTGATGTAGCACCATTTTGGGAACTTCTCATACAGATTGTTTTCTTCCAAGTATTGTATTGTATTGTATTGCATCTCACCATTTATAAAACACTTCTTGCAGCAAAAGCCTTTCAGAAGGTCTCCCAGAGCACCAGTGCATGTGATCAGATAGAAAAAGTAAAATTTATAAATTTGTGTTGAGAGAGAGATGAGGAAAGAGACTACCAGTTCAAAGAAAGGCTGTTTAAAATCTTTTCCATATAGCATTTGTCATTTGATGTGTTTTTTATGCTACAGGTGCATAAACGTATTGAAAATGGAATTTGTTTACGGTTTCATTAGCTTAATTTTCTCGAATGTTTCTGTTGCATTTCAGCAATGCTTTGGATTTCTTCTCAATCAATTTCCTGACAGCATGCGAGTCAGATATCTCCAAGGATTAATGTATGAGTCATCTGGAGAGTAGGTTTGCTAGTTTCTTTATCACATTGTTAACTGCTGGGTTGGACATCTACACTACAGGGTTGACCCAAAACAAGCAATCCCATGAGTTTTTGCTAATAATTTGAACAGAAGTAAAAATGCATAAGTCATGTTGTACAGGTGCAAAGGCAACTCATTTACCCAAAAAATCAAAACATGGCGAAGCTTTATTACTTGTAGTGAACCCATCCACTGTTGTTTTAATTTTTTAAAACTTTCTGAGGTTGCTCGATAGTGCAGTGGTTAATGTTGGTTGATTTTGCCATATAAGGAAAGGGAAATTAAACGATTTTGAGTACGATTTTTTCAGCTTAAATTAACAGATTCAGAGTTTTGTTCTGTGAAAATTTTCGAAGTTGACAAATTTAATTTTTTTTGAACTTTTTAGTTACGACAAAGCTCTAGAATTTTACAATAAGGTTCTGAAAGACGAAGAAACAAATTCTGTAAGTATAAATTCATTCATTCATTTATTATGGAGGTTTATATAGTGACTCTTCTAGGTTACTACTCAGGAGTGCTCCTGAGTCCTGACCCAACCTCAATTGAAAAGGACAATTTAAAGGCTGCGATAAAATCCATGTGAGCAAGCCCTAGACATAAGGCACATGGACATTGAGAGCCTATTCCACATCAATGGGGCCAATACCAATAATACAAATCCCAAAAATGTTTTAGCAAAACATTCAGTGAAGAGCAAATGTTGAAAAGTCATGTACACAGAAACAGTCCTGAGTCCAATAAAAGATCGCTAAGAGCAGCCTATAAATCACATCTAATATCGTCTATCCTATGGGGTCTCGGGAATCGAACTGTTAGTACTTAAGATTGATGTTAATTAGGATTGTTTCATGTAATCATACTGCGTTGTGTCAGTTTGAAAATAAAGAAAGATTATTATGATGTCTAGAGGAGAAATTAATTAAGTCTCGGGTTCTTAAAATACACAATTTATTAACTATATTCATGCGAAGCAGTAATACCTTATGCAGCAGAAAGATCCTAGTAAAAAGATACTCCCAATGGATATGTCAGCCTAGAATTCGTAAAATTTTCGTAAAGAGTTTCTTTGGCTCTAATCTTTTTAGTTATGTGATGGATGTAATTTATTTGAATTTGCAGCTAGTCCGAAAACGCAAAGTTGCAATATACCGAGCACAGAACAAGATTGTTAAGGCAATCGAAGAACTCAACCACTATCTACAACAGTGAGTCGACAAAAAACTTGTGCTTATATTTCTGTTAATCTCTTAATTTTTTGATTGCTATTTAAATCCTTAGCATTTCCAATCTCAAGAAAACGTCAGCAGTTTTTACGTATTGTATTGTGTTGTATTGTATCAATAAATTTATATAGCGCATCTCACAGTGCAGAGGTTCTCCCGGTGCAAGAGACCATGAGAAAAAAGTGTTTTTGAGATAATTAATTAAAATAGTTACTGTTGCTTTGCATTGCTATCTGATGCTTACTCATATATGGTTACATTTTATAATTATTATTTATTATTATTGTTGTTAAGACGAGGACTAGTCCTAATAAAAGGCTATGTGTTTTAGGTATATGAGTGATTTTGAAGCTTGGCTGGAGTTATGTGATCTGTATTTACATGAGATGGATTACTCAAAGGCAGCATTCTGCATCGAAGAGTTGCTTCTCGCCAATCCGTACAACCACATCCTGCACCAGAAATACGCAGAAGTTCGTTCTATATTCCATACGTGTAACCTCTCGTCTGTGTAATGATTCTCGTCACTGCAGTCTTTATGTATCAGAATTCTTCTCCATTTCATTCAATTTAGGTGATCCATTGATGAAAATGGAGTAATATTATATTGTGGCAGAAATTTGTGGTTTTTACGTTGCCATTACCAGTTTTCAATTCTCTGACTAATTTTCTGTGTTCTGTAAGTTCTCATAGCATTCAGAAACAAGCAATAAGCTTGTATTTTTCTCCTGGTTGCTCTTTCCAAGTTGAGTTCTGAAAGTGTGTGTGCACATTGATGCTTTATGCATTATTATATTTGAGGTATAGAAGTCCGTTTGAGATTCTGTAGTCAAACGTCTGCAGACTCACTACCTTTGTTAATAACAAGGTATTGGTGCGCATCTAAGACAGTAAAATAGGCATTAACTATTCCAACTTTCTATTTGGATGCCTTGCAGAAAAATTCAGTCAATACAATATTCGTTTTTTATAAATTAAAGCTCAATATTAAGCTTTTTATTAACTCACTGATATGTTCAAAGCTGTATGCTGATCTCTTTTGAGATTACCGACAAGGTTGCATATGCATTGAACTTTTGTTTGTAGATTAAATACACTCAAGGTGGCACTGAGAACATGGAACATGCTCGCAAATACTTTGCCCAAGCGATGAAGTTGAATTCGAACAACATGCGCGCTCTGTTCGGGTTCTACCTGGTGAGTAGAAAGACTTGCTGAGCACCATAAAATGTTTCAATGCACTGAGGTTTAGATCGTATCAGAGTCGATGGCATTTAGTAGAAAAATATTTTGTGTATCAGGTGCATTATTCAAAACAAGAAATATCCAAGCAATTGACCTGACAAACATCACAATTTAAGCGGACTTTGATACAATGTAGTCATGAACCGAGGAGACATTTGCAAGCACACGACTTAAAATCCAATTCAAAGACAGCAACCAGATATAAATATATAATACTTACCAGATATATATACTTACTTACTTACTTATATTCCACCAGTAAGATCCTATATCCTGCTTTGGAGTACAATACATATCACTTTTCTTTCTTATGTATCAGACTTTGAAAAATGCTATTAATGTCGTCAAATGCAGTGCATAATGGATAAAGTGTGTGATGGATGATGCAATGCAAACTACTGACGTTTTTGCTGGTCACACATTGCATGTGTGATCAGCAGTTTGTCTTGTCTAAAAACTGACTCTTTTTTTGTTTTGAACATTTCAGTCTGCTAACTATCTTGCACAGAAAGCGACGACTAGTAGGGCGAAGAAAGAAAACTCAGAATACGCCAGGGCAGCATGGGAAAAAATCAGCGAGAAATATATGGTACGGGAAAGCTTTAATTCATCTTTTGATTCCATTATAATTTACTAAATTATAAATTGTACATGTAAATAAATTTAAAATTTGATGTCGTTGAGATTATTCAATGCTTTCACTTGTTTCTGACACCACCTTGTCGCCAAAACCACTTGTTTGTTTGTATGTGCACTTGGATTACCTTTGTATATGGTATGTGCAATTGGATTACCTTTGTATATGGGTCGTATAACTTGATAAACCACCAGGATTACACTTCCAGACATTAATTAGCATTGTGCATGTTGACTGACACAGAATTACTGGCACGTTAGGGTAGATGGACTTTTACTCAAAAGGCATGTACGGTAGTTTCATGGAAGAATGGTCCTTGGTTGTCAGATTAATTTTATGCTGAATTTTATGCTAAATATATTGGTACTTATTTTGAGGCTCAGTGTAATCAAATAGTGTTCAGTTATCAAATTCACACACACTCTTGTCTCTAGGCGAGCATTAGCCATGTACATTGTACATAGTATAGCAGTTCTTGTTAGGTGCCATTAACCCTTTACCCGTTTGCCCCAAGAATATCAGCTGAAAACATGGGCTTAACGGGAAAAATGAATGGGTATCAATCACATAAATTTATATAGCGCCTCTTCAAGGTCTCTACTCAGAGGCGAAAAAGAGGGTAAAGGGTTAAATGTTCGATTACAATTTCTAGTGTGAATGAAATGTTTGGTTTGCAGTTAAAAGCTGTGGATGAACAAGAGAACCGGCAAGAGCTGCTCGCCATCCAAGGCATGTTCGACTCTGTGCAGCTGTGACCGTGCGGCTAACCGAGTGCCTTCTCTGCCCTTCTTCTCAACGTCCTTCTCCTATCTTTACACCATGTCGGACGTTCCCACTACTTCTGATAATTAAAAAAGGAGGAAACGCACAAAGTTCTGACGATGAAGCGTCGTAAACCACCTCTGAAACGTTCCATCTTGTCTGTAATTTTTCAGTGCATGGTTTAGGTGTAATTATTGTCTGCATTGTTAAATTAATCTTACCGTGAAGACAGCAAGTGTAAAAAATCTACGGCTGGTACGTCCTGAGGCGCTATATAGTTGCAAAGAAGTTAAACTTTTGTATGAACAGGTTTTACGATTCCAATAAATGGACTGCAACAGTACTTACAAGTGAAGAAAGCTGTTTGAACACTTTGAAAACTACAGTGTACTAAAATAAGTGTTTAATCTAGTCGCCCGCTAAGGGGGGGGAGAATTTAGGTTTCTGGGGCGCGAAAAATGGCCATTTCGGGCGGACAATAACTGCTTAGCCAGACACCATTTTTTACGGTCTTTTTTAGTCTTTCACCAAAATTTACTCCGACAAAATGTATGTTTTACCTCCTAAAAAACTTTTAAAAAGAGTGATGACCTTTTTTGAAGTCATTTCGTAAAAATTTCTGTGAAAACGTGTGTCTATTTTGTTCTGTAAATTCTACACTTTTTATTTTAATTAGCTTTTTTTAAAGTCAGAATTGATGGCAAAACTTCACACATATAAACCTGTCAAATTTATCTGTGGGGCATAATGTTGCACATATACTTTTTCGTGGAGGGGAATGCTACATTTGTACTGTACCTCTCGATTTTTCCTGGGGGGAATTGTCATTCCAGAGTGGGAACTTTCTCCTACCCCATAGAAGTCTAGATTAAGCACTTTACTAAAAGTGATTGGGAAAACACAGTAGCCCATTGTTAAAGTGTTGAACACTTGGTTGCAGTCTTTTGTGTTTAGTAAACTTGTGTATGTTTTGTTCTGTAACGGAAAGCTTTAAGCGGTTGCTGGTCTGAGCAAGCAGTTGCAGACGATTAAGACGAGTTGCTGCTCATTTATTTCATGTATTTGTCTGAAGATTTGTCACAGAAATCTAAATATTTAATAAATACAACATTTCAATGAAATTGCAGAAATTTTGTCAGGCAAAAATGTACAAATATTCAACAGAAGGCATAGAGCATAGAAAAGAAACATTGACTACTGAAGTTGGTAGACCGCACCAAAGCTTTGACGTCTACAAGAAAACCCCAACAATCTCGCTGTAGAAAAAACAAAAATAAACCGAAAACTGCACAAGTGTCCTGCACTCATTATTTTCTACAACAACAAGAAATCCTTTGCTTTGGTAGGTTTGAATAATAATAACAGTAAGGTGCAATACATCAGTGTAGTGACCCTGGCTTTGGCAGACTGAATTGTTTCGTGTTCAGCAGGCTGTTTATGGCCGAACACGCGCCAGACATGATGCTTCTTGGGACGTTTTCGTTGTAATCGAAACACGAAACATGCCGATGTGCTTCTGGCGATGTACAACGCTTTTGTCTGGAATCGCACTTTCTTATTTCTTTACATCGAGCGCAGTCCGCTGGAGGTTTCTGCTTCCGAGCCGCATCGGTAGCACGATACATATGATGATTTTGAGCCGACCAACGTATTATTTTTTCCGCAGTGTAGCACGTTTTCTCGTCTAAATCGTGCGAGTTTGCGGCCGATACGGAGTCGTCATCTCTGGAGTGTCTTGATCCTATTTTCGGTGGGACAAGTCCAACTTGTTTTGGAGGGGTCATCTCAGAATCAACCTCGAACGCTTCGCTGACTTCCAACACGCTTGACCGCAATCCATCCTCTGAAAAACTCTGAATGGCCGGCAGCAGAATTTGATTCGCCGAGGTTTTACATATTGGTGTCTGATGTTTACAGCGTACTTTGCGCTTTCCCGCGTTTGGTAGCAAGCTCTTCCTTTGAGCAAGTGGCGCATTTTCCTCGAGCGCCTGCAACTCTAGAGTCGTCTCAACTTCCTGACTCGTTAGCACGTCGCGTATTTTCCTCGTCATTGAATGGTCGGCTCCTGAAATGTGTTGTAACGAGGAATGTGACGGAATGTGTGTAATTGAATGTATTGCAAAGAATGATGAAAATATCAAAGGCAAACAAGATGGCTAGTATACGACTAACTCATCCATTCATTCATTTCTAGAATTTATATAAATCATTATTATTATTATGATCTTTATTATTATTATTATTATTATTATTATTATATAGGAATGGCAGTGTGCACTAAATCCTTTCAGCATGATCACTTTTTCCACTTGATTTACATGCTGCAGTAGCATAAAGTATGTTCCTGATGACAATGCATTAACACGTCCATTGTTATTACTAACAGTCTATGAGATTTGAATGTTACCAGCTTACCTAGTTTCAGCATGCAAATGTCAGATGCTCTCTTTATCATCTCGTGCGCTTCGTCTTTCTGTGAGTTGTTCCCGTTGCACCACAGCAGAATGCCTAAGAATGGAAGAAGAAGACTTCAAGCGTCATCATTTCACATGTATATAACTAGGCCCTTTGCAATTTCATCTTGTAAGTCGCAAATAGTAAAAAAAATTAAATTAAATTTAATGTGGAACTGCATGCGGTGCGTTGCAGTAATCCAACTGACTGCACCTTTGTTTACCATCATGACAACACATTGATGCTGTGAGCCTGTGATCATAGCAACATAACAATGAGAAGCACAACATAACAATAACATAAAGCACAACATAACAATAACATAAGCATAGTGAAGTCAAGCAACATGTACAAGTAAATGCTAATTGCCATGTGGGTCATAGCGGCCTCCCAACCTTTCCAGGCCAATATATAAGTACCAATACAACTTGGGAGGTTTGAAAATGTGTCTCCTATGATGCCACTGATTGTGTATGTGCTTCACCAAAAATACCTTTCGAAATTGAAGATCATGTTTCTCTATAAGAGTATAGAGTTAAAGCAATTTTTTGTGTTTGAGTCTAACTTTGAACAATAGGTTTTCTTTTAATCATAAAACCATTAGTGTAAAAGAGGGTGGCAGATGTTAATTATTTACCAAGAGAGAAGAGATCGTTTGCAACAAGCACATGGCAAGATCCAAAGCATTCTTCATTCAACTTGATGGCTGTACGGTAAAATCTTTCTGCCTTGCTAACGTCGAATCTGAAAGCAAACACACGATGACAATGATAATAAATAGCAATAAGGACAAGGCATGGAGAAGAGCAGTCCATGGTCGTTGCCATGTTGGTTGGATGATCGTGCCTCTCTTGTTATTTCAGCAGATTTTGATGTCTGTGGCGAGATACGCTCGTTTTTGCTCAGACTTTCAGATGTTTACTGATGTCGAGTGTCGAGTTTCTGACTTTTCTTCATCTGTATCGTAAGAGTTTGGACGGTATATATCTTGATTACAAATTTTTGTCGCTCAACCCTTGCCATGCGTCTTTCCTAGCTCTTTGGACGATTCCATTCCGCTCAACATCAAGGAGGTTCCAGGTTCGTCATTATTAGTTCGTCAATTTCGTAGCCGAACGATTGCACACATGAATTGGAATAGAAAGGAACTTTTTACCAGCAACCGAAGACCGTGCCGTAGTAGTGCCACGTTTTCCAGCATTGTGCTACCGCCGCTACTCTTCAGACTTTATGCATCTCTTCTCTGTAGACACTGAAGATGCTGTTTAGCTACCATCATCTGTACGAGAAACTGTCGGCTGAACTCTCCGTGTAGCCAGCGCGTAGGAGTTTGATGGTGGTGACTTGTGCTTCTCGAGCGGAGTTTTTGCCTAAGGATGACTCTGTCGTTGTGACGTTACCATCAATAGGCTTGAGCTATATGAGTGGGCGCCGTTGATGGCTGCCAGATTTGTATTGTAGTTTTTTATGTCGTGTTTTTGTGCTTGTAAACCAGAGTGCGTTTTTGCAGCTGGTACATTCAAGAATACTTACTTACTTACTTACTAACTATGCTAGCCTGAGACGCATCCATGGGCATGAAGCGTTAGCAATGTCGCTTTCCTAGTATCGGCATAGGCGGGCGAGTGGCCAGTCCTCTCCCGTGCCTTCCTATCTTCTCACTTACAGTGTATGTAATTAATTATCCAATCAGCCTCAGCTCTATATACCATTGTAATTTTGTGCGTGCACGTGTGCATGCGAGTGTGTGTGCGTGTGTGTGTACTGTGTGCATTATCTTTATTCTCTTTTTTTAGCCTAAATCACGCAAATGTACAAAGTGTTCCAGACCATCTTGTCTCCCACAAGAGAGGTCACAACTCTCACCCTTCAGTGTTTTCCGTGTTCGCAGTCAAGGTGCCCAGCTCACTGTAAATTCTCGCGACATTTGGATGTGACTTGCCATGGAAAGACTTGAGTGTGCGCAGAGCTGACCGTAGCGACTCCTCTGATTGGTCGAAATCTTCTTGAAGCATTCTGCAAAAAACATTCGGTCCCAACATAAGTCTCACATAACTTTGGAAAGTCATCCTAACACTGTTGATAGACGTGAAAATACTGCTAAGTAACCATGTCCCAAATGCGTGTAGTTAAATATTGTATTGCATATGACCATTCATAAAGTAGTTCTCTCAGCAAAAGCTTTTCAGAAGCACTCCCAGCATCTGGATTGAGATATTGCAATTGCGAGTGAAGGACATGCTCAGGGTCTCTACGTGGTGGCTTGAGGTGGATTCGAACCCGCAACCATCCGGCTCCAAGGCACCAAACATACCCCTACACCACCACGCCCCACGATAACACTGTAACAAGAGTTAGATCTGCAGTTACAAACTTGCATAACTAGGTTATAAATTAATAGAAGTATATCACTAGTTATAAATATAACTAGGTTATAATTATGTGCTTGGTTGTCCGGTGGGTTGTCAGTGGGGGAGGTCTTTGGAAGGAAATCACAGCACCAGGGGCGTGGCCCACACTCACCTCAATACGGCAAGAGTGTAGTCCTACTACGGTAAAAGAGACTGTGAAAACCAATGTATCACATTGTAAACGTTGTAAACACCTCCAAAACTGTGCAGATGTAGTTTTAAACAATAGCATACTGTAGTAGTCCGACACTGTAGAGTACAAGAGCTTTGCCGACTACGTTCTTCGTTCGTAGCATGCAACGTTTCGCAGAATCCAACAAAGCTTCTGCTGCCTCTAAATCGCCTTCCTCAGTCTTTGCATTTCCAAGGCACATCAACAGACAACCTACAATTCAATTCAATTAATTCAATTTTCATTTATTCAAATCTTCAGGCTGGCAGAACACAACCTGTCACATTTAACTAATTAACAAAGGTTTTATATATGCATGTTCAGATCATAAGCAACACAAATTAAGATTAGGTTTGATTGATATAGATTATTCTGATGTGAGTTTGTCAGTTTGCTACAGGTATGAAGAAAACTAAGGTATGGTAAATCACTATTTATTAGAGTCCTCTATCAAACGAACCATTTACCAGTCTTTGATATGACTTTGAAATGTTGCATCAACAAAGCAACAAATTAAATATTTGAGCATTAACTACATATTTATGCAGATGAATCTATAACATCATAGTCTATATATATATTATGTAATATAAAAACAATAATAATTATAATCTATATATGTACAGACTTGTGATCTACGTTTATCATTTCAAACCAACAGGAATGCAGTTCATAGCATGAAAAAAATAGATACAAGAAACGCCACTGAACTTTTTTTGTAAGTGCACTTGTTATAGCGCCCCCTCAAGCTCTCTCTACTGAGTCTACTCAGAGGCGCTCCCGAATGCAGAGCGGACACTGCATCGGAGTTTCACGCCAAAGCGCTGAGCAATTGTGAGTGAAGGACTTGCCCAAGGTCCTTACGTGGTGAGGTGGATTCGAACCTTGAGCCTTCCAGCTCCAAGGCAACGACGCCACCACTACACCACCGCGTCCCACGATTTTACTCACCCTTCGCTTCTAGCAAGCTCCTTCGTTGATTGTTCCAGAGGACATTGTTCAGCAGACCTTCGATGGTTGCAACCGATTGTTCGTACCACTTAACGGCTTCCGATTGTTCGTGATTGTCTTCACATCTCGCAAAGACGTTGCCAACGAAAGCCTGAAGTCTGCTGAGGAGAATCAGCTGCACCTTACTCAGAGGCATTATCTACAGGCAACAATCAATCAGTCAATCAACCAATCAATAAATCAATCAATCAATAAATCAATCAGAATTTGTATAGTGCCCCCTTGAAAATCTCTACTCATAGGTGCTCCCGACACAGGACAAGAAAAGAAAGGTGGTCTTCAACAGTTTGTGAAACTGAGAACAGTTTGGGAGATGTTGTATAGCCAAGGAAAGTTCATTCCAGGTTGTTGGACCAACCACAGAGAAGGAATGGCTTTGCATTGCCACAGAGCGTGCGAAAGAGACCATTATGTCACTATGGATAGAGAAGTGCGTAGCGGCCTAACAAACGCAAGAGAAAACAAACAAACGGACCAACATATCATCAGCGGTAATCTATAGCCTCTTTCAGCATTCTAAATTATTCACCATTGCATGGGTCTTAACATAGGTCGAAAACAGGTTGGATTGACAGGAAAAATCTGGCTAAAGAGAAGTGGAAGTGATGAAATAACCGTTGCTTAAATAGAAGTTGGATTGTTGAAAAGGTTCTTACTTAAATTATTGGAGCTGGACTGATGAAACCAATTGTTATTTTTAATGAAAGTAGGATTGATGAAAAATAAAAGTTGCTCAACTGTTGCTGTACCTCAGTGAGATGATGAATTCCCCGCATCAGTGCTTCTCTGGCGTCACCATGACAACCCAACTGCAGCAGCAACTGTCCTATGCAGATGCAAAGCTTGCAGTAGTGTTGAGTGAAGTTGCTTGGCTTCATCTGCAAAGATAAAAGCGTGACTCACGACTTGCAAAATTCTCACAAGCACGAGCATTCGCAATATCATGGAGTGCCAAGTAAAACGAGTAGTAGGAAGCAATGACGCCTTTCCTGGCTGCCAAATAGTGAAATTCAACTCCCCTAATAATAATAATATAATCCGTGATCAACTGTTCACACTATGACTTGTAATCATACTGCGTTTCATGTCACGGATCTTGAAATGAAGGGGCTATATAAATTCTGATTGTTTGACTAAATAAAGACCATTATTTTTACTAGGCACACAACTGCAACAAGTGAGAATAACAAATACGGAGAAAGAAAGAAAGAGAAGAATATTTGCATAGCTCTAGCACCATAGCACAGTCAAGGTAGAAGGAAGGGCATTGCAACATGAGTTAAAAGGGTAATTAGTGCTCAGTCATATGATTCTTTTAATATACGATTAAAAGACTGATAAAAACCAATTGTTATTTCAAATAGTCATTATGATTCTTTGAAAATATTAAAAAGTCTTGAGCCATGGTTTAAGTGTCTCCAGAGAGAGAGAGAGCACAGCCTTCACATGGTCGGGAAGATGGTTCCACGTGACAGAGAAGAAACAATCACCAAATCTCATAGACGACAACCTAATATTGAACTGTGTCCATCATGCTGAACAAATATCATAAATAAGACCAACTAGCATTAAATGATAGAATCTATTATATATCTGCATCAATTAATTATCAAGTCTCTGTAAAGGTTGACCATGTTCAGAGATATTCTCTTAAACCGTCGCATCACGTAAAAATTAATTAAATTACATCACTAATTCAGTTCATTTTCTGACAAAAATGATGAAGAAGTTTGTAAACAGATTATTTGTAATTTAGGAACTAAGCTCACTTTAGGGTCCAGGAGACTTGTGTCTTTAACAGCAGGATATTCGGAATAAATTTTGTCAAGTTCATCTTGGTACATGGTCCCTGCGTTGAAACCAGCTTTCAGCAGAGTCTTCCAGTAACCAAGAATTTCAGATGCTCTGTGTGACTTTGAACCCTTGCCATACATCTCCATGAAAATTCTACCAAAAATAGCAAACAAAATGACAATTAAAGTAATCAACAAAGTATGGCAGCCAACTCAACATTGATGGGCCTCTGTGTACAAATATAATGTAGTGTAACTATTCGAGAATTTCTCAGTGCCCACAAAAGCCACATCACAAAGATCAGCTTATCAATCAATCAATCACATAAATTTATATAGCGCCCCTTCAAGATCTCTACTCAGAGGCGCTACAAAGATACGTGCTTTAGCCATAGCCAGGAGTTAATGTAACTACTTCAAGAGCCGAGTCATGCTGCAATGGACAAACAGTGGAGAAGGATAGTGAAAATGGCATTGAACACCTACGGGCGTCGATCCCATTGTTGATGATTATGATGATGATGATGAAGAGGAGGAGGAGGAGTTAATTTGTGAGTGAGTAGCACATACTAACCACTAAACCATTGTTTACCTACTTGTGATCAGAAAGTAGTTCAGCCAGCTTCTCATAATCCTGAAGCTTGTTAAACTGCCAAGGTAATTCATCCGCTTGACGTGTGCCAAAAGGCTGCACGACAAAGTGGTTGGCTATGTGTCGATGATAGACGAGTCTGGAAGGCAAGCGACATTCCTGTGTTTCCAAACCACTGTCTTTTAGCAGAGTCCTTTCCGCTTTCCGGTATCCACAAAAGGGAGTAATGCAACCTGGAATTCAACATTTCAATGGATCTAATAAATCAGTTTAAATTACCGTAATGGAGCTTTACACTTTTCACAGATTAAATGAACAATTAGTAGTGAAGTCCACATTCCGAATTATGTTGAGGATCTAAGTGGTCCAATTCAATTCTTCTAAAAATACTCTCCTGCACCACATTCAAATAAAAATTTGGTGATCATTAATAATAATTATAATTACCAATAAGCAATATGAAGGAGACCTTTCATGACGTACCAAACAGCACAAAATCTGTTGCCTCTCTGATATGGTTATGCATGAAATGGATCAGACCAGCAGACGTCTGGACCAGGACGTTGGATGCAGCCAACCGGAACCGCAGCCAATCAAATGCTGAGATGGTTCGAGGTCCAGTGAAACCCAGTTCTGACAGAATTGACAGAAGTTCCGACTGCAATAGACCATTGCGAGAAGTTGATATCAGCCGCAGTGTATCTGGAACCCAGCCACTATATTCTGCGACACAACATCAACCAAATAATTATACGAACTGACCTAACAATCAATCAATCAATAAAATAATCAACCAATCAACCAAACAACCAAATAATCAATCAATCAATCAAAAAACCAATCAATCAATCAATCAATCAACCAACCAACTAAATAATCAATCAACCAATTAATCAATCAATCAACGGATGTCAGCAGTATGCCATCAGCTTCGTGAACTGTGTCTGAGACACGAATTAGAAATGCAATTTGATCAATGGTCCAGCATTCTATAAAATTTCAGTTTCCCATCAACTGAGTTTCGAACCTGAATCACTACGTTCATCTACGTCCCAGCTGTATTCATCCGTCCATCTTCGTACAACATGACCCCACAAATCGCAGATGGACGGCGCCTCGCTGCAGCATCTCAGGCAGCTCAGCATCCTCTCCGACGCAACAAACACTCTCATCTCTCCACCGACCAAAGACAGATACAGAGGACGCTCCGCAAGACAACCACCGATCACCAGATCCCAATCTCCGCGATCTAGTATCTTTCCATTAAGCTCGGTGCTCTTTGCGAGCATCGCCTGACGAGATTTGATGTCGTCGACGAAAGGAAAGGAGACGACTCGGACGTCTGAGCGAACGGCGAGCGAGCGATAAGCAGCGTCGGTGTTGGTGCAGCTCGCGATGACAGTGACGGTTGGAGGAAGAGGGAATGGAAGCCAGTTCAGATCCTTAACCTGAACAATAATCACAGTCAACATCAACTAATTAATATTTATTGTCGTTATTGTTTGGTTTAGAACAACTTAACAGTAATCTTTCCACAATGACTCATTGTTAGTTTGAAACAACTTAACAGTAATTTGAGAGGGCTTCTGAAAGGGGTGCTATATAAATTTTTTTAAGGAATGAATGAGTGAATGTAGATCCCATACTATTCATTTATTCATCCCACCCACCCATCCATCCATTTAGTAGGGTTTCACATATCTGAGGTGTACCTACCATTTGGTCAGATGTGTCGCTACGCCTGTACAATTCATCGATGTTATCAACCACCAGAACGCACCCTTCAGAGCGGATGACCGCATGGAACTCCTCTCTTATTGTCTTGTACTCATCCTGATCTTCCATGTTCAAACCATAATCTGCAACAACAAAAAAGCTCACATAGTCACTGTCACATCCATTTTACTATCAGTTGTACACACAAAACACTGTCTTTTGGGGAGATATCATGCAATGCCCCATAATGAGGTCGTGTCTTTGCAGTAGAACTAGTTTTTGTGTCCATGCAAAATCACCTTATGAATGACTGCCTGATGTACCTAAGGAAAATAATTGAAAAACAATAATATTAAAAAAGTAAAATGATTTACATTGCCAAAGTCAACCTTGGGCGCCAAGTGTACAAGTTAAAGACATCAATGACAAAAATATTTTTAAAAGAAAATTGAAAACACAAACTTTCAAAATGACACAGATCCTGTAATTAGCATTAGTTTTGGATTTAAGATAATATGCTTCATTTTAGAATAATTGAACGTGACATTGCTGCGAACCAATTGGCTTGTTGCTGTTTAACAACACTGCGATATCAGAGATGTTTATAATCATGTCTGTACATTGTACACCAAAGTGTGGATAGCAATTGGTCAATTAAAAAATATTAATCTTATCTTATGTTATCTTATAGTCTTATAATACCTGTGCCTGGCATGTAGTGCTTCGTACTTCTCAGATGTGCAATACACCGTTTCATCATCGCCACAACACTTGCGCTGTTCTCAGTGCAGCCGACGTAATGCTCAAAGATGATGATTGGAGGAGAGGATCGACGGAAGGAATCCACCCATGTGGAAAGCAACGACGACTTTCCACATCCTCTGCTTCCAACCAACAGCAACAAAGATTCATCCTTTCGTCCTTCTTGACCTTCATCGTGTCTGAAAGAAACAACACATTTGCACTGTGGACTGGTTTAGAGGAATTCATTAAAGATGATCAGAAATTTGAATACCGAATAGTAATAATAATAATAATGATAATAATAATAATGACAATAGTACCAAAGAGAAAAGGTAAAACAGTTAAGGCAACACTTTTTTCACAACTCTAACTTAATTCTATATACAAATGTAATGTAATGTAAATCTTTGAGAATTTCTCAGTGCCAACAAAATAAAATAGATAATGCTCTGATAAAAAAAATCATGCTAAAAAAAACAAAATGAGTAACAAAAAAGTCCCAGAAGGGATATGATTCTGCTAACACGGATACCTATGTGCAATTTAAGAGATCATTTCTTGAATTAAGCAATGCAGTTTACTCCTTGAGTAGGTACATAGTTTCCCTCAAGAGATTGACAATTATGCAAATCAATAATAAAAGGAGCTAAAGAGCAATAGTTAACTAACATGTTACCAAACACATGCAAAGTTAGTTATAAAATTCTAGTTTCCAAGTGTTAGTTAAACTTACAAATATCACAAATTAAAAAGCACCTCTCAGTTAAAATCTTTCTGGCAAGAGCTGTTTCCATGGAACTGATGCCTGAAGTCTTAAGGTTTACAATTCGATCGAGAGCAAAGTCTGTGAGCTTGTGCAAGATGGCATCCAAGCTATTGTTATGTACAAACAATTTCCGACGTGTCGCCGAAAAGAGGTTCAGTTCAATCTCCTCAGAAAACCACTCGAAACCTGTGAAAAAATTACAGAAAACTTACACACCTGATCACCCAGAGAATATTTGAACTGCATGATGATCATGTGTTTGAGGCATCTATGACAGTGTTTTCAAAAATGTGTTTTACTTTGGTGTAACTATGTGGTTCTATGAAGGGAGGATATGGGTCCATAAGGAAACTGGATAAAACGTGTTGTTTTAATGCGCTGTTATTATAAATTAGACACAGAGGTAAAGATTTTCCATGGGAAAATTTAATTTAACTAATTGCTAATCCGTAAAATACAGAGAGGCAGCCAATATTTAGAATTGGAAAAATCCTAGTCTTAAGTTTACGATGAAATGGTATTTAAGCGACTTATCAGGATGCACAAAGATAAAGTGAGAGTTTAATAATTATAATCTAGGTCTAACAACCACCCCAGGTCATTCATTAGGAACAAAAAAGACTTGCTCACCACGAACAACTTAAGCCATGAGCAAGGACTGCTTTAGCCAAAACTCGAGCTTTTGCCTTAATTGGTCCTGCACTTTGGAATCAGCTCTATCCATCGCCACGCAATAACTAATTGTTAAAAACTAAACTCATATAAGTTACATTGTCCTAATATTATTCATTACTATTTTATTGAAGGGTGTACCTACAAGAGTCGCTACAAGCCAACAATAATGTAATTCGAAATGTCTGACAATTTATCAACACCCAAAAAATCCACGTCAGAGAGAGAACACATCTGTTCACCGTCTCAAAACTACATTTCTCTGGGTCTATCACACCCATGGGAGCGCCTCTGATTGGCATGCACTGAGAGAAGCGCTTCAAACATTTCTAGATACAACACATTGAATACAATACAATACAATACAATAAATAGAAGTAGCGTATGAAGGAACTAAAGGCTTTACCGGTAATTATAAATCTGAAACAGGTTAGTACAGATGTTGAAGTAATTATCATAGTGTTAAAAACATAGAACAATCACATGCTTACTAATAGCTCTGCTGTCCATCGGAGGATACAAGAAGTCGATAACAGACTTCCAGTCATCCAACGCAAATGTTGCTAACTGCTCTGCGGTGCCAAAGTATCGGACGGATAAACCTTTCTTCACGATCTTCATCTTCAGCTCTTCAACGCACGAAGCAGCAAACTCTGACTCCGATTTATATATTGCCAGGTTTCTGTTTCTTTCGTCCAAGCTCAGATGCTGGAGGCTGGACTCGAGCAACTCGATGTGGTCCGGTTGACGGAAATAGAAGAAAGAGAAGTGCTGTGCTGCTTCGGAGGCAGGCGAGTCATCCGTGTTGAACACAGCGTGTCTGATTGTAAGCTCTGTTCTGCTGTAGTATTGGTGTGTGTCGTCCAGCAGCCATTTGTAGCCAGACGATGCCGCAAACTATGTCAATGCAAACACAGAGTTTTGGGTAATTAATGCAATTATATAAATTATTTATCAGATACATATAGGCGCTCGCAATTAGGGCACTTGCCTCCCGCTATGGAAAATTGCCATCAGTTTTTTAAACTCACACTTTCTGGTTTTTAACTAATTTCTTTGCACTAAATCAAACCTTTTTAGTGGCGGGCCAGTGTGAACTTATTCTAACAAGTGGCGGGCTAGGATGTCGAAGCTCCCGTAGCAATGTGTCTTTTGTTTCTATCTATCCATTTATAAAACGGAGTCATAGTCATAGCCTACTCTCTAACAGGATAGGTTTACATACAATAAACCATGAAGATTTTCAAGATATCTGGCGCTGACTGTAAAATATAAAAATTTGAACTTTTATCCTCTAATTTTGTAATCTTTAGGGAAGGCTCCGCGGGCCAGCTCTTTGACACCCCTGCACTAAATGATACAAATGATTCACAAAGTGGAACTGAAATTTACTATGTAGTCCTCAGTAAATCATCATTTCAGTCCATGCAGTAAGTCTCGTCCTCTGATCACACACTCACCCGGAGGTTCTTGTCGAGCCACGACCGATTCTCAATCCATTCCTCGTCCACATCTAGACGCACTGAAGAACTGGACAGCTGCGGATGCGTGGGGTCACGGAACGCTCCGTATCGCTCTCCGAGAAGACAGAGAAAGAACGGAGCACATTTCGTGACGTAGTCAAGGTTCAGACGAAGCATGCCAAGCGAGTTCTCCTGGCTCTTCAGACTGCGATCCTGGCCGAGATCGACGGGTGAAAAGTGCGTCTTACGCAAGAAGCACAGCTCCGCAAGCTGAGGGAATACTTTCTCGTGCAGAATTCTGTGTTCATTCTACAACAGGAATTTGTTTTAAAATTGTCTTTTTAAACTGGTAACTAGATTAAATACTTTCTTGTGCAGAATTCTGTGTTCATTCTACTGTTTCTACAAGAGGAATTTGTTTTAAAATTGTCTTTTAAAACTGGTGACTTTATTAAACACTTTCTCGTGCAAAATTCTGTGTTCATTCTACAAGAGGAATTTGTTTTAAAATTGTCTTTTAAAATTGGTAACTTGATTAAATGCTTTCTCGTGGAGAATTGTGTTCATTCTACAACAGTGATCTGTTTAATTGTCTTTTAAAAAGGTAAATTTTTAATTACTTTCTCGTGCAGAATTCTGTGTTCATTCTATAACAGGAGTTTGTTTTTAAATTGTCTTTTAGAATTGGTAACTTGATCAAATACTTTCTCATGTAGAATAATGTGTTCATTATAAAACAGGAATCTATTTAATTGTCTCTTAAAACTGGTAAGTTGAGGGAATACTTTCTTATGTAGAATACTTAAATATTATTTCTTCAATAGGATTTTATTTTGTTTGTGTTCGAGAACTGGTAAGCTGAGGTCTTGAGGAAATACTATTTCGTGTAGAATACTGGGCTCATTCTACAACAGATAATTTCTTTGATTGTCTTTTAAAACTGGTTAGGTAATACTAACTTAGGGTCCATGGCTCCATGCTCATATTACGTAAAAAATCATAGTTTTGACCCCTCCCCGGTTGCAGCTTGTACATTTTGTGGAACCCCCTATGCATACGTACAAATAAGCTTTTCTCTTCCACCCTACAAAAGTTAATTAGTTAAAGTCATCCATAAAACATTTAATTTACCCAAATCTACTATTTATTTTTTGAACATCATAATTATTTGCTAGCTAATTTTTTCTAACTGTAATGGTTTACGGTTTACCTTATCAGAGCATTACTGAATGCATGAGGTGAATGTTTATTAATGCAATCAAAGATTTAAAACTTAACTGAAAATGAAAGTAGGACAAAGACAGTTAATAGGAAACCAAACATGGTTTAATATACTTTTATAAAATCACCGTGAAGCTACTGGACACCATCTCACCTTAAAATCGTCAACAGTGGAGCAGACGAATGGGGACAGAGCAGTGCCTGGCCTCACAGAAAACGACTTGGCAATCGCAGGTAAGCTGGTGTCAGGCCGGTTCGCCTTCACTTCCTTTTAACATAAACACCAATTCTGCTGAAGCTTAACTTGTATCCTAGCAAGGTCATTTCTTCTTAATGAAAGTCAACATGCATTAGGCTCTTTGCTCCTAAACAAGTTCTCATGTGGAAGCCCTATTGTAAATCTAATGCATGTACCCGAAAAGGTGAATAAGTGTTTGGTCTAATGAAGAATATACTCACTCAATTACTTACCAAATTCTACAGTACAGATACATTTAGTAGCAGATGTCAAAGTTATTTTCTGTTAAATAATTTGCTTATTTCCAGTTGTGAATATTTTAAAATCAGTGCAACAGTACGAAACACAAATCTGACTGATTTATTGAAGTTGGCAAAATTCAGAAACATTAGTTATGTCAGATAGATCTGTGACATGTTGATTGATTGATTTGTTCATGCATCAAGTGCATTTGTATAGCGCCTCTTCAAGGGGACTACTCAGAGGCACTCCAAATAAAACTGTCTTCAAATGAGGGAGGAATGCCTGAGATGAAGTTCCAGAAAGGGAGTGAAGCATCAAGGGAAGGCCATTCCAGGTCAAGGGTCCCACCACCACGAAATGGCACAATACTGCATAGTGATGGTAGGAGCAAAAGGTATACAATGATAGTGCTCAGACTTTGATTACACCTTATTTAGTAGCAATCAGACTAAGATGACTATGAGACTTGTATATCAATAGGGATGATCATGACTACAAGACTTACGGGTACCTCAGTCATGTTGAACCTAGCCTGTAGACATTATAACCAACATGTTGAACTGCAGCAACCATTCGGATATAATCTTCCCTTAACAACCTCTTCAGTGTCTAGTTACTACAATGGTTGACAGGAAATCTGAAGAAATCAATGCATCAACAGACATACATGTAATTATTATTAGAAGGAACAGGCTTAAGATATAAATAGACAGCATATGGGTGTGGGTGTGTACACATGTGTGTGTATCTGTGCATGTTTATATGTGTATGAGTGTAAACACAACATACATAATTATGCATTGCATATATATATATTTGCATGTGTAATTGTGTGTATATACATATTTATAATCATGAATGCTTGACCTATGCACCTAGAGCCTCTGTAAATCTATTAGACTCAAGTAGTACATGCACTTCTGAGATATGATGATATGCAAAGGCACCAGCCTACCTCAGATATGCCAATGGAACAAGTGCCCTTTACAAAGGTGCCACTGGTCTACAGCAGGAGCACAACAATCAGAATCTTACATAAAGAGCAAATGGTACCTGATCTGCCTATACCTACATAGTGTAGAGGTCCAAAGCTCAAAACCTATGTGCTTTGAACAACAAAAAACACAATAGAGGCAGCACACACATAAGTTCAGCAAACAGGCTAGGCTGTACAATGTGTACATGGTCAGTGCTAATATAATATTATATATTATATATATAATTTATATATCATACTTTTTAAAACTATGCAAGCATACTAACTATGCGTTTTATTAGTAAACCATGCATGTCTATAGCAGCATAATCCTCAGTCCTGCTACACTAGATCATAAAAGTATTTTATAGATCTGCCTTCTTCACAAAGTCAAGATTTAATGCCCAAACCTTCCGTTAACTTCTTTCCAATAATTGTTCAGGACTCACTCCAAATGCTGAAATTTTGAACAGTTAATCAACTCAGTCAGATGCTTGTCACAAGCCCATCACTTCTGAGGTGCATTTAATTTTCAGATAGACCTGTATAAACTGTTCTCAATGGATAAACTTCATACAAAATTAGCAGGACTGAGGCTTATATGCTGTTAGGCAACGAGTCGGCATGCATAGTTTACTAATAAAAATGCATAGTATGCTTGCATAGGCCTACAATACATAGTTTTTAAAAGTATGATAAAAAATATAGTAGATGTAGGGCTGTAGGCCTATGCAATCTGTTAGATAGATTTCGGTAAACTTTACTTTCAAAAGTTCAAATGTGCACAAACACTGCACACATAAAACTTCATAGTAATCCTGTGGTCACTGTTGGCAGACCACATGTACAATGTATGAATAGTATTATGGACATTGGTTGTTCCGAGTTAACCGTTAATTAATGTTTAACCGCCTGAACGTATTTTGTTTCAAGACCATAATTATAATTCACGAAAGCTCATTAGAGTACGCATGTAATGGACTAATGGTCATCAACTCAACATAATAATAATATCGCATAATATTATCCTAATAATGAGCCATAATTACAGAAACACCGAGTTGTAGCCTATACAATGGCAGGCTGTAGGCCTCATGCACAAGTTCATTGGCAATTTACAATTTATTGTGACAGGGGCTATAGCCTACACTTCCCAATAAAAATATAATGGAAATGACAAACCCAAGTTCACTGAATTTTCTGACGGCAGAGCCGATGACTATATAGATCTAATACAGGGTGAAAATTGCAGGGAGGTTGGGGGTTTCAACCCCCAATCTTTCTTAGAATCCCATAGTAAAGACTTCTTTTCATACCCCAACGCCATGTAGATCATAGTCCAACCCCAACCCCAGTCCCCAAATTGTTTTTCCACAATTCTCACACTGGGCCTATGATAATAATGATGATAATGATGATGAACGACAAACAAGAAAACTATTTACTTTTAATCTGACGAATCTCAAATCTTATTTATAAATTCAACTAAATTGCATTCAACCTCAGTTATGTTAAACTTAACATTTTCACATAATATTATGTTTGTGTCTGGTTAATCATCAGAAATGAATATTTTTACGCTTATCGTCCATTTTCTTGCATAGCGTCCGCTCGATTATAACATCCGGCTTTGATAACATCTATGGTCAGCACAGTCAGGGATGCCACTCTGAATTTTGAAAAAAGGTTAGATCAAGCCGAAAAAAGGCTAGAAAAGGCTAGATTGAGAATTTATGAGAAAATAAAATGATTTTTCGATTTTTCGCGCTTGAAATTCAAATTTCTGAGGAACTTTTCTAGTCTCCTACCAAAATTTGCTTCCTTTTCAGAGAAAAATTTCTCATGACCTTTTTTAGTCTTTCGCTCCAAAATAAATATATAACTTTTGGGGTCCGTATTCACAACATTTTCGACTTTTTTCACGTCTTTTGTGCATTTTCACCTAGCAAAGCCAATATTTATGCGTAAAAAGTGGAAAAAACCGCCGTCAGAAAAAAGGCTAGATCCTGACAAAAAAACCTAGAAACCTAGATTAGGCCCAAAAAAACCTAGATCTAGGTGGAAAAAGCTATGAGTGGCAACCCTGAGCACAGTTCTTTGGCATAGAATAGATGTTTAATCACACAGCGAATCAGCCATATTAGGCCTAGTTAGAGGAAAGTGCCCTAAAATGGGAGGGTTCCTATAATTATAAGATGGGACGCACCCATTATTATTGTTATTTAGCTGTGGATGCCACTGTTTACAGTTGCAAATGATGTATCTCCAATATTAGATCCCGCATACCAACTATTAGGCCTACTACTAGCGACGCTGTTGCCCTGATTTTTATTGATTTTTGAAAATTTTAATGATCGCTGATGTTATCTCATATTCTTGGATTTTACACACAATAAGGTACCGTAAGCGTTATATATTTAGTTCATTTTATGGTACGGTATATGCCTTATCAGTATGCCAGGAGCAAAGGATCTCATCAGAAATAGACAAGTCTGGAGAAGTCATGTGAAAGCCTCATCGTCGTCGCATGACTGACGGAGGAGAGAAAGAAGAAGAAGAAGAAGATATGCCTATAAAAGCCTCATTATAATTGTCAATTAATTATTCTACATAGCTGTACGCTAAGTGATAGGCCCTAATAAAAATATTTGCTTTAGAATAATCTTCAACGACATGCCATAAGATGGGGCACCATAAGATGCCATAACATGGGACACCACTGTTTAGGCTACGCGGCTGTGTCATATGATCGATTTGTACAAGAATGAATACAATGTTTACAAATTGTGAACGGCATTGATTTTATTGGTTGATTGTAGGTAGTGGCCTATTGCAGAAAGTTTCGTCGAGGCTTATTGAATGAGCAACACATTTTATTAAACCCAGGGGCCCAGAATTCGGCATTGACATTAAAAAGGTCTTTAAAAATTATAAGATTCAACAATTTTCTCTGTTGTTGATAAATTTGAATAACAGGACCACACTTGAATTGTAATTACACTGACTGCATTACCCGGTATTGAAATTTTCACAATCGGATATCATGGAATTTGCTGTCCCATCTTAGGAGCATAGGCATAGGTGCTTAAGATGGGACACTTTGTTACTTTTTTTATAAAATAACTGGCAATAATGATACATTTTTGGTTAGGTGTTAAATTTTACAACCGCCATTTGAAAGTTAAATGCATAAGCAGTAGGCCTACATCAGTGCGATTTAGTTTAACACGGTGCTTTTTGCAATGAACAAAAATGGGGAAAGCTGTTAAGTGTCCCATCTTAGGGTACTTTCCCCTATAGGCCTATTGCCTATTTTATAACACAAAATATTTTGCTATTATACTCGTTGGAAAAACTAATAAGTTAGGACTATAAGCTATTGTACATGTATTTGTAGCTAGGCCCTATAATATGAATTCTTTATTGGAATGTCAATTGCACAGTTTATCATCATCGCCGTCGTCGCCGTCATCATCATCGATTCATCATCATCGTCGTCGTCATCATCAACATAATCACCAGCAATGGGCTCAGCGTCCGTAGGTGTCCGAGTCGTTTTCGCTACGCACGATATATTTCGACTGTTTGGAACACAAATCCGTAGGCTATAGCCTAGCCTACATGTAGCCTAGATAATTATTTTTATGCACATTTTGCTCCGGTCTTTTTGGTTCTTTTCAATTCCACATTTAGCTTCTAAGGCGACATCGTCGACTAACTTGTTTTTCAAGTTTTTCTAACGACTAGGCTATCCGTCAAAGCTGATTTCTGACGTTCACGCCTAGGCCTAGGCTGGTTCTGGCGTGTTCCATCGGTTGCAATGTCTTATGTAGTGAACAACTTGTTAGGCCTATTGTAGGCCTATGGGTTGCTATTGTTCTGTGTCACCGTCCATTGAATTGTGATAGGCTAGGGTCTGCTTGAATGTGAGTTTGACCAGATGCAACACGACGAAATAATTGATCGATTCGTTGTGCATTGCTGTGAAGGCGCTATATAAATTGCAACGATAGATAATAACATTATGAATGATTAGCTTGCACGGTTGCGGTCTGTCAAACGGATTGTTGCAGCAGCAGCAGCAGCAGCAGCAGTAGCACTATATAGCAAGCCTAGCAATAGTAGGCTAGTAGTAGTGCATGGTATAGTGCAGGGTTGTGGTGGTAGTAGTAGTGGTAGTGGCAGTGGTAGTGGTAGTGCCATAGCGGAAGTGGTGGTGGTGGTGGTGGTGGTGGTGGTGGTGGTGGTGGTGGTGGTGGTGGTGGTGGTGGTGGTAGTAGTAGTAGGAGTAGCAGTAGCAGTATATGGACAGCCCGTAGTAGTACAAATTTTTTTAAGATCGTGAGCATGCATATGTAAGCTTATAGGACAAGAGGGCCTAATTGACCTACATGTAGGCCTATAGCTAGGCTACTTCAGAGGACAAACACGCCTCCTTGGGTGTCATAATTATTGTGTCCTAATGTAGCCAAAACACGAAGATGACGTGCATGATGATGTTGCTTTGACGAACAGTCCAAATTATTTTCATGACGAATGTCACGGAAGACAAAAATAATAAAGACAATTCGAGTTGAGATCTCGGTTTTAATTTTTATTCACTATATTTCCTGTGCGTATATCACACGTTTAAAGGTAGGCTACGCCAAAACGGCTAGAACTAAGACGATTGGCCATTTATACAAGACAGGTTAGACTTGCCTATGTATTATTACACAATTATTATTATTATTACAGGAATGTAAGCGATTCGCTATAGATCACATCTTGCAAAATCAACAGGCCTACGTACATGTAGGCCTACGTACGTACTTTATCATTGAAGACAAGACTTCCGCTAAGGCACAAATATCGAACCTCGATAATTATATTACACACGATTATATAAAATTACTCATCGGTATAATCATGTCTACAATATATGCACGGAAAAATAGGACTGTTAAAGCTGGAGGAACAATAAATAATTAATTCAAGTATAGTTATGTAACGACGTCTTTGAAGTTGTGAGCGTTCAATGCAGTTGTTTCAACAGAGCCTCCGCTGAGGCAACGAGACAAATAGGCCTAAGTGAGGTCGTAGACTTCTACATTTTAGCAATTATAGACAACAAAATTCACAGACTTCTGCCATAGATAAACTGTAGACTTCTACTTGACTTTAGAGTGTTTTGATTGGTAGGGCCTTGTTATGATCGCTTTGAATAAAGTTCATGAACTCAACTGTAGTAGGATGATATAGGTGGATAGGTAGGAGGATAGCGTCGGTCAAAGGCCTTACCAATAATAAGCAATAGTTATTGCAGCACTATTGTAAGCGTTTCGTCCTAGGTAGTCCTATGCCTACCCATTTACGGGGGGCGGACCCGGCGGAGGGGTGGAGAGGGTCAGGCCTTCGCCGGAAAACGCCCTATGTTTAACGGCTCAACCATTTTTGTTCAAATGTACAAAAAGGTTTTACTGTGAAATGAGCAATTTACGAAAACCACGATCTGGTTTTGATAGCCATTAGCTCTGGAAGTCTAGTAACTGCTTGCAGTAAATCATGACTAGATGTTATTGACTCTTGTAGCAAGAACGTTCTCAATATTGTGCACTATAGTTCATTAAAACGAGCATCCAATGAGTGGGGGAACCTTATTGTCGTAAGAAAAATCAGTATTTCAAATGGCATTTTGGTGGCTAACAGAAAGGTCAACAAGGTGAGCATTAAGTATGCCTAACACACAGGGATCGATAGTTCGTTCGTAAAGTAGCTCGCATACGTTGACCAAGTGGGAAGAATCGTGGAATTTGATGTCCTTACAGAGTATTCCCCCTCCCATGGGCGTGGCCAGGACAAAATTTCGGAGGGGTCTTCTATTTTGGGGTTTCAATGGGCACGGTAAAAAATATACGAATAGTTTTTAAAAATTTGGAGATTATTTAATTGGGGGATGAACCCGTTACTCCCATAAACACGCCCATGAGACTACAAGGTAGGGCCTACATTGAGTGACCTACAGATGAGAAAGATATTTAGTGCTCTATGTTGAAAAAGATTTGTCGACCTGTAGTGTGAGAAAAGATTAGTTGGCCTAGGAAGAGATAAATTTTGTTTGCCAAAAGATAGATATTTGGGGATACATTCTGTGGGTGCCGACGGAAGAGAGAAATATTCTTCGTCTTCTTGGGGACATAATTTCTCCACCTTTGGCGAAGCGACTATTATTATTATTATTATTATTATTATTATTATTATTATTATTATTATTATTATTATTATTATTATTATTATTATTATTATTATTATTATTATTATTATTAATTAATATTATAGAAGGCATTTGTCCGTAAAGCTATTCTGCCGATCAAGTCTCTCCGGTTGAGATGAACTGTGACGTTTGTGTAGACCCGTCTGAGAAAAAAAAGAAGAACAAAACACAATCGATCAATCAATCAGCCAATCAATCAATCAATCAATCAATCAATCAATCAATCAATCAATCATCGATCGATCAATCAATCATCCAATCAATCAATAACTTAGTAAGCAAGTCACTCAATCATCAATCAATCAATCGATCAATCAATCAATCAATAAATCGATCATCAATCAGTCAATCAATCAGTCAAATCGATCAACCAATCAAACGATCAATAAATCAACCAATGAATAGAACAATCAATACCTCAATGACTCAATCAATGAATCAATCAATCACACATTCAATCAATCAATCAATCAATCAAAAGATCGATCAATCGTCACTCACTCACTCACTCAATCAATCAATCAATCAATCAATCAAAAGATCGATCAATCGTCACTCACTCACTCACTCAATCAATCAATCAATCAATCAATCAAAAGATCGATCAATCGTCACTCACTCACTCACTCACTCACTCACTCAATCAATCAATCAATCAAAAGATCGATCGATCAATCGTCACTCACTCAATCAATCAATCAATCAATCAATCAAAAGATCGATCAATCGTCACTCACTCACTCAATCAATCAATAAACCAACCAATTGATGGGAATTTATATAACACTACTTACAGATTCCTATTTCGAGGCTGTTAGCCTACTACTTCCGTCGCTTTTTACCTAGACATTCTACGTGAATATCTGACTATATGCAGCTAAATGTTCATGTTGTTAACCTTTTGCTGTAGTTCTTGGTTGATTTCTGAAAACTGCGGTCTGTCCTCGGGTGCGCTGGCCCAGCAGCGGTCTATCAACACCTGAGAATAGCAAAATCAATGACAATAATAATAATAATAATAATAATAATAATAATAATAATAATAATAATAATAATAATAATAATAACAATAGTAATAATAATAATAATAATAATAATAATAATAATAATAATAATAATAATAATAATAATAATAATAATAATAATAATAACAATAATAACAATAGTAATAATAATAATAATAATAATAATAATAATAATAATAATAATAATAATAATAATAATAATTGACAATTTAATTAACTAAGGCTTGATTGGACGAAACCAAACATTATTAATTCACTCCTATTATCTTATCCTCTTGAGATAATACATTTGCAGAATCTCAAATCAACGAGCTTGAATATGATTACTAGTGATTCCTTCAATGATCCGGATCTCTGCTCCGCCCCTCTGATCCTATGGTAACTCGACCCGGACCACCTTTGGACTACACTTACAACTCTCCCTGTAGGCTTATTAGGCATACAGACACCTGTGAAATAATGACAGCCAATGATGATGATGATGATGATGATGGTGATGATGATGATGATGATGATGATGGTGGTGGTGGTGGTGACGACGACGACGACGATGATGATGATGACGACGACGACGACATATGATGATGACGACGACATAATGTCTATATATGTCCGACACAGTGAACTCAAGCCACACCATTCAACTTGCTGCATCTTTACGATTCAAATCCAGCAACAGCATGCCTTTAAAAAAAATCCTGGACGTACGCAGAACGAAAGAACAAATGACGCAAATGGGTTTTTATTTAGGTGAACTAGAATTAAACGTGACGCATGGTTGAACACAGCTGCAGATTGTCTCGTTTTACGCATCATTTGTTCTATATACGCGTCAAAGCAATTCTCTTGGACATAGGCCTAATAATATTATTATCTGCGGCTATTTTAAACGTCGTTTGTCGTATAAAATCCATAACGATTGGTTTGATCGATCTACGAATGTGACGTATTGTGAGATAAAACATCATCGATCTATTTTGAACAGTGCGATCTAATAATAGGCATAAGCCTACAAGCGTGGTTTCGCTTTAGTGACGTGCACAGTATAGTGAGTAGCATAAAAAAGCAAACGCAACAGTAGTAGGTCTATTATAGTAATAATAGTTTTATTATTATAAGTAGCTGTAGACAGAGTAGTGGTATTTAATGCAGTAGGCCTAGTAATCTAGTATCAGCGGATTTTCAACCAGCAGATGGTTAGAACTTAGAATATATATATATATATATATATATATATAATGCTTTTCTCGCGTCTATCTCGAATACCACCAGCAGAGGTTATACACTGTGTCCCAATAAATCGGGCACCCTTTTTATAACGTGAATAAAACTGGTAAATATTCATCGATTATCAAAATTTCAAAACAGGCTTGATCATGAGATAATTATCTACAAATTGGTAATTTATGAACGGCCCTCACTAAAAAATTACGTCATAATGACGCCGTTAATTTACATCTCGAAACCAAATGTCAACAAAAATCGTTGTGTTCGGTACTTAACGTTTGAATTCTCTGATGCAAATGACGTGATTGTGGCGTCATTATTCATGCCAAAAACTTCATATTTGAATAAGTGTAGGATAATTATCTCAGGATAAAAACAGTTTTAAAACTTTGAAAATCGATTAATATTTGCCCGTTTTATTCACATTATAAAAAGGGTGTCCTATTTATTGGGACACAGTGTAGTTAATAGAATTTCTTTTATTATGCGTACCTTCAGTACAGTATTGCAGCTGATGTTGGCCAGCGTCTGTCTGTTGCTACAGCAGACCTGCCAAAGTATCTCCTCCAATCGAAGTCCACGGAATGGAAACTGACCACTGAACAGTTCGTAGAGCAGAGTCCTACAGAAAAGCATGTAAGCTAAATATACCACTTTAATAGTGAATTACGAATGAGCATGCAGGCATAATTGTAATCGTAAACTGCAAAAATGTATACAACGCTGTTTTTAAGGAATTTTTAGAACTGCACAGCTTCCTTCTTTCCTTTACCATCCTCCATGGTAAATTACTTCCAATCGGAGGAAAATGACCTTTTTTGCTAGTTTTAACTGTACAGAAGTGCTTCTACAACTGCACAAATCCATTTAGAAGTGCACATTTTGTGTACAACTGCACGTTTAAAAAAGCGCTGGAGCGATTAGCAAACGGTTCAAACGGTTTAAATGGTACTGACCCAAAAGCGAAGACGTCCGTGTGAACTGTGGATAAGTAGGTGCACGTGGCGGAGGTTGCGCACTTAACAGTTCGCAAATCTCGTAGAATCTCTGGAGCCAGGTAAGTGAGATTGCCTCGTGGTATGCAGATCTCGTTTGGCCTGTAACAAATCATTTAAAGTATGCCATCAATCAATCAATCAATCAATCAATCAATCAATCAATCAATCAATCATTTATTTTTTAGACCAATCATTTTTTACAGTTATAGCCTACAGTTGCAAATCACATATTAAAAGGGGATGGCCACAAGGATAGGCCCAGAAGGGATCGCTGACCCCGCTAATAGGGACACCTATACATAGGCCTACATGCAAACAAAGATATGCAATGGCCGACATTATTATTAATTATGAAAAGCCGGTGGGTCTAAAAAAAGGTGCGACAGTATTTGGTTGATAAAGAATATAATATTTATTATTTAATAATTGGCTGTTCTAATAGCACGATATTTTCCGTTTTCTATCAACTGTAATCATTTAATTTTCTTCTGTTCCATTTTTCATTCCATTTACCAGCATTCTGAGATTTGCTTCAAAGTCGTTGTGTGTTTTTTTTAAAGAACATAATGTTTCCGCATACCAAAACCTTGAGGATATAAATAGCCTACAGCCCAATTGAGAAATTAAGCCATTGGCCTAAAATCTCAAGAAAGTCCTCCAATGTAACAGAATTTAGGCCTATATAATACCTCTATGAAAATAGGGGAGCTCTAAAAAAAGAAGGCACATCTCTGAAAAGCAGTCAGGGAGCCACACAAGAAAAGAAGTGGATTAATGTGAAATAATTCTAAAATTACAACTTACAAAGTGAATCCGAAGAACTAAGTGCATGTATCATGGCTCTATAGTCTATGCAGCATATATTCTATAGAGCATAATATTATAGCCTAGATCTAATTTATCTACAAGAGCTGAGTCAAGGCAGAGGGGTTGTCTTACGAGGAACAAGATCCATGTACGCATTGTACTGGTAGACGAGAGAGAGGAAGAAAGCAGCTGAGCTGATGAAGCTTAAGTCTTTGGAATGTCTTTGAAACAGATGGTTTAATTGTCTCGAGTCTGTCCTGTGTCACACCGGTCAACCCTCATCCTTTACAAGTCCAACAAAGCATATAATAACTATCTACAGGCAGGGATGAAAGTGTGGCAGGACGGTCATGGTCAGCATCCTGGCACTTATTTTCAAATCTCTAGGCCGTCCTGCCTGAAAATGTAAGGGGCTCCTGGCACTTTTTTAAAACACTTTTAGCACTGTATACAGATTACAGGTATACCTACCGCGTGTTATCCCTCTCGGCCATTCCTTGGTCAAGCAGAGACAGTTTGACCTTTGGTTCAAGGTAGATGTTTCTTGAGTTGAGTACCTGCGCTGTGATGCCCTTTGCGTGCAGGTAACCCATCGCTTGAGCCACCTGGCGACCGATGTTCACCCGACTTCGCATCGGAATTCGATCGGACGACAGGTGGAGTTTCTCGTAGACAGAAATGCCCTTCAGTTCACTAGATTGTTAAAAACAACATTTCAATCATACTATTTATCATTTTCCATTGCTAGACGCGATTGATGAATATAATAATATGCCGTTCATATCAAAGTGAGCTGTAGAAAACAAGTGTATAAATCAGATAAGTATATAGGTCCAAATAAAATATTATAGAACTAGCCCAGTTCAGAGTTACCCGGCGTTGCCCGGGAATTTTAGGATTCGGCCCGTTCCCCGCCAATCCCTCTCCCTCCGTCCCTCCATCTCACCCTCTGTCCATCCGTCCTTCCTCCCTCCGTCCGTCCCTCCCTCCGCCCCTCCGTCCGTCCGTCCGTCCGTTAGCCAGCTAGCTTTCGACAATTCTCAAACTGGTTCTATAATATTCGTTTTTTATGATAAATTAAACATGCAAGAATAACACGCCCCACCCAAACATAATTGCTAGAAATAAAAGCAAGAAAAAATACGGAGAAATTCGTTTATAATAGAACCCTTGCTACGAAATTCTTTTAGTGGAGTTCGAATTAACGAACACGAGGGCGAAGGCTATCAATGTTCTGCAAAACGTTTAAGAACAATTTAGTTCCGTGAGGTTTGTTGGAGTCGACCTTATACGAAAAACACTCTGTTCAGACACTCTAAGTACTATTTCTAAGTACCCGGTACTCGTGTACTTTTGCAACTAACCAGGAAGCATATCTGGCGACACACTTCTACGGAAATCCTTCTATTTCACCCCACACATCAAGGTCAGGGCGTGACCCAGTTCCTGGTCTTGTGACCTAAAGCTACATGACCTAGTTTTTTCACTGCCCTCAGACCTGCCTTTCTTTACGCAAAATCTTTGGTCTGCATCAGTCCTACAGTAATTTCTCATTATTTTTCGACGCCATAACAGATACATATCTATGGATACCACAATCATATTAGTTCAATATCCGATTTCCTGCCTAATAATCTCTAAGTTCTATTTCCATTGTCCTTCATTTCCATTGTCTCTCATATCCATTGTCTCACATTTCCATTCTCACATTTCCATAGTCTCTTATTTCCATTGTCTCACATTTCCATTGTCTCCCACTGCCATTGTCTGCTGCTTCCATTGTCTCTAATTTACATTGTCTCTCATTCCCATTGCTTCTCGTTTCCATTGTCACTCATTTCCATTGTCTCTCATATCCATTGTCTATCATTTCCACTGTCTCTCATTACTCATCAGACGTGTCTCGTGACCTCAACTGCGACTCGATACGGTCGCAAACACAAACAGCAACCACGGATTTATGGATCACAGAAAACCACATGTATGCGACATGGATTGAATACAACACGGTTACAATGTCCTTCTGGCTTCATAATAATTATTTTGCCCGGCATTCGACGTCGATGTTGTGTAAGTCAAAATAGTCATGATGTCGATGTCGTCAACATCGCAATAAGCTTTCTTCACATTACTCTCCGGAACCTGACCCTCTGCCAATCGACTTTGTTTTGACTGAGCGCCTTTGAATAAGCTGGTTTCCACTAATTTGCTTTTCTGACGGCATAGGGATGGCGATTACCATTACGAAGGCAGATAATCACAGATGAAATATAGGCCTAGATCCAATATATGGTTCTCTGAACTGGAGAAAAACAATCCAGAATTATTGGTGACCAAAACAACGGAATTATAAGTGACAAAACCCCGCATTTATAAGTGAAAAATCCACAATTATATATGATAAACCCTGAATTATTGGTGACAAAACCCCAGAAATATAGGTGACAAAAGCCGGAATTATAGGTGAAAAGCCGGAATTATAAGGGACAAAAACCCGAATT
This sequence comes from Lumbricus rubellus, assembly GCA_945859605.1. Taxonomy (NCBI): domain Eukaryota; kingdom Metazoa; phylum Annelida; class Clitellata; order Crassiclitellata; family Lumbricidae; genus Lumbricus; species Lumbricus rubellus. The sequence goes on along the minus strand of OX243813.1, from coordinate 50,328,615 downwards.
ATAGGTGACAAAAACCCGAAAAATAAGTGACAAAAAACCGGAATTATAGGAGACAAGAACCTAAATTAAAAAACAAAAACCGGAATTATAATTAAAACAAAAACCACAGGTGACAAAGAAGCGCAACTATGCATGTGTATGCCTATAGGAGACAAAGAAGCGCAACTATGCATGTATATGCCTATAGGAGACAAAGAAGCGCAACTATGCATGTATATGCCTAGGAGACAAAGAAGCGCAACTATGCATGTGTATGCCTATAGGAGACAAAGAAGCGCAACTATGCATGTATATGCCTATAGGAGACAAAGAAGCGCAACTATGCATGTATATGCCTATAGGAGACAAAGAAGCGCAACTATGCATGTATATGCCTAGGAGACAAAGAAGCGCAACTATGCATGTGTATGCCTATAGGAGACAAAGAAGCGCAACTATGCATGTGTATGCCTAGGAGACAAAGAAGCGCAACTATGCATGTGTATGCCTATAGGAGACAAAGAAGCGCAACTATGCATGTGTATGCCTAGGAGACAAAGAAGCGCAACTATGCATGTGTATGCCTAGGAGACAAAGAAGCGCAACTATGCATGTGTATGCCTATAGGAGACAAAGAAGCGCAACTATGCATGTGTATGCCTAGGAGACAAAGAAGCGCAACTATGCATGTGTATGCCTATAGGAGACAAAGAAGCGCAACTATGCATGTGTATGCCTATAGGAGACAAAGAAGCGCAACTATGCATGTGTATGCCTATAGGAGACAAAGAAGCGCAACTATGCATGTGTATGCCTATAGGAGACAAAGAAGCGCAACTATGCATGTGTATGCCTATAGGAGACAAAGAAGCGCAACTATGCATGTGTATGCCTATAGGAGACAAAGAAGCGCAACTATGCATGTGTATGCCTATAGGAGACAAAGAAGCGCAACTATGCATGTATATGCCTAGGAGACAAAGAAGCGCAACTATGCATGTGTATGCCTATAGGAGACAAAGAAGCGCAACTATGCATGTGTATGCCTATAGGAGACAAAGAAGCGCAACTATGCATGTGTATGCCTATAGGAGACAAAGAAGCGCAACTATGCATGTGTATGCCTATAGGAGACAAAGAAGCGCAACTATGCATGTGTATGCCTAGGAGACAAAGAAGCGCAACTATGCATGTATATGCCTATAGGAGACAAAGAAGCGCAACTATGCATGTATATGCCTAGGAGACAAAGAAGCGCAACTATGCATGTGTATGCCTATAGGAGACAAAGAAGCGCAACTATGCATGTGTATGCCTATAGGAGACAAAGAAGCGCAACTATGCATGTGTATGCCTATAGGAGACAAAGAAGCGCAACTATGCATGTGTATGCCTATAGGAGACAAAGAAGCGCAACTATGCATGTGTATGCCTAGGAGACAAAGAAACGTAACTAAACGGTAAACTACCTGGTGACGACGGCCAGATTCGGCTGCTGAAGGCAAGCTCCCATGAAGAGACAGATGTTCTCGTGCCGAATTTTACTCAGTCGCGTGACCTCGCGTAGGAACTTAGCCACATCCAAGTCGGAAGACCCATTGAAACAGTAGATGAAGACGTCACCATGCCAACGACCTCTATCAACAAAACACAGACAGACAAATATTAAAAGTCGTTCCTTGCTGGTGAAGCTCCAACTGACATTGGATTCAACGAGAATGATTGCATTGTATACATCTATACATTTATATAGCGCCTCTCGCAATAGGGACCTTGGGCAAGTCCTTCAGCACTCCGACGTGAAACTTCGATTCAGTGTCTGCGCTGTAGTCGGGAGCGCTTCCGAGTAGCTCTCTTAATCGGGGCGCTATAACAAGTGCACATACATACCTACTAATCAGAGGTTAATGAAAGAGTTGCTGGGTATTTATTTAACTGTTTCAATTTCATAAGACAAGCGTCACGTTGTCTGCGATATGCTCCATGAGCGATGACAGAACTAAATTAGAACGAATGTTGAACCGAATGCGGTGACTTTGGTTCCTTCCTGAAAATGGAGAAATTAGCTGCTGGAGCCGAATGCTGGGATGCTTTTCTGGGATGCTTCGTGCAGTAAATATGTTAAATGTCAATGACGTCCTTAATATCCTTTATCCACCCCTAGGCAGGCCCGGATTAAGCCCTCGGGGGGCCCGCCGCCATTTTCTCAGGGGGGCCCTTAATTCACCATTACCTTCCGTCGCCATACTCTTCCTATACAGTTCCACCTGTTTGTGCGTGCCTATTATTGATTATGTAGATCAAACCTAATTATGTGTAGCTTAATGAAAAAATTAAATGACACTTTATAAACGTCAATGCAATAGATTATATTGTTCAGTTTAGCGGTTTAAATCCTGTTATATGCCAAATATGGTTCACATTTTTCTACTCTTGGCAGTGGCAAACTGGTCAAGAATGTCATTAAAGGAAACAATATCTAAGAGATCACTCTCAAAGCTAAGAAGTTCCAATGCAGTTAAGCGTTTGTCAGTCATTGTCAGTCCAATGAGCTAAATGCCTAAATGGGTATATTCGATGCTTATCAGAATTCGGTAATCAGTTTTCTATATAATTATATCATACATGTCGTAATAATGACATCGCATTTATATTCAGCAGGCCTATATTGTACGTATCTATACCTTCATGCTTAGGCCTACTTATTAGGACTACACAGCCTGGACGCCACCCACGCACCGCATCCACGCATCCATGTAGCAGCATTCCTATACACGACATAATTATTATAAATTGCATTTGTAAGACTGGCCAAAGATAATACGATACAGTGATACATGCACCTTGCAAGCGTATGAGTTTGCAGATCCAGTATAATATAAACAGAGTTCCTCTTTGTTCAACTTAGTTTAACCTAATCTGAGTAGGCTATCTCTGTCTCCGTCCGTCTGTCTGTCTGTCTTTCTGCCTACGCGTCTGTCTCTTAGTAGACCGAGCTCTCCCTCTCTGTCTGCATGTTTGTCACTCAGGCCCATTTCTTTAAAAGTAGGCCATATGGAATACGGACAAATTCATAAATCATAGCTGGCATAGATGTTGAGGCCGACATAAATAAAATAATTGCTCCCCTTAGGAAAAACAATCAGCAATATTGACGTAAATTTACACAATGTCCTTGAAGCAAAGTTGTATAAATTGGAAAATGCACCCAAAAACATTTTATTTTCAGACGCGGGGGGCCCCCTGACGACGGGGGGCCCGCCGCCATGGCAGACATGGCATACTGGTTAATCCGGCCCTTCCCCTAGGAAAAACCTCTTATAATTTGTGCCCCATAGACTGCATCCATCCATTTCCTCTACCAGTGAATAATGTTACAAATTTTACTCCGAGGGTACTCTTTGCGGGGGTCATCAATGACACTGTTATGCTCACATTAATTCTTTTGTTTCTATTTAATGTAGGCCTAATTCGACACGTAACTGGGTGTGCCACCACCAGTGTTGTCTCAGTTTCGAAATAAACATTGGTTATTAATTCAAAGTATGTCACCGTTCACACTTAGTCATAGCTATGCATGATGCGTTTGATTTTCTTCTCAAGATGAATACAAAATGTCATGTATGGACGTTATTTTAGTTATCAACTTATCATGATTAGATGTCGCTACTGTTGTGTATGTATATCATATAAGTTATATATAGTATATATATATACACCGTGGTTCAACAAAAAGTAAGCCAAATTGTTTTGCAAATATCTCTAATCCCTGATAACATATCACGCTAAAATTTTCCAAATATTTAGAGAAGTGGACATAGAATATTATTCCAAAATTTCATTAGATAAGGTTGAACGGATAAAAAGATATGAATATTTAAACTTCATATGCCGAAATTTCAGTTTACAAGCAATTTTATGTCAGATTCAATCAAATGTTTCGTTATTATCTCCAATGCCTGATGATTAATCATTCTAAAATTTTCCAGATATGTAGAGAATTGAACTAACAATATGACTCCAACAGTATGGTTTGATTAGTTAATTAAATAAGATGCTCAAAATGTCCTAATCCTGCTTGCACGCAAGCCTGGAGGCGCTGGCGCCATTGCAATGGCAACAGCAACGTCGATTAATTATCCTCTGGTCCAGGCCATCCCGCACTTCCAACAAGCGTTGCTTCAGATCTTTTATATCATGGATTGTTGTCTGGTAGACTCGGTCTTGCATCACGCTCCACATTTTATAGTCGACAGGATTCAAATCTGGGCTGTTCGGAGGCCATAATGTGGGAGAAATGAAGTCTGGCGTCTCTCTTGTCAGCATTTCGATGGTTTCCTTGGTTCTGTGGGCTGGCGCTGTTCTGTTGAAAAACAAAGCTGTCTTCTGGGACTAGACTTTTGATTACAGATAGATGTTGTGACAGCAGAACATCGCGATAATAAGCTTTATAAGTTTTACTCCAGAATCAATGAAGACTAAATGGGAACGGCCAAGCGTCGAAACCGCAACGGACGCCATAACAGACTTGCTGAAAACTGAAATTTCGGGTGATGAAGTTGAAATATCCATAACTTTTTATCCCTTCAAATTTATGACATGATATTTTGGAATCCTATTCTTGGTTCAATTCCCTAAATATTGGTAAAAGGTTTTTATGATTATTCATTAGATATCATACATGTAGATGCAAGTAAAACAGTTTGGCTTACTTTTTATTGAATCTAACACAGAAAAATTGCTTGTAAACTGAAATTTCGTTATATGAAGTTTAAATATTCATATCTTTTTGTCTGTTCAACATTATCTCATGAAATTTTGGAATCATATTCTTAGTCCACTTCTCTAAATATTTGGGAAAATGTAGCTTGATATGTCATCAGGTATTAGAGATATATGCAAAACAAATTGGCTTACTTTTTTTGAACCACGGTGTACATATAAAATTATACATAAATATATACTGACCGGAAGACTTCGTGTTTGACGCCCTTGCGAAGACTCTCGACAAGGACGACGTCGGAGATCGGAATGTTCCAATCGACAAGAGAATCCCTCAAGTACTCTTCGTAGTAACTGGATCGGATAAAGAACAACATCATCATCATCATCATCATCATCATCATCATCATCATCATCATCATCATCATCATCATCATCATCATCATCATCATCATCATCATCATCATCATCATCATCATCATCATCATCATCATCATCATCATCATCATCACCACCACCACCACCACCACCACCACCACCACCACCACCACCACCATCACCATCACCATCACCATCACCATCACCATCACCACCACCACCACCACCACCATCACCACCACCACCACCACCACCACCACCACCATCACCATCACCACCACCATCACCACCATCACCATCACCATCACCATCACCACCACCACCACCACCACCACCATCATCATCATCATCATCATCATCATCATCATCATCACCACCACCACCACCATCATCATCATCATCATCATCATCATCACCACCACCACCACCACCACCATCATCATCATCATCATAATAATCATCATCATCTCACGTCAACGTATATATATATATATATATATATATATATATATATATATTCATTTTATTGTATTTATTTCTCCATTTTTATACAGTGGCGTAGACAAAAGGTTAGACCTTCCGCTTGGCTTAAGAACAAACGTTTCTAAGGGTTATTTGTCCATTTATATAAGAAGAAACATGCATATGGCCATAAACCCCATCATAAATTCCTGGCTACGCCACTGTTTCCTTAGCGTCCCTTCAAACTCGCTATTCCGAGGCGCTCCCGACTACAGCGCGGACACAGCATCGGAGTTTCACACCGAAGCGCATAAGCAATTGCAAGTGAAGGACTTGCTCAAGGTTGCTACGCGGTGGCTTGAGGTGGATTCGAACCTGAACCATCCGGATCTACGGCACCGAACTCACCACGACACCCCCGCGCCCCACAATACATATATAAATAATTATATTTATATATATCGATTATATATATATATATATATATATATGAACAGACTGCAGTTGAATTATGCTTCTCATTTATGTACAGCCATCATATAAAAATGGTCTTCGGGTCGACCTCTAAATGTTGATGTCACGATGCAAGACAAATGATAGACTTCGCGGTATCAGTTTTCATAGATGACTCAGCTGTTTGCTCCAGCGTCATGCCCACACTTTCTGACCAAACCCACAGACACACAGACACAGACAAACACAGACAGACACACAAACACACATCTAAACGCACAGACACACACACAAACACACACCTACACACAGACATCTACACACACAAACACAGTTACAAACACACACACACAAACACACACACATACATGCGCACACACGCGCGCACACACGCCCACAGACACACCTTGGTTAAAAGAAATCGGCTCAACAACAGTGTATCGTGTCGGTTAAGTCCCGTAATATGAACTCCAAAATAAATGTCCATAATATTATGTGCTTTACATGGGCCTCATATCTAAGCTTATCTCATAGAATCTAGGGCTCCGTGTGGGCAAGCTTGGCATGGTAAGACAGTGTAAGAGAAGCGGTCCATAGCTCTTAATTTTGTCTTAAACAGAGTAGTCTATATGACCCTCGACTGTATATAGTTTTTTCAAGCGTTTTACAACGGCGCTAAATAAATTGCAAATAATAACACTCAAAACTGTCTCCAATTCCTTGAATCGCAATCATAGGACTCGATTATTATCATTAAATTTTAACTGTGCTCTGAGCAGTGATCGTTACTTCATAATAAGTCTTCATTAGCCATGAATCAATTAAACCATGGCGGCCATGAAATTACCTGCAGCCTACATCATAGGCTACATCAGTGGTTCTTAACCTTTTCAAGGGAGCCGAAACCCAAGAGAAATCCATGACCACTCACCGAACCCCTAAATGTTTGAACAATAATTTTTGCTCGACATACTCTGTGGTATAAGCATATAATAAAAGGGTAATAGTTGCTTTCAGCGTACGTCGTACGATGCTATTTCTGCAGAAAAACAAAGAAAATTACATATTTATCAGTAATACCGGTAGGCCTACCTTACGCTACAGAAAGATGGCATTGGCAGCCAGTGTTAATTATCGGGAGGTGCATTAACACATAACTAAGGTTAACAGGATAAACAAATTTTCATGAGGTAGGGCCTGGTAGGCAATCTATTTCAAACAAAAATTTATTAAATAAAGGTCGAAAAATAAAAATAAAATGGCAAATCATTTTTGCACTGAATATGTATATATTTCAAAGGACCTCTGCCGAACCCCTGGCACTGGTTCATCGAACCCCATGGGTTCGGTCGAACACTGGTTAAGAACCACTGGGCTACATGCACAATTCCACAAATAATCATGTACTCTAAATTTCTAAAGCACTGCTCTAAACCTAAGCCCAACGTATAGGCCTAAATGTAAATAAATCACTGTTGCAGTGCCTTAAGCAGGTCATTATGACCTGTCTAGGCCTACATGCGGGGAAAATCGTATATTCTACCCCGCACTCTGCTGCATCTCGTAGACCTACAGTTTGTGGACCCTCATGCGTAGGCCTACGTGCATACAATTAAGCCTCTCTACTACCCCATAAAAGTAAATTAGCTAAAGTTATCTTTGAAACATTTATTGGACCGTATGCTGTTGTTTATTTTTACTAAACATCGTGTTACTAAAAATTTGTTAGCTGCTATGATTTGCGATTAAGATCTGAACAGAATTTAATTATAATTTAATTATAATTTAATTATAATATATTTAATTATAATGTAGGGCCTACTCAAATGCCATCTGACGTCTACATGTATATATATAAAATAGGATAATACAGGCCAATGTGGACGTCATAATAAGACATTTATCGTGCACACGTACATTTAGACAAGACCCTCCAACCCCACCCCACCCCCACCAAACGCAAATCGTCTAAATCCGATGACTCTCTCCTAAGTAGGCTATACCGTGTATACGTCATTCGCCACCGTCACACGATCAGAGGGTGTGTGAACATTGAACAAGCGTGGCAGCATCCAGAAGAAATCTAATGCACTCAAAATGCTATTAATGTATTTAGTGGGTCGCACTGGAAATCATGATGGGAATCTCCTCATGATGGGAATCCCCCGTGGGTGTCGTTTTCTTGATTTATGATCGCTTTTTTAGATGACGGTGTATTTTTTAAAGAGACTTGATTGGAGGGAAACGCTAATAGGATAACAACAACAATGACTGTATAATAATAAAACAACAGTGCGGTTGTACTTGTAAGCTGACGCAATTATTATTGAGGGAACAGTAGTCTTCTTCCAACACAGTCACTTCCTACATTCCTACATACATGTAGGATTATACTCCAAGTCTGTCTATACGTGTGCTCCCTGGATGATGATGATGATGATGATGATGATGATGATGATGACGACGACGACGACGATGATGATGATGATGATGGTGATGATGATGATGATGACGACGACGACGATGACGACGATGATGATGATGATGATGATGATGATGACGACGACGACGATGACGACGACGATGATGATGATGATGATGATGATGATGATGATGACAATGATGACGACGACGACGACGATGACGATGATGATGGCGATGACGATGGTGATGATGATGATGATGAAGATGATGATGATGAAGATGATGACGATGATGATGGCGATGACGATGATGATGATGAAGATGATGACGATGATGATGATGATAATGACGATGATGATATTGGCACCGTCCGGAAAACACAAGAGTGGTGAACCATTGTTCTGGACAATAAAAATCATAACGACAGATTCCTTTTAGCGTTCGTCCAGTGAATTTGTCCAACTAAACTGCCTCAAAGTACGACACCTATGAAAAGATCCTGCAAACATAACCACCATGAAAAAAGATCCTGTGGAGTTATTACGCCTACGTGTAAGGTCTTGTTCGCTTAATTCTATGGAAAGATTCATCTTAAATTTCACCTCTAAAAAGGTCGCATCGAGTTACGCTTCTGAGAAAAAACCTTTGAAAAATTGCAATTATGAAAAGACCTCGTGAATTAGGCCTACACGACGTGTTAAAAAGTCCTAATTAAATTACAACTGACTCGCTCTATCTGCCTCTGGCTCTGTCTGTCTGTATATTTTTCTCTCTTTCTCTCTTTCTTTCTACGTCTGTCTGTCTTTTGCAAAAAACTTGCTATTGTCTAAATTTGACCGCACTGCTTCAGGGTATCTTCAACATTGCTGTCCAACCGTATTGACGCCGCGGGCCACCAAAGAAATTTTTCTTGAAGCCGAGAGCCGACCCGCAGAATTCAAAAGCAACAAATATGATCTACAGTAAATTATTTAAGCTGTGTTAAAATTGACTATGGAATAATCAAAGCTTGGAAACTGGCTGTTGTATTCACACACTGTCATTTGAACTATGCCTATGTATGTCTGTGGTTTTGTTTTTCTTAATTTTCATTAAATATGTAAAAATTTCACTATAGCTTAGGCGGGCCACTTAAATTCTGCTGACGGGTCGCAGTTTGGACAGCAGTAAAGTCCTCATTGCGCACCACAAGTCCACATGAATCAGCGCATGACCCCCAGTTAATTTTCAACGGGGTCTTGCCCCAAAATATCTGACTAATGTTTTACTTCGTCCTCACTCGGCTTCCTCCCATCGTTCACTTCGTTCATCCAACAGATTTGACCTCTTGGTTCCTCGGTCTAGAACTACTATGGCTCAGTCTCGATCATTTGTCTCAATTGGTCCTTCTCTTTGGAATGCTCTTTCTCCTTCTGTTCGCTCTACACTTCTTTCTGGTAGTCTCTCTTCTGCTTTGTCTCTTCTCAAAACCTGTTTCTTCTCGCGGGGCCTTGCACACTGGGAGCGCCTCTGAACGGTTCACCCTACTAGAGGCGCTTTATAAATGTTTAAATACAATACAATACAATACAATACAATTTTGTACAATTTTCATAGGGCCTATACTGCCTGCAGGCCACGTAAATCTGTATTTTGTCCCGGTGTCATAAACACGTTTGGAGTTGGTCTTGAACGAAAATCAGGGTGGCGTCGGCAGCGGGGGTGGGTGGCGGTGGGGTGGCCGGGTCAGTGGCGGCGTGCACCCTTTCATCATCGCGGCGTTTTACAGAAGAGTCGGTCATCGAGTTTTCAACTCGACACTCGAAATCTACGACTCGAGATTTGTTTGTTTACGGCAGTTTTGTAACAGTTTACGCGAATGCTATTACTTCTTCTGCAGAACATAACGCGTATATAGCCCTACGTTATATTATGCGCCTTTAATCATCAACCGTAGCATGCATGCAGACATTTTTTCAGACTCAATACTCTCTTAATAGTAGCCTATCGTACCTGATAGGAGGCCTAGTAGACATAATTGTTGCTTCCAGGTATTTTTCATCAAAGTTGGATCCATAATGGTACCAGGGGTTATTTTAAGGAAATTTCTCAACTGCACATAATTATCAGAATAGCATCCTACATCGGGTAGATTGGTCATTATTGAGTCTAAGGCCTAATTATTATTCTTCTTCTTATTATTATTATTTATTATTATTATTAATTTATTATTATTATTTTATTATTATTAATGTTATTATCATTATCATGATAATGTAACTGGCTAAGTTTATAAACCTACTTCTCCGAAGAGCAGTAAGCTTATTTAATCTAGTCCCCTCCGCTGGCGGGAAATCCAGGTTTCTGGGGGGGACAATCGAGTGTCCGAAGGACTCTCGTGAGGCGCGTAGCGCCGAGACCGGTAGGTGGAGGGGTATGGGGAGGGGGATGGGCCCCTCCCCATCAGAAATTGTTTGAATTTCCACATTGCAATGGTACCATTTTAAGGTGTCATCTTAACAAAATACCTGTACTTTTTCAGAGCCTCATCAGAAATTTTTTTAATTTCCACATTGCAATGGTACCATTTTAAGGTGTCATCTTAACAAAATACCTGTACTTTTTCAGAGTCTTATCAGAAATTTTTGAATTTCCACATTGCAATGGCAGCATTTTAAGGTGTCATTTAAACAAAATACCTGTACTTTTTCAGAGGCTCATCAGAAACATTTTGAATTTCCACATTGCTATGTTAGAATTTTAAGGTGTCATTTTAATAAAATACTTGTAATTTTTCAGAGCCTCATCAGAAACTTTTTGAATTTCCACATTGCAATTGCAGCATTTTAAGGTGTCATCTTAACAAAATACCTGTCTTTTCAGTGCTTAGAAGAGTGGGCTAAGACTTCAAGAAATATAAGCAACACAAATATTTGGGGTGGGGCTATTTCCACATTATAATGGTACCCTTTTAAGGTGCCATTTTAGAAAAATAACTCCATTAGACTATCCAGTGCTGATAAAAAAGGGTTTTAGGATTCAATATACACCGTGGTTAAAAAAAACTAAGCCAAATTGTTTTGCATATATCTCTAATACCTGATGACATATCAAGCTAATATTTTCCAAATATTTAGAGAAGTGGACCAAGAATATGATTCCAAAATTTATTGAGGCAATGTTGAACGGATAAAAAGATATGAATATTTAAACTTCATATGCCGAAATTTCAAATTACAAGCAATTTTCTGTCAGATTCAATAAAAAAAATTCTTATATCTCTAATGCCTGACGATTAATCATTCTATAATTTTCAAGATATGTAGAGAATTGAACTAACAATATGATTTCAACAGTATGGTTTTATTATTTAATTAATTAAGATGCTCAAAATGTCCTACTCCTGCTTGCACGCTAGCTTGGAAGCACTGGCGCCATGCATTACGCAACAACATCGTCAATTATATCCTCTGGTCCAGGCAATCCCACACTTCCAACAAGCGTTGGTTGCTTCAGATCGTTTATATCATGAACTGTTGTCTGGTAGACTCGGTCTTGCATCACGCTCCACACTTTATATTCGACAGGATTCAAATCTAGACTGTTCGGAGGCCATAATGTGGGAGAAATGAAGTCTGGCGTCTCTCTTGTCAGCATTTCGATGGTTTCCTTGGCTCTGTGGGCTGGGGCACTGTCCTGTTGAAAAAAGCAGCCTTGTGGGGCTAGATTTCTGATTACAGGTAGAAGATGTTGTGACAGCAGAATATTGCGATAATATACTCCGTTAATTTTACTCCAGGATCTCTGAAGACCAAAATTAGGCACTATCAAGCATCGAAACCGCAACGAACACCATAAAAGACTTGCTGAAAACAGAAATTTCTGGAGATGAAGTTTAAATATTCATATCTTTCTATCCGTTCAAATTAATGACATGATATTTTGGAATCCTATTCGTGGTTCAATTCTCTAAATCATAGATGTAAAAAACGATGGAAACAGAATAAAAAACGGTAAAAAACCTCGTTTTTTTCAAAAAAATAAAAAACGACAAAAAAACGATAAAAAACGGAAACGGAAAATAATTTGACTTTGCTACATCTAAAACTGCATTTTGACATTGAAAACCTTGATTAGGAACATACTACACGCAGGCTATCTCTTAAATGATGATGTTAAACAATGAAATAATGACTTTAGTTAGCTGAATCCTTGAGAGTTGGCGAAAAACATAAGGATTATCAGAAAAAATTAAAATTAAGGAAAATAATAACAGAAAGTAAATGAATAAATAAAGATAAATAAATAATAAAAAACGATAAAAAACGATGGAAAAAATAAAAAACGAAAAAAACGACGTTTTTTGGGAGCGAATAAAAAACGGAAAAAAACGTTTTTTACAACTATGCTCTAAATATTTGGAAAATTTTGGCATGATTAATTATCAGGCATTGGAGATATAATAAAAACAGTTTGGCTTACTTGTTACTGAATCTGGCAGAAAATTGCTTGTAAACTGCAATTTTGGCATATGAAGTTGAAAGATTCATATCTTTTTATCCATTCAATTTTTTCTCTTGAAATTTTGAAATCATATTCTTGGTCCACTTCTCTAAATATTTGGAAAATTTTAGCGTGATATGTTATGAGGCATCAGAGATATAAGAAAAACAATTTGGCTTAGTTTTTTTTTAACCACGGTGTATATATTATTATAATTACAATAATATCTTTATGTATCGAGTTCAGCAGCTCAGTTCTCCAGTTGCTGAGTTATTCTAATGAATAAATGCAGACATGAATATAATAGTAGCCAATATAAGCTGACTTTTCAGCACTATATCAGTTTAACCCTATTACCCAAGATGGTCCTGAATTGCTGACCAGGATGTACTTTCTGAAATCATATTTTAATGGTACACAAACCAACCAAGAACTATATAATAAACTACCGGTACCAAATTCAGGCAGCCATGACTGTGTAGGGCCTAGTAATGATGTTGTTTGTAGGTTTTACTATAGCCTATGTGTTCAAATAATAGGACCAAACATTTTGAAATTTTACAGTTTAAACTTTGAAGGATACCACTGGTGAGAAGCCATTCAGTTGTACAAAAGTAGTATTTGTACAAATATTAGTAGTAAGTTATTCTCATTTTAGCAGGATTGTGTCATATATTATGATAGTAAATAATAACATTATTACCATTAACCATATAATAATTATTAGTATTACAGTATATTATAACAGTTCACGTAATACGATGATGTAAACAGCAACTAGGGTCTATCTTCTATAAGCTAAGCGTTATTTGGCTTGCATAAGACAGCTTGTTTAAATATACCATGTCTCTATCTCTAGACTTGTTTTCTTGTATTTTGTGCCAATAGAGTTGTCAATAGAAATTTAAAGTTAAATTCACGGCAACAATGTCTTATAATCTTGTTTTTTACAATTAGTTTAATTAAAATATATTAGCTGCTTACATTGTTTATGCGATTGTGTGTAAAAAAGTAACTGCACAAAACCTGATTTTCAACTGCACAAATTCGTTTTCCAACTACACACTTTGTGTCCAGCTGCACGTAAAAATAACCCCTGAATGGTACATAGGCCTATAATTATGTTGTGTTGTATTTCGTTATTTGAAAGTCTGCAGAGCGCCGCATGCAGTGGGCAGCGGCGCCGCCAGGATTTTTTTTCTGTACGCACAATACACTACGATTTTTTTCTGTACCGTAGCCTATACGCACAATACAACTTGCACAAAATAATATGAAGCGAACAGCGATCGATACGAGCTTATATATAATATATTATATATAGGCTATGTATGTATGTATGTATGTATGTATACATAAGCGCCGGGTTGACCCGAAGAGCGGGGGTGCCGAAAAAATGTGAAAATATGCGCGCGTGAGCGCGCGAGAAATTTTTGACCCTTTTTTATAGGAGACTTATTGAAATCACCACTGTTCACATAGGCGAAGACTTGGTCCTGGTTTGAACTCGCGGCCAAAGTATGATCGCCGAGAAGCACAGCGCCGAGCAGGGTAGGGGTTTGGGAACGGGATGTGCTCCTCCCCATTTTCGATTTTTTTATTGTCACACTGCGATGGTAGAACCTTAGGCTATCATTTTGACGTCATGACATCCTTGTCAAAATTTCCTATTATCTCATTCCATTTTTTGATCATCCTTTGTGTTTGATGTAGCCTAGCTATTTCTCTTGGAATCTACACAGAAGAAAAGCACAATCTTCGTTTTCATAGTCGTCTTGGAGCACTCTCCCTCAATTAGGTCAACATACTCAAATTTTGCACAAGAAATCAGACAATTGGCCACTGTTTAGTGAGCCAATATTAACACTGTGGAATAGGTTTTCAAATAGTATTTCAAGTAGCCTAGTTTTTAAAGACAAGACAATATCCCGCTTTTATGATGCTGGGAGGTGACTCTCGAGCACTGAATTAAGAACAATATTGAGCATGTTTATAATATAGGCCTAAAGAAACAATGTCATTCAAATCGTTGCCTTCGTCCGTAATAAAAAAAATGACGGAAGCGGATCGAATAAGCAGGATATCGGGGTTTCCTCGCATTCGCTGATCGGCTTAGGACCAATGGAGTTCAGACCACCAGATGGGATAAAACTGGAGAAATTGTAAGGTAGGCCTAAACTAACTGAGATTTTAAAAAGTATACTAAAGATGGAATGATTTTTATAGATAAGGAATTCCAACAGAGAAAAAATATCTTTAAAGCACATCTTGCCGGCTGATTTCAGGTGGTGCCCATGCATAGGCGGGCCTCGCATGGCCAATTTCTGGCGGGCCTCGCAGAGTCGGCGTCCTTGTATGTATATAGGCTACCGTATATGCCTACTGGCGATTATGGGGTATCACCAGCTAGCATAAGCTTTTTGCTCCATTTTTGGTATAGGGCCTACGCATAGAGGTAATTTTGGATGTTAAAAGTGGTGACGCTTTAAAAAAAATCCTTTTCGCGCTGTACGCACTTGCGTAAGTGCGTACGCCTAACGGCGCCCCTGGCAGTGGGCTCTATAAGCAATTTAGAGGCCCTCCCAGCCTGACAGCCCCGAAAGAACAAAATAGAGTTCGCGCAGCGGGTTGATGAGGGCAAGACCATGCATATACCAAAATCTTATAGAGCAGCGAGGGGGAAGACCATACGAACGTAGTCCTACCTAGACACTTACTATAGCGCTATTTCTTGCTGTCATTACTATTACTATTAACAAGAAACTTCTGTGGAGCCTGCGCATGATACACCGCAAACAGGTCTTGATCTGTTCGAACACATAATCTGATGTAGTAGACTATACAATGATGAAAGTAGTCTCACTGAAGAAGCGCTATATAAATTCTCTAATGAATGAATGATAAAGACGTTTTCTTTACCTGATATGAATGTCGTCGAATCCATCTCTCTCGTCAAGATCGTCTCTATCCAACGACGTTGCATACCAGTTGTCATCCGTTGTTCCGTTGTCGTCGTCTGCAACGAAATAATAATAATAATAATAATAATAATAATAATAATAATAATAATAATAATATTAATAATAACAATAATAATAATAATAATAATAATAATAATTATAACAATAATAATAATAATAATAATAATAATAATAATACACTGATATAATTGTAATAATAGAAAATATTAAAAGCTGGAGCAACAACAATAATAATATAGGCCTAATACCAATAATAAAAGTAGCAGTAGCAGTAGGGCCTAGTAGTAGTAGTAGTAGTAGTAGTAGTAGTAGTAGTAGTAGGCCTAGTAGTAGTAGTAGTAGTAGTATCAGTAGTAGTGGCAGTGGTAGTACAACTAATAATAATAATAGCCTAACACATTGATATAGTTGTAATAATAGCAAATATTAATTGCTGGAATGCACGACAGCAAACGTTGCATTAACATAGAATAAATTATTAGCAACTCACAGTACAAAGCGAGGGTTTGGACACCTCTAAAACATGTCAAATAACCTTTATATATAAGGTGGACTGCAGTGTAAGTTGAACAGAAGAAATTTCCTGTAGTCGTTCGAACAGAAAAATACAAAATCAGCAAAATAACAAAAAATCAATGCATAATAAGAATTAGAAGCTAAGTTAACTCGCAAGTAAGTAAGGAAGAGATCCATGTGAAATGGTTTTCCAGAAAAGAAGCGATCCCTCTAAATCTATATGCAACCACATGCACACAAATTATTTCTGCAATAGAAACAGGGAGAAAAACAATTGTATAGAAACTGAGGACGGCTGAATTGCATTTAACTGTGCATGGTATTAGTTAATATATAAGCTTGTGCATGTCAAATACATAGACCTAAGGGAATAGATAAGGCCTAAAAAAATGTTGTCTTTCCGGTAACAGAGCTAAAAAAAAATGGGTAGGTAGGTCGGAAAATATTTTTATTTTGTAAAATATTTTTATGCAGTGACTATCCGAAAAAGTATACCCCACTAGTCTTTTTTGCACGCTGAAACAAAGTACGTGTTCTAAGCAAGTATAAACTGCCTATTTCCCGACTGTCTGCACCTAAAACTGCTCTAGAAACAGTCCTATTAATTTCATTTTGTTGACGTCTCTTATGTTATGTCAATACAAATGTTAAAAAAATATTTTTTGAAAAAAAATTTTTTTTTAAAAAAAATAATTTTTTTCATAAACATTTTTTACAAAAATATTTGGGTCGCGGCCGTAAAAATGGGTCGGTCGCGTTACCGGAAACACAACAATTTTTTACGCCTAAGCACTATATTATGTTCGCTACGACGGGTTGCACGATAACACGAGTAAAAATAAACATGAGAAGCAAGATTCTGACAGGCGGCAACAAAAATAGCGTAAAATACTTCTAAGACCGATCAGCCAGCAGGTGCGACCTGCAAGTGGCTGATCGGTAACGCGCTCGCTCACGGAGAAATGAAGACCTTTCTTGAAGTCATGGCCTTTTTCAGCCTTTCTTTCTATTTTACCAAAATTTACAAATTTGTCAGCATGTCCATAATATTATATGCATGTGCACAAGCCCGCTCGGTTTGTTATTTGAGAGGAATTGTTACACATTCAATTTTTCTGAGGGGGTGAGAGGGAATGGTACGCATTTACATGTATACAACACCTCACGATTTTTTCTGGAGGGAAATTCATTACTGCAGGGGGGAATTAAACCCCCGAGATGTCTAGATCAGATACTGACCCTTATCGATACCTTTGTAACCAGCACACTGGACACTGCTGCTGGATCCTGGTAAGCTTGCCCATACTCTAATTACCCGCCTTGACCGAATACTCCGCTAATAATAACGGCAATTTATATGGCGCCGTAACACAGCCATTCCGTTACAAGGGTGCCTTACAAAGCACCTGCTCACAGACAAACTAATTGTTAACGGACTCACCTGCGGAGGTCCTTGGCCAGCCAAGTCCTCTCGCCTCTGCCGCCGCCGCCGCTGCCGCCGCAGCCGCCGACAGTTCCTGCACCGACGGACACGTGGCGCCGCTCGAACAGCGCGCGCACACGCCCACCGTGACGTCATCGGACAGGAATCCGTCGTCAAGGTTACTACAATCGGACAGCTGCGTGGACGACGCGCCCCCGCCGCACGACGGACAACAATCGCTCGTCGTCGTCGACGTGCTCGTTACCGTTAGCGACGAACACGTGGAGGAATAGCTCGCCCCCGCCGAACCGAGCTCACTGTCCGACGAAGAGACCGTCCGCTGGTAGTGTTCACCCCCGCCGCCAACGCCGCAGCCGACCGACGCCGCGCGGTCGACGAGAAGGGCGAGGTCGAAGGCGATGTCGTCGGCGGCGGCGGCGGCGGTGGGGCTCGCCTTGCCGGCGCCGTCGCCGAGGCTGGAGCGCCGAGAAGGGTTGCGAGGGCTGCCCCCGGTGGAGCGCAGCCGGGAGAGGGAGGACGAGGAGTTGGAGTCCTTCCGTGTGGAGTCAATCCATTGGCAGAAGCGAGAGTAGATGGTGTGAAGGAAGGTCTTGTCTTTGATGCTGTTGGCGGCCGTTGAGGAGGAGGAGGACGTGGAGGAGGACGGTGACGATGGACCCTTCGAGGAGCGGGACGATGGCGGAGGGAGTCGGAGGGTGGACTGGGAAGGACAGTCCCAGTCCGGAGAGCGGTCTGTTGTGGAGGCGGAGTCCGTGCCACGTCTAGATCGGCCGTGGTACGGACAGGATGTGATGACCTCGCTGATGACCTCGTTCGCTTGTAGAACTTTCGTCCAATGCTCATCACCTGTAAGGAAACGAAACGTTGGCATAACTATAGTATTGGGGAGCTACATAAGTGTCGGTTGTGATCAGGTTAGGCGTTGTGAGGGTCGCTTGAAGTTTGTATTAGGGTCAGTGTCGTCATTTGATGAGTCAATCGAACGCAGGATAATTACTTGTAGGCACTTATTAATTACATCGTCATTGTGTATTCGTTGTAAAATATGTAAATGAACAAACAAATGCATGCATATAGATAGATTCAGGTTATGCGTTGTGAGGGTCGTTTAAAGTCTGGGTGATGGTCAGTGTCGTCATTAGATGCTGTAAAGATGATGTGTACGCTTGGGTCCCCGATACTATAGTTCAGCCGAAAAGTTTTGTAAGACAATGGGTTATCTTTGTCACCACCGTCGTCGCCGCCACCACCACCACCACCATCATTACCACCGCCACCCCTCTACCAACACTACCACTACTACCACCACCGACAACAACAACAATAACAAGAACAACATCCACAACAACAGCAAAAACCGCACAACAACAACTTACAACGACACCACCATCAGCATCATAATCATCATTCTTATCATCGGCATCAACATCCCTTTTCATTAATGCTTTAACAGAACGAATTAAAAGACAATACAAAACAATAAAAAAAAACAGGATAACCCAAAAAGTCTCGATCAATGATCTCTTCAACATGCGATCCGATCTTTTTAACAGACATACAGGCGTCAAATTCCTATAATTATATAGTTTGGTATTTTAATAATGATTGTACGCGTATATCAGCTAGGCCTACTACAGTATACAGGATCTAACGCTGCAGCACAAAAACTCACGCTGCGATAAAGTGTGACGTCTATATCCATCTGTCGTCCGACTCCTACGTACGTGCGCCAACAGTTGCTCTAGACTAATGCTTCGTCTTTGTTATTTTTCTATATTTATCGATCTTATAAGAAACGTGATTGCCGTACTATACGCATGCGGGGTAAAACAACGTCACAGAAATGACGTCGGCCGGGAAATGGGACAGACACCACCGGCCAATCGTGGCCACGCAAAATAGGTCAGCCCCAAATATAGTTGCAATCGAGAATTCACGTGCTGCCGCCTTGAGAACAAAGCAAGGCTTTTTTAAAGGAATTTTTAGAACTGAGCAACCTCTTCTTTTCCTTCCCTTGCATCCTCAACGGTAAATTACTTCCAATCGGAAGAATTGTGATCAATAGACGACTCCAACCTTAGCATTTACTCTGATCTAATCTAATCCATTGGCAACCCGACTAGGACCTCCTTCTCACTACCCTTATATATATATGTATATATATAATTATATATATATATACATATATATATAACCCCTATGACTCGACGCGGCGCTGGTGAATAAGTTGGTGCCCTGCACTTGGCTTTCCAGTGGCGATTTAGAAGTTTTGAGCTTACGATTGCGATCGGCGCCACCAATCATGAGTCTGTCTGTTTGTAAAGGCGCTATATGAAGGACAGAGAGACGTCACTGAGTCAATGTAAAGTCTGACCTGTGTAGATCTTGCTGCTACCCGACCGACGGCCACTCTTCTTCACGCAGTGATGCATATGTCCCGGACATTTCTTGTGACATCGGTGTCTGCATGTACCAGACACAAACAGGTGCGCGTTACACGGGTATTTACATACATACATACATACATACATGCATACAATACATGCGAACATGCATACAATACACGCATACATGCATACATGCATACATGCATACATGCATACATGCATACATACATACATACATACATACATACATACATACATACATACATACATACATACATACATACATACATACATACATACATACATACATACATACATACATACATACATACATACATACATACATACATACATACATACATACATACATACATACATACATACATACATACATACATACATACATACATACATACATACATACATACATACATACATACATACATACATACACACACACACACACATACATACATACATACATACATACATACATACATACATACATACATACATACATGCATACGTCCAGGGGCTAGCTTTAGAGGCTATCTCACTAGTTGAGAAAATTCTCATGACCTCGGAAATGATTAGTGCCTGGATGTCGTCCAACCGCCTCAGGCTTAATCCTGGAAAAACACAGTTTATTTGGGTTGGAAGTCGCATGCAAGTTTCTAAAGTTGATATGCAAAATCTGCAACATTGCTTTCCTGGCATGACTTTTTCTACCACTGTGCGTGATTTGGGTGTGACCCTGGACCAGGAATTGACCCTTTCTGATCATGTGAGAAATGTATGTCGCACTTGCTTCTACCATCTTCGTCAGATTCGCTCGGTGCGTCGCTCTCTTACAACTAAAGCCGTCACTACTCTGATGCATGCATTTATTTGCACAAGAGTTGACTATGGCAGTGCCATTTATGCGGGCTTAACTCTTTCACGCATTGATGATGATGATGATGATCCCGTCTAGCTAGCCCGGAGGGCTAGCCAATGGGGATGAAGTGTTAGCGACTTCATTTTCAAAGGCCTCGGCATATGAGGGCGGTGGCCAATCCTCTCCCTCGCCGTCTCATCATCCACTGACCGTGAGGTCAGTGTACTCATCATAGCTGAGTCGGCTAGGGGGTGCTTGTGGAACAGAAATCTCGTTGCAAATTTCTGCCCCGGCGGGGAATTGAACCCCCGACCTCTTGGTCGACAGTCCAGCGCGCTAACCACTGTACTACCGAGCACCCCCACGCATTAACAAGTTACAATCTGTCCTTAATGCTGCAGCTCGCCTGATTGGTGGCATTCCAAAGTTTGGGCATATATCAAGTTTTATACGGGAGGAACTGCACTGGTTGCCTATGCAAAAACGTATTGAGTTTAAGATTCTAATGCTCATGCGTAATTGCCTAGCAGGCCAAGCTCCTATCTATCTTATGGAACTTTGTGTGCCTGTGCTATCCATTCCAGGCCGTAGATTCCTTCGCTCTGCAACGCATGGTGACCTGGTTGTTCCTAGGGCTCGATCTTCCACAGTGCTGCATAGAAGTTTTGCTATGGTCGGTCCGTCTTTCTGGAATAAGTTACCTATTAGTCTCCGTAATGAACTTCTTTGTCTTTCTTTGCCCCTTTTCCGCAAGCGTTTGAAAACCATTCTCTTTGACTATGGTTTGGTGTCAGGTCGGGAGCGCCTCTGAGGAGTTCTCTTGAAGTGGCGCTATATAAATATTCAATTACAATTACAAATTACAATTACATGATGGACTGAGCCGTCGATGCGACGGATCTCACGTCGTGACCAAAGTTCCAGTCCTGGACTGTCGGGTCTGGTCACATTCAGCACGTTGTTTGAAGTTACATACATACATACATACATACATACATACATACATACATACATACATACATACATACATACATACATACATACATACATACATACATACATACATACATACATACATACATACATACATACATACATACATACATACATACATACATACATACATACATACATACATACATACATACAGACAGACATACAGACATACAGACATACACATACATACACACATACACACATACACACACACACATACATACATACATATATACATACATACATACATACATACATACATACATACATACATACATACATACATACATACATACATACATACATACATACATACATACATACATACATACATACATACATACATACATACATACACACATACACACATACACACATACACACACACACATACATACATACATACATACATACATACATACATACATACATACATACATACACTCATACATACATACATATATACATACATACATACACTCATACATACATACATACATACATACATACATACATACATACATACATACATACATACATACATACATACATACATACTTATGGAATATAGGTCTGTTTACCTGTGTTTCGAAACATTCAACATTCTATTCTAGGATATCAATAGGTATTGAAACAAAGCGATTCGCTATTATAGGCCTACCCTGAATCCCATTATCCATTACAAAAGGAACAATGCTCAACTAAACTGGTTTAAACGAATAAACGCTCGGTGTTCAGATGGAGATTTTTACTACAGGGAAACATTCAGAAATAAAACATTCAGAGACAATATGAAAAACTATCGTCGGTATATATTATTTTTCTTCAATAAAGACACAAGCTGTTGCGTTCAGCGTTTAAATCGGTTCGAAAACAATAGACAACTCGTGAAAACAAAACAATTAGAGTCGAAGTCAACGACCTCAGCTGTAGTTTATCATCGAGAAAACAAACTATAGACAGGCCGTTGACCCCCAGCAGGTTTAATTGACAGCAAGAAAGATACATGGCTTGCGCTATTGTCTCAGATTTCATACAGAATAATAGAAGTGTTGCCCTACTTGCAAAATGCACTGAGGCACACCAGCCGTGTGACTGCTTGGCATTCCGCCTTGCCAGCGATGTAATGCACTCCATAGATTGAGTATTCGAATATTATGAATATTAAGATTTTCAAATATTCACGAATATTAACGAATATTAAAACTGCCAACGAATATTATATTCGTAAAATATTATGTTATTTCCAGAAATTCTTTATTCTTAAAATTCTTATTTTGTTATTTTATTAAAAATGTTTAACGTTTACTTAATGAATTGTACAAAATTGAGGTTGAGTTAGCCTACACGTAGGCCTATATCAGTAATGACAAAAACTTCAATATATTTATTGTTGAAAATTTCAAGGTCTCTGCTGGGTCTGGCCAACGTGGCCATGCGACATTCGTATCACATTCGATAGTTAATATTAGTCACTTTGTCTGACTTCTGACCATCCTCCCCAACTGAAAAGAGGCAGAGCCACGGATCGCAGTTGGCAAGTAGCAGCAATAGTAAATTAGAAATAAACTTTAACTGCCTATGATAGTAACTGCAAATTGATAAAGTAGTTTTATATAAGTGTAGCAGGATGAGTAAATATAAATGCAAATGCAGGAAATAATAGTGCCATATTACAAGCAAAAATTATCCCGATCTCAGCATATTAATTAAACGCATTGCATAATTTAATTCAGCTCTGCCCTGGATGCAAGTGAATGTCGTAGAGACAGCCTACAGAAACTTAAACTGCTTAACACCGAGTAACATTATTTTGGTGTATTTCGTTCACCTTAATTCGTTAACGAATATCTGCGAATATTTACGAATATTAAAAAATCTTAATATTCACGAATATTTACGAATATTAAAACCTAAAGTCACGAATATTCAATCTATGATGCACTCCCTTCAAGATAGATACATGTAGATAATGTATACGACAAATATAATTGTTTTGAGTGCATGCTTTTAAGGAAACAACACAGAAGCGTGGAGTACTATTATGGTTATAAAACATATCTTAGAAGGGCATTTTTGCTTCATTTAGCAAATGTATGCTGCACAGAATCAAAGACAAGCAGTATGTAAGTGCATGCAATGAGAGACTCTTCAGAACCAATGGTTCAAAACATGAGAATCGTAAACTCCAAATCTCTAGAGCGCCACTCGAAAGCCAAGCGCATGGCACGAGCTTATTCACGAGCGCTGTGTCTAGTCAGAAGGGTTGTCCAGAAGAGTAGTCTGAGGGTGGTCGCATATAGTCCGGAAGACACGCTGGGTTTGAGTTTAAGTGCGACAACGTGACACCTGCGCAACTCCATATAGGCCTATGCAGCAGACCCAGTTGGCTCGATACTTTTACACAGAGCTCCTTGATGTAATATGTGCTGGATCAATTATTTTCAACAATTGAGGCAAGTCTCTACATGACTGTCTTGTGCGAATTGAGCTCTCAAAACAATGGAAAGTATATGCCTATCTCGCGTAGGCCTATAACATTCCGTTATAGGTCTACGCGAATTCCATATGGCGGCGGTTTTCTTTAGAGTATCTATGACATTGCAATCAGTGAGGCCTACGTGTTCCAATTTGATCCTAACGCATATTCTGACAACTCGACGGGACTTGGATAAGATTCTAATCTATTCAATTTTTCATCTGGTATGAACATGTAGATTTTCTTAAATTAATGAGTTTTTTTTACCGTGATTTCATTGGAAGTATACGCGGCCTTTGATGAATGTCCTGGGCTTGGTGATAACAGCGTAAGAGAATGGGTAAGATCAGATCAGATCAGATCAGATCAGATCAGATCAGATCAGATTAGATTAGTAGTAGCTTTCAGTATCAATATAGTAGCTTTCATTTTCGCGCATTTTTATGAGATAGGACACCTGTCGATATTTTGCAGTTATAGGGTATACATTAAACCTTGGTTTGATAATGAGATTAGGTTTATTCAGACTATAGTCACTGTTATAATACGAAATATGTGAGATTGCATATTTAAATAATAGTTCTGTGATAATGCTATAGTTGGGGTAACCGGCGTTGCCATGGATATATAAGTTTTAAGCACCCTCCCCAGACCAAATTGCGGGGTAGGCCTAATCCATACCTGAGCATTGAGCAAGAAATCATGATGTAGTGTTGAGGTCACTTCATTCACATTATACGGAACACTTGACATGTACTACGCGTTAAGTATTGGCAAATATCCAGGGTGAGAATTGCCGAAGATTTGGGGGTTCCAACCTCCAGTCTTTCTGAGTACCCATAGTAAAGTCTGTTTTCACACCCCAATTCCAAGTAGATCACAGTTCAACCCCACCCCCCGGTTATTTTTCCACAATACTCACACTGCAAATATCTTGATCCATCTCGACCTGTACTTCAGTCAGTCTCTGAAAATCTCCAACCGTTTCTTCCTCGATCTTCCATCTCGTCTGCTGAAAAGTGACGGTGCCACCCTAGGTCACGAAGGTCATTTGAGATACTGCCTACTTTACTCATGACTGCCATATGACCTTCCAACAATTCTTTTAATATCTTCTTCACATTCACATTCTTCGAGCTGCTGAATAACTCCATGACCCTGATGCAGCGTGAGAATTGTGGAAAAATAACTGGGAATTGGACTATGATCCACTTGAAATTGGGGTGTGAAAAACAGACTTCACAATGGGGTTTTAAGAAAGACTGGGGTAGTTAAAACCACCAACCCCCACCCCCAATTCTCACCCTGACCTGATAAGATTGTACACTAAGTAATACGCTTCATGGTGATATTTATACTAAGACTCATAATATTGAGACCGCAGAATGCTTGAACTCCGCCACTGGTTGCACTCTGCCAGTGCCAGTCCCAAGTCTGGATAAAGGAGGAGGGCGTCGCTAATGGTCTTTGTTACCACACAGTGACGTTAAGCAGCAAATACACACGCAGAATTATTCTTGAGAATCATCGCTGAAAGTAATTAAACAAAACGCACTTGCAATGTCTGCAATGAAATTCCATTTTCTGACAGAGTCTACATTTCGTACAGGCCAACGCATCTCTCACGCGCCTACAAAAAACGAAAGCAAAAGATCGATCATCTTATATTCAATTCAATTCAAGATCGAGATTCAATTTAAATAAATCAAACTTATTCAGTTTAGGTAGCGAAACAATCAAATGGACAAAATAATAAATCTGCCTCATTCTTTAGCATGCATGATCATTGAATAGGTGGCGCTTCTAGCGTGAAAACACCAACTCGGTCTGGTCGTGTTTGTCGGCTCTGAGTAGAGATCTTGAAGCGGCGCTATATAAATTTATGTGATAGAAGTCCTTATAAAGAATCACTAGACCTACATGTACAGATTGGAATCGAGCTCGGTATACAGTTTGGAACGATTGCATGTTTGTCCAAAGTATATCAGTAGGCTAATGACGAAGACCCCAAACATGAAATTCGCTACGCAAGTTAGGCTTTCTTTAAAACGCTCACAATAATTATACAGTCAGGCCTGCAATGTTGGTTAGACCTGCAGTGTTGTGTTTTTGTTTTCTCGAACGAGATAAATTTGCTTGTCATAAAATATACGGAATGCTGAACCTAGCCATTCTGCTTTATCAACATCACCAGCAGCAGCAGCATGACGATTGTGAATGAATCGACATGCCTTGAAATTAATCAACACGTATCTCTTCTGATATTCGTGCATGCATAGATTGTCTGCATACTCTTCATAATTAGCAGCGTCCTTGTCGAGTATTTAAATTGAGTTTAAACTCGGGCAGAAACCGATGTTACTTCGAAATCATCGACCGGATTCGTTCAAACTTCGAGTATAAATTGCAATTAAATCGGAATTGGGTCGCAGAGAGAGAGAGAGACAGAGAGACAGAGAGACAGAGAGACAGACAGACAGACAGACAGACAGACAGACAGACAGACAGACAGACAGACAGACAGACAGACAGACAGACAGAGACAGAGACAGAGACAGAGACAGAGACAGAGACAGAGGGGAGAGAGACAGAGAGAGACAGAGAGAGGCAGAGATAGAGAGAGAGAGACAGACAGACAGACAGAGAGAGACAAAGAGAGACACAGAGAAGATGAGAGAGAAGATGATCGAGAGAGAGAGACAAAGAGAGACAGAGACAGAGACAAAGAGAGACAGAGACAGACAGACAGACAGAGAAAGAGAGAGATAGGGGGAGAGGGGAGAGAGAGACAGAGAGAGACAGAGAGAGGCAGAGATAGAGAGAGAGACAGAGAGAGAGAGAGAGACAGAGAGAAAAAGAGAGAGAGGGGGAGGTAGAGATAGAGGGGGAGGTAGAGAGAGAGGGAGAGGTAGAGAGAGAGAGGGGGAGGTAGAGAGAGAGAGAGAGAGAGACAGACAGACAGACAGAGGGTGAAAAACATCAGCAGCACGATCATTTGGCGATTGCCCTGAAGTTAGAGTTGGTCAAAAGAGAGACACGCAGAGAAATGTGATACGTCGTATTTCTGGAAACCAAATTAAGATTAATCCGGGAACAACTGCATTGTAATTATTTTACCCGTCGGCAGCTTAGAGATCCGCGTATAGGTCATGCACTCCAACCGGGTGCCAGCCGATGGGGTGGACCACGCACTTTATATATCTAGAGTTCCGAGCATATGATCGGAGATAGAAGGCAGTCTTAGTAGGCCTAATGATTTGCCATGCGATCCGATGCCCGGTAGTTTTGTGGTGTAGGGTGGACCAGAGCAAGGGCTCTGGGGTGGACTATCGGTCAGGGCTGTTTTTAAGGAATATTTAGAACTGCACAACCCTTTCTTTTCTTTCCAATTCTTCATGGTAAAATACTTCCAATGGGGTGACAATGACCTTTTTTGCTAGTTTTAACTGTACAGAAGTGCTTCCGCAACAGTACTGCACATTTTGTGTAGGCTACTTACAACTGCACGCTAAAAAGCCCTGCTATCGGTCGTAACGTATAGGGGTTAAAATCGATACCTACCGTCAGTGGCGTAGCCAAGGGGGGTTTGGGGATAACCCCCCATTGGCTTAGAAAAAACGGTTTTTAAGGTTATTTGTCCAAATAATTATAAGAAAAGCAAGCATCCGGCCACAACACCTCCCATCAGAAATTCATGGCTACGCCACTGATACAACAGCAGAAGTTTGCTTAAGATTTCGGTTCTCTTTGGTCCCTATATTATTAAATCAAGCCGTAAGCTGTTGATGGGAGAATTGGACGATGAGGGAGAAGATTTGATGATTGGTTTCGAATGCCATGGTTAGACTAACTGAAGTGGCTTCCACTTCAGATCTTCACGACTGTACCTCGGGGTTGCAGGGTGAAGGGACTTTCTTCCTCTTCCTCTTCCACTTTCTCCACCACTTCCTTGTTTTACTTTTCCATCTTCGTCGATATCTTCGTTGTGTCTTCATCTTCAATTTCTTCATTTCTCTTCTTATAATCTTCGTTTTCTTCGCCAATATTTATCCTCTTCCGCTTTGCTTCTACCACCACATCCTATTTTCTGTCCTCTTCTTCCGCTTCCAACTTCCCACTTTTTTTCTCTCTTTCTCTTCTCTTTTAGCTTCTTTTTCCTCTCCTTCCTTCTGCTCTCTATTGTTTCTTCCTCTTCCCTTCTTTGTCTTCTTCGCCTGATTTATCTTCATCTCGAATCTATCGATGCCCTTCTTCTTCTTCTTCTTCTTCTTCTTCTTCTTCTTCTTCTTCTTCTTCTTCCTCCTCCTCCTCCTCCTCCTCCTCCTCCTCCTCCTCCTCCTCCTCCTCGTTATCCTCCTCCTCCTCCTCCTCCTCCTCCTCCAACTACTCCGTTCTCATAATTCCTTGTCTTCCGACCTTTCTTTACTTCCTTAATTCCCATGAATGGTTAAAAAACGGTTATGCGCGTATGTACGTATGTATGTGTTTACGCACATGTATGTAGAATTAAAGCTAGTGACCAATCACTGGCATTCTAAGCTATTTTGTGACTGATCTTGAAAACGGCAAATGATCAAACTGTCAGAATTTTTTTAAGCTTAATCTACAGACATACAGACAGACAGACAGACAGACAGACAGGCAGACAGACAGGCAGGCAGGCAGACAGACAGACAGACAGGCAGGCAGGCAGGCAGACAAACAGACAGGCAGGCAGGCAGACAGACAGACATATAAGCAGATGGACAGTTGGACATACAGACAGACATCCAGACGGACAGGCAGGTAGACATAGATCTACAGACAGACATCCAGACGGACAGGCCGGCAGACATACAAACAGATAGATAGACAAGACAGGACAGGCATTGAGAATAGCAGATAAATCGTGTGGTGCACGTGTTGTTTGCACGCACGTTCATACATTATTATTGTCACGAGGTCACGAGGACACGTGTTCTGCGGACAGGTGCTAACGAGCAAACACAGGTAACCTATCTAAATGCTGGGGATGGCAGTATGGGGTTTAAGCACTCATCTGGGGGTGGGGGGCGGAAATGCTTTGTCTGGCTTAATGAGTTAAACTCATCTTCATTTTTTTAGCTGGTTTACACCTATGGCTTCTCTAACTTTATAAATCGCCTTCTGACTTGAATTTTCTGTTGGACTATGATGTAATTGACCATGGTTATACTCTAGGGTCATCATCGATTGACATTGCTCTGTGCAATATGAAACGGCACTATTTATTTATTTCATATATTTTATTTGATTTATTTATTCATTTAATAAATTATTTTATTTGTCTATCTTTTTGTTTTTATACTATTTTATTCATTTATTTTGATTCATTTATTTTATTTATGTATTTTAAAAATAATATAAATTTTTATTAATCTGTTTATTTTATATTTATTATTTTATAATATATATCTATATTATTTATTTATTATTTGTCCTATTTCATTTATTTGTTTATTTACTTATCTTATTTTATTTATTTTGTTTATTTCATTATTTCATTTCATTTACTTACTTACTCATTTATTTATTTATTTATTTATTTTTTTAAAAATTTATTTATTTATTTATTTATTTATTTATTGCATCATCCAAACTGACAGCTGTGAGCTTAAAGCAGTATGAGAATTGTAGAAAAATTATTGGGGGGGGAGGGAAGAGGGGTTAGACGTTGATTCATTTTGGGGTCCTAGGAAAGACTAGGAGATTGAACTCCTCAATTCCCCCAGCAACTCTCACCCTGCCGGGCACATTGCCTATAATCGTGGGAGACGGTGGTGTAGTGGTGGCGTCGTTGCCTTGGAGCCGGAAGGTTCGAAGTTCGAATCCACCTCGCCGCGCAAGGACCTTGGGCAAGTTCTTCACTCGCAATTGCTCAGCGCTTCGGCGTGAAACTCCGATGCAGTGTCCGCTCTGCATTCGGGAGTGCCTCTGAGTAGCGAGAGCTTGAAGGGGCGCTATAACAAGTGCACATACAAACAAATTAATTGTGTCTAATGGATAAAACGGCCTAGGGTCAGGCGCATAAGTCACCGAGGTTAAGAAAAGAAAGGCGATGCCCATGCTGCATTAGATCATCTAGATTCTAGATCAAGGGACAGCTATTCGCTGTTCTGCACTGTTTAAAGGCAGCGTACTCACTGACTATAGTGAGCGTTTATGATTAGCCCTTCTGCTGTATGCTCCCGATTACAATAGCCACTGAACAAAAGGTCATGCGGTGGCCTCGCCATCGATTCCATTGTTCTAGGCTCGACTGCATTGTCTCGCGATTGCATTGTCTCGCGACTGCATTGTCTGCGATTGCCACTTACCCTAGCGACAGGTGGTTGCCACCGATCCCTCCTCCTCCGCATCCTCCGCTGCTGCTGATGCCATTGCTGCTGATGCTGGGATCAGTTTCGATGTTGATGCGAGGCAGAAGGACGTTGGGTCTCGCTTTGATCAACTCCATTGAATTGAAGAGGAGGCCACTCCCACTCTCAGCCCAACAGACCTACACAGCATACATTGTATGTATACAGTGCAAATGTATGAATGCAGGCCTATGCATGCATTTGTGTAACTGTGTATGTATGTATGTATGTATGTATGTATGTATGTATGTATGTATGTATGTATGTATGTATGTATGTATGTATGTATGTATGTATGTATGTATGTATGTATGTATGTATGTATGTATGTATGTATGTATGTATGTATGTATGTATGTATGACTTGTATGTATGACTTGTATGTATGTATGTATGTATGTATGTATGTATGTATGTATGTATGTATGTATGTATGTATGTATGTATGTATGTATGTATGTATGTATGTATGTATGTATGTATGTATGTATGTATGTATGTATGTATGTATGTATGTATGTATGAATGTATGAATGTGTGTGTGTATGTATGTATGTATGTATGTATGTATGTATGTATGTATGTATGTATGTATGTATGCATGTATGTATGTATGTATGTATGTATGATTGTATGTATGAATGTGTGTATGCATTATGCATGTATATGCTATGCATATAATGTATGCATGCACATGATTATGTACGTATATACTGTATGCTTGTATAAATGTATTATGTACATTGTGCATGTATATAAATTGCATTTAATATGGGAGCAAGGTCGATAAATCGAGGCGTGATGTGTCAGTAAACATACTTCGTCCAGGGTTGTACCAACAACCGTCAGAAATAATTATTATGCATATGTACATATATAATATATACATATGTATGTATGTATGTATATATGTATATATGTATACATATGTCAGATATAATTATTATGTATATATACATATATAATATATACATACATATATAATATATACATATGTATATATGTATATTATATATACTGTATATGTATAATTACTATGTAGCCCAATCGCTCTACGGAAACTTGCAAACACTCAAGAAATGTGGTCTATGTAGGCTACAGGATGGAAATCGGTCTAGAGAGAATCGGGCCAGTATCTGCAAAAGGGGCCAGATCAACCCCATCCCACCCCAACGCAACTATAGGTCTTTTGTCTGGGTCATAGTGATGCAGATAGAGGTTTATGTTCAGCTAGGTATTATATTTATATGTAGCCTTACTATATCCGACCAGTTGAATTAATTATCAAAGATTATAGGCAGGCTTATTCTGCGTTGCATCTATAGATATAGCCCACACCAGTAATAGTTTATAACGCATGCTTTATATAAAATATGCCAGTTAAAACAATTTTAGAGGGAGAAGGAGAAAGACAGACAAACAGACATACAGACAGACACACAGACCGAGAAAAATACAGAGACAAAGGCAAAGACATATTCAGAGATGCAGATACAGAGATACAGAGACAGATATACAGAAACGGAGAGACATAGCAAGACAGACAAACAGACAGACGTTAATAGTTATACCATGTTGAGTATAATAATATTACAATTGTTCAGTTAAAAGATAACGATATAATTATTAATTATTATAGGTCTATACAGTATACACATACCGTGTTGGTCGGTTGTCATGAGTCGAATCGTCCTCGATTATAAGTCATATCAAAACGACGCAACAGGACTACAGCAACAGCAACAGTAGACTATAACACTGTGATCTCCTTCGTCCTCTTCAAAGTACGCACACATGTGTTTCGCCGATCACATTCAACATACGTGTGCTATACATATCGCTTACATATCGCTGCGGCCGTGGCCCATCAAGCATGCATGCAGCAGCAGGACTAGGACTAGGACGAGGCCTAGATCACCATCACCATCTGTACTGTTTGTGCAGACGACCAAGAAAACAACGACGATGTCCCGGGCCTCGATAACAGCTGCTGCTGCTGCTGATGCTGATGCTGAGCCAGTGACGCTTAGCGAACGTCAATCAAGTCCAGGCCTCTGCATCTGCCGCAACCCCTTCCTACTTCTTCTTCCCTAGGAGGAACAGTTGCGCTCGGTACACGCTGGAGATGTCCCGGTCCCATCAACGACCCCCTTGCCTTCCCCTACGTCGACGAGCCAACTCTTCCAGACGATAGGTTCAAACGACAACGCATCTATAAGCAACAAACCCATAGCTACTACTCCAATGCGACGTCAACATACACACACAGTTACACACACACGGTTACACACACACACATGCGCGCGGCGCACGAATACATCGTACGCACAGCGGCGGCGGCCTATGTTCTTCGCCACCGCCGCTGCAGCGACATACGCCTCCGCCGCCGTTGCCGTTGCTGAGGCGTAGGATATACTCCCTCCGCGGCTGTGTGCGCCTGGTGAGTTTCTCCCAGCGCCGGCGGGGGCAGGGCAAGCGCTGTGGTGGCGCTGGCGAGCCCTCCACTGCTGCAGCGAAGACTCAAGAAATACTATAGACCAACGTTTCGATGACGTACATGCTAATCAGGAAGATGCGGCGGCGGCGGCGCTTCTGCTTTGTTTGCAGGGGGGGTATGGTCCGTGTATGCTTATGATGATGATGACGACGATGGGGCATTATCATTCCAGCTGCAACAACTACACAACTACTTCACCTGTTGATTGGAAGAACAGTTTCCGATCCTATTAGGCTATTACCTAACACAGATGCGTTTAATTAATTATTCTATTCGCAGTATGAGAAATGTAGAAAAATTACTTGGGGGGGGGGCTGGGGTTCAGGGTGATTTAAATGCGGACTTGGGATTAGAATGAGGACTTTTCTTTCGCGTCCGAAGAAAGACTAGGAATTGAACCATCCCTGTTTCCAAACATGGTCCTGAATTGCTGACCAGGACACAAGTAGAAGATAATATTGTCGCAAATGGAACACAACCCAAGGGAACAACGAAACTACCAAAATTCAGGGCTTAAAGTGTGGCAGGACGGTCATGGACGGCGTCCTGACACTTATTTTCAAATATCTATGTCGTTCTGCCACTTATTTGGCCAGCACACCTGAAAATGTAAGGGGCGTCCTTGCACTTCTTTTGGAAAGGTAAGAGGCGTCCAGGCACTTATTTCTTTACACTTTTAGCACTGCCAAAATTGGGTAAGCTTATAACCATCTAAGTCATGTAATTAGAGCCACTGATCTGTGTGCACTGTGAGAGCACTGAGAGGCGCTATATAAATTTATGGATGCCATACACTGCAATGCAATACAGCATACAATGTAGCCCTGATGCTGTTCTACTAAGTTTGCTTGTTTGTTTGTGCACTTGTTAAAGTGTTCCTTCAAGGTTACTACTGAGAAGCGCTCCAGACTATATATAGGCTATAGCGCGGAAACTGCATCGGAGTTTCACGCCGAAGCGCTGAGCATTTGCGAGTAAAGGACTTGCTCAAGGTTCCTACACGGCGACTTGAAGTGGCCTCGAACCTGTAACTCTCCGACTGCAAGGCACCGAACATACCTACTACACCACCATGCCCCACGAGTGTTCAGAGAACGAATATTTGAAATTTAACCGTATGAAACTTGAAAGATAACAATGGAGTAAGTCACTTAGTTGTACCAAGAAAATATTCGTGCAAATATTGAAATATTAACAGTAAAGGATACTTGTTATAAAAATGATATTACAATAGTAATTATTACAATTATTATACCGGTAGTAAATTAATATTATTTAATCATATAAAAGTAAATATTATCACGCTATATTATAACAGTTCATGTAGGCTAATGCAATAATGTAAACATCAACTAAAAACTATAATCATTTCGTCACAAGTTTCTTAAGTAAAGTAATTTTGGGGGGACCTCCTCCCCCAGATTGAGCACTGTCCTTACGGGTCGACCTTCTCCTCCGCAGACGTGAGTTTTGGTTCATTTCTGATTACCCTGTTTTCACAGGACTCAAGTCGCCCTCTATATATAGCTAGGAATGGAAGTCCCTGATACAACCCCACCGGTAATTCTCACCATGATTATTAAAATGTGATATAATGTCAGTTTAAAAAAACTTCTTCTAACGTTGCCAAATTACGACAATTATAATGGAAAGTATCGATCAATTTGGACGCCATCTTAGTTTACCGAAAGAACTCCAGAGGGACTTTTGGGGATATTTGACATGTTGTCCTACCCATAATTTTATTTCTTTACCTATCCTGACGAATTCAGTTTGATCTGAGCTTTTTCCAGGATGTAACCAACGACCTGACAACGACCTGACAACGACCTGACAACGACGGCCATTTTGGACGCCATCTTGATTTTCATAAAAAGCTTCTTAGGGATTGTTGGGAACGTTTGGTATGTCATTCTGCTCATATTTGTAAAGCTATCCTGAAAAAATCAGCTTCTTTTTGAGCTGGTACCACATTTCGATTTAATGCTTCTGAAATACATCTAAACGTTCAATCGGACAATGACTGAAAAACTTTAATTTTTACCTCTTTTCAACTGGCACTAGCCTATCATACTTTTCCAGAATATTTTTTGTCTAAACTCACAAATATCTTTGTCTTGCTTGTATAGCCTACCAGTAAAATGTGCAATGTTACGCAGCTACTTACGCTAACAGCTGCTGTAAATAATGAGGTGTATTATCAGTTAACTGAATAGTGCACATGTTAACAATCTCGTATGTAGGCCAACACTTCGGCTTTAGTTACAGGACTAAACCAAATCGTTTAACAGATAATTTAGGTTG
This sequence comes from Lumbricus rubellus, assembly GCA_945859605.1. Classification (NCBI taxonomy): domain Eukaryota; kingdom Metazoa; phylum Annelida; class Clitellata; order Crassiclitellata; family Lumbricidae; genus Lumbricus; species Lumbricus rubellus. The sequence continues at coordinate 50,292,857 of OX243813.1, read as the reverse complement.
CCTGTAGTTAATCTCTGTCAATCTGCTAGCATCCTTTTTTGGTATTTCCTGAAAAGGTCTAAAGTCTCACACACTCAATACAGACCTACAGCATCTCATAATAAGCTGAAGGAAGACTGGCCTTATAGAGGTTTTTTGTGGTGGCGGGACGAACAAAGGAATCAATTAATATTAACTGTCGACAGATGGCAATCATGCAAAATGTATTAATTAGCGATCGAGTAGGCCTACAAGATGAACTCATGTTAAGCTTATAGTTTATTGATTATATTAGTTTCTATTTAATTTCTGCGCATATCATACGACTTCATCATCCGCCATGCAGGTCGGACGGCTAATAAGCTTCGCGTCATTTCAACGGACATTTTCATCTACATCTAAATACGGCTTTATTTTGCTCAGTAAATTCAAAGAGTTCTATATGGTGCAGAGGTTATTTTAACGTGCAGCTGGACACAAAGTGTGTAATCGGAAAAGAAATTTGTGCAGTTGAAAATAAGATTTTGTGCAGTAACTCCTAGTGTTAGGCCCTATAGTGAACGAAGGACTAAAAAAGGGTCATCAGTTTTGGGGGGCCGGGAAAATTTCAAAATGGCAATATTTTCACGGGATTTCGACGATCAAACATTTGGTCCGGACGACTAAAGAGGTCGTTTTGTGCAGTTCTAAAAATTTCTTAGAATAACCCCTGCAGTATGGTGATATTATAGGTTTGCGTATCGGTCTTGTTCATCAGTTTGGACAACGATGTTTATTTACACAGATTAATACGGATTTTAAAAATGTTAGAATTCTATGGTTCACGACAAAAGTAGGCTATAGGATATCATATTATAATAACAAGTTTCGTATTCTGGGTCCTTGAAAAACGGCCGTGTTGTGCGGATGTCGTCGGACCACAACCGCTGAGTCCATTGTATAATTTTTTTATCGTACAGACACTCATGACATCCTTTGACCGGACGATCTGATGACCTTTTTAAAGTCTTTCCCCAAAAATTTCAACAAAAACCAATTCCAGTACTTTATGATTAAATTACTGTGCGGAGAATAAGCAGAATTTCACAGTGACTATACATGTATAGCCTACAGTAACTGCAGTATAGCCTAATCATTTTCAGTGCTGGAAAGCTGATCGCCTTGCAGTGTTTGTACACTTGGCATACATGGTGTCACGACAACTCGTCCATAGACAACTCGTCCAACGACAACTCGTCCACCGACAACTCGTCCACCGACAACTCGTCCACCGAAATAGAAGCCGGGTTAACGAGAGAGCGCTTGAGAAATGGAAGCTGGATGAAAGTTCTTTATTTACGAAATAGGAGCTGGGTTTATGAAAATAAAGTCTAATGGTTTTCTTGCTTAAATAGAAGCTGAATTGACGATTTTCATCAAGTGTCTCAACATGCATCCAGCTTCTATTTCAGATAGAAAAAAAACTTGATCCATTTTCCATTTCTTAAGCGGTTTTTCATCAATCCAGCTTCTATTTCACCTGTAAAAACTTTCATCCGGCTTCCATTTCTCAAGCGTTTTCTCATTAATCCGGCTTCTATTTCGGTGGACGAGTTGTCGGTGGACCAGTTGTCCGTGGACGAGTTGTCGTTGGACGAGTTGTCGTTGGACCAATTGTCGTGGAACCTGTAGCCGGCATACATGTACAATTTGTACATTTGAACTAAATTGTCTCTAATTTTAATCAACTTCATGTAAACGAACACCCCCTCCATTATCTCGATCCGTGTTATAGCCAGTACACACAACATAGCACCTAAAATTTTAAAAACTTGCGAATAACTATTGTTTTACCGCGAGTTTCACAGCACCTCTCAGTCATTCCGTGCGATATGCATGAATTATCAATATAGTAATAGCATCAATAATTAATTAATTGCAAGACTGTCGAAATTTTTATAAGACATATCCTTTCGATCTGATCTGAATTTCTATTTTGTCTCAAAAACATATAGGTAGGCCTAACACTTCGATCATCACTAACTCACTAATTTACGAACTCACTAACTCACTAACTCACTAACTCAACGGATCAATCACAAATAACCAAATCGTTCTTTCACTATATATCACTCACTCTCTCAGATCTCTAAACGCATTTTATAACTCGCAATCTTAGTCATCCGTTCAATCTCGCCTTGAACTGCAACCTGAATGCACTTAGTTTCAGTAAAAAGGCCTAGGCCTGTAAAATCATCGTTTTTGCAAATCCGGACAGTTTCGGCTCCAACATTTCTAGACAGATACAACGCAGACTAGTGTAGTTACGATCGAGTTATTGCTTGACATGGAGCCCAGGGTTGCTATAGCTAGGCCTATATCACTTTCGAGACGTTGCAGCTGGACGACCAGCAGCTTTACGTAACATCTGGACCAACGTTTTTCTGTACGAAATTTACGGTGAATTGAAACGTTTCGATGTCACGTTGACCGGTACAGAATCTAGGTCAACATCGATTTGGTGAACTACATATTTTGCCATAATTATCAGTTCCTAATGCCAGTCATTTGGCGTCACTCACTCATTCACTCATTCACCCATTCAATTGACCAATTAAGCAAGGAATCGATCGATCAATCGTCGGCATCAGCAGCATCATCATCGTCGTCGTCGTCATCATCATCATCATCATCATCATCATCATCATCATCATCATCATCAACAACAACATCATCATCATCATCAACAACATCATCATCAACAACAGCGCCAAAATTATCAACATCATCATCGTCATCATCATCATCATCGTCGTCGTCGTCATCATCATCATAATCATCATCATCATCATCACCATCGTCTCTTTGTCCAATATCATCAGCATCATCAGTTACATCTTCCGTTACTCGTATCGATCGTTTTCCAGCCGCCATACTGCAACAGTCTCTTATTTTTAAACCCAAGAAGAGGTTGGTTGAGGGCCTTGAGGCATGTCGAAATCGCTTTCACTTCTAGCACACTTCTACTACCTTTAAACGAAACCCGTGTGGGCTGGGCTTCACATGGGTCAAATATGGGTCATACTTATATGGGTTCCTATTATTTGGGCTACTTTTGTCTCTTTTTGAGCATGCTGGCAGGGTATAGGACTGGCAGCAATGGCCGATTAGTATACTGCCCAATGCAAGAACAACTGAGGAACGCTATTAATTTTACTCGTGAAAATGTTGTAGGCCTATAGCTTTTGTCCATTTCACTCTCAGTCACAATTTCGACCACTTTTCAAATTTCGTCCCTGATACTAAATATTATATGATTTTGAATATTCAATTTTTTGCTTTTATTTTGAATATCCAATTTTTACATCTCAAACATGGATGGACAACATTCGAACGTGGGCTCAGGCTGGTATAACAATAGAGCCGATCACGAGAAGCACGGAGAATCGACAAGAATGGAAACGGATTATTAATGACGCGGCCAACCGTCGCGGAGAGGATGACTGAAGTTCAAGTTCAACTTCTCAAACATAATTGCTCGTCATTCTGTCTTCTTCATAAAATAATGTATGCGATTGAATGCTTTTCTTATGCAAACAATATGGGAAATTTTCCGATAGGCTTACCCGAAATATCGTCTCAAAACTATACAAGGACACAACTTAACCCATCGAGTGTTCAGTACCATGGATAGACTGCGATCCTTGGACCGAATGTTTATGAGATTGCATGTTTGGAAGCAAACCACAACAATATAATATCCTAACGTGGTCCGAGCACACCATATTATACGGTGTAAGCTTATACTGCATACATTTCTAAAATAATGATAGCATATATAATTATGCTATTGTACTTTTTAATCATGCTGTACGCCTATATTATGTGTTTGTGAGGCGCGGTGGTGTAGTGGGGGCGTCGGTGACTTGGTTCGAAACCACCTCAAGACGTCGCGTAGACCAATAGGACCTTGACCGTGAAACTCCTATGCAGTGTCCGCGCTGTAGCCTGTAGCGCCTCTGAGTAGAGAGAGAGAGAGAGAGAGAGCGCGCGCGCGAAGGGGCACCATAGAAATGGAGAAATAATTTTTTTAAATTTAGGATCAATTTTAATTTTTATGTAGTTGAGGGGCTCACGATAGTCAGTTGGTTAGACTCAGTTAGAGTGCTGGACTGTTGATCAAGAGGTCAGGGTTCGAATCCCTTCTTGGGCAGAATATTGTCTCAAAACGTCAACTCCATGTGCACCCATCGCCGCCAGCTCAGCTATAATGAGTACACCGACCGCACACTGTCGGTGGGAAGACGAGACCGCAAGGGAGAAGCCTGACCACCCGTCCACATATGCCGAAACTAAGAAAGTAGAGTCGTTAACACTTTCATACCCATGGATGCCTGAGAGGTTTGTGTATAAGTGACTGCTCTTTTTCATCTTTTAGGTATGGCCCATTGCTAAAATTATTTCTATTCTATTAAAACATAGTATTATTACACATTATTTTCTAAATGATATACCACACATTCCTCCTCGTCAATAATAATAATAATAATAATAGAGCTTGTTTACTGAATAATGGTCTCGACCATAATATAATTGGATTTTCATTTGAATCTGTTATTATTATGCATGGCTCATGGGAAATTACAGAAGATTATGGTTACAGGTTGGACATCAATTTCCATGAAAACGGGAAAAAACGATTCGCGGAAAAGACGGCGAAATATAAAAAGAGGCTTTTTTCCAAAGACACGGGTTTCGAGTTGCGATGCCCTGTTATGTTGATACTCATTTTTGCTGACTCAGGTCCACTGTTATCGGTAAGAAAACCTGGTTTAGGAGACTTGACATTCTGCCGTTCTTGTTTGTTCTCGTTTATTCTCTTTGTTCTCATTTATTCTCTTTGTTCTCGTTTATTCTCTTTGTTCTCGTTTATTCTCGCTTGATTTTTTATAGTTAGGCCTATTGGTGGTCTCAAGTAGGCTAAAGCTTTCTAGAGACTACAGGTAGGCATACCACAGCGCCGGTTCTGTTTGAACTTGTCGACCACAAGCAGGGCTGTTTTAAAATTGCGATCTTCGGCTGTTTTCCAATCGTAATTTTATTTATAACAAGTTTTCACTATGCTCTTTGTGATGTCAGCACACTATAATATTATACCCGTGTAAGAGGCGCGTATGCCCTCGTGTAGGCCTACAGCCCTGAGCACAAGCCAAACACCTTCCAGTTTAATGGCATGAACTTGCAGGCGATTGAATCGTGAAAGAATCGTGCAAGGTATTGTCAAAAGTTCTGGCTCAAGCCAGAAGTCAGAATGTATTAAATTCAATAAATCAGCTTAATTTAAAATGTCCATAACTTGGGATTTAAAGGCTTCCGGCTAATAATGCATACGACGTTAATGTCGTCCTAATTTCGCGTTAAATACCACATCAAAATTTAAAATGTCCATAACTCGGGATTTAAAGTGAGCCTCTCTTGGGACAGCATTCATGCATACACGCACACAGAAGGACAAACTTTCGGCTTTGTAGTTTAAGATTTGTTTGGAGCAACTAAATAGCGTTCTTAGTTTTGCTTTTAGCCTGATGAAAATAACAAATGTTGAAGGGAAAAAATAATAATTGCAACTTTCAGAGAAACAAGGAAAGAAAGCGAAAGAATTTTAACGAGCCTACAATCGATAATCAGTTTCAAGAAGATTGATTTAAAGCAGAGAACAAAACAACACCTGTAGGAAATCAAACAGAACGAACACAATAGATATAGAAACACGGATTAATAACTGGCGATATGCTATTGTTGAATTTGTAGCATGCAGTCAAGATGATTTGTTAAATTCATATGCAGCTCAGAAGCAAAGATCGAGCTGGCGTCTGCTTCTTACGTATATTGTATGCAAAAGCCATTCGAAAAATTTCATAAACAGTAGAACAGAATGTAGCAAGCTCGGACATTCGACCAGTATAGCCTTGACTTTCGTCCAATCTGACCAGTATAGCCTTGACTTTCGTCCATTTGACCAGTACAGCCTTAAAAATTGAGTGCCCGCGCAGTTTGACCAATATAGCCTTACTTTTTCAAATTCATGGAATAACCAACTCGGCTTAAGGACAAGATATTCCAATAAAAATGGTTTACCCGAATAAAACTAAAACTGAATTACGAAAAATCGCCAGGCAGCTCGGCTTGGTTGGAAATAATACAAGACTGCGGAGATCGGAGTTGATTGTTGTAATTGACGTCCACAACCGCGAATGCTACGACGATGAATGCCCATGCAAGTATCCACGTCCGGATCGTCAACAAGGGCCAGGCACGATTACCGTCGTTCGTCGTCGGCGCAATGGCAACTCACCCCTCGTGTGATGCAAGGGCGTGAGCGGACTACGACGTAGATATGGGAATACAATATCGCAAACGATTTTACACCGTTGGTTTATAATCGTCTTTGGATCAATCGAATATTATTTTTTTCTCTTGTGTATAGAAAATAACTGAAAATGGAATATACAGCTCGGCCTAAAGACAGGAGATCCCAATATAAAATGGACTACTCATCGTATAATCTGAAAGAATTACGACAAATTACTAAACAGAGAGGACAAAGAGGATACTCGAGTTTGCGAAAAGCGGAACTCATAGCGTTCATATTGCAGGGAGATCGACTAGGCGCTCGGGCTCAGGTCAACAAAACACCAGCGCATACTCCCGCCACTGTGCGAGAATTGCGAGAAATTGCAAAAAAGAGAGGTGTGCGAGGATACTCGAGATTAGCAAAAGCGGAACTTACAGCATTCTTGTCTAATACTTGGAAATTTTTGAACACGGGGAAAAATAAAATAGTTTTTTCGGATTGGCTGACTCGCGAGATTAGTCAGTTACCCCCGCAAATAAAACCACCCATTCATAGGTTCAAACTTCGAGAGACTGCGACGGCCATCAAAGGGTTTACAAAAAGATACACGATCGATGGCGACAACGGGATCGATGTTGCAACTTTTCTCAAGGCTGTAAGACCGCATGTAGTTAGGCTGCTAGGGAAAAATCGCGGGGTAAAAGTTCAATTCGATCTCATGTGCGAAATGGAGAAAGTAGATATGAAAACCGGTGAAGTAGTAACGGCTGAGCCTAATTTCAAATTAAAGAGTGATATTATTTTAGAAGCAACCGATGTGAGGGAAATATATGCCAACGCGGCGGATAAAATTAAGGAGAGCATGGCAAGTTTTCAGATGCGGGGGAGTAATTGGAGATTCAAAACCGTTTTGAAGTTGGATATCGATACAGTGGTATATAAACCATTGAAAGGTAGTTCCTACATTCCACTTCCCGATTATTTAGCGAATAAAAAGGCTATTATTAATATGAAGAACAAAGATGAGGAATGCTTCAAGTGGTGTGTAGCGAGAGCTGTAAACCCCGTTGAAGAACATCCGGAGAGAATAACGAAAGAATTAATTAGACAGTCTGAGGAACTCAATTGGTCTGGTATTGAATTCCCAGTAGCAGCGGATGCTAATGTGATAGGTAAGTTTGAGAAAAATAATAATATTAGTATTAATGTTTTTGGTTACGAGAAAGAAGTGAATGTATTCCCACTATATATATCAAAGCATGAGAATGATAGGTGTGTAGATCTATTACTCATTTCTGATGGAGAAAAGAAGCATTATTGTTGGATCAGGAATTTCAATAGACTGATGGCGGTGAAAACAGAAAATACTACTACATCAATGTACTATTGCAAAAGATGCCTGATAGGATTCAGTAGAAAAGAATCGCTTCACAAACATACCGAGTACTGTTCGCAGCAGGACGCCCAACGAATAGAACTTCCGGAACCTGGGACTATGCTAAGTTTTGCACATCACTATAGAAAGATGCGCGTACCGTTTGTGTATTTTGCCGACTTTGAGTCGTTCATCAAACCTATCGGTACATGCCAGCCCGTTCCTAGCACGTCTTACACCAACAAGTTTCAAAGACATACGCCCAGCTCGTTTTGTTATCATTTGAAATGCTTCGACGATGATGTTTATTCCCAAGAGCCGGTGCGGTTTACAGCTGAAAACGAAGACGAAGATGTTGCTCAGTTATTCATAGATTCTATCGAAGAAAATGTAAAACGAATATACAACGAGTTCAAATTCCCCAAGAAGATGATATTCGGCAAGAAAGAGCAGGTGCTCTTCGACTCGGCTACTGTTTGCCATATATGCGAACGAGAATTTATAGGCGAAGAAAAACCGGTTCGAGATCACTGTCATTTGACTGGAAAATTTAGAGGTGCCGCCCACAACCTTTGTAATCTGAAATACAAAGTCCCCAAGTTCTTCCCCGTCGTATTTCACAATTTGACCGGTTATGACAGCCATTTATTTATCAAGAAATTACGAGGTGAACACGGCGAGAAAATCAAATGCATTCCCTGCAACGAAGAAAAGTATATCTCATTCAGCAGAGAGGTCGTCGTCGATAGCCTAAGTTTGTAGATGCAGATGGAAAAGAGAGAGAAGTCAAGCGCGAATTACGTTTCATCGATAGTTTAAGATTCATGCCCCAGAGTCTCGACGTGTTATCGAAAAATCTTCAGAAAGATCAGTGCAAGAATTTAGGGAAATTTTTTGAAGGTGAGAAGCTGGATCTTTTACTCAGAAAAGGCGTTTACCCGTATGATTACGTCGACGGTGTTGAAAGATTAAACGAAACCGAATTACCATCGAAGCATGCCTTCTATTCAAAACTAACCGATTCGGGTATCAGCGAAAAAGATTACGCGCACGCGAAAACGGTATGGGACAAATTTGAATGCAAAACATTACGTCAATATCATGACTTGTACAATTTATCGGATGTTCTATTATTAGCGGATGTGTTCGAAAACTTCAGAGACGTCTGTATGAAGCACTACAACCTAGATCCTGCGTGGTACTACACTAGCCCAGGACTTGCATGGGATGCGGCGTTGAAGACGACTGGTGTAGAGTTGGAGTTGTTGAGTGACTACGATATGTTACTGATGATCAAGCAGGGAATACGGGGAGGTGTCAGCACGATTTCCCACCGATACGCGAAAGCGAACAACGAGTACATGGGGGAAGCTTTCAATCCCACCCAGCATTCAGTATTCATTCCATACTTGGACGCGAACAACTTGTACGGATGGGCGATGAGCAAGCCGCTACCAACTCATGGGTTTGAATGGATGAACGATGACGAATTGAATGATTGGCGAAACATTACCGAACGAGATGGAGTGGGATGTGTGTTAGAAGTCGACTTAGAATATCCAAAGGAGTTGCACGACCTGCATAATGATTATCCTCTAGCTCCGGAGAGTGTAAAACCTGCGGGATCAGATGTAGCGAAACTCATTCCAAACTTGAATGACAAAGTAAAGTACGTCGTTCATTACGGAAATTTAAAATTGTATGAAAGACTCGGATTGAAAATCGTAAAAATACACCGAGGAATAAAATTCGTGGAAAGTGCCTGGCTGAAAAAGTATATCGATCTGAATACTAACCTGAGAACGAAAGCTACGAACGATTTTGAAAAAGACTTTTTCAAGCTGATGAACAATAGCGTTTTCGGAAAAACAATGGAAGCTATCGAGAATCGAGTTGACATACGATTGGTGAGTGATGAGAAGGAAGCTATCAAGCTAGTCGCGAAAACTAATTACGACAGACGAACGATTTTCGATGAAAACCTCATCGCCGTTCACATGAAAAAGACCAAGTTGTTTTACAACAAGCCGATATATCTAGGGATGTGTATATTGGACGTTAGTAAGACGCTCATGTATGATTTTCATTATAATTACATCAAGGCCAAGTACGGAGATAGGGCCAAGCTATTATTCACCGATACTGATTCTTTGGCGTATGAAATTAAAACGGAAGACTTCTACAAAGATATTTCCCCCGACGTCCAAAGTATGTTCGATACTTCAGACTATCCGAGCGATCACCCGTCGGGTATAGAATCCGGCGTTAATAAAAAAGTGGTTGGTATGTTCAAAGACGAGGCCGCGGGAAAACAGATTGAAGAATTTGTCGGGCTGCGATCCAAGTTGTACTCTTACAAGATGGCGGGTGAAGACTACAAGAAATGTAAAGGCGTGAAAAAGAACGTCGTCAAGAAATCAATCACTCACGCAGATTACAAAGACTGCGTGTTTACGAAAAGACAACAGTCGAGAGCGATGAACGTCATTCGATCCTACCGCCATGAAATTTACACCGAAGAAGTAAATAAAATAGCTCTGTCTGCCGACGACGACAAAAGAGTAATAATGGACGACGGGATCCACACCCTAGCCTATGGGCACTACACGCTGAAAACTAAACAAAATAAAGAATAATTTACACTAATATAAAATGGATGCGGCAAAAAAAGTGTGTACCAAATGCAAAAAAGAAAAAAGCTTGGACGAATTTCACAAAGATAACTCACAGAAGAGCGGGTATTACCCCAGCTGTAAAATTTGTAAAAATGCCAAAGTGAAAGAGCTTGCACACAAATACGCAAGACAGGAAATTAGGGAGACAAAAGACACAAAAGTTTGCAGCCGGTGTAAGGTAAATCAGAACATATCGGAATACGTCAACAATCGATTTCAAAAAGATGGAAAGGCGAATGAATGCAAAAATTGTAGGCGAAAATATTATCTCGCCTGCGTAGAAGCCCGAAAGCTCATTAGTTTGTGAAACATCTAGATGAAATATTAAAATGAGCTATACAACTGTGAAAAATATAAATGTCGAAGGCGTAGTCCTCCCGAATCATCCGTTGACGAATTTTGAACTACTAGATGCCGCGAAAAAGCTCAATATTCCTAATTTCCGAGGAGTATTTCTCAGAGACGAGCTGCCGAAGAAACCTAGACGGACTGAATGCGGGATATTGAATCTAGACGATTCTAATGGAACCGGCTCGCACTGGGTCGCTTTTTTGAAGAACGGCAAGGATAAAATATATTTCGACAGCTATGGCCTGTCCCCTCCTACAGAACTGGTAAAGTATTTGCAGAGTCCTGTGTACTACAATAGCGAACGCGTACAGCCCGACAACGAAGTGTTTTGCGGTCATCTATGCCTGCACGTCCTGAAAAAAACATGCAAAGATGGGGCGAGTTTTCAAGAAGTTATAAACAGCCTGCATTGAAAATTATATTCAGATGTAAAAAAATGCCTGTCGATAAATTTGGACATACAGATTCAGGATCTACTCAAAGAGTAATTGCTGGCGGAGTTACTGAAAGTCAAGTAAACAGTACTTTTCTAAGGCTGGATGGAGCAAACCCCGCGACTGGAGATCTAAATATGAGTGGCCATACTATTAGAGGTCTGCCTACAACGAATACAGCGAATACTCCGGAAGCGGGGATAGATGAGGCCGTGAGTCGGGGGCAAGTAATAGATTTACTGCGGAATCACGACGACGTTCCGACCGACAATAATCATTTGACGAATAAGAAATACGTCGATGAACAACTTACTTCGAAAGTGGCGACGGTAGTAGGGCCTGCGGTTAGCGCTTACAGTTCAACTCAACAGGTTATACTCGCTAGATCTCACACTGCAGTTACTTTTGACGTAATCAGATGCGGTACCGCAAAACACGGTATTGAACAGGGTATCGGAACGACTTCTTTCTTCCCCAGTAAAGCCGGGTACTATATCGTTTCGGCGTACATAGAATTTTGTAACAATAGTAATACCACGTATGGCACCGTCCACCTGTATAAAAATGGGGTGTCGTACATGCAAATTGCGGGCGGAGTGAGCATGGAAGGTTCGTGCAACCATTCAATCGGAAGTAACATAGTTTTTCTAGACGAGTTCGATTACCTCAGCATACACGCTTTTTCATCCATCGCTACGTACATTTTGTGTCGTGACTTTTCGGCGGCATTCTTACGACCCTAAATAATAAAAATTATTATTTTCAAAATGCCTGTTGATAAATTTGGCCATACGGATTCAGGATCTACGCAAAGAATAATTGCAGGGGGCGTTACGCTGTCCCAAGTAAACAGTACTTTTCTAAGGGTAGATGGAGCAAATCCGGCGACTGGGAATCTAAATATGAATGGCCATCATCTCGTAGGGTTACCGACTGATTACCCTTTTACAGGTAACGGGGGTGACGCTATTAGTTCAGCCCAGGCTACTGCCCTAGTCGTTGATAAAACAGCGGATATCGCCCCTAGAGATTACGTTTCGGGTATGAGGGTATCCCCGGGCAATCTAGTGAGAAATACGACGAGCGGTATTACATATAGGTTCGAAGGAACGGCTGGAGCTATAACAGCGGCACCAGCATTGTCTCCGAATTGGCGGCCTACAACCGGACCGGCTATTTGTGTGTTGAAGGAGGGTGGAGGGGGAGCAACCACAATCGTAAGTGGTGGCGCATTCTCGGGCACATATGCAACGCATGGCGGAGCATTCGGAGGCGTATATCTAATGCACCATCAACTAACGGTCGTTGCCATCAATACGGATTCGGCGTATACGACGTCCTTGGGCTTAATAACTATTCCTCGTACGGGCGTATATCGACTTGGCGGATTCGCGAATTTCTTGATAGGAAATGACAGTCCGGGCGAAAAAATAATCAGAATCTCGTATGTCAAAGACGAGATACAAAGTAACGAACTTTTTGAATGCATGGCTGGTGGATCAACGGTTGGCAGCAGAATATCGCTCGTATTACCAACCGTCGCCATATTTTTCAACGCCAACGATAAGCTCGGTATGAGGGCATATTCTGTCATATCCGGAAACAGGCCAACAGCCGGTCGCCTTCTTCTCAGGGGCGGAGCCGGATTGCAGGTCGAGTTTTTGTACTAGGTAGTCGTAGATACCTATCGTTCATATAGGTACGATAGGTATCTGTAAGTCTCATTATTCTTCATCAGCCATTCTATCATGAACTTCAATATACCACACTCATTTTCTGTCCATCCGATTGAAACCTCAGTAACTTGTCTGAAATCACCACTGCGTACGCTTCCGTATTAGCCGGCGGCGCCGTATTGAACGTGCCTTTGATCTGGATATCGACCACCGATGACTTCAGACGCTCGGATTGCTTGCTCACGTCAAACACCATAATCGGAAACAGATCTTTGAAATCCGAGGGTGTGATATTGCATTGCGTCATTAGTTCGTCCATTCCATAGTATTTTTCACTGAACGCGGCTGCTGCTCGGTACGCCCGCGCGAATTGTTGATTCGGAAATGATAGGTTGTAGTCGACAACTGGGTATCGGTCCTGGTTCATCATCACGAACATGTTCTTCAGATCGCAATGATCGAAAACGGATGGATTGTGTAGTTGATCGCCGCTTTTGTCGGTTTGAAAACCCAAGATGATGTACCTAGGCTTCTCAGGTAATGTCTTGACGCTAAGTCTCCAGCTAAAATTAGTCGACTGTGCGACGGAGGTGGTATCGCATTGACGGGCTCTGTACGCAACTGGCAACGACGCTTTCGATTCGATCGTTTTGTACAATTGCATCTTCTCCATATCCGCGGGAATAACGTGAGGCATGAACCATGAGATTTTATCCAGCCTAACTTTCCCTGCATCCGCTGCGCCCGCGCCGGCGAGTCTAAAAATTGCGTCATCATCGGCTTTACGAACAAGAGTTAGCGTATGTTTCACACCAAAAACAACCTTGTCGTAATCATCGCAAAATCCGAAAATATGCTTCAATGGAACAACAAAGCTGAAAGTACCTTTGGCATTTGGTTTTTGAATTATATACGCCTGTCTCACGGCGAAACCCTGATTATCCGCGATAGCAGCCGTCGCTCCGCTGTCCTTGTACCACAACTGATTCAGACCTTGAGCTAGTTGAAAATCATTCGGGTATTTGAGTAATCCGAGCATCGTCGTTGCTTGACCTGGGTGAAATATCGATTCAATTTCCTGATTCGACAGGGAATACGAAATTTGGCTGAAAAGATGCATGAGCCCATTATTCGTAAGAGTTGCTTCATCGGCATTGACGTAGAAGGGGTTGAGACCGGTCGCCTTCATCAATCTACCCTCGAACAGCAGGTAAGATTCTGCTGGATGACAAAATAGATCTTGAAGTTCGATATTTATTCTAATCTCGCCGGAGGTGTTTAGATTCGCCCCCGATATCGGCTCATACTCGTACCATTCGTAACGTTCAACGCTTTCATCGCTCAATGGTTGTTCGGTAAATCTCAGAATATCAGATGATTGCATTTTTACTACTACGCGATAATATATTTTTTACGCGACCTTCATTCCGGCGCCGTTTAGCGAGCGTACTAAATCTTGTATCGACATGGCGCCGTTCTTCTTCAGACCATCCCCCATCATCAGATTATTAATATTCGGGATATTCGAGATATTTGGGCTCGACCCGACGCCGCTCAGCCGCTCTAAAATTTGTATAGTTTCTGGCGTAATTTTCTTGGAGGTGGGAGTAGGAGTAGGGGCAGGAGTAAACAGTTTGGCCACTGCTTTGTCTACTAATCGTTTACCAGCGTCGATTGCGGTTGTTTTCCCAACATCGATGGCCTTTTTCCCAATTTCTTTCGCCACGTCTTTACTCGCGCTGAGAGCAGTCGTTGCTAATTGTTTGGCGGCGTTCGACGTTACTAGTCGTTTGAAAAATCCCGAAATTGTATCGAATATTCCCGATCCTCCGATAACGTATTGTTTTCTATACCTCCTTCTATTAATGACTTGCATTTTTTCTGCATTTTACAATGTCATCATTATATTTTTGTAGGCATCTTTACTCAGCACTTCCTGCCTCAATAACGCGTCGCACATCGCCACGATCTCGTTTCTCACGCCGGTATTGCCTGCTTTGAAGCTTTGAAATCGTAGTTCTAGCTGTTTCGCTAACACGTTTGGATCTTCGGAAATAACAATTACACCACCCACGCCTTTACCCACCGCATTACGAGTCCTCTTTTCCCATATCGGCTTGATAATTTCTCTATATTTGACGCTCGAAGATGCTTTCGGTTTGTTGGGATTTTTTGGCTGTCTAATAGCATCCGACGCGAGTAGAATCTCGGCGTAATCGTCTCTATCATTATTATCGTATATCGACGTGTTCGGCTGTTTCATCGTCAACAACTCCCAAAGCCCCGGAGTTCCGCTATACGTCTTATTTCCAACCGTCACATCGTCTCCTTGAATAAAAATCGGAGTGTCGCCGATGTAGAATTGACTATTTTTTGATCGTATTCCGAACGTCGTGTCTACGATTTTTCTATCGGAGGCGTATTGATGAAGGTACTTGGTGGCTACATCACCTAATTCTAAAGTTCTAATATCCTCAGTCGGTTCGTCGCTATACGCTTCTATCGAGGGATACTGAGGAAATTGAATCTTCAACGAAGCGGGTAGCGTCTGTAGTGCGTTTGTAGTAGCTATCGAGTTTTCTTTGATGGCGGATAGTAAGACATTTTGCTCTTTGGAAATTGCGGATTGCGAATCGACGATAGGCTTGTACAGCTTGGTTAGTTCTTGTTGCAGTCCTGAATCTCCCAATCTCTCCGATAAAAAGTTTTGTTGAATATTCTTCTTTGATTTCAGAAACTCTTCGACTATGAAATTTCTTTTCGTCGGGTCATCTATCTTTAGAAACGACATTTTTAATAAAAAATTTAATGTTTTTCGACATGTTTTCCGGCGTGTTTTTCGACGTGTTTTTCTACATGTTTTTAGACGTGTTTTTTCGACATGTGTAAAAACACAAGTTAGACGTATTTTCAGACATAGCGACATAGGTCTACATAGGTCTACAAAACTCTACAAGTCTACATGATTTCATACATGTTCACGTTAGTCGTCTTTCTCACAGATTCGGTATTTTTCTCAAACATGTTTTGAAAGGACTGCCTGACTTCCTCTCTTCCCCGATCGATGAGTGATTGTTTCGTTTCCTCGTCCATCGCGTCCATCGCAACTTTCGACTTACTTTTGATTTCTTCTTTCATGCCATTGAATTTTTCAATCTCACTTAGAATCAGAGAATATTCCTCGTCTGAAATGTGATCATCCACGAGTGCTTTTGAAATATGGTCGCTGATCGTGTTGAGCTTCGCGTCAGCTAGCGTTTTGATCTTTTCATGCTTCTCCGCCTTCAGGGCGAGCTTTTTACAGATTCGGCTGCCAATTATACTCAATAGCCCCGCACCTAGCGCTGTCCCTTCCATAGCAATAGCGATGGGGGTTGCAATTATGGTGGCTAGTACACCGATTCCCGAAATTCCGAGCCCCATCGTGATCGCCATGAGGACGTTGTCTACTACGCCGATTACGCTCACACTTCTATGGTACTTTTTACTCAACGCTGCTCTTTTGTCGCGTTCTTGCTCGATCTTCTTTTTGATTTCGCTAATCTTCTGAAGTCGATACGTTTGTGCGGACCCTGCGGCTATTTGTATTTCACCCTCTGGCGCAGAGGGTGTTATATTTGTTAGGTTTGGATAGAGTTTGATGCCTTCGTATTCCATTCTTTTATTTATTAGCAATATATATTTTTTACCGCAGATAATTTACACAGCATAGCGAATCTCCTTCATTTATTGTTACTGCCGAATCGGAGTTGTTTTGAATGGAAACTATGATATCATCAATCACATCTTCTGAAATCACTCCGTCTAGTAGGCTGCATCGTCGTTCTTTGATAGCCTGTCTGAGGGAAACGAGACAAAGACCGGCCGCCATTTCTACACCGAGTCCAAGCCTTAGCGTATTTGCTGTCTTTGGCTGTATCGTAATATCATTTTGCGCAAAAATCTCCCATCGCAGACCCCCTAGTTGTCTTACTGGGGTGCGAGTAACACCGCTCGTAATCTTCCAAAAGACTGAAACGGGCTGCGTTCTAACCTCTACCGGTCTAGTTGGTTTAGTTCCAAATTTGTGTATTGGTCTCGACATTTTACATATGATAATTTATAATATCATGCCGAGAATCGGAATGTTTCGAAACGGCGAGTTAGGACCGAGCAAAAGTCCTTCGCCACTCACATAGCCCGACCCTGTTTTCATGTAAAGCCCGGATCCCATTATCGATGCGCCTTTTTGCCACGGAGACAAGTACAACCCGGATCCGGCCGCTCTTATTTTGCACGCTATGTCACCTTTCTTGACATACATTACGCCCGAACCGCTGATTTTATCGACAAGTTTCGATCCAGCCGCAGCCCCTAACCCACCTAATGCGCCCTGTGCTAAACTTGGCAGTACGCTACCAAGAAGGAACCGTCCCGCTGTCGCTAGAAACGGAAGTATAGCGCCTATGAATCCACCTTCGACTTTCTTGTTGTTCTCCAATTGCGTTTTACTCATTTTAATAATCATGCCAGTTCCTTTTTGGTAGGCTGCTGCCATTTTATTGATTTGCGCCTGGGTGAGAGCCAAAACGTGTTCGCCATTCAAATCATCGTGCGATAGTTTGATACTCACGCCGCTCCCCGCTTGAAGTGATCTTTTAATTTTGTCTTGTTGCGCTTCTGAAATATTAACTTTTACGCCCGTGTAACGATTCATTTTATTAATAAATTACAAAAACTTTCAAACTTCCCTGATGTGAAATCGAATCGCCAATTCCTCACCTCGAAGATTTAGTAGGTTCCCGTGTTGGTCTGTGAGCCTCGTTTCCATAGTTGAAATTGTACCGGGTAGATAGCAAAATCGGGAGATATATCAAATTATGCGGCACTTCGATAATCTTGTAACCCGGGCCTACGTTTGGGAAAAAAGAATATATCACGTTTTCCGATGTCCCGTTAGTGTATGAAGACCCGATAATGTCGCTGGTCACTCTCAGGCTGCTTACACTCATTATATTTACCAAGTCCTCCGATTCATTGTATCCCGCCGAATAGATCCATTTGTCAAACCCTAGAACCTTTCCGATCGAATTCTTTGGCGTAAAGTCAACCATATAATCTGCTTCTATATTCACCACAGACCTCAGAGTATTGGTGTTTGGCGCTATTGAGATACAGTAATTTCCATTTACTCCGTCGTAATGCCCATTCCCCTTCATCACTCTCTGTATATATTCGTTGATATCCGTTATTTCATAGCAACCCTCTGGAACTTCAATGTTTACCCCCTGTGAGTCGCGATTTGGCGAATACCGAAAGACGTTGTTTGTCGCGTCGATATTTGGAAAAGAATAGTACGTCTCGAGGGCAACTAAGGCCATTTCATATTTCTTATTCTTCTCCAGTTCGAGTAGTGGATTAAACTTCGTTCTGATTCGCGTGCTCTTTTCGCTGAGAAAAATGGAAAATGATGTTTTTGGTTCCGTGTTGCAGGCCGTCTTTTCCGTGTTTTCCGATATCTGTTTGAGAAGCGATGATTCCATTTTTACTATACAATACAATTTTACAATGGCGGATCCTCGATTATATAAAATTCGTCGAGTCCGCATCGGTATTTACCATTGTACTTATCGCTAGTCAGGTCTAAAACCACGAAACCATGAGGCCGTTCCCATACTGTTTTGCATAGTTTTCGAAACTCATCTTTCGACATGTCTGTACTCACGTGATCGTTGTAAATATGATTACAATTTTTCAGGTCTTGTTTGAACAGGCAAATAAAGTTCGCATTTTCTCTGATTGTTTGGCGTGGTAATTTGAATTAATTCTGGGCGAGGTAAAAACAATCTACATTACTATGCCTGCCCCGATTATAATACGTTTCACATTTGTTTTGTCGTTCCAATTGAAGATCGTCAAAAATCATCAGGTTCTTCTTTTCGGAGCTCAGATCTCTCGGGTCTGGTACATCGTCGGCGCTCTCAAAGAACTTGGCAATTATATCGGATTTAGCTTCCGAGTTTTTTGCTAGTTCTTCCATTACAAGGTCTGGCGACGCATTTAGTCCCACGATTTCATCTCGGTGCTCGAACAGCCAAACGATCGCTTCTTTCGGTAATTTTTCTTCGTATGCTTTTTTAATAATACGATATTCCGGCTGAAACAGAGAAGTACCGAATACCTGCAAGTTATTATAATCCAACCAGTCCGGCCTGAGTAAAAGATTGAGAAGAAGCGTTGTTTTTCCACACGCCGATTTCCCAACTATCAAACCGCGTATGCTTTTGGGCAGCAGCGGATTATTGAATCTTTTAGAGAGCGCAGTGCCCCAACTCAGGTCATTAATCTCCATTTTTAAAATATATATTATTAAAAACGAAATGTATTGCGTAAAATGTAAAAAACAGACCCAGACGACAGATGTGCAGAACGCCGTGGCTAATAATGGGAGATCGATGATGCTCAGAGGTGTTTGCGTCGTATGCAGGAAAACAAAAACTCAATTCGTGAAGGCGTCTGCTATTGTGCAAGGCGGAGATCTAGTTAGTTCGCTGAACGCTGCCACTAGCAACATTAAATTACCTTGGGCTAAATTTCCGGGCGAATTACATTTGCCAGGCCATCAGTTTACTGGTCCCGGTACTAGACTAGATTTGCGTCTGAATAGCAACGAAACCCCCAAAGATTGGAGCAAACCTATAAACAGGGTAGATAGCGCGGCATATATTCACGACCTGGCATACAATCAACACACTGATACGGCTTCTAGGAATGTCGCTGATAGAGTAATGATAAACCAGTTGAATAATATACCTAATCCAAGCTTGCGGGAACGCGTAGAGAGGGCGATAGTCAAACCCATCTTGTCAGCTAAAACAAGCCTAGGTTTGGGTTTAAAAAAAGCCCAGAATTACAGCAGGACCTGAAATGGACAAATCAATTAGCGAATGAATTACACAAACCAGTAGTAAGACATTTTAGGACGAGGCGGGTCCGTGTTGACGGGATTGACCAGATTTGGGCGGCTGATCTAATCGACATGCAGGCTTTCGCTAGAGATAATGATGGCGTGAAATTTCTATTGACCGTCATAGATGTGTTTTCCAAGTATGGGTGGATCGTTCCATTACATGACAAGAGTGGGAAGTCTACAGCTGATGGGTTCGTGAAGATACTCAGAGGCGGTCGACAGCCGGTCAAAGTTTGGTGCGACAAAGGGAAAGAATTTTATAATAAAAATGTGAAGAATTTAGTCGAGTTGTATTCTACCGAAAACGAGGGTAAAAGTTGTATCGTAGAAAGATGGGTGCGTACGATGAAAGAGAAGATGTTCAAATACTTTACGGCTAATTCAACGAGAAGATATATCGATGTATTAGATGAGATGGTTAGTAATTATAATGACACGAGACATTCTTCGATCAAAATGACCCCCGCGAAGGCTAGTATGAAAGTGAACGAAAAGACTGTATTTATGAATTTATACGGCGATGAGATTTCAGAGCCTATTACACCAAAGTTTTCAATCGGCGATCGAGTCAGAATAACTAAGAAGAAGAGCATTTTTGACAAAGGATATATACCTAGATGGACAGAGGAGGTTTTTGTAGTATCTCAGGTTCAATATACAGATCCGCCAACTTACAAGATCACTGATTCTAATTCTGAGGAAATACAAGGCTCTTTTTACGACCAGGAGCTACAGAAAACAACTCAAGAAATATTTAGAATCGAAAAAGTGATTAGGAAACGCGGGAAGAAATGTCTCGTGAAGTGGTTGGGCTACCCAGACTCGTTCAACTCGTGGATTGATACTGAAGACTTGGTGACATTGTGAGACGATTATGAAAAAATATGTTGTGTTTGGGGGAAAAATAATATTCGATTGATCCAAAGACGATTATAAACCAACGGTGTAAAATCGTTTGCGATATTGTATTCCCATATCTACGTCGTAGTCCGCTCACGCCCTTGCATCACACGAGGGGTGAGTTGCCATTGCGCCGACGACGAACGACGGTAATCGTGCCTGGCCCTTGTTGACGATCCGGACGTGGATACTTGCATGGGCATTCATCGTCGTAGCATTCGCGGTTGTGGACATCAATTACAACAATCAACTCCGATCTCCGCAGTCTTGTATTATTTCCAACCAAGCCGAGCTGCCTGGCGATTTTTCGTAATTCAGTTTTAGTTTTATTCGGGTAAACCATTTTTATTGGAATATCTTGTCCTTAAGCCGAGTTGGTTATTCCATGAATTTGAAAAAGTAAGGCTATATTGGTCAAACTGCGCGGGCACTCAATTTTTAAGGCTGTACTGGTCAAATGGACGAAAGTCAAGGCTATACTGGTCAGATTGGACGAAAGTCAAGGCTATACTGGTCGAATGTCCGAGCTTGCTACATTCTGTTCTACTATAAACAATCAAGCAACAGCCCCAATCAACACCCCAAATCAATCAACCAATCAATCAATCAACGGTGGTGGTGGTGGTGCTGCTGCTGCTGATGATGATGACAACAACTACGACGACAACGACGATGATGGTGACGTTGATGACGAGGACGGCGAGGAGGAGGAGGTAGAGGAGGAGTAGGAGGAGGAGGAGGAGGAGAAGGAGGAGGACGAGGAGGAGGAGGAGGAGGTGGAGGAGGAGGAGGTGAAGGAGGAGGAGGAGGTGGAGGAGGAGGAGGAGGTGGAGGAGGAGAAGGAGGAGGACGAGAAGGAGGAGGAGGTGGAGGAGGAGGAGTAGGTGGAGGAGGAGGAGGAGGAGGAGGTGGAGGAGGAGGAGGAGGAGGAGGAGGAGGTGGAGGAGGAGGTGGAGGAGGAGGAGGTGGTGGAGGAGGAGGAGTAGGAGGAGGAGGAGGAGGAAAAAAGGAAGCAAAGGAATCGAATTGTTGCCCAATGAAGGTCACACCAGAAAGCTACTGTATCATGTATTATTGGGACTTCAACTTTCCTAGTCTCGGCATGTAAGGACGGATAGCTAATAGCCAATCCTGTCTCTTTCCTGCTCGTCGTACCATCTACGGTGTGCACTGTACACACAACGTACTCGTTTCAGAGCTGCATCGACCTCGCTAGTGCCACAAGCAGCGCAGGCATATCTAAACATTTTTATGGCCAGCAGGGATTTGAACTCTCTACGTCTTGTTTCAACGTTCGGAACTCTAACCATCAGATCATACTAGAAGCGAGGCTATAGGTGTTATATGTTGTGCCGTACTAAGCTGTAACGTTGCCCTCCTAATTTATCCATGCTCGGGACTGGTACCAAACGGATCTAAGTGACGAAGTTAAACATGATTTTCATCCACAATGGGTCATAGACATGCGGCTGGCGATTTCAGTTTCTTAGCCTTGGCGTATGAGTGTGTTTGTGTGCGTGTTTGTGTACAATTATTACGTCCATTATTTTATTGTCTGGTCAACAAACAAGAACTCACCTTTTGTTGACGATTTGATCGCTAGAAAGCGCCAGTCAGACGATATTTTCTGAAATTTTCTTGCAGGCATCATTGATGGGATATAATTAATTGCCGACTGTTGGATGTCCAATCTTTCGACCTCAACCAGTTGAACCAGACTGAGTGTGTCGATTCCTAGCGATGAAACAGTTAAAATGTTAGACTCTGATGGAATTCATTTACTTAACCCCTCCCCAACCATAAGTGAAGACTGAGTTTGGCCCCGATCATCATCCTCATAATATCTCCTCTCAAAATAATTATTATTCAACCTTTCCTCCGCTTGCACTCTCCTCTGCTGCTTTCCATTCACCACCGAAAATCGAGATATATTCTAACCCGATTCTAATCAAGTTCCACCGCACGACCACCATCATCACCGACTACCACCGTAGCACCACGCTGTCTACTCGGCTTGACCTCCAACATTTTGACCTGGCACCGGAACGAAAATGGCAACTCTGGCTATTGCGGACTTGATTTGATATAGCGCCGGTGAATAAGCTGCTCTCTCTGACGTGGTTTTTGTGGGCGCTGAGAAATTCTCGGATATTTACATTACATTAATACAATATCTTACCTGGACAGATGCAGGATAAACGGCTGCAGCAACAGACACTCATGTGCTGCCAAATGACGACGTAGGCCTATTATGTCCTCGATGCTGAGTTGACAGAAGACCAAGCTACATGTATGCTTGTACGTGGGGTAACAATGATTAAGGCGACGATGAGTGCCTTAATAGCCTATACCCAGTCTTCAGCTACAGTGATAGATCGACACTAGAGTGGTATAGACTCAGTGCAGTTTTCAACTATGTTCTATTTAGTACATCTGATTGGCGTCAATGCAATCTTGCTCGTGACACTTTCGAACACTGCACGTCGTGATGTAAACCGTAAATTACACATTATTCCTAGATTGTCACTAGATATCCAAGCAGAGCTGGGCACCAGATTATTCACGAGCGATAAAGTGTTCCAAAACTCAAGAAGCTTCAAATAGAAAATCCCCACATTCTGGTGCACGGTTCTCGCTTCGCTTTCGTAATCGTATAATCGCAGTATCGGTATTTATATAGCGCTTCAGTTAAGAAAAACTAATCGCTGGATCAACCAGTTAAATATAATTATTATTCTCCAACTAAAATACAATGGTGGATATAGGGTTGAATTTCCGTCCCGATTTGCGATCGCACGTACGGTGAGACGAACATCAAGCTATCGTCTACATTTTGTTATCAACTCCGCCATTGCTCGTATAGGCCTACTCTGACAGTGCCAGTCCCAAGACCAGAGAAGTAGGAGGGCAAAGCTAATTAATCAATTTTACTTTCTCACATTGTCGTTAATCAACAGATTTATCGGTCAGCGGGAGCAAGAATTTCGATTTCCGACTCTCGAGTAAATTACTTCTTAATAAGATTCTCAGATAAAAAGTAACACTGTTGAGATTCGACACAATTGCAAAACATTCCAGTATTAATTTTTGGCTACGACCAATCAACGAGCCTCGCATTCCTAGATAGCAGTCAGCATCTAATGATAAAATTCATCCGAAGAATAACGACCTTGAACACTCGTCATAGGCCCTACGTATACTTTTCAACTTACTAAAACCACCCATAGATTTTTTTACGATGTGGTTGCAACGCAGGCCTACTTTCTCCACAAACCGTAGGCCTATACACCTGCACGCGCATCAGCCTATATACTGCCGATCGAATACAGGCCTAAACTGATGGCGACAAATAACCTAAGACTGTACACATAGGCCTATAACACGCACGTGTATACTGTTGCACTACAATACAACAGAGGCCTAAGACGTAGGCCTGTCGACGTAAGACCTACGCACGAGTAGGCCACGTAGGCCTCGCCCTGCGGTGATATGCACATCACCGACCGATGATGATGACACCATCTGCCGCAGCAGTATCACCAAAGAACGGTCGTCCAGTGCGTCCACCGCTTTTATATCAACACACCGACCAACACACACATACAGCCAAACACACACACACACACACACACACACACACACATACAGCCAAACACACACACACACCCACACACACTCACACACACACACACCTACGAACATACATACAAACCTACAAACACATACGCACACGCAAACACAACCACACACACACACACACAGAGGTGCACCCACGAACACACACACAGAGGCACGCACACACCTACCGTTACGCCTACACATACATTGTATACCTAGACACGCAAACAAACAAACAGCGCGTTGTCGTGTCCTTGGAGCGGACGTCGTTAGTGCCTGGAAGCAGCTGACAAGGTCTGTGTCCTGATCAAGACGCAGACAGACAGACAGACAGACAGACAGACAGGCAGACAGACAGGAAGGCAAGCAGACAGACAGACAGATAGGCAGACAAGCAGGCAGACAGACAGACAGGCAGACAGGCAGGGAGGCAGAAAGACTGACAGACACACATACATATAAGCAGGAAGACAGACAGACAGGAAGGCAGGCAGACAGGAAGGCAGGCAGACAGACAGACACACAAGCAGACAGACAAACAGAAAGACAGACAGACAGACATACAAGCAGGCAGGCAGGAGGGCAGCCAGGGCTCAAGTGACGGAGGGAGAGGTCGATGGCCGCCGACGCCGTGGAGCGAGGGGTCTACATAGATGGCCTTCATCGGCCTCACTCTCCCCCTGTCTCTCCGTCTTTCCCTCTCCGTCTCTCCCTCTCCGTCTCTCTCTTCCTCTCCCTCTCCGTCCCTCCGTCTCCGTCTCTCCCTCTCCCTCTCCGTCTCTCCCTCTCCATCTCCGTCTATCCCTCTCTTATTCCCAGGTTCAAATGCCTGGAAGTCGTTGGTCGCTGTCGGTTGCTTACTGCAATGTCCGATGGGAGGAGGGAGGGAGGCAAACTATGCTGCTGCTGCTGCTGCTGCTGTTGATGATGCTGCTGATGGTGATGGTGGTGATGGTGATGCTGGTGGTTGTGGTCCACAGCCTGTATGTATTTCACCGATAGATCAATACGGTCCAGGGTAGTCGACGTTTTTTCTGCAGTGTCGTGAGAAGGCTGTAAGGCGGAAAATCTTCTATAATACTGATCGACCCTATGCATATATGCATAATTATAATGTGTAGAATATAATAATGTACATTATACATCTAATTATAAATATATATATTTATAATAGTCATATCTTGCTTATAATTATGTAGTTATAATTATGCATGTATGATGTGCATCCTGGGGCGCGGTGGTGTAGTGGTGGCGTCGTTGCCTTGGAGCCGGAAGGTTCGAGGTTCAAATCCACCTTGCTGCGTAGGCTAAGGACCTTGGGCAAGTCCTTCACTCACAATTGCTCAACGCTTCGACGTGAAACTCCGATGCAGTGTCCGCTCTGCATTCTGGAGTGCCTCTGAGTAGAAGAGGCGCTATAACAAGTGCACATACAAACATACAAACAAATCCTTATGAAAAATTTATTGCTCATGGTATTTAAGTGTAACTCGTTGAGGTCACTGACTGTTCAAAATGCTATTGAACGTGTGACCAATCATATACTGTGATGCAGAATTATTATTATTACTCTCTTTCTATAATATATTATTATTATTGAATAATTATTGTGTCTGTAAATTTAAAAAACGCCTCTCACAGTGCACACCAACCGAACGACATCCTAATCGTGATCGTAAACTCGGAACTTCTGCAGCGCTCACAACAGCCAAGTCGCGGGAACTAGCTTATTCGCAGGCGCTCAATCAAGACAAAATTGATAGGCAAAGGGGGTCAAGAGGCGAGGAGTTAGACATACGTCTAGGGTGGATGATGCTTAGAGTAAGAGCGGCGTCAGAGGTAGGGCCTCCAGCTCATATAAAATTCACTAGCCAGAGCCGTCATCAGAACACCAAGACGTCATCACATCACCCCCATCCTCAAGTCACTTCACTGGTTGAAAATCTCAGAGCGAATTCATTTCAAAGTTCTCTACTTAACCTACAACTCCTTGCAATGCTCCCAGCCCAGATATCTTCGCCAACTGTTCACCATCCAGCCTACCCGCTCTATCCGCGATCATCCGCCTGTAGGTTACGTCTTAGGCCTTCTCTCTCTCTCTCTCTCTCTCTCTCTCTCTCTCTCTCTCTCTCTCTCTCTCTCGACCGCCGGTCACAAGCCATCTCAAGTTCCCCAACCGACAGAGGCGGATCCACGGGATCCGGCCACGCCCCCCAATCTCTGATCAGAGATTTGAAAAAAGCGTGCCCCCATCAGTGTTCAAGCTTTCAACTAATGCAGTGGGAAAGGTGTGAGAGAAAGAGAGAGACAGAGGTAGAGACAGAGGCAGACAGAGACAGAGTAACAAATATGACTAAAAAAGTCAGGATTTTAGCAGGTTTTTTTGGAGAAAGACTAAAAATGTTATCAGAGTTTTTCGGCGAAAGGCTTAATAAGCATTTTTTAAACCCAAGACCAGAACAAAAATTAGGCTTCTTCCCAAAATTTCTGTATCCGCCCTCTGTATTTGGAATGATCGCTGATGGGGGTGGCGGGTTAAGTAAATGAATTCCATCAAAGTCTAACATTTGAACTGTGTCATCGCTAGGAATCGACACGCTGGTTGAGGACGAAATATTGGACACCGGACGATCGGCGATTAATTATATCCCTTCAATGATGCCTGCAAAAAAATTCCGAAAATATCGTTTAGCTGGCGCTCTCTAGCGATCACATCGTCAACAAAAGGTTAGCTCTTGTTTGTTGACCAGACAATAAAATAATGGACGTAATAATTGTACACAAACACGCACACAAGCACACTCATACGCCGAGGCTAAGAAACTAAAATCGCCAGCCGCATGTCTATGACCCATTGTGGACTGGATGAAATATCATGCTTAACTTCGCCACTTGGATCAGTTTGGTGCCAGTCTCGAGCATGGATAAATTAGGTGGGAAAAGTTACAGTTAAGTATAACACATTGAGCTGAGCGCGGTGGGGCAGTGGGTATGTTCGTTGCCTTGCAGCCGGAGGGTTGCAGGTTCGAATCCACCTCAAGTCGCCGCGTAGGGACCTTGGGCAGGTCCTTCACTTGCAAATGCTCAGCGCTTCGGCGTGAAACTCTAATTCAGTGACCGCGCTGTAATCGGGAGCGCTTCTGAGTAGGAATCTTGAAGGGGCGCTATAACAAGTGCGCATAGAAGCAAACAAAAATAGAATTTATGCTACAGTATAATTAACTATTATTGTTTATTCTGTGGTTACCATGGCGTTTAAAAGGGATGGTGTGCGCGCTTCCTGGTCTAGTACATGTACCTTGCTCATAAGTGCTGTAATATGCCGAGCAAATTTCTGTCCAGGGTAACGGCCTCTGTTGTCATAGAGTAGACCCTGGTCAAATTGGAATCCTCCTCCTTCCTATACATACATAGCAATGTTTTTGACTAGACTTATTTTACTTCAGTAGGTGGCGTTGCTGTTCCAATTGCTCATAAACCATATTAGGAAACATGGAACATAGGGATAAGGTAGCCTAAGGACAGGAACATGGTAGACCATTGGTAGTGAATATCACATAGAACATATTAGAGGTGATGAGTAAAAATTACTATGGAACAAAGGAGACGAGGACATCAGGATGAATTTTATCACTAGAAACTCCTGGCCAAGCAGATCTTTCACAAGACCCTAAACTATCTTTAGGCTCTGCACCTATATGAGGAAACAATTAGAAGCTAATTGAAATAATAAAAGTTCGGACACGATTTGCAACAATTTACAGGGTGGGCCAAAAAAAGACCCCCCCTAAGGTTTTTGCCAATATCTTCACCAAAAGTAAGAATTTCGAAATGAAATTTTACAGTCTTAAAGACAATTCATATTTACACCAGATGGCCAGATTTCATTAAAATATTTCAAACACAACAAAAGTTATACCACTTCTAGGGAAGCCACCCACCGTTTTTTGACGATTCAAAAATCCGACGCAGCAAAAAGTAGCAAAAAATCAACTCACTTATTCTGGCCAATATCTTGGCCAGAAGTAAGAATATTGAAATGAAACTTTACACGCTTAAAGACAATTCATATCCACATATGATGGCCAGATTTCATCAAAATATTTATAACAGAACAAAAGTTATATCACTTTTAGTGAGGCCACCCCCCATTTTTTGACGTTTCAAAGACATAACGCAGCAAAAGTAGCAAAAACACGATTTTATTAAGTCTCATCTCAAATAATTGTTATCAAATAGCCTTGATATTGCCAAGTGATATTATCATTACTATTTAAAAAATAAACAGGGTACCAGCGTAGCTGCACATTTGTGACGATAGATGTCATATGAATTTTGTGTTGACGCGTGACGAGGATTAGGGGAAGGGGTAAAAAAGTTGTCATGAAATGTGTGACGTCATTTATGGACGGCCCCTTAAAAACCTATCGTAATCAGACATGGCAGACCTTAAATTCAGTGGGAGAAAATAATTTTGTGAAAAGGCATGCAAACTAAAGTATCACATCATTATAATTATCCCTACACATAATTATATGCGCATATATGTCTGTCTCTCTTTCTGTATGTTTCTGTCTGTCTGTCTCTCTTTCAGTCTGTCTGTCTTTCTGTCTGTCTGTCTGCTCTCTCTCTCCATCACCCTATCTTTCTAATTGGTAAAGGTTTTTTAATCGATGAAAACTCTGCAGTAGGTCATAACCAATAATATTGCAGAATATCGATCGCGTGAACAGCCACACATCTGCTACATATTATTGTACATCTCGTCGTCGTCAAGTCCCAATTTAGATACACGCCTAGAGCAGCGCATATTAAACCGCCAACGCCGTAGAAAACAAGCCCAACTGCAGCAGGAGACTAAGTAAGGCAACAAGTGGCTGCAGGCGTCCATACGTTTGTTGTCAAATCACAGGTGTTCTGTTCCATCTGGCTTAGTTTGAAATCCATTCAGGTAACTGGCCTCGTTATATTATACATGTATATCGGACGTTACTGGTGACTGAACATACGCACATTGTTTACGTATCTATCTGCGGTAGCTGGTATCTGCTGTGCGTGTATCTTATTAGATTAATGTCTCATCTACGCTGAATACTTTGTCCACGTCCTCTTCCAAAAGTATCCATCTGTTTATCAGCCTGCTATTTGAACCGCGATTTGAAACTGCACGCCATCTTATAACCTGTCATTGGTTTTGTTTTTACTGAGTAGGCCTAATTACTATACGTAGAAGCTGGTTCCCGACACTTAGCCTAATGTTTGCTCGGGAACTGAAGGCATTCGGAAACTACGATTACAATCAGGATTACGATTAGGATAACGACTGTAATTAAGATTAGGACTGCTAGGATTACGATCACGATTAAGATTAGGACTTGAACTAAAGTCTTGACATTGGGATCAGGATTGCGATCTGGACTTAGACTAATTTTTATTAGGGTTAGGACTAGGACAAAGTCTGACTATAATTATTATGGTTAGGATTACGATTTGGATTTGAAGACAACAATTAAGATTAGGAACAAGACTAAGTCATACTACTAGGATTAATAGGATTACGATTTGGATTAAGGTTACGCTCATAATAAGGTTGTGAGGGATCATCATATAGTCAAGGAGGAGGAGGAGGATGTCCCAACCATTCGACTTTCTCGTTAACGGATCATCATCATCACATGGAGACGATTCCGACTCCACGAATCCATTTCTGAATTTCGGTGGAGACGAACCGGATGAGGATCAACAGCAACAACCGGAAGTACAATTGACGCCACCGCCCAATGACGACTTCCTGTCCAGACTGAACGTGAAAAACGTAAGCACAAGATTTCACGATGGAGATTTTTTGGAAAACGTCAATCACGAATATCTGTGCTCTAAGTGTCGCTTTAAAAATGAGTACAATGAAAACGCTATTGTATTGTATTGTACCGTATAGCATTGTAATGTAGGCCTACTTAAGCGTTTATAAAGCGCCTTTAGCCTTGTACGCCTGCCGTTGACCCTATTAGCGGGAGGTTTCCACTTTCCATACCAATCCCGCCTCTTACAATATTCTATACTCAGTTCTCCCTTCGAGTGACAATTGTTTTATTGTTGTTTATTGAGCCTATTGATTGAATGATTGATTTATTGATTGATTGGTTAGTTTATTTACTGATTGATTTTATTGATTGATTGATTAATTAATTAATTCATTGTTTGATTGATTTACTGACTGATTGATTGATTGATCGATTGTTTTTGTCGTTTGATTGATTGATCGATTGATTGATGAACCATTTGATTGATTGATCGATTGTTTTTGTCGTTTGATTGATTAATCGATTGATTGATGAACCATTTGATTGATTGATCGAATGATTTTTGATTAGTCGTTTGATTGATTGATTGATTGATTGATTGACGATATGATTGATCAGGTCTTTAATCGACTGTCGACGAAATCAAATGAGCCAAAGAAGGTGAAATCAAAGATATGGCACAGCGTTGTGAACGTTGTTTTGGTCGAAGGTCGTGATCTGCTTCCGAAGACAGACAACACTCTTCCCGATCCGTTTGTTAAGTTCAAGCTGGGAACAGAGAGATGTAAGAGTAAGGTAGGAACAGATTGTCAGAATCAAACATAGCCTATAATTGTTGTCTATTTATTACCCTACACTGTATATTTGTCTCACTATCCAAACTTTAGGGTATCTTAGCTTTCCTTCTTACCCTTCTAAACTTTCTTGGTCCTTGCATTGTTTTTGCTTAATTCACCAAGTTTTGTTTTCGGGCAGGCAGAAAAAAGGTCGGAATTTTCGGGCAATTTTGAGACCGGACGACTAAAAAAAAGGTCAGCAGATTTTTCGGGCAAAATTTTAACTTCCCCCCCCCCCCCACTCCTGAAATGTCCCCTACGCCTATGAGGCTACTTCTCTACTTTACTGTCGCCTGTGAACCGCCAGACAGGCAGGCAGACAGACAGACAGGAAGGCAGGCAGGCAGACAGACAGGAAGGCAGGCAGGACTACATGTAGATCTATAGATCTACTGAATTTCCTTTAACTTGTTTCATAGATTGAATATTCGTGACTCTAGGTTTTAATATTCGTAAATATTCGTGAATATTAAGATTTTTTAATATTCGTAAATATTCGTAAAAATTCGTTAACGAATTAAGGTGAACGATCGAAACCGCAATGTTACTCGGTATTAAGCAGTTTAAGCTTCTGTAACCTATGTCTCTATGACATTCACTCGCATCCAGGGCACGGTTGAATTAAAATATGCATTGCGCTTAATATGCTGAGATCAGGATACATTTTGCTTGTAATCTGGCACTATTATTTTCTGCGTTGGCATCTAGATTTACTCATCCTGCTACACTGATATAAAACTACTTTATCAATATACAGTTATTATTAAGCTTATAGGCATAATAAGCAGTTAAAGTTTATTTATAATTTAGCCTACTATTGCTGCTACTATAGTCTTTCCAACTGCCATCGGTGAGGCAGTTTGGGGGGGGGGGGGAAAGAGAAGTCAGATAAAGTGACTTACATTAAGTATTGAATGTGATATGAATGCCGCATGGCCACATTGACCAGACTCAGCAGAGACCTTGAAGGTTTTTTACAACAAATCTATTAAAGTTATTGTCACTTACTGGTATAGGTCTATGCGTAGCATTGGCGGAAACCTAAGGAGGGACAGCGGGGGACGACGGTCTCCCCCAATGAAAACGCTGGGGGGGACGGCCCATGCATTTGTCCCCCCCCCCAATGTTCAAGCGTTAGAACATACACACTCTTCAGTAGAGAAATAGAGAAACAAAGTTTAGCAGATGAAGTAAATATTTATAATTATATGAATTTTAGGGCATGCCAGACTCTAACCAAAAGTTATTAAGTCCCACGTTGGATAGTTTGCGAACACTATACTGTATAAATAAGACACCTTTTTTAACTTGTTGACCATTATTACAAAAGCCTTGCCAACACCCAACGTCACACAAAACCCCACAACGCTGCTGAAGAATAAAGCATTCGCGTGACTGTGGTGGGCATGGGCGGAGTTTGGTCTCAGCTCTTAGGGGGGGGAATCATAAATCGCCCCTCGTGGGTTTTGGTATTTACCACCGAGCGGCAGAAGGTCGAGCGCCAAAACGCGAAGCGCCGAGAGGGGAATGTGCAAAGTTTCGCTAAACAATAATTAAATAGACTAACAATGTGAACTATAATAGGTCTACCAATTTTTGTCTATGACGTCATAAAAGTCATTAACCTGTTGATTTAAATGTCCCGCGGATCTCTATAATATTCAAGTCAACTTCAAGACAGCAGGTCGTTGATAATATTGGATTCAAAATGTTTTTCTTATACACCCGAAAAACGTTGTCCTTATACACCCGAAAAACCTTGATTATACTGGAATCAAAATGATGTCTCTACTCTCTACACACCCGAAAATCGTTGATAATACAGGAATCAAATTGATGTCCTTACACACTCGAAATCGTTGATAATACTAAAATCAAAATGTTGTTTTTACAATTTTACACACCCGAAAATCGTTGATAATACTGGAATCTATATGATGTCTTAAGACGCCCAAAAATCATTAATAATTTTAGAATTAAAATGATGTCCTTATAAACCCGAAAATCGTTGACAATACTAAAACCAAAATTGATTCCTTAGACACCTGAAAATCGTTGAAAATACTGGAATCAAAAAATGATGCTCTTAGACACCCGAAAATCGTTGATAATACTTGAATGAAAAAATGATGTTCTTAGACACCTGAAAATCCTTATAGTACGAGATTCAAAATGATGTCCTTAGACACCCGAAAATCGTTGATAATACTTTACATATCACAAGTCACAATCCAGTTCTCGTGATCAGGGAGCAAATGCGCAACTTTAAACCCATGAAAAATTACATTACGGAGGCGTCTATGTTAAATGCTTCGTATGTTTTTTGCATAGCAATTGTGTGAAATTTGGCACATTCCATCGTTATATAGGCCTGATATAAGCTTTAAAAGAGGTGTCTATTACAATCTGCACTCCTATCGTGTTCAATAACAAATTACAGTTTGAACTACTTCTATCGGGACTGAGAAAATGCTAAAATTAGATGTGAACATTAAAAAACAGCCGTCCTTCACCCCTCCCAACTCGGCGCTTCGCGCTTCAGCGATCGTCCTTCAGCCGCTCGTCCGCCCCCCCCCCAAAGTTCAGACCAGGTTTCCGCCTCTGATGCGTAGACTAACTGAATTTTGTACAATTCATTAAGTAAAAGTTAAACATTTTCATAAGTAACAAAATAAGAATTAAGAATTTCTTGAAAGAAAAAGAATAAATAATTTTTTGAATATTATGAATATTAAGTTGGCAGTTTTAATATTCGTTAATATTCGTGAATATTTGAAAATCTTAATATTCATAATATTCGAATACTCAATCTATGACTTGTTTTTCGTCTCGTGTCATGAAGGTCAAATTTTTTGCAAGATTACGCTAATGTGTGTGAACGAACATAAATAATTAATTGGTCTAATTCAGTTTTGTGTTGAGAACAGTTAACGAATCATACCCGCGTTTGATTTTTTGTTCACAAACTTTCTTATGCAAAGATTAAAGAGGGGTCTATGCTATCGTTTAGGATGGGTGTGATCACATCCGCCTATCTGTCACGTTCGCGTAATGCAACATATTACATGGTGCTCTACAGAAACTTCATACTTGTCACAGGCATGCTCGATTTAGCCTACTCGTGTATTCCGGTCATATGCCGGATATACACTGTGTCCACGGTAAAGTTGAACACACATAGGCCTACATGTAAAGTGTCATAACTCGGTCAAAACTTTTAGAATTTGTCTGAAATTTTAAACACAACAACAATGACCATAATTTGCACGAGTACCTAAAGCCGATTAGAAAATATTCGTGAGTT
The DNA here is from genome assembly GCA_945859605.1 of Lumbricus rubellus. Lineage (NCBI taxonomy): Eukaryota > Metazoa > Annelida > Clitellata > Crassiclitellata > Lumbricidae > Lumbricus > Lumbricus rubellus. The sequence continues at coordinate 50,258,622 of OX243813.1, read as the reverse complement.
TGTTAAGTTTATGAGCGTTTAAGATGCAGCACCGAAAAATGAAATATTCCAACATTAAAAAGCTGAAAGGTAGCCTACATGTAGCAAAATGCATGCTCTGCATGCATGGTGTTCAAAATGTCCTTTTTGTTCACGAACACACGACCGTAGACGTAGATTCCATACTGTTTGATGGTCCGGTCGATGATCACTTGGTCAAACAGCTGCCACTCTTCAATCAGACGCGCCCTATACGGTTATCGATGTCATGAAAACTGGAACGAAAAACGCGCTCCTTCAGTGCATGTACTCTGGTTCGAGGCCTGGATGCTGGGCGGCCACAGCTGCGTGATATGAAGCCGAGTATAGTGCCTCCTGGGACATATATAATTGCTCTACTATGTCTACGGTCGTGCGTCCGTGAACAAAAATGACATTTTGAACACCATTTAGGCTATAGCTGAATTTTACTTTCTTTCAGCTTTTGCATGTTGGAAAGTGCAATTTTTCGGTGCTGCATCTCAAAGCTCATAAATATTACAAACTCACGAATATTTCTAATCGGTTTTAGGATGTGGTCACAGTTGTTGTGTTCAAAATTTCAGACAAATCGTCGCTCGAGAAGTAGGCCTAGACTGTTCTATGCGCACTTTTGGCGAAACGGAGAAAATCAAAAAAGAAAGTTCAATGACTTTGCATTTTGTACTAAAAACACTTGGCTGTGACAAAATTGAGCAATGATGTTTAGAAAGCATTTATGCAGACATGCACCTGCAACTTTAAAAAATCGCAAAGATTGTGACTTCTGTCATAAGAAAAGACAATTTGAAGGCGACTTTCGGAATTTGTTCAATTAGAACAAAATGTTACAGAAATAGCCATGGACTATCGTTACATGGAACATTATAATTGTTAGCAAAACGAATTTGTAGCGAATTAAATGCTTAACAAACGAATTAATTAACTGATGAACTGTTTAATTATTAATTATAGGTAATAGAATTACGACTGTTATAATGTTCTATATGCATGTGCGAATCACATTTTGCCGTTCAGACCACGTGACCGTAAATAGAACAAAATAATTCTGGGTTATATACTCATGAACACAACTTCTTCTATAATATAGGTTTACACGTGATAAATCCTTGCAATATAATTGGTTGGTTCACATAGAATATTGTAATTCCTATCAGTTATTAAGCATATGCAAATGGAATAAAATAATACTGTTCTTTTCCTCGTAAAGACACCATTTCAACAGACGGGATTTTGTACCAAGATAGAACAAATTACTCTGAATCGGCCTGTGCACTTAACTCCAAATTTAAAAAAACCGCACATAGAACACTATAATTCTCAGGCGACGAAATCCTAAAAGTTTTGACCGAGACACCGAGTTATGACACTTTATTGTGTGTTTTACTTTTCCGTGGACACAGTGTATAGTAGGCTTAACGGTGGTAGTAAACTGATATCTCCCTCAACCAGAGTGAGAATAGCCCGGAAGTTTGAGGTCGTTCAACCATTGCTAGTCTTTCTTAAGGCCACATAGTTAAGTCTTTTAACCTTTGCACAACCCAACTCCACGTAGATCATAGTCTGTTTCTCCCAGTTATTTTTCAGCAATTCTCATATATAGGCCTACTGCTCTCCAATCTTATCAGCTCTCACGTCAAAATCAGGGAGACACCAAATTGACCAAGTGTGGATCAGGGTTCTGGAAATTCACGTGTTTACCCCAATTTTTGCACTTGTAAAGAACATTGCTAACTTATTTTTAGGTAAGGCCTACTATAAAAAATTGATGATGGTTTGGTTTTTGATGTGCAAATTGCAAATCATGGTCCGGAATTGATAGATGGCTTAAATGTTTTTGCTGAAAAAAGCTACAGAGAAAACTCTATGATGCCATGACATTGTTTTAAGTAGGCAGCTAATAATAAGTGGAAAAGTCTGAAACGTGATAGATTTTAAATTCTACTGGGAAATCATTGCAGTTAGGCCTATAACACTTTAATTTATCTGTCTCATTCGTGCAGCTACAGCATTCATGTTTTTGTTTCTCTGAGTGAGTTGTAATACATGATTGTGTTGGACCTAATAGCAAATGCCATAGATTAGTTTGTGATCTTGATTGCAAGAACGAAAAGATACCAGCCTTGGAGAACCAAACAGGAGCCCATGCGGGACCTCTGCACACGGGCCGGGGCCCACAAAAGGCTAGCTACGCCACTGGCATAAATATTGAGTATGCATAGGCCTACAAACATAATTATAAAGCCTATGCATAGCTACAAACATGCTAGCATATAGATAGGCATACCATTGACGATGCCCTATAAGCTATGACAAAGAGTCACAGCTGTCGCGTATGTATACCGTAGAATTTATAAACATCCGAAAGTAATTTCATTCAAAGTTTATTATCTGTTTTGTCTTTCTAAGTGACGTGCACAACACATCAGCTGCATCTGGTTCCCTGTCCAGTGTCCATCACGCGATCTTTAGCATCAAAACAAGTGTTAGGGTTTTTGCAAAATATGCCGGTCACATTCATTCACTCACTCAATTCCTCCCCATTTTGAAACTGTTATTTCTTTATTTAAGCCGCTGCTTAAGATAACATACATGTACGTCTATTAAATATTCTTGTTGCTCTGAATAATTACAGTCTAATTACACTGGTCAACAAATTTTCAATTTTTTGGGTATTTTACATGAAATTTGCAATTTCTTACAGATTTTGGGGTGCTGGACACGAATATGACAATGAAATTTAAAAATTAGCTCCAGTTTCTCTGAAATCATCAAGAGTTTCTATAAATAGAACAATGCACACATGTAACATTTATACCAGTATATTTTCGCTTCTACTTCCCATTGTCTCTTGTATAACTGCTCAGGATTAGGTCTTGCATTCATGCAAGTAGGTCTATATGTATGTACGAGCACTTGCTATACCGCCTCTTCAAGATTCTAGTCTGAAGCGCTCCCAATTATAGCGAGGACACTAAATCACAGTTTCATGAAGTGCATGAACAATTGCGAGTGAAGGACTTGCACAGGGTACATACGCGGTGGCTTGAGGTGGATTGAAGCCCAAAACCTTCCGACTCAAAGGCACCAAATATAGCCTACCCCCACACCACCGCGCCCCACATAGTAGGCCTATATAGTCAGCCAACATGGAAATTTTCCTGATATCGTTTTTCCATGACTGTAAATGTCTCCTTGAAATCGTTCTGGAAGAAACTCCAAGTGGGAATTGGAGAAGTGAATCTTTAAGACACATCTCAGCCAAATTTGTGATATATGGAATCATAGGCAACTTGTCCTCAACAAAATCCTTGTAGTTTTCTGTTCTGACATCCCAGAGGAAGCTAGTTAACACCAGATGAAATGCTTGTTTCTCGTCACCCTGAAGCAAGTTGTCGAACATCTAATCTCTGGATAGCTGACTGATCTCAGTACCCCCAAAATTCCCTCTTTAATGTTTGCTTCACCAGGGAATTTGACAGCCAAGTACCTGAAAGCTGATCCAGTCCGGTACATGAATTATGATGTTCTTCATCACACTGAGTTTGGTGTGTAGCGACGATAATAACAGGATTTCTGGGTTTCAACTTTTGTTAGGCGTTGCACATGGTCTACTTCTTTCTGACGCCTAGAGATGTCTTCTCAGGCCAGCTTCTCCTCACTTACTCGACTGTCCCATTCACATAGAAGAACAGCAGTATTTTGTATATCCACACTGCAGACTATAATTCAAGAGCCAGTAAACCTTCCAGTCACTGCAGAGATGCCATCCATACCTGTTGTAGTGAGCGGAATTCAACAGCCTGGTGTTTTAGGTTGTCATAGGATTCCTTCACGAGGACAGCATGTCCAAACGGAATTGATGGATATTGGTTTTAAAACTTTGAACCAATGCAGCACCGCTCTGAGACTCAATTTCGTGGAGTCTATGAGTAGTCGCCCTTCTTGAGGGTTATGTTTGATTCCCAGAGCATTCAACAGAAAATCTACATTGGAGCAGAAGACAATGTCGTCTTCCTTGGTAAAATTATCTCACACTGCCCAGTGCCCATGCATGACGAGTACGAAACGATGTCTCCTAGGCATTTTCCTGGAGAAGATTCCATTCTTTTAGGTCTTCATCCAAGTAACTCCGTCTTTGCCTTGGATAAGTCCAGGTCGCAGTCAAGATCGTTCAGTTCACCTTGGGTGAGAATGTGTGGCGTCGAAAGCTGCGGAGAACCCGAAGTCGCTTCGCTTACCTCCTCATCGTCTGAATCAATGAGAAATTCTTTCCGTGGATCCGAAACGGGAATTTCTCTGCCGTGCGGAACGGGTCGGATTGCATATGGTATATTTGGGCACGCTGTTGACCACTTCTCTTTCCTTGTCATGCCTGCAGAAGTAGGCGGAGCCATGCAGAAGTAGCAGTCATTTTGTGTTATTGCTTGGTTCTCTTTAAACCATTTTAATACCAACGGTCATTGGCCACTTTCTCGTCTATTAACTACTTTGAAAAATTTCTTGCACACGGGGTGGGGGGTGTATGCATACCAGGCGGATGCAATACAACACATAATTATGTGCACAGTGCTGTTATAAGTAGTTTGAAATACAGCATTGAGAAAATTTATGGTTACCCACATATGGATGGGGCGCGGTGGTCTAGTGGTGGCGTCGTTGCCTTGGAGCCGGAAGGTCCGAGGTTCGAATCCACCTGGCCGCGTAAGGACCTTGGGCAAGTCCTTCACTCACAATTGCTCAGCGCTTCGGCGTGAAACTCCGATGCAGTGTCCGCTCTGCATCGGGAGCGCCTCTGAGTAGAGAGCTTGAAGGGGCGCTATAACAAGTGCACATACATACATACATACATATGGAGGCCGATTCATTGCATACTGAGACATTTATACGTAACCATCTCTGTATCTCCTAAACTAGAGCTAACAGACAAATTTTACTGTCATTTTCGTGTTCAGCACATCAAAATTAGTAAAGATTGACTATTTTCAATTAAGATACAAATTGTGTGTTTACCAGTGAATTATTCGAGATCTTTTTCTTACTTCTACAGTTCTGCGCTGATGTTACTCAGTCGCGAATAATTATTAAATGCTAACTGGGATATATATATGTGTGTGTATATTATATATCATCTATAGGCTATGTATATATGCACTAGACGTGTGTCGCTAGCGTCAATAAGTTCATGATACAAAGACAATTATAGAAATTGTGAAAATCGAAATTGAAATTGAACTTCAGTTCTTACGTGACTCATTCCAAAATCCAATAAATATAATTGGATGCTTTCTCTTTTCATAAGTTGCAAACATCTTTCTTGGCATGATAGGCTTACGATCTATGTTAGACTATGTATCGTATCGGCCTGAAGCTGGTTAAATTTTCGGGTTGATGACCGCGGTGGCGTGGGTGCTGATGAGGATGAGGATGCTGCGTGTGTTGAACCCAGCTGCTGCTGCTGCTGCTGTCTGCACTTGTCAGGTGGTCGTCTCTATCTAGATGACTATTCTGTGCTTGGAAACCGGGCTTTCTACTGTAACAGAGCATCACATTGATTGTCAATGCTTAGAGTTTCACGATGAATAATATTATAGGCCTGGCCCTACATAATGAAGTCCTATCTGGGTGTTTACGAAATCTAGACATGCATGTATGTATAATTGTATATATATATATATATATATATATATATATATGTGTGTGTATAGAAAG